>CM051235.1:151325926-151925926 GCA_027917425.1 Gastrophryne carolinensis | reverse complement strand
CTGGTTTACTGTTTCTGGATCCCCTGTATGGTGATTGTTATCATTACTATTGTTACCAGTTGGTGGTTGGTTTCTCCCGGCTTCTTTCTCACTGCTTTTCAATACTGGGGATTTGTGGGAGGTCCCTGGGTATATGAAGGGCCGGGAGGAGCCTGTTTTTGCATGTCTGCAGTGCACAGCACCCTCTGGCGGAGGATAACCCATGTGTAAGTATTATAGATGGAGCAGGACGTGCTGTATGCATATAATACCAATTCTACAGGTGAGTATCTCACAGAATTGTATTTTAGGGTTTCTTAAATCCTTAGAACACCCAAAAATGGGGTGCCCCCAGTGAGGGGGACGCCACGCTATTTTTTTTTTTTTTTTTATCCGTTTATAGTGTGGATAGTGGTTGGTAGTGGGCTACCGATACATATGTGGCACCACTGAAATTGGGAGAAAGCAGGCTTTTTCGTGCAATATAATTTTCTTTACTCAATTAAATGTTATATTTATAATAAACACGAGAAGTTTTTAAATTCATTTTTTTGGTTTTTTTCTCAAAAATATTTTTTAAAACAGTGGAAAAATTACAAAGACATATCATGGTAAATCCTAAACTCTGCCGGAAAAAAAAAAACAAGTTAAATCTGAAAAAGCAAGGTCCCCCGAACAGAACAATACCCAACATGCATAGGTACTGTCAAGGAAAGAGTTGTCAGACACCCCAAAGTAAAGCGTGCACGTACATGTAACGTTACTTGTGAATTTTAGTGCACCTTTCATTTGGAATACCCCCCCACAAACCAAATATTCCCTAAAAGTACATGTTAAGCTTTCTAGGAGTACCCAGCTTGTTGTAGTGGGATCATCCTTCTGGAAGTAATCCTTCAAAGAATTCTTTGAATGCACAGGGTTTTCCCAAAAAATGTATTAAAAGCAGAATAAAAAACACATTTGCCTAAAATATCAATATGCAAACAAGAAAAAACAAGCTACATCTGAAAGCGCAAGGTCCCCCGAGCAGAACAATACCCAACATGCATAGGTATGTTTATCCCTTTTAACTGCCAGCCTACTTGAGTTTTTGTCACCCTCTGTTGACAGGTCATCATATCACCATTTTGCATTATGATTAATTGTGATTTTTGCTGTATTTTCCAGTAAAACGTTTTCCTTGTTTGCATATTGTTTTTTTAGATAAATTTTGCTTTGATTCTGCTTTTTTATTCTTTTTTTATGGAAACTCATTGCAACTAAAGGATTTATTAAGGGATTACTTCCAGAAAAATGTGCCCACATCAACAAGTCTGGTACACCTATAAATCTTGAGATGTGTACTTCCAGAGAATATATATAGTTTGTTTGGGGTTATTTTAAATGCAAAGGGTTGTTTTTCTTAAAAAACCACAAAGTGCGCATAGCAGTTGTATTTTTTCTGAAAATGTCTGAAAGCACAGTTTCAGTTTGGGGGAGTCTCCTGGGTATGAAAGGGTGTCTACCAAAACACATGTGGTACTGTTGTAACTGGGAGAAATGGGGCTTTTACATGTAATAAGATTTTATTGAAAAAAACTACATTTTTTTATTCCAAAAAAACACCAGAAATTGTAAAAAGTAGATCTACATTTAAAAAAACTAAAAACTATTTAATATATATTATATATTATATAATTTTCCTTGGAAATCACTTCAAAAATCACAGTTGAGCATGCATAGCGCAAAATAGTGAAAAATGGTTTGGCAACAGAGGCTGACAAAACTTTAGGTAGGTTGGCACTTAAAGGGTTAAGATAGAGAAAACCAAAAAGAACCGATTGTGAAGAATAATACATACTCTTAAAAGATGGCAATAAGTAAGAGGATATTGAAATTGTGTTGTACTTTGTACTTAATAAAGTTTTAAAAGCAGTAATAGAGATGCTCTTAATTTGTGTGTTGTTTTAATGAGTTCAATTGCTGAGTAGCATTTCAGCAACACAACAGAGAAAAGACGCGTAAGTCAAACATACACCGCAGGATTCCTTGAGCCTGTAGCTCTTTATCCTCCAGTGAGAAAGTCTGCAGTGGCACTCAGTTCTACGTTAGCTGATGCCTCATCACATTTTATAATTATGTTCCTAAGCAAGCTACTCTGTAGGAGACATGGAAAACTGTGCATGGTTCTCCCACTGCTCTGTTTGTGCTTTTAACTTTTACACTAATGATGCTACATAAAAGCTGGCATTTTAAATTATTATCCTATTCTAGTTTCATAAATAAATATGTTTTACTCCTTTACTTTTTAGCTTTCAATGTTTTGTTCAAGGTAAAAATGCTGTGTAACAAAATACATTATTTTATTATAGCTATATTATAACATAGCAACATATGTTAAAATCAGCAACCATGCAGTGCCTAAGCTTAAAGAGTCTGTACACCCAACAGCTATAATTAGGCATGCCATGTGCCTCCGTTTTCTGCAGCGCATGGTAGATGCCCTGGCAGGGCTCCAAAATTTGCACTCCTTTCTCTTTTTGCACTCCATTCTCCTAGAAATACTCACCAGATTTTGTAGTAAAACAATCAATCCATGTGAACCTTCCAAACTACCCTCTCATAAAAAAGCTGCCTGTAACCCTTCTCTAAACATACATATAGTTGAAAGTCAAATATCCACACTAGCACTACACTGGTCATTGGGGGATATTGCGGTTCTGAAATTTCAGTTTACACAGTGAATATACAGTTAATAAAATTGAATGAATTTTCCCACATGAAATAATGATAAAATGATGAGACCAAATTATTGTATTGTATGTTATTTTCAGCAGTGTCACCAGTAGAGGGGCTAAAACCTATAATCAAAGAATGTCATTAATTTACAGTCCCCAACAATTATGAGTGAACACGCTTATATCCTACACAGTAACTTCTTTTCTGTGAATCGCTATAGTGCATGAGAAAGGTAAGCCAATTGTTGAACCTGTTATCACCTTGGCTATAGTTATTACTCTTTCTAAAAGTTTATTCCAGAAGGTACTACTCTTATTGCAAGCTTGTGTTGGTTTTTGGCCGTTCAACCATTTAAATGTATGGATGAATTAAATAAGATAAATTACTCACCGCCGCAGCCTGGGGATGTTAACGTACCACACCCAAGGCCCAGAAGCAAACTCCCCGATGTGGTTCCTTAACCAGGCAGCTGCTGTATCATCCAGTCCACCGAAGCTCTCCCCCCCCCCCCCCCCCCCCCCACCCCATATGAGCTGCTGGTGTGACTAGGAAAACATCTGTGCTCTTTGCTTTGGATCACATTTCAACCTTTATTTCCCATAGAGCAACACTTATTCCAAGATCAGACAATTAAAAACTTCCAAAGGGCTCATTGGACTCCTCAATATAATCGCCCAAAGGTTTGTCAGCGTTCTGTGTTTCAACCCAGCAGTCCATCCTGGGGTTATAGTCCACTTGGTGTGTTCACTCGACGCGCTTTACCAAAAAATAGGCATTAATAAATGTTAGAAACAGGCAGATTGTTTTTAGTTTATAAGTGAAGCTATAGGCTTATTCTAATGGATGTAATATATTATGCTCCGTGAGGGCGGGGTCATTGTAGATTGTTAAGAAATGCTGGTAAGAGGACATTTTGGTGCTCAAGCTGGGGTAGTAGTTAGTTAACCCCTAGGTTAATATAATATGTAGAAGTTTTATTTAGATAGTATATCACAAGTTTTAAAAGTTGAAAAAAAAACGAGTTGGGTTATTTTGTTTTAGTAAGCGTCTGTTGAAAAGGTGGTTTATCAGCGGCTGGCAATTGTGCTTCTGTGATAGCAGCGGCCAAGATGGTTACAAAGCAGTCCATTGTCAGTTCACTGTGAACTGATGTTGTTTGGGATTGCTGTTGTTGCTGGGACTGGCTATTTAGACCAGTATGGCGCACTATAGAGAGAGATGGGTGTAGGATGGTATGTCACTGCGTCATGGTGAGCATCTGTGTGGATGGCGGCGATGGATTCTGTGTTGCCGCAAGTGTGACATTCACTTAGTGGTACCTGCACATTGGAGTGGAGAGTTGGGGGGGTTTAAATTTTTTAATTACGTGTCGAACGCCTGCACATTCTGCAGTGCAGCAGAAACTGAAATGGAGTGATGGGATATATGGGGTGTAATGAATGACACATTGCAGCCCTGGTCCACTCAGAGGTTGGACACAGGATAGTGTCACCTTTAGCAGTATGTTACCAAGCTGGTTGAAGGCAAGGTGCAAAGTTTGGGGTATTCTCTGACACCCCAAATGCAGGTAACAGGGAACATCAGTTCCACGCTTGGGGCTGCTCTGGAAGTGGGTACAGGTATGGTCTACGGACCCAGAGTGGCTTCTGGTTTAATAGAAGGAACCAGAGCTACCTGGTTGCCTGGCTGATTTTGTATTAACCTCTATATGCAGCATTAAAGCATTACCTGTTAAAGGGTTATTCCACTTCCGATAGCATTATTGTATGGCAAAATGATGTCCTCAATGTGCTGAGCTTATCTGTTATTTTTACATTTTCTATTTGTGTTATAAAAGAAAAGAGCTTTCAATCGAAACTATGTATTCACCTTAGCTATGTACACCAAAGTAGTAATTTCAAGTATACTTACTCACTCTAGCTTGTTAATCATCTGATCGGCTAAGTCATGGGTGACTGGTTTAACCTATTCTGCTGAAATTCAACTTCTTCAGTTTGGAAGGATCACAGTCTTGTGTTTCAGTAGCAAGGGTTAATGGCCGGGTTCTCAGCTGGATAGGTCAATAGGTTGCGAAGGCTTAACCAAAGCTACTAAAGAGTTCACCTGTTGCATTGGAAGAATTGTGGCACTTGTAGTTCATGTTTTTTCCTATTGCATGGCACAGCCTGCTTCACCATACGTAAGGACTTCTTGAAGCAGGCCGTGCCATGCATAGTAAAAACAATTCTACAGGTAAGTACTCACAGAATTGTCTTTTTCCTATTGCATGGCACGGCCTGCTTCAAGAAGTCCTTACGTATGGTGAAGCAGGCCGTGCCATGCATAGTAAAAACAGTTCTACAGGTGAGTACTCACAGAATTGTCTTGTTACTCAGGCCACTCCCACTGTAACAAAACAGAGTCTCAGGAATATGAGAATCGTGGAAACAGAATGCTATAAATCATTGGTTTGGGGGGTGCAATCCTATCACAAATGTTTATTTTACATTCCTAAGGAGGAAAACAATAAGGCAGGACACCAAAAACATGCCAAAAAGGGAGTTTCCCTTTAAGTGCTTGTCTATAAATAATACATATGGTAGATGTGAGGAGGGGGTGTCACAATATATAACCATAACATTATAAAACATTAACTATTTACATAGTTAGAGTGGACCAAGACCCACATTTTTAACTAGCTTCCCTGGAATTGCTCCTCCCATGAAGAGGACCATTTGGCAATTCTCGCTGCCCCTGCTTCACTCTAATCCCTGATATTGGCACCTGTTTTAGCTGTAAAGCCCCGCCTCCTCCATTCATTACCACTGCTGTGTGTGGCAATGATGTCATTGCCACACCTATGCAATGTCTGATCTCCTGCAATCTTACATATTTGGATAACCAAATAACCATTTCTAGTTCTACACCCTAAAAAGAGAGTACCGATAGGAGCTTTGGCCAAATGTTCAATGGCCTTTGGTCCACTTTAATGGGTATCTCCTAGGTAGGTATCCTATATAGCCTTGTTGAAATGCACATAAAGCTGTTTACATTATACAGTCAAAGCATTATAAAGCATTGATAGATAAGTAAAATGATATATTGTCCTTAGAAAAATATAGGGTATTGAACTTGTATTGAACAGATACAATATATATCAACCAATAGATAAATATATGTATTGTAATCTAATAAGAGTGAGAACCAATGGGAAGTAGTGGTTTGCTAGTTGTCTGGGAAAGAAAGTTTAGCCAGGTTGTGTTTGTTTTCCAGTAGAAGGAAGGGAACTAGCCTAAGGTGGTCATTTAGTCCTGGGTACTTGGTTACTCCTAGCATGGTTATCCATTTTGTTTTCTTGCTGAAGAATAAGCCGATCCCAGTCGCCTGTTTTGATGGATTAGGCTGAATATTACAATAAAATGGGCTACATCTGCTGGCTTTTTTAATGTCATTCAGGTGATCCATTATTAGGATCTTTAGTGGTCTTACCAATGTAGAAAGCTTGGCAGGTCCAGTTTGCTATGTAAATGATGCCTGGAAAATTACAATTTGCAAAGTGATGGTGATCATGCTTTCTTCCATTTGGTTGTGTGATGTTTGCTCCTGAGACATGCGTATAGCCCCGTTAGGCTACAATGGGTTTTGGCGGTTTGGTCCTGATGGCTGTGTACTGATGCTTGGCATAAAGACTGGGCTTTCTGTAAGTGATTTGTGGATCATTGTTTATGAAAGGATTCATGGAAGGGTGTTAGAATAACCAATATTTCATTAGTATGTTGCGAATCAAACGATGGCTGTTGAAGGTTGTAATGAGAAATTTGGGTTTGGGTGTAGCTGTTTTTTGTATTTTGTAAAGGTATGTTAATCTAGGGTTTTCAGAGGGTCTTTGATAGACTGTCCTATGATTTTTGTCATGGTGTCTGTATTGCCTGTCCACAGGAAGAAGTTACTGTCTATGCAACAACCCCTCCATAATATGTCTTTGGTGTAAGTAGAATGTGAAATGTCAGGGTATTGTGCTCTCACCACCCAAGGTACAGATTGGCATAGGATCCTGCACATGTAGTACCATGCTGGCGATTGGTCCACTTTAACCGTCTTCCAATGGGGTTGGGCAGTGAGAAAAGGAGCTGACCCTTATTTAGCCGATGTCCCATGTTCTTTTCCAAAGACATCCAGAAGTTTACCTTTTGACTCTTTAACTGCTAATGGAGACAGACTAGTGACATTTTCAGATTTGTTTACATTTTTACTATGACTGTTAGGGGTTAATAAAGTTTGTGATAGTGTAAGTCAAAATTGTGTGAATGAAAATATGGCCATATACCTATAAACACATAGTGTAAATATGCATAGCGCAAGATTAAAATCTCTGAGGATTTAAACTGCATGGAGTAATGCTGGTAATTATATGACATTTGAATGCCTGAATTCATTTAAAGGATCATGTGTAAATAATTAATAAATGAACTTTAAAGGCACATTTGATGCCTAAAAAAGCAAGAATCCCCTTTCCATATAGATACATAATCCAGTGGAGGAAGCTCTTCACTAGGGTTCCAACCACGCTCACACTGATAGTTTCAGGACCCGTCCATGCCTTCAGTGATTAGGGCTCAAGTTCCCTTGGACAGCTCGGCTGCTGCATACCTTGTCCTAATTTACAAACCTCATGTTTTGGTCCACTTTAAGAATCTGGATTAGGATCTGAACGGTTATTTGGCTTAAAGTATTGCATTTTCGGCTGGTAATATACCCTGAAACAAATTATATTTGTGGATTGTTTCAAACCCTTTTAAATCATACTATAAGGGCTCTTAAGTTATTTAGCTGTGCCTGGACTTGTCATGTTTATGTTTAGGAATTTAACCCCGCTTGGGCTGATGGAGGACCTAGCCTTCTTGGTCTAATGGCCTTGTTACCGCTCCCTCCCGTGCCAAGTACAGTCTCTCCTCCGCTCCAGGCTTCATCACTTCCTTTACACTATCAAATACCAACTAGGTACCACACAGTTATATGAATGGTAAATAAATTGGTGTTAAATAGATGAATCCGACAATTACCATGTGTGCGATTACAGACTTAATTAAAGTTCAAACCCTGAACAAAATAATCAGTTGTTTTTCAAAAGCACAATTAAAGTGATCCTGATAATTGGCGGTTTCCAAATCAGCCTTTTATTAGCACTTTTATATATCGTTTCCATTCTTCTGATGCATGGGATTGAATGCAGACAGTAGGAGTCTATTGATGCCATCTATCGGGCCATCTCTGCATTCGGCAGCCCACATGACCCACATGTTTGCTTTGTCCACACCTGTGCTCCCAACAGCAGGGCCCGGCCTTCGCCCCTTTTTACATGTCTTTGTCAGCTAGTCAATGAATAGCTAATCTTCAAACCCCATGTTAACAGCTATTGCAGCCCACACCGTTGTCCTGAAAACTCCTACCAGCATGCACCTGAAGCAAAGCTAGCAGCAGCAGCCTTTATGTGTTAATTACACATGCAAAGCCTATTATACAGAGAAAAGGTAGCCCGCTGGCAGTGAAAATGAAGTGAATCTGCTCTTCCTGTGCAGTAAGTAAATTGAAGGTTCATTTCGACCGGAGATAATAGTTTTCAGATTTCATTTTGTGTATCTGCGACTAGGGATGTACTTAACATTTAAATCATCCACAGGGGATCAAAACCCCTTCAAATTTACATGTTTTAGGCTTAGTGCTTGCCTCCCAAAAAATTCAGCTTATCCTTGCTGACTCAATATCAAGACTAGTTAGTGTGGTTTGCTGTTGTAATTGCCAAGCAAAATTGACAGAGACCATGTAGCAGTAAACATCCATAAAGCATTTAATACTATATACTTGTGGCATATATATATATATATATATATATATATATATATATTCTTAGATAATATTTCCAATAATGGTTGACACTTCTATTTTGTTCCAATTATATGTGTACTACTCAAAGAAGAACAAGACCGCACCAGCAGTTAACAAATATTATGCTATGTGTGCTGCACTGAGAGGTAGGTACAAGCCACAATGGCACAAGTAACTACAAAAGGAGGTCCCACAACCCCCCCCAAAAAAACAACCCCATAGAACAGCGGCACCACTTTTACTATCAAAGGGTATACAAAAATATTTTTATTTTTATTAATACATATAAAGTGCTACAAGACATTAAAACAAAACATAATTAAAAAACACAGAACCATATAAAACAAAGAGGGGAGAGGGGCACCAGAATGGTGCAAATACTGCTCAATTTAGATCCCAAATATAAACTATAATCATGTGTACTATGTCATCTCTTATTAAACCAGGCTGGCCATTATACCTGCACCACAATCAAGTACCAGTGATATACAATATATCCAGTGCAATAGGTGTTATAGGGCAGCTATCCAATGGTGCAAAGTGCACCTACCAGGATTTTGGCTATTCTGGTGAATAGGTCCTTGCCCTGGGGCATCCTAAATTGGGATGTACTGCTGTGTGAACCCCCCTCCAGATCGCCCATTGTACTCACCTCTGAAATACATGGCATGGCCGTTGTTTTGAATGGCGCGATGGATTAAGGAGCATCTCTGGTGATTGCAACAAGGGCCTGGGGAAAGGTAAGGGGCCTTGCGGGCTCACACAGTGGGGCATGCAGAGTCGGCATGCCTTGGGGCAGCTAAGGAGTCTTTTACATTCCAGGGCAGGTGTGAGTGGTGATAGGTCCACTTTAATATATGGACACTGCTTCTTTAGCCCAGGTCATTTAGTTGGACCAAGAGAAGTTTAGTACCAATTTACCAAATTACCATATATGTAATTTGTTCAAGCTCTATTTATTTTAAAGGAGACCTTGATAAGCATGCAAACCGCTGCCTGCTTATCAATGACCTACCCCCCTAACCTGGTTTCTGCCTCCCGAAAATCATGCTTCCTCACTGTCATCTTGCTGTACCCGAGAGGTATATGTATCTCACATTCCTCACAGGTGCAGCCTCGAGGTCTCGCTGGCTGCATCAATTCATTCATGATCATCAGGGATGTCAAACTCTTTTTCACGGAGGGCCACATACACATTCAGGTCGCCTTCAAAGAGTCACGAAAAAATAATGGAAAACAAAATGCAAACACGACCACTCAAATGTATGGTTATAGACGCAGAATTATTTTGCCCTGGACAGTTTCGGACACAGAATTACTTTGCCCAGAAGAGATGCATGTACAGAATTACCTTGCCCAGGATAGATGCAGACAAAATTAAAATGAAGAATCCTTTTTTTTTCCACTCCAACTGACAATAGCTAGCACCATCTGCTGTGGCAGTAAGTTGAATGTGGTGAAAGCTAGTTGCTGGTTGAGATGCAGAACAGTTACAGACACTACTTCTCGCCCCAAAACATTGAAAATACTTGCACCCGCTGCTTTTATAGGCACCAGGTCTGGGGGCAGGATTAGTGCTGGTTCCGTGCTCCAGAGTGCAGTGTATGGGCACATCACTTGGCAGTGCCACACTCAGGCACTGAAGATGTTCTTCCAGTGTCAGCAGTCAGACTGGGCTGGCTAAGAGGGGCATCAGCTGCCTGAGAGCTACATAAAAAGGCTTGGGGGGCTGCATCCGTCCCTCGGGCCTTGAGTTTGATATATGTGATTTAGATGCTTAGTATATTAGGGGCATAAAGGAGTAACTGTCTCATAATAAGATCTAAACCCTTCATGTTGGGTAAGTACATATAAATACATATATTTCTTTTCATCATCTGTTATGGATGATATACTTTACAGTTCTTTTATGGAATACCAATCACGGTAATATTCATTTCCCATTGTATAAATGTGTAAGCCTGTTGTACAAGCTGCTTAAACCAAACCATTAAGACGTTTCATTCATTTTAACACAAAATAAAAAGTATAGTGTTCATTGTTATATAATCTGTCAAAGGAAGTAGCTAGAATTAAACAGCCATGACATGGTATTCAGATCCTTCCCTCTGAAACACGGGTGGAAGAATGCGCTTCTGACACAGGAGCATTGTGAGCGCTTCCTTAAACTCTGGTTTCCTTGGTGCCCTTGCCGGATTTCTACCAAGCTTTGCATGGCTTTTCTAGGCCTCTGATCTATTAAAAAATCTATTTCACAATTCTTTAAAATCCGGCTCCTCATCTGTTTCATGTTGGCTTTTATTGAAATGAATAGAAATCTCTTAAGATTTGTTGAGTGTTTTCAGGGTGCTGTGTCTGGGAGATGTACCAAGTCTGCAAGGGTCACTCTAGGGGTCAGGAACCTGAGAAAAGCATCCATTTTTTGTTATACATTCTATATTCCTCAATGCTTGTACTTTTTTTGTTAAAGAATATTTTTCTTTTTCCTCCTATGGTTCTTCATTAAATAAAAATTGCCTTCACTAAGCAGAAGCTGTCACCTGCAATTGTCTGGGTTCTTGTAAGCAGTTCACAGTAATTAACACTTTTAGCAGGACTTATCATAGCCTGCTGGCCTCTGACAGTGAAACAATGAAGGGATTACCAGGCATCGAGTTCTGTAGAGATGACTAGAGTATGTTTAAAATTAAAGCTGTATAGGGGGTAGTGGTATTTTCGAACACAGAGGACTTCCTGTTCAGTAATCTTAAAGACAAGTGCATGATCATCTGTTAAAAGAAATGTCGCATGCATGGATTAATATATATATATATATATATATATATATATATATATATATATATATATATATATATTTATGGTTGTTTCTTAAGCTGTAAATATTTTGCTTTGAATTTACTGACTTAAACATGAAAGGCATTATTTCCAATTTCTCATCATGGGACAGTCGACGGCAGCTAATTAAATAGTGATTTGGTTAGTTGGTTGGCAAATGAAATGGGAGTAGCTTCTTCACCACAGTACTTGGTCATATGTGGATCATCTGTATCTCATACCTGATGCAAAGGTGAGTTATCTTTTCTTTCACACATAAATAATGGATAGGCTTTCTTGAGTAGTCCGTTGGAGAAACCTGACAAATTCAAAATACTCAAATGACTGTGTCAGGACATCCACTCTTAGCAGCTATATTTTATATGGTAATACAATTTTTAGAGGGCCCCTACCATTATCAGCTGTTATTCTGCAATGGTATGGCAAACAGAAGAATAATGATACATTGGTGTTATGTCTGCATTCATACTACAGCTTTAAATTATGGCACAGAAGGCCTTTTATGATAAGTTAAAGCAGCTCATTTGTCAAAATTGAGGGGAAATTGGGGCGTTTTAATATTGCCCTGTTTTTCTGCTTTCTTGAAGTGGCCCTCCCCCCCTCCCCTCCCCATCTGAGTAGAGTGGGTGATGATGCTCGCTTAGTGATGGCCACCACCATGGTTATGCCCACCCAATGAGTTTTGCAAGCCATCTGGGAAGTTTCACACAGCGGGGCATCCCAAATTTAGGTGCCCCGGGGGAAGGGTAGCAGGCCTCTTTAGTTCTGCTTTAAATTGTGTAATTAAACAGAATGCAATGGGGAACCAAAATGATTAGTAGTTACTATGAGACAGGAAGTAAGAAAAAAAAAATCATCTACCCATGCACCTACCTTTCCTGCACTGGACACGATAGCACCCTGTTGTGAGTTATATCAGTGTCAAGATCGCAGAGAACGAATTGCTTCAGCTATTGGTGAAGGTGACAGACCTATTGATCCAGGTCATAACAGAGGAGAAAGACTCTCGAGAGAGGTTGGTCTACCTATTATGGGGCATCCTAAATTGGAATACCCCACTGTGTGAAACCCTGTTTAGAACCCCGATGCACTCACCTCCTGGGCCGCGGCTTCATCCTCATCATGCCTCTAGCTTGTTGTGCAAATGCCCCAGGCCTTTTCTGAATGGTTTCCCTGTAGACCGGGAAGCAATTCAGATGGCTGGCTGTCGGAGTGCACCTCACCGGGAAGCCGGAGATGGCTGACAAGTGGGGTTTTCCCACATAGGAGCATCCCTATTTCGGATTCCCCAGGGTATGCTAGTGACCCAGGCCTGCTGTGGGGGCTTTTGAGACACTTTAAGGTGTTAATTCATAGGATTTTGTATAAAGCCGGGCACCACAGTGAATAATATGGAAACTTTTGTGAACCTGTTGTAAAAGTAATCTTAGATTAAGTATTTGAGCTATCCATAGTTGTTATGGCTTTACTCTCTTGAGTGGTTCCAGGGGATCTGTGCTTAGAAGGGTGGTTAAAACCCTAGGGGAGGGATATATTTCCTACTTTACAACTATATCATAGTAAGGGCCTTTGACCATCATTTAGACAACTTCATGAAAAAAAAAAAAAACATTTCTGATCAGTACACTAAAATCTTTTTTTTTTTTTGCAAACAACCTTCTGTGTTTCTAGATCTATAGAAGTAATGTTATGGAGCCTTAGATTTGATCCCAAATTCAAGCATAAAAAAAGAAGAGAATGTCCAAACACAGATGTCCAGGAGCTTTTTGATTTTTAACTGGAGTTTCCATTATAATTAAAATAAACACCTGTCTCAATATTGTAAATTGATTTGCCTCTCCAACCTAGTCCACAAAAGACTAAAATAAGTAACTCTAAATATGACTGTGCTCCTAATAATTAGCTATATGTTTCTTATTGGACTGCCTTATAGAACACTGAATATGATATTTCATTTGTTGACAGCAGGTTTCAACACTTGCTCCTTTCTAATTAAACACATTATACTTTTTCTGTCCAGCTTTTGAGTATTTGTCATTATCTATCATATGAAGTTCGACTTTTAATTAAATTTCTTTGATTTGACTTTATGTATGCTGTGTATCAGCTTGTATGATGACCACATTATTTAACTGGACCAACAGCCTGGCACAGTTAGAAAAGAAAGGTAGCGGACATTTTGGAGCTTCCTATCCCAGCATATCTTAGCCATGCTGCTACCTGGATTCAACTGACATAACTGTCAATGCACAGTAACAGGAAGCCCAGCAGCACTTCATACTTGCATGTGGCATGCAGATCCATGAACCTCCATTTTACTTCAGGCCATCAGAAGAATGATAGGGTTAACCTCTCAACCGAAGGGTGTGGACTGCAAGACAAAGGCGAAGCTCCTCCTCCCAGCCTATATCCTTCCATCTGACTTCCTCCAATTCAGTTTCTTTCTTGCAATTGGATATGGACTGCAAGGCTGTATCTTAACTCCTCTCCCATTTACTTTTTTTTTTTTTTTAATAAGGTCCTTAGCAGATAAACCCCATGTCCAGTATGCAGGGAGGTGGCACTGGGCGAGGATAGCATGGTGTGCAGGGATTATGTTACAGTTGTCTCCCCCTGCAAGGGTTCTGACCCCTGTCTCTGGTGCCCTCTGAGCCTTAAATCCCCCTTGGCAGCCCTCAAGGGTATTAAACCTTTAGAGAGTCGTTCAAGAAGTATTGGCTACTAAGAATTTTTTATAAGAAAAAATTCCTGAGTTTGAAGAGGATTTGGTGGCTGCCATAGTCTCCCAGTATGAGTTATCCGTTGGGGAGGATTCATCCAGTAGGCACTCAGATTCAGAGTCCTCTACACAGGGGGGTGCTCAGTTTGAGAAGATGGATGGTTTGATTAGCTCCATTCTGGTATTTCTTTCCTGCAGATCATATTGAACTATGGACCCTCTGGTGTCAGGTTTTTCTATGATTTTGGTTATGCCATCCTCTTTTAGTGCTTCTTCAAAGTATCCAGCGGATAAGCACATGGGTCAGGTGGCACGCCATGCTTATTCTATTATGGGGTCAACTTTGCGACCGGCCTGTGCTACATCCAAGGCATCTTTGACGAGCAGGCGCTTGTTAAAACAACTAGACTTTAAGACTCACTCGGGTCATTTACGGAAGTCATGCTCCCAGTTGATCAAATATAGTTTGGATATCAACAAGTTGTTATCTCAGCTATGGATGATTAATCAGATTAAGTGCCAGAGGCCTAGCTCTGGTCATAGCTTTAAGTCGTACTTAATAGCTAAAGCAGTGTTCATCTGACCCAGCTTCTAAAAGGAATCTGATGGGACTCCCCTTTAAGGGGCGGACATGGTAAGGGAGGCTACTGGTGGTAAGTCTTCTAATCTTCCACAGAAGCCTAAGTCTAATATTGTTTTCCGCAGAGCCTCTAATTCTCTGCCCTTTCATGGGGGTAGAGGTTCCGCCACTTCAGGATACCGAAGAGAATTTTGGAATATATCAGAGTCCCAAAAAAGGCAAGAGGTTTCTGGCAAGGTAAGGGATAACCCCCTTCAAAACCCGCTCCTCAAGCAGGAAGGGAACCTGAAAGGGTGGGGGCGGCTTCTTCATTTTGCTCACATTTGGAGGCTCCATGAAACTGATCTTTGGATACAGGAGGTTGATCTTGTGAGTTACAAGATCAAAGTAGGAGCCAGACATTCTCAGAGATTCTTTTGGTCAGGGGTATCCCGAATCGCGCAGAAAGCAAAATCAATGATATCAGCTGTATCTTGCTTTTTAGAGATTGGACTAGTTTGTCCTGTTCCTCTCTTAGAGAGAGGTCAGGGGTTTTACTCCAACTTGTTCATAAGTCCCGAGAAGGACAGTTCGTGCACCCAATATTAGTTCTCAAGAGCCTGAACAAGTTCGTCCTTCTAAAGAATTTCTGCATGGAATATTTAATTTAATATCCACAGTGATGTCACTGCAGCCGGGAGATTTTATGACCACAGTGGATATAAAGGATGCGTACCTATACATTCCGATTTTTCGGGCTCATCAGAAATATCTGCGATTTGCAGTAGACGGCCTACATCTTCAGTTTGTGACTCTGCCCTTTGGCCTGTCGTCAGCACCAGGGGTGTTTTCTGAAGTGGTGGCAGGCCTCATGGCTTTTCTAAGAAGTCAGGGGATGCGTAATCCCTTACTATGACTATCTGTTGAAATGCGCCCCATTATTTCAGTAGCCCCAGAGTATACACGGATTGTCTTATCGACATTAGATGAATTCGGCTGGATAGTCAGCTATCAAGGGTCTATTATCATTCCTTCAAGAGTTTTATTCCAAGTATTTCACACACCCCGCTTCCATAATCATGACATGTGGGTTATGGCCAGTAGAGGGCGAACTTTGCAGAGATGACAGGAAATGACAGTCCATAAATACCTGGGACCTCCCACACATTCCCCAGTAATCGTCTCTGCAGACGGCGAGCAAGTCAGAAGATGGCTGTCTCCTCCTTGCAGGTAAGCCAGGTTTACACCCGGCCATTTTATTTCCCTATTTCTGCCCGGACCTTGTTTTTTATTAAAGTGGACCAACACCCAGGGGTGATTGGCCCGGGAATCTATAAGATTCCCGGGCCGATCACCTCCCTCACCGCGGGACACCCGAGGTCGGGATGTCCCGCGGTGAGGGACCCCCCCCCAAAAGCCCCAAAAAACTGACCTGATCGGCGCCCTCTGGGCGTGCGCGCCCCCGCGCCGGGGGCGGGGCCGGGCGCTCGGCGCGCTGATGCAGCCCGCCCCCCTCTCTCTCCCTTCCTTGATAGTTAAAAGGGGGTTCTCCCGGTCCTTAGGTCCCTCACTCAAATAGGGGCTTTACAAATCCTTCCACTAACGGACGTTAAGGGGCATCCCGGGTAGCTTACTGGCGTAATTCCCACTGGTCATTGCGACTACCATAAAAAATCACCATATGGAGGATTCCCAGGATACCGGGTTCGGGCTCCCTTCGGGGCAACCCCGGCAGTGTGTGGTTTGTGGGGCATCCCTTTTGGGGGATAATGTGTTTATTTGTATTCCATGTGCACAGCAGGCCATTACGCGGCAGTCGGGGTCCTAGGCGCCTGGGTCCGTGCCGCCGGCCTCATCACCTACCCCACCCCGCCTTATCCGTACCCCAAGTGACTGTCATTAGCGGGGAGTCGCAAGCTGATGTTTGTGCTAGGCTGGCCAACTGTGAAAAGTTGATTTCTAGCTCTGCGGCCAGAAAGGCCCCAGCTAAGAGAAGGCATCTGTCGCCGGCCACGCCGGTACTGGATTTTGATGACTATGATTCCCTTGACTGGTCTGATTATTCCCACTCGAGAAGGGGGAATTGTTTGAGGAATCTGATGCTGAGGATCAGCAGTTTTTTTTGGATACTGATACTGGGCAGGCGCCCGGTGTTCCTCAGGGATGGGATAGGAAGTATCCCTTTCCGGTGGACGCAGTGAAGCGCTGGTCGTCCCCTCCCGAGGTCGATGCGTCCGTTCTGGGATTGTCCAACACCTCCGTTGTACATTCTCCAGACGCCGCCACTCTTAAAGATGGTGAGGACAAACACTTTGATCAGATGGCGTGCCATGCCTTTGCCAGTGTGGGTTCAGCCTTGCGGCCTGTTTGTGCCTCAGCGCTCGTGACTGTGGCTACCAGGTCTGTGGTTAAGGGCCTGTTGAGTGGTTCCCAGCTTAACCCGGTCAGTGATGATTTCACAGCCCTTAAGCGGTGTAAATTATTTGTGACCTTTGTTTTATCTGCTAAGAATGACGCGATAATTATGTGTAGTAGAACCTTGGCATTGCTGGTGGCTATTCGCCGATAGGTCTGGCTACGCCAGTGGGCGGCTGACATTGTGGCTAAGAAATCACTCGCAGCGCTACCCTTCCTGGGTATGAGGCTGTTCGGAGATAAATTGGATTCAGTGGCGAAAGGTGGAATGTTACCTCAGCGTAAGTAGCAGTGTCACCCCTTTCGGGGGGCAGGCTTCTTCGATCCTTCCTTTCGTGGTGCCAGAGCAGGCAGAGGCTTACCTTCATGTACCAATCTTCCCAGCACACCAGAGATTTCTCAGGGTTGTGGTGGGAGATCAGCATTTTCAGTTTGTGGTCCTCCCTTTTGGGTTGACTTCAGCACCAAGGGTGTTCACCAAGGTGCTGGCTGGCATAATGGCCCTTCTCAGAGCCCAGGGCATTCACATTGTTCCGTATTTGTACGACCTCCTCATTACGGCATCCTCTCTCAGTCAGGCGGAGCTGGACACCAGGTATGGTGGTGGCGACGCTGGAGAGGTTCGGCTGGGTGATCAACCATCCCAAGTCTTCTCTCTCCACCTCAAGGGAGATCTCGTTTCTGGGCATGAATCTGAATACCATTCGGACCAGGGTTTTCCTTCCTCAGTCCAAGGTGTAGATGGTTCAAGATCTGATACGTCTTCTCCTGTCCAATCCTCGTCCTTCTATCCGGCTAGGGATGAGACTGGTGGGATTGATGGTGGCTTCCTTCGAGGCAGTTCCCTTTGCTCAGTTCCACATGAGGTCGCTCCAGCTCCATCTATTGTCGGCCTGGGACAGATGTCCGCAGTCATTGATGATGTCTCCCCGAGTTCGGCAGTTCCTTCAGTGGTGGCTGGAACCAAGCAATCTGATGAGGGGCAGATCCTTTCTGACCCCTTGTTGGGAGACAGTTATCACGGATGCCAGCCTGTCGGGCTGGGGAGGTTTTTTGGAAGACGCATCAGTTCATCAATGTCTTGGAGCTGAGAGCTATTCGGTTGGTTCTGTCATGCTTGACGCATCACCTACGCGGCTTACCGGTTCAGGTTCAATCAGACAATCGAACGGCGGTAGCTTACATCAATCACCAAGGAGGGACTCGCAGCAGGAGTGCCTTCAGGGAAGTTCCTCTGATTCTTGCATGGGCGGAGGGTAATGTTCCATGCATTTCAGCAGTGTACATTCCGGGAGTGGAAAACACGGAGGCGGACTCCCTGAGCAGGGGATCCTCTCGCCTAGGGGAATGGTCTCTCATCCACATGGTATTTCGGTCCCTCTGTCACACGTGGGGGTTTCCGGAGGTGGATCTCTGCCTCACGTCACAATCGCAAGCTCCCAATGTTTATGTCTCTGTCTCAGGATCCTCTGGCCCTGGCAGCGGACGCCATGTTTCTTGCCTGGAGGGATCTGGGGTTCCTGTACCTTTTTCCCCCCTTCTCCATGGTGGGCAAGGTGGTGCGCAAGCTGGCTCAAGAGGGTGCACCAGCAATTCTGGTGGCCCCAAGGTGGCCAAGACAGGTTTGGTTCGCGGACGTCGTACGGCTGGCGGTATATCAGTACAGGTTGCCCCTGTTTCCGGATCTGATCACTCAAGGTCAACTTTGTTACCCCAATTTACAAACGCTGGCTTTGACGGCGTGGCTGAAACCTCCATCTTAAAGGAAGAAGGTTTGTCTGATGCTGTGATTCAGACACTTGTTAGGGCTAGGAAGTGATCTTACTCTAACATCTACTACAGGACTTGGAGGTCCTATATTGATTTGTGTGAGGCTAGGGCCTTGCCTTGCAGGGTGTTTTCGATCCCTAGGATTTCTTCAATACGGTCTGGACCTGGGGCTCCAGCTTAGTACCTTGAAAGGGCAGGTCTCTGCCCTGGCGGTCTTCTTTCAAAGGTCTTCCTTTGGTTAAAACTTTTTTTCCAGGGGGTCACTCATGTGCGGCCCCCTCAAAAGCCTTTGTTGCCTGTTTGGGATTTGAATTTGGTTCTGTCGGCCCTCCAGGGGCCTCCTTTTGAGCTGGTGCAGGATGTTGCACTTTCTATGCTTACACAAAAGATTGCCTTTTTGGTGGCTATTACCTCTGTTCGACGTGTCTCTGAGTTGGTGGCTCTTTCCATTCAAGCCCCTTACTTTGAGAGACACCAGGACAAGGTGTTTTTTCGTTTTAAGCCAGATTTCCTTCCTATGGTGGTTTCTGCCTTCCATCTCAATCAGGATGTGGTTCTCCCTTCCTTGTGTCATAAGCCTAGTAATGACAAAGAGAGGGTCCTGCACTCTTTGAATGTGGTTCGTTGTGTGAAGTATTGTTTGGTTGCTACTTCTTCCTTTCGTAAGACGGACGCCTTATTCGTGGTGCCCTCCGGGCCCCGGAAAGGTTTGGCGCCTGCCGAGTCTACCATTATTAAATGGATACGTCAGGCCATTGTTGGGGCCTATTCTGCCAAGGGGAGGAATCCCCCTTTTAAGTTCACTGCGCATTCTACTTGTGCTGTTGGTGCGTCCTGGGCTTTTCAGCACCAGGCTTCAGTTGAACAGGTTTGTAAGGCTGCTACTTGGTCTTCCGTTCATTCTTTTTCCAAGTTTTACAAGGTTGATGTGCGGGCTTTAGTGGATGCTGTTTTTGGCCACGAGGATCTGCAAGCTGCAGTGGTTTAAGTTGGTACATTCTTTTACTGTTTTCGGTTCCCACCCATGACGGACACTGCTATTGGATGTCCCACATGTCATGATTATGGAAGCGGGGTGTGTGACATACTTGGAATAATACCATTTTGTGATTTCTCACCTGTAAAATGGGTATTTTAAGTATGTCACACACCCCGCTTCATCCCGCCCTTATTGGTATTTTGGATCTTTTATATGGTGAACCTTTTAGTGTTATGATTGTTTATATTTGGCTCTTCCTGGTCCCCTTACTGCTGTCCTATACTGGGGAATGTGTGGGAGATCCCAGGTATTTATGGACTGGGAGGGGCTCCTTTTTTCCTGTCATCTCTGCAAAGTTCGCCCTCTACTGGCCATAAACCACATGTCATGATTATGGAAGCGGGGTGTGTGACATACTTATAATACCCATTTTACAGATGAGTAATCACAAAATGGTATTTTTCTTTTCTGTGAATGTCAATAGACACTTCTCAAGTCAATGTGTTTCTTCTGGGAACAGAAGAGAGTTTTACTTCAGGCCAGGGTACAGGGTCTCTTGACCTGCCGTCACCCAACAATTCATCAAAGAATGCATCTGTTGGGCCTGATGCTGTCTTGCTTCGAGGCAGTACCCTTTGCACTGTTCACACAAGACCCCTGCAGATGGAATTGCTCTCGATCTGGGATTAGGACCCACAGACTCTGGATCACGCCTTTTGTTTGACTCATTCAAGAAGATCCTCACTATGGACGCCAGTCTAACAAGTTAGGGTGGTGTCAGGGACAATGAGGTAAGAAGGAGACTTATTCTGTGTCTCACATATTGGACATCCCATCTGAGGGGGCATCCTCTCTCAAACAATCGGACGGTGGTGGCATATATCAACGACCAGTGGGGCACGAGAAGCAGGAAAGCTCTCATGGAAGTGAGACAGATCTTACTTTGGGCCGAGAAGCAGGTTCCATGCACATTGGCAGTACATATACCAGGAGTAGACTACTTGCAGGCCAATCATCTCAGCAGAGTGGTCCTGCATCAGGGGGAATGGTCTCTCAGACAGAGGGTCTTTCAATCCCTATGCGCTAGGGGATACCAGGCGTTGATCTCTTTGCGTCACGGCACAATCAAAGGGTTCAGAAGTTTGTGTCCTGGTCCAGGGATCCTCTAGCAATAGCAACAGATGGTGCTGACTCTTCAGGGTCAGCATTCTAGCTTCTTTATGCACCCCCTATGATTCCACTCCTGAGTCGATTCCACTCTGAGTCTGAGTAGAACTATGATGCAAGGCCACTACTTGGTCTTCAGTTCCTACATTTACCAAACTCTATAAGGCAGAGCCTCGGCGGATGCCGTTTTTGGTAGGAAGGAATTACATACAGTAGTAAACTAGATGGTTTTGGAATGCCCTATTCCTGATAGAATGTAATACGTTTTTTGGGGATCCCATCCAAATGAAGGGTACTTCTTTTGGAGATCCCTAGCTTTACTGAATTCTCCTGATGGCCTGTAGTAAAATGAGAAAAGATAATTATGTGATTACTCACCTGTAGAATTGATTTCTGATTTCTCTTCCATTATTACTTCAGGACATCAAACCCTCCCTTTCCGCCAGGTAACTATGTACATTCTTTGGATGCCCAATCTTAGTGGAGTGGTAAATATAAAATAGTTTGATCAGCATAAATAAATATATATATAGAGAGAGAGTTCTTGTATTTTGTCACCAGCAGTCTTGCAGTCCACACCCTTCAACCAAGAGGTTAACCCTATCGTTACTGAATTCTTCTGATGTCCTGAAGTAATAATGGAAGAGAAATCAATTCTACAGGTGAGTTCTCACAGAATTATCTTTTCTAATCGTTTCTAAAATTTACTACAGCAGGAGGATGCATATGAGAACTGTTTGTTGATCACATTTTTATCAGAATTCAGTCAAGGGGCAGGCAGGTGGCAGGGGTACAATTTAGACCAGACTTCTCCTTGAATTACTGATAAATGGTATCTCTGGTTATAAGTTGAAAGTAATTGGGCTTGCAGTGAAGACATTTTAGTGGAGATCTGCTAGTGGAGCTCCTGCAGCAACCACCCAGACATTGCGCAGAGCACCATCCTCCCCTTCTGTTGCACAGAGCGCTGTGCAGCCAATCCAAATTGGGTCCAATCCTGGACCCAAAGTGCTGGGTGATCTGCTCAGGATCCTGGGTGAGGTAAGATGTACTTTTAACCCCCAACATTGCCCTGTGACATGGAGAGAGGATGGCAGGCTGGAAGGGTGGGGGGTTCTGGGGGTGCGCGGAAGACTGAACTTCCACTTTTAAGCTAAACTTCATACAAAGCATTTTTTAGTTTCTGTGTTATTGATTTGACCCCAGGTGTTGAGAAGCTTCGTAATTTGTCCAAAAGAGAAAGCTCACATAATGGGTATCATCAGAGGAAAGTGATTAGCTTAAAAATAGGGTTCCTGTCCCAGCACCTCTTTGGTTCTAGTACCACTCATTGCTTTCTGCTAGACCAACATTTTGTTTTTCCTCTACAAATAAGAAATGGATAAAATGAGTTTAAGCAGTCCAGTCTCTTGGTACCCCCCCCCCCCCCAATCCTGCATCCTTTCCCTGACGCTGAGAGGTTAAACAAAAAACTGCATAACTTGCCTGCTATCTAGTAAGGTTCCGCTGTGCCTTCAGCGCTGGGCGCAACCATTTTGGGTCGGTTGTCCAGAGCAGGGGAAGCAACATTTGCACCAGAGGTGAAGCTGGATCCCAGCCTAGGTAAGGAGATTTTTTGCCTCAGCACCAGGGTAGGAATGCATTTTCGATGGGAGGTTAAAAATAGACTGGACATCATCTTTAAAGGAGTTTTCTAGGAAGCATAAGCCTTACTCGCAGACAGTTATCACAACCTGAGAAAGATTTGACTCCTTCCCCTTGCATGTGTTGTGTTTTGGCTACGTACATCGCAAATGTATTAGTTGTGGTTTTTAATGTCTTTGTTTAGTATGTGTGTACGCTGTTCTTGTTCTCAATCCTATGTGCAGAAGGTGTTAAATTCATCATTTCCTGGATTTACAGCATGTTGTGTCATCAGCACACTGCATTGGACCTGAAATCGATTCCTTATTGTTACCTGATGTGGAGACATGATGTTCTTTTGAAGCCTTTTTGTAAAGATCACTCCACAAGATAACCTTTTGGTCTTAGGGAGAGTGTTTGCTATCCGGTGGAAGCAGCGCGACCAGTGTCAAAGAATCAACTAATGAAAGCCACTACAGCATTTGAAGTTTTAGCACAAGTCATTCATCAGTTTGTTTGGCAGTTAAGCATTTTTATTTCAAGAAGAGTTAGCGGGGGGAACACATAGGAAACAGTGGGGTACTAGTAATAAAGGGATAGATTCAATGATAGAAAGAATTCTCACCATGAGCATCCACCTGGGACCCCCACCCCCCCAGCCAAAGTTTTTCTTAATGACAATTTCGCTGATTCACACGGTATAGAATAACTTGATGGTTTTGTACTGCTGACCCAAAAGGCTGTCATTTAGTTTTATATGTGTGTATTTCTACTGATCAGAAATATTGTGCAGAAGCATTAGTAACTTGTGAAAGTTATGCACAGCTCAAAAGTTTTGATGCCATAACTACTGTAGTTTACTTACCAAATTCTGTGCTTCTGCATTACATACTAAGGAGAGCTTATAATTAACGGCAAACATTTTTATTAAGTACTCTCCAGAGACTGAGATATTCAATTTCTTCTCGCAATGGCTGAAAGCCTCGCGGGGAAAAACTGATGGTGTCCATCAGTGTGTGGTATAGTACGGATAGGGTGTGTGATACTGGGAACAATAGTTAGACTAGTTGTTAAAATGTGGTTAATAGCTGGTCTGTTTCCTCCACTGTTAGCTGTCACAAAGGTGACCAGTTGCCAATATAGCAGCCAGGAGAACTGTTTCTCAGGGGATCGCTCTTTCTCTCCTATTCCACTCCAGGCCGTCAGGAAATCAGTAATGAATGGGTTAACTCTTGACCGTAGGGCGTGGCCTGCAAGACAGAAGGTGTAGTTCGTCCCGGGCTTTATATACCTCGGGCTGCACCTCCGCAAACCAGTTTTATTCTTGCAGTTGGACTGAACTGCAAAGGTGTACCTGGATTTATTTTTTTCTAATTGATTTATTTATTATAGGATCTTTAATTTGGAAGCACAGGAATTTAACCCCGTCTCTCTTTCCAGGCGTCTATATCCCACGGATCCAGTGGACCCATTAAGCCTCCTCAGCTATGATGTTTATGCGGATCAGGGTGGTAGGGGGTAAGCACCAGGGTCTTGAAATGCTATGGGGGGTCACTTTTGTTTTTATAAAGTTGCTTTTCTCCCCACAATTAATTTTTTTTATGTTTGGCACTTAAAATTTTTGAAAATCACACCCTTTTTTGGAGGCAGGGATGCTCGTGCGAGGGGGTCCGTGTATGCAGTGAGGAGAGGTCCCTGCCTGGTCCCCCAACTTAGAGGGCTTTTGCTGGGCAGAGTAAGGAGTCTCATCCACTGCCGCCAGTTCTCACTGCGGCTTGCGGTGCGTTGATATCGTCGGCTGGCTGCCTCTGATAGTGGGGACGTCTTGGGTCTTGCTGGGCCGCCACCTGGACTGCTGCTGCGGCCACTTCTGGTCTCGCTGCGGCTTGCAGCAGCAGCTGCCTCCTGAGGGGTGCTTCCCGAGCTTATATTGCGGCTGGTTCATCTGCGGTCTGTTCAACGCTGCTAAGGTTCCTGGTGCCATCTGCCCTGTCCGTGGGACACTACACTGTCCACCTTCCTGCTGCATCTTTGTAAGGTATGTGTGTGTATATATATATATATATATATTAGAGAGAGAGTTAGTGCCTAATTATTATTATTATAGTTAATTTTGTTATTTACTTTTGTAGATTGTGGGAAAGGAAAAGCAATATTGGTGTAGTTAACCCCTCAGGTCTCGGACCTCTTGTGACTTTCGAGGTCTCTTATATACTTCGGTCTTAGGTCCTCAGGGGTATTTAGACTGTGTTTGTTTCACCATGACGGAGGCATCTGGGTTAATCGGGTCTGGTACCTTAGCGACAGGGTCAGCCCATGTCCGGTATGCAAAGGTCTCTGGACGAGGACAGCACTAATTGTGCTGAGTGCCAAACGATGGTACTTGCTAGACTTCTGACGCTGGGCGCTTGGCGCTTAGAGCTCCTTCGGCAGCCCAGGATCGGTTGTATAACCAGGGTGATAGTGTCGTGTAGGATATTATGGAGAGGTTGGCCCGCATTGAAAGCCATTTAGAACTGCCTGTTCCAAGGAAGGCTTTTGAGAAAATTTAGCATTTGGTTTCCTCTGATTCTGAGGAGGATATTTATGCTTCCATAGTTTCTCGTGGTGAGTTATCAGAGGGTGAACATTCTTTCAGTAAGGAAGAGAGTATTTCATATTCAGTGTCCTCTACACAAGGGGCCTCTCTGTGTAGAGAACAGATGGAAGGTCTGATTAGTTCCATTTTAGAGATTTTGAATATCTCGGCTCCTAAGGTTCCCAAGATTAAGGAGAGACATGTTCAAGCCAAAAGAAAGAGACAAGTGTTTCCTGAGCAAACTAATTTCTCCAGTCTTGTTCAAAAGGAATGGAAGAAGCTGGATAGGTTCCCTTCCATTCCTGGAGTGCTGGATACTCCAATATCCTTTTTCTTCAGATCTGATTAATTTATGGTCTCTCCCTCCTGTGGTATACACTCCAGTTTCAGGTCTCTCTAATATTACTGTTATGCCATCCTCTGATAGTGCCTCCCTAAAGGTTCCAGCACATAGATCAGGTGGCACCTCATGCCTTTTCTATTGTAGGATCAACTATACGGCCAGCCTGTGCCTCATCCATAGCATCCTTGGCGAGCAGAAGGTTGATAAAGCAACTGGATTCTAAGACACGTTCGGGTCGTTCACGGAATGCATTCTCCCAGTTGATAAAGACCAGTATGGATATTGCAAGTATGTAATCTCCAAGAAGACCCCAACGGGACTCCCTTTTCAAGGGTAATGTCTGTTTGGGAAGCTACTGGAGGTAAGTCTACTAGACTTCCACAAAAAATGTCTATTCCTTTTTTGTGCAGGTCCTCTAATCCCTGGCCCTTTCGTGGGGGTAGAGGTTCCGCCTCCTCGGAATACCGGAATGAATTTTAGACCAAAGCCCCAAAATAGGGCAAGATCTTTCTGGGAGAACAAGGCAAAGCCCTCTTCAAAGCCCCCCTCAGGCATGAAGGTTGGAGGTCGGCTTCTGCATTTTGCTCCCATTTGGAAACTCCATACAGGAGGTTGTTTCCTCAGGTTACAAAATTGTATTAGGTGCCAGACCTCCTCCGAGGTTCTTTTGCGCCGGGGTTTCCCAAATTCTGGAGAAAGCAGAAGCATTTATATCCACTGTAGCCCATCTAATGGAGATTGGATCAGTCCATCATGTTCCCCTTTTAGAGAGAGGTCAGATTTTTTTTTTTTTTACTCCAATTTGTCTATACCAAACATAACGTCCAATATTAGATGTTAAAGTGGACCAAAACCCAGGATCCTGGGTTTTGGTCCACTCCCCCCCAGATCTCCCGATAAAACTCACCTCACTGCGGTCCTATGGTGCATGCGCAGCCGTGGCGATCCAGCAGGGTTTTGGTCCACTTTAAGGGCTTTAACAGGTTCATCCATCTGAAGAAATTTTGCATGGTATCCTTAAGATCCTAAGTGATATCACTTCATCCGGAAGAATTTTTGGCCACTGTGGATATAAAGGATGCATACCTACATATCCCTCTCTTTCCCGGTCATCAAAAATATTTGCACTTTGCAGTAGATGCCCTACATCTTCAGTTTGTGGCTCTGCCCTTCAGCCTGTCCTCAGCGCCAAGGTTTTTGCATGACCTTTCTAAGAAACCATGGGATGTATATAGACCCTTAATTAGATGATCTGTTGATCAGAGCCTCATCCTTTCAGGAGGCACCAGAAGCAGGAGAGCTCTAAAGTAGTTGAGCAGGATCTTTCTTTGGGCCGAGAAGCATGTTCCATGCATCTCTGCGATCCAGTTAACAGGAGTGGACATTATGCTGGCTGATCATCTAAGCAGAGCGGCCCTGCATCAGGTAGAATGTGTCTCGCCTATTCTCAATGTGTTTCCTCCATTTCCACTACTGGGTAGAATACTAAAAAAAGATAGCCCATGAGGAAATCCCAACCATTCTGGTGGCACCTAGTTGGCCAAGGAAAAGCTGGTTTTCAGACATATTAAGAATGTCGGAAGGCAACCGTTAGCGTTTATCTAGATCTTCTCACTCAGGGCCTTTATGGCTCCATAAGTTACGAGTTCTGGTTTTGACGGCCTGGCTATTGAAACCTCCATCTTGACAGAAAGGGCCTCACTGCCAGAGTCATCCAGACGATGATTCAGGCCCAAAAGCAGACTTCATCAAAGATTTACTACAGAGTCTGGTGAATATTTATTGTTCAGTGTTTTGCCTGTAGAAAGATTTCTGTCTCCAGGATTCTGGAATTTTTGGAGATGGGTCTTGATGAAGGTCTCCAATTGAGCACTCTAAAGGGGCAGGTATCCACTTTATCCATTTTCCTTCAGAAACCCATTGCAGGGGATCACTCATGCGCATCCTCCCCGCAAGCCTCTTCTCCCTGTTTGGGACTTGAACTGAGTTTTGCCAGCCCCTCAGGGTCCTCCCTTTGAGTCACTGGCAGAAGCATTGCTACGGCTGATGACACTTAAGGTCATCTTTCTAGTGGCAATTGCTTTGGTACGCTGGGTTTCTAAATTAGCAGGTTTATTGGTTAAGCCTCCATATTTAGAGTTTCATAAAGTCCAGACCCCTGAACTGAAACGCTTTAGATTTTTAGATAAAATAACACTATGCTATGCGCACCTTGCAGTTTTTCAAGAAAAACAACCCTTTACATTGGAAATATCCCCCACAAACTATATATTCTCTGGAAGTACATACCTCAAGCTTTCTAGGCGTACCAGGCTTGTTGACGTGGCCACAGTTTTCAGGAAGTAATCCCTCAATTAATTATTTTTTAGTTGCACAGGGTTTCCCTAAAAAAAATAATTAAAAATCTGAATCAAAGCCACATTTTCCTTAAAAAGCAAGTTAAATCTGAAAAAGCAACATCTCCCAAACAGAACAATACCCAACATGCATAGCTACTGTCAAGGGAAGAATTGCTAAACACCCCAAAGTAAAGCATGTGCGTAAGGGTAATTTTGCTTGCGCTTTTTCAACCAGTACAACCCTTTACATTTGGAATACCCCCTACAAACCATATATTCCCTGAAAGTACACATGTTAAGCTTTCTAGGTGTATTCAGCTTAATGTAGTGGCTTCATCTTTCTGGAAGTAATCCCTCAAAGAATTCTTTGGTCGCACAGGGTTTACCTAAAAAAATAAATCAAAAAGCAGGAAAAAAAAAAAACAAGCTAAATCTGAAAGCACAAGGTCCCCCGAGCAGAACAATACCCAACATGCATAGGTACTTTTAACCATTTTCACTGCCAGCCTACTTTCATCGCCCTTTGTTTTTGTGTGATGTTTAACTGTGATTTTTGCAGGAATTTCCAAGAAAATTACATATTTTTTTTTTTTTTTTGCGGCAGAGATTAGGCTTTAACCTGAAATGTCTTTTCTGTATTATTTCCACTGTTTTTAAAATATTTTTAAGTAAAAAAAAAAAATATATATATATATATATATATATATATATATATATATTATTTAAATTGTCTCATTTGTTTTGAATAAAACATTTATTTTATTAAAGAAAACTATGTTGCATGTGAAAGCCCAATTTTTCCTGATTACAACGGTACCACATATGTATCGGTAGCTCCCGTTTCTGCCCAGGAGACCCCCCAAACTGAAAACAACACTTTATAACATTTACAATTAAAATACAACTACTATCCACACTATAAAGGGTTAAATAAAAAAAATGCAGGGGGGGGGGGATTTTAAGGGTTAAAAACCCTTAAAAAAATGTCATGTGGTCCCCCTTACCCAGCATAACCAGCCAGGGGCCAGCTATACAGGGCTTGTAGAACAGGGCACAGGGGCCAGCTTTGGTGGCCCCTGGCCCTGCAGGCTACAAACCGACATAGCCTATGGCCACGGGCTCTTCTTTCCCCCCCTGGGCTTTGGGGAGGCAGGTAAGGGAGGGCTCGGGGTTAATGGCCAGTCACCCGCTAGCCGCAGGTGACTTGCCAGACCCAAAGTCTTGTGAACTGGTATAGGGGTCTCATAGATCCCTTACCAGTTCACAAAGGGTTAAATGTAAACAAAAAGGTTTGTTTTTTAATACTTACCTTCCATCCATCCCAGAGCGCTGTGCCCCACACTGATCACTTTGGCTGCTGCTGGAAGCCTTTTATAGCTGCTTGGTGACAGGTGACATGGGGTTAATTAAAAAAAAATGGCATAGGGTCCCCCCTCCCGGAGTGGGACCCCATATTTTTAGGAATTTTAAGGGTTAAAAACCCTTAAAAATCCTGAAAAAATGGCCTGAGGTTCCCCCTACCCAGCGTAACCAGCCCGGGACCAGCTATGGGGGCTTGTAGAACAGGGCACAGGGGCAGCTTTGGTGGCCCCTGGCCCTGCAGGCTACAAGCCGGCATAGCCTGTGGTCACAGGCTCTTCTCCCCCCCCCCTGGGCTTTGGGTAGGCAGGTAATGGGGGGAGGCTCGGGGTTAATGGTAAGTGACCCCCTAGCCGTAGGTGACTTGCGAGCCCTCCAGCCTTGTGAACTGGTATAAGGGTCTCATGGACCCCTTACCAGTTCACAAAGGGTTAACAGTAAAAAAAAAAAAAAAAAAACGCACACACAGTGAAATGAAAAAAAAAACAAAAACATTTTTTTTTTACTTTACTCACCTCCAATCGTCAGCTCCTCTGTCCCTCGCCGATGACAGATGCCGGGGATCGGCAGCCAGAGAAGGGGGTGAGGCAGAAGATCAGAAGATCTGCTGCCTCTTTCTCCTCTGCCCACTGATCGCCGGGCATCTGACAGCTGTGTCTCCCGGAGCTGGGACGAAGTCTGCCGGATGATGTCATTAGCCCCGCCCCACGAGCCGGTGCTCGTCGGGAAAGGAGGGGGAGCGGGCCTGTCCAGCTCGTCCCTGAAGACTGAGGGGACCATTGGAGAAGAGGAGAGCCGTCATGAACGATCGCAGGTGAGTACATTTTATTTTATTATTTTTAATTTTTTGACAGGAGATCCTGTCGGCCACTGAAGAGGGGGGGACTTATTCTGGGCACTTCCCTGCAGCTGGAGGAGCCCAGGCGGGGGATTGGGGACCCCCCGGGTGAAGAGGAGCCCCTGCCAGATCGACCAAGGGGTTAGGTGAGTGGCACTTTTTTTTCCTTTGGCCAATAGCAGGGGGAAAACTCAGGCACGTAGAATTTACGTGGCTGGCGTTTAGCGATAGTAGAGGCAGCCACGTAAATTTTACGTGGCTGGCAATAGAAGGGTTAAGCAGGATTTTCTTACTAAGGTGGTCTCCTCTTTTCATCTTAATAAAGAGGTGGTTATGCCCTCCTTATGTCCCACTCTGGTCAGCCATAAGGAGAGAGTCCTTCACTCCCTCGATGTAGTATGAACACTAAAATATTGCTACACAAGCCCTCTTTATTTGATTGGGACTTTATTTAGAGCAAGTGAAGTGTAAAGAAAGGAAATTATGCGTTTTCAATTTTTTTTTAAATATAGACAACTGAAAAGGGTGGCATACAATGTATTCAGCCCCATTAACTCTGATACCCTTCAATAAAATCCATTTTAGCCTAAATGCCTTCAAGAGTCACCACATATGTAATTTTAACATATAACTAGAACTGTTCTGTGAAAGCTTCAGAGGTTTGTTAAAGTAAATTTGTGAAAAAACAGCATCTGGTAGCTCATGTACACTGTTGTGGTGAAGTGTATTGCTCTGAACATTTCATGGAGCACTGTTCAATCCATCATCTGTAAATAGGAGTATGGTACAACTGCAAACCTACCAAGACCTGGCCTTCCACCTAACCTGTCAGCCCCGGCAAGGAGAGAACTAATTGGAGAAACAGCTAAGAGAACCCTGTGTCACTTTGGAGGGGCCTCAGAGTTCCACAGCTTTGCTAGGAGAATCTGTCCACAGGACAACTGTTAGTTGTATAGTCCACAAATCGGACCTTTATGGATGAGTGGCAAGAAGAAAGCTGTGTTTGAAAGTAAGCCATAAGAAGTCCTGTTTTCAGTTTGCTATGTAGGGGAATGAAGAAGGTGCCCTGTTCTGATGTTCAGTTCAGTTAAACTTTTTGGCATAAATGCCGAATGTTCCCTATCCAATCTGACTGAGCTAAAGCTACAGTAGTTTGCAATGAAAATATCAGCCTGTAGATGTGCAAAGCTGGTAGAGGCATACCCCCAACAGACTTGCAGCTGTAATATGCATTGCATTGTCCTGTGGTGGCTAAAAACTTATACACCCCACACATTGCATGTTTTCTATTTGAAAAGCATGTACTCTTTTCTTTACATTTTCCCAATAATAAAGGGGCATGAATACTTTTTCAAGGCGCTGTATATGTAAAGGAAAGGTATGCACTAAGTTATAATTTACAAATACATTTATACAAGGGTGACGTTTGCTACATATAAGATTGTTAGTATGTAAGTTATCTAACCCAGTATTTTCTGGCAGTGTCTGAGAGCTGAGCTTGTCTGTGAAGGTTGAGACATGTCTGGACATGCAACACACACACAGTAGAAGTTTAGTCTGATGAAAGCACTGGAGGTAAAAGGCAAGTCCAGTAGTTCTGTGGTTAAATTCCTTATAAGGGAAGAAAAGAAGTTTAAAGAAATCCATGAAAGGATGATTGCTTTAAATTGGGTAGGAAACCAACTGAAGATGACCCCTGTTCAGGGCGACTTGTTTAAGCATCCTTAGAGGAAATGTGCCATTAAGTACAGACCATTTTGGAAGATCATCAGGTCACAGTTGGTGTTCTAGTTTATGAATTAGTCATTTGAGTTGTTTACCATTACCATTCAGGGTGTTTCAATTATGTCAAAGGTCAGTTACCTGTAGGTGCCACGAATGTTGAAACCTAAGTAGAAAAAACATGTCCCCAACAATCTAACTAGGATAATTTAGACATGCTTAGAGAAAAGCCAGGAGACTTTTATTCTCAAATTGTTATGGGAGATGACACATGGGTCCACCACCATCAGCCTGAGACCAGACAAAAATTCATTCAATGGAAGCACAAAAGATCACATTTAGCCAAATGGATGTACTCTTTCTATCCTTACCCTAGATTTAAAGAGGAATTCCTGTCAAAAAGTGCTGAGGCAGGATGGGGGGGGGGGGTTACCAAGAAAAAAAACCTTACCTTTCCAAGGTTCATTCTCAGCGACTCATTCTCCCCCACTGGAATTTAATCTTTAAAGAATATATATATATATATATATATATATATATATATATATATATTTATTATTTTTTTTTTATTAACTTTTTTTTTTTTTTTTTTTTTTTTTTTACAGCGCTCCCATGCCCTACCTCATTGGAGTACACTCGAGTCTAATGGAGGTATGTGTGTTTTCCCTAGTATTGCTTTATTTGCCTGTATACATTAAAACATATTGTCTAATAAACACAGTTCTAAACACTGTTTGAAATTACATAGTTAACTGCAAAATGGGATTTGGGAAAAGGCGAATATGAGGTCTCCAGTGGGTTTAAAAGTGTATGTAAAAGTTTGACTTAATATTTTGGTTTGATAATTTGAAGCCTTATTATTTACACCATTAATCTTCTAAATTATTTAGTTTTTAGTTTTGTAGAAATATAGCATGCAAAGGTGTCTTGCAAATGTGGTGCCAGGTGCATTAATCTTCATTTATGTGATTTGATGTGTGATTTCTAAATGTTACATGGCATTGCATTGCATTCTACTGCATGTGTTCTTTTCCCTGTGTTCGTTGTGGGTTGTCCCAGTCATATACATGTGGGTATTCCGCCACAAGGTGGCGCCTGCAAGATCCAAAGCTGTAACTCATCCTGGCCTCCTATAAAAGAGATCAGTCTCCATAGAAACCCCAGATTCGTCTTGCAGTAGCTACTGCGAAGATCGTCTGGAAAACTCTCTCTGGATCATGGCAGTTAAGCGGGGCATTTTAAAGCCTGGCTGCCACTGCTGCCCTATTACCTCTGTTCCTGTGACCCAGTTTGCCTCTCAGCCTCGGCTGACGGGAAGAGGTGACGGTAGGGAAGAATGCCGGGGTTGTGCGTTCACAGAGCTAGGCTCAGGGCCGCAGACCCTCACCCAAAGGGTAGCCGGCCATAGGCAATGGTGAGCCTATGGGGGGGGGGGGGGGGGAACCACTTTGCCCTTATCCCATTTTCCCACAGCTTAAATTTAAGTTCATGTGTATTTGTGTTTGACTTCACTTAACAGATACTGACCTTTCCCCTCGCTCCCACGGCTCTTCCCTGCTCCCCTCCATCTTTTGGTGCTGTGAGGAAGGGGCCGTGCGGCGTCCGGACGGGTGCCGCTCTGTGAGGCTGCGGCCTCGGTGTCTGGGAGCACAGCGCTCCGTTGCCTGGAGGAGGGTGAGGCTCCTCGCTGGGCCTCCCTCCCCTCATCACTTGGCGCCATTTTACCTCAGGCCGCGTCATTGCTAGCGCGGCCCGCCCCTCGAGGACCTCTTCGGCGCCGTTTTCCCTCTGGTGAGGAAAGTCTGTATGGATACGCAGTGCAGACATCGTGCGGGGGTATCCGCTGCACCACTGCCTCTTCTCTGCTGGGCTGACAGACGGCGCAGGAGCATTCATAAAAGGCGTCCCTGAGAGGTCCTACCGCGGTCCGTGAGTTTTTTACTCTTATTATACTGGATACTGAACTCTGTGCATGTGCTGTGGGATCTCATGCCCCTTTCACTTTGTGTGTTTTAGGTGCTTCCCCTTGTGAACGTGGGCTGTGGTTCCTCCCGGTCTCCTACATCCCCCCTCCTCTCTCTCCGTACCCTCTCCCGTAAGAGGGATCTCATAAGAGGGACTTTTTGGGGATCTGCTCTAGGTTTTAAGCCTTGGGCCTGGGAACCTATACTTTTTACTATAATCACCATAATGGAGGCTTCTGGGGATAGTGAGCTAGGGGCCCCCTCCGGGCGGGTGAAGCTCTGCCCCATGTGCGGTACCTGCCCCTGGGTGGACTTAGCACTGTTTGTGTCACTTGTGCCAGGAGCGTATATTTGGAGCATGATAGGGCGGGCGTCCTTGCCCCTAACTCTCCCTTGCCTGCGGTCACACCTGCCCCCCAGTGCTGCTGTCATCCCTCAGTGAGGGGGAAGCCAGCAGGGGGTCCCAGGCCGATATGGTGCACCGGGTGGCCAGCCTGGAGAAACAGTTATCTCGCAAGGCTAAGGGTAAGGCCACGTGTAAGAAGCGGCACATAGAGCCGGCTTGTTTGGATTTTGCCGACGATGGTGACCTTTTTGGTGGTCAGAACTCCATGGAGGAGGGAGAGCTTTTTGGAGACTCCGCTTCATCAGGGGATCGGTCGGTTGGTTATGACAGCGAGCCTGGATCCTCCTCCGGTGAGGATATGTGGCTTCCTGACGACACGGAAAAATAGCTGGCTGCTGTTTTTGAGACCCTGCATATTGTTTCTCCTAAAGCGGCTAAGAAGAAGCAGGGGAATTTATTCCAGCCTGTGAGACAAAGGATGGTGTTCCCAGAACAGGGCCATTTCCCCAACATGGTACTTAAGAAATGGGAAAGGCCTAATAAATTGCCATTGGTGCCTAAGAGTCTGGACAGGCGGTATCCCTTCCCTGAGCAGTTGATCCGTCTCTGGTCCCGTCCCCCCGAGGGGGATGCCCCCGTTTTGGGGTTATCCAACACTATGTTATGCCGTCACCCGGCACTGCTTCTTTGCGCGATCCTGCTGACAGGCGCATGGATCAGCTGGCTTGTCATGCGTTCACTTTCGTGGGCACTGGGCTTTGCCGTGTCTGTGCGGCGGCCATTGTCTCTTTGGCCATCTGGAAGAAGGTGAGACGCCTGGTGGATTTGGCCAAATCTCGTAAGCGGGTGAAAGAGTATACGGAACTCAAAGCATGTGTGGATTTCATTGCTTTTGTAGTTTCGGCCATGGACGATAGTGTCCGGCTTGGCACCAGGGCCTCGGCTTTGCTTGTTGCACTTCGTCGTTCGCTCTGGCATCGGCAGTGGTCGGCTGACGCTGCGGCCAAAAAGGCGCTCACTAGTATCCCCTTCCTGGGGCTCAGGTTATTTGGGGAGCGTTTGGACCTCCTGGACAAGGATGGAAGACTCCCTCAGCGACGGAAGCCTGCGCGGCCTTTTCGGGGTTCTTCGGGCTTTCGCTCCTTTCGCGGGGGAAGAGACTGTCCTCCGGGTACTAGATAGAGCTGGCAGTTTGGCCACCCTCAAGATTTCTTCGGTCACTGATTTCCCGGAATGCATTGACGGCGCAGGGCCTAAGGAAGGCCGTTGCGACCTATCTTGGATCTGAAGGGTCTCAACAAGTTCATCAGAGTCAGATAATTCCGCATGGAGACCTTACGGTCCGCGTTGAACTCGCTTCGGCCTGGCGACTTCATGACCACGGTGGACATCAAGGATGCCTATCTGCACATCCCAATTTTTCAGGGGCATCAGAAGTTTCTGCAGTTTGGAAGACCTGCATTATCAGTTTGTGGCACTACTGTTCGGGATAGCTTCTGCTCCCCGTGTGTTCACCAAGGTGCTGGCAGGCGTCATGGTCATTCTGAGGAACCGGGGCAACTGGGTTCTGCCTTATCTGGACAATTTGCTGATTGCGACGCAGTCCCTTCAGCAGGCAGAGATAACACCCGGATGGTGTTATCCACTCTCTAGAATTTCGGATTGGGTAATCAATTGCCCCAAGTTGTCTATCATTCCTTCAATTGTGAGGTCCTTCCTGGGCATGACGTTGGACACCTCTCAGGTCAAGGTATTTCTCCCCTAGCAGGAGGTGGAGGACCTCTAGACACAGGTGCAGGCCCGACTGGCTTGTCAGCGGCCCTCAATCCGTCTGGGGATGAAGCTGGTGGGCCTCATGGTGTCCTGCTTCGAGGCGGTACCCTTCGCCCACATGAGGCCTCTTCAATTGAATTTGTTGACCGGTTGGGACCGGACGCAGGAGTCTCTGGATCTAGAATTTTCTCAGTTCCCCAAGTTCAGACAGTCCCTCTTGTTGTGGTTGGACTCCAGAAATCTGTTGGTGGGCAAGTCCTTTCTGGCTCCCCGGTGGGAGATAGTTACCACGGACACCAGTCTGACCGGCTGGGGGAGGTTTTGGCAGGCACTGAAGTTCCAGGGTCAGTGGAACCCTCAGGAGGCTCATCTACCCATCAATCTACTGGAACTGCGAGCGATTCGGTTGGTACTTCTTCAGCGGACTCCTCATCTAAGGGGTCGGGCTGTCCAGGTCTGCTCGGACAATCAGACGGCTGTCGCCTACATCAATTGGTTCGCCAACGTGATCCAAATGTTAATCGCTACGTCCTGCCTGACGACCCAGGGCTTCTCACACAGGGGTCGCTGCACCATCCCAATTTACAAACGCTGGCTTTGACGGCCAGGCTATTGAGGCCTCTATCCTAGTGGAGAAGGGGCTGTCGGACACTGTTATTCAGACCATGATTCAGGCACGGAAGAAGTCTTCCTGCATGATTTACTACAAAGTTTGGCGTGCTTACATTTCTTGGTGTGAATCCAAGAGTTTTCCTTGTCGTACTTTTTCCATTTCCAGGATTTTGGAATTCTTACAACACTGCTTAGACTTGGGTCTACAGCTGGGCTCCCTCAAGGGCCAGGTCTCGGCCTTGGCCATCTTCCTCCTAAGATCCTTTGCCAAGCATAGGCTGATCAGGACTTTTTTCCAAGGAGTTACCCATGTTCGTCCACCGCGTAAGCCTGTACTACCGGTGTGGGATTTGAATTTGGTGCTTTCTGCGCTCCAGGGTCCGCCCTTTGAGCCTTTGTGCGACGCTGCCTTGTATATCCTGACTCTAAGGGTGGTCTTTTTGGTAGCCATCACCTCGGTACACCGGGTGTCAGAACCGGCTGCACTTTGTATGAAGCCCCCTTACTTTTAGCGGCATAAGGATAAGGTGGTTTTTCGCTTTAAACCTGATTTTTTACCTAAGGTCATGTCTCCCTTTCATCTTAATGAGGAGGTTATTTTACCTTCTCTGTGTCCGGATCCCTCTAACTCTAAGGAAAGGGTCCTTCATTCCTTGGATGTGGTCAGAGCCATTAAGTACTATCTGGTTGCGACTGAATCCTTCAGGAAGTCAGATTCTCTTTTTGTCCTCTTTGAGGGTGTTTGGAAGGGTTTGTCTCTGGCTAAGTCCACTCTTAGTAGGTGGATTAGACAGGCAGTGGTGCGAGCCTACTCTGCCAAGGGGAAGGATCCCCCTTTTTGTGTTACCGCTCACTCTACTAGAGCTATTGGTGCTTCCTGGGCTTTTCAGCACCAGGCCTCTATTGCACAAGTTTGTAAGGCCGCTACCTGGTCTTCGGTTCATACCTTTACTTAGTTTTACAAGGTTGATGTTTTGGCATCAGCTGATGCTGCTTTTGGCCGAAAGGTGCTTCGGGCAGTAGTGAAATGAACTACATGCTATTCCGCTCTGAGGAGCCCGCCCTATTTTGGACACTGCTTTTGGATGTCACTGCTTTTCGGTCTGGGCTGTCCCACCCAGCGCTCGGTTCATTTCCTCTGTTTGCCTTTTATGGTGATTATTGTCTTTTGTATTGGACCTTTGTCCTTATCTTTTTTGGAGAGAGTACATACTGTAGCATGTTAGTTTCCATGTTTTTTATTGGCCTCCCGGCCTGTCCCCTTTACTACTTTTTAACTTTCTGGGGTTTCTATGGAGACTGATCCCTTTTATAGGAGGCCGGGAGGAGTTACAGCTTTGGATCTTGCAGTAACTGGGGCCACCTTGTGGCGAAATACCCACACGTATATGACTGGGACAGCCTGGACCAAACACCGGCAAAATCAATTCTACAGGTGAGTACTCACAGAATTGTATTTTCACTCCTTACATAATTAAAACTATTCCCCTTGATTGATCTGGGCTACTCCCATCTCATCCAGCATGCCCTTTGCAATTAAACCCAAAAACAAATGCATCTGTTTCTGGCTTTGAGCCCTCTACCATGGCAGAAGTCGGGCTGGGATAAACAGCAGCCCCTCCTGCAGACCATGCAGTAGCTGGCCTGTTCCTGCCACTATGGTGGGTATCAAAAGGAGCACAGAGCTTTTGGTGTTGGAGAGAGTGAAAGCTGGGACAAGATAAGTGTTTTTAATCTATTTTGCTTTGGTAAAATGCACCAAGCCAAGTGTATTTGGGGGGGGTCGATATATATATATATATATATATATATATATATATATATATATATATATACACACACAAACACAATATACGTTAAAGCAGACCAAAACCCACATTTTTAACTAGGGTCCCCTGAATTGCTCTCCCATGGAGAGAACCTTTTGCCAATTTTCAGTGCTCCTGCTTCACTTTAATCCCAGATAATGATGCCTGTTTTAGCTGTAAAGTTCCTCCATTCATTGCCATTGTAGTGTGTGCCAATGCAATGACTGATTGCCTGCCATCTTACAGAGTGGGACAGCAAAAAAAAAAACAGTGTTCCAGGGCCATTCGAAAAACGAAATTTTCCATTTCTAGTTCTACACCCTAAGGAGCGAATATCGGCAGGGGCTATGGGCAAATGTATTTCACAAGTTTGATGGGTTTTGGCTTGCTTTAGACATAAATACATATTGCTGATACCTTGTTTTTCCTAAAAGTCTTTAACCCTTTCGTTGCCAGCCTACCTGCAGCTTTTGTCACCCCCTGTTGCCAGACCATGTTTCAATATTTTGCGCTACACATATTCAACTGTGATTTTTAAAAGGATTTCCAGGTATTTCCCAGGTATTCTCAATACTTTTTGGTGAAATATGTCCAAAAAAAAAAATAAAAAATATATTTTTTGCAATTTGTAGTGTTTTTTGTAATACAAAATGTAAGTTTGTCAATAAAATTTTATTGTGTGCGTAACCCCAATTTCTCACAGCGGTACCACATATGAATAGGTAGACACCCTTTCCTGCCCAGGAGACTCCCCCAAACTGAAACAGAGCTTTAGGAGATTTTCAGATAAAATACAACTGCACTATGCGCATCTTGCAGTTTTTCCAGAAAAACAACCCTTTACATTTGAAATACCCCCCACAGACTATATATTCTCTGGAAGTACACGCCTCAAGCCTTCTAGGCATACCAAGCTTGTTTATGTGGGCTTAGTTTTCTGGAAGTAATCCCTCAATGTATTCTTTGGTTGCACAAAGTTTCCCTAAAAAAGAATAAAACCGAAGAATCAAGCCACATTATTCCAAGTATGTCACACACCCCGCTTCCAATATTCATGACATATGGGTTATAACCAGTAGAGGGCGAACTTTTCTGTGCATTGTACTGGCGGCTGGCCCCATCCCTTGCGGTGGGGTGATTTATGGTCCACTTGTGCTTATTATATATATAGCTATATAATATATATTTATATATTTTATTGTAGTGTATGTGTGGCCCTGCCTGCTGTGTGCCCTTTTTTCTTATGGGCCTTTCTTTTTGTGTCTTTCAGGAGGACTCACTTTCCACATAAGAAAAAGGGGGTTCTCCCGGTCCTAGGGTCCCTTGGATAAATTGGGGTCTTACAAATCCTCCCACTTGGGACTTAAAAGGGCATCCTGGGTAGCTTAATTGGCGTAATTCCCTCTGGTCCTTACGACTACCATTAAAATCACCATATGGAGGCTCCCCAGGATACCGGGCTCGGGCTCCCTTCGGGGCAATCCCGGCTGTGTGTGGGTTGTGGGGTGTCCCTTATGGGGGATAATGTACTGATTTGCATACCATGTGCTCAGCAGGCCATAACGCGGCAGTCGGGATCCCAGGCGTCTGGGTCTGCGTCGCCGGCCTCTTCACCCCGCCTGAACCGTACCCCAAGTGACACTGTCATTAGTGGGGAGTCGCAATCTGATGTATGTGCTAGATTGGCCAACATCGAGAGACTGATTTCTAGCTCTGCGGCCAGAAAGGCCCCAGCTAAGAAGAGGCATTTATCACCGGCCGCACCGGTTCTGGATTTTGATGATTGTGATATCCTTGACTGGTCTGATTATTCCCCACTTGAGGAGGAGGAATTGTATGATGAGTCTGATGGCTCTGAGGATCAGCATTTTTTGGATGCTGATGCTGGGCAGGAGCATGGGGATGCCGTGGATACCCCCAGGATTCTGGCCCATTTGTTTGAGGTGCTGGCTATTTCTCCTCCGGCGGATTCCCCTCCGCAGAAGGGGGAATTTTTTTCAGACCTCTAAGCCTCGTTTGGAGTTCCCAAATCAGAAGCATTTTGAAAATCTGATTCTTAAGGAATGGGAAAGACCTAGCCGGCTTCCTGGTGTTCCTCAGGGATGGGATAGGAAGTATCCCTTTCCGGTGGACGCGGTGAAGCGCTGGTCGTCCCCTCTCGAGGTCGATGCACCCGTCCTGGGATTGTCCAACACATCTGTTGTGCACTCTCCAGACGCCACCACGATTAAGGATGGTGAGGACCGACGTATTGACCAGATGGCTTGTCATGCCTTTGCTAGCGTGGGTTCAGCCTTGCGGCCTGTTTGTGCTTCTGACGGCTGTAGCTACCAGGTCTGTGGTTCCCAGCTTAACCTGGCCAGTGATGAATTTGCAGCGCTTATGCGGTGTGAATTATTCATGACTTTTGTCTTATCTGCCTTGGATGACACAATATGTATGTGTAGCAGAACCTCGGCGTTGCTGGTGGCTATTCGTCGATCGGTCTGGTTGCACCAGTGGGCGGCTGACATTGCGGCTAAGAAGTCGCTTACAGGCCTACCCTTCCTGGGTATGCGGCTGTTTGGAGATAAATTGGATTCAGTTGCGAAAGGAGGAAGGTTACCGCAGCGCAAGAAGCAGCGTCGCTCCTTTCGGGGGGCAGGCTCCTTTAATCCTTCCTTTCGCGGTGCCAGAGCAGGCAGAGGAGCTGCCTATTCTACCTTCAGAGGAGATTCCTGGAACAGAGGCAGAGGACGGGCCCGTCCGGGACCTGTCTGGGGTGCCAAGACCAAGCCCGCTGCCAAGCCGGCTCAGCAATGAGGTGGCGCTCTCACCCTTGCGGGTGGGGGGGCGGCTGTGGCACTTCTTCCGGGTCTGGGCCCGGGAGGTCACAGACAAGTGGATCTTTGAAGTGGTCTTTTCCGGGTACAAACTGGAGTTCAAGGACCGGCCTCCTCCCAGATTCCTCAGGTCTTTGGTCCCCTCGGACCCCCGGGCTGCGCAGGGGCTCCTGTTGGCAGTGCAAAATCTTCTGGACATGGAAGTCATATGCATGGTACCTTTATCAGAGAGAGGCTGGGGCTTTTATTCCAACCTTTTCATGGTGCCCAAAAAGGATGAATCCATAAGATCCATTCTGGATTTGAAGCTTCTCAACAGGTTCATCAGAACCAGAAAGTTCCGCATGGAGACTTTGCGCTCAGCCATCCTTTCTCTTCGTCAGGGGTACTTCATGACGTCCATAGACATCAAGGATGCTTAACTTCATGTACCGATCTTCCCAGCACACCAGAGATTTCTCAGGTTTGTGGTGGGAGATCAGCATTTTCAGTTTGTTGCCCTCCCGTTCGGGCTGACCTCGGCACCAAGGGTGTTCACCAAGGTGTTGGCGGGTATAATTGCCCTTCTCAGAGCCCAGGGCATTTGCATTGTGCCGTATCTGGACGACCTCCTCATTACGGCATCCTCTCTCAGACGGGCGGAGCTGGACACCAGGTCGGACGGTGGTGTCAACGCTGGAGAGGTTTGGCTGGGTGATCAACCACCCCAAGTCTTCTCTCTCCCCGTCAAGGGAGGTTGCATTTCTGGGCATGAATCTGGATACCATTCAGACCAGGGTGTTTCTACCTCAGTCGATGGTTCAAGATCTGATACGTCTTCTTTTGTCAATCCCTCGCCCGTCTATCCGGCTAGGGATGAGACTGGTGGGGTTGATGGTGGCTTCCTTCGAGGCAGTCCCCTTTGCTCAGTTCCACATGAGGTCGCTCCAGCTCCATCTACTGTCGGGTTGGGACAGATGTCCGCTGTCATTGGATCAGTCATTTCTGATGTCTCCCCTGGTTCGGGAGCCTCTTCAGTGGTGGCTGGAACCAAGGAATCTTCTGAGGGGCAGGTCTTTTCTGACCCCATGTTGGGAGACGGTCACCACGGATGCCAGCCTGTCGGCTGGGGGGGTTTCTGGAAGAAACATCAGTTCCAGGGGCTGTGGGGTTCTCGGGAGGCCCACACCCCCATCAATGTCTTGGAGCTGAGAGCTATACGGTAGGTGCTGTCACGCTTGACGCATCACCTCCAGGGTCTACCAGTTCAGGTTCGGTCAGACAATCGGACTGCGGTCGCTTACATCAATCGCCAAGGAGGGAGTCGCAGCAGGAGTGCCCTCAGGGAAGTTTCTCTGATTCTTGCATGGGCAGAGAGCAATGTCCCGTGCATTTCAGCAGTGTACATTCCGGGAGTGGAAAACATGGAGGCGGACTCCCTGAGCAGCGGATCCTCTCGCCGAGGGGAATGGTCGCTCAACCACAGGGTATTCCGGTCCCTTTGTCGCAAGTGGGGGATTCCGGAGGTGGATCTCTTTGCCTCATGTCACAATCACAAGCTTCCTGCTTTTGTGTCTCTGTCTCAGGATCCTCTGGCCCTGGCAGTGGATGCCTTGTCTCTTGCCTGGAGGGATCTGGGTTTTCTGTACCTGTTTCCCCCCTTCTCCATGGTAGGCAAGGTGGTGCGCAAGCTGGCTCAAGAGGGTGCGCCAGCAATTCTGGTGGCCCCAAGGTGGCCAAGACAGGTTTGGTTCGCAGACGTCGTACGGCTGGCGGTAGATCAGTACAGGATGCCCGTTTCCGGATCTGATCACTCAAGGTCAACTTCGTTACCCCAATTTACAAACGCTGGTTTTGACGGCGTGGTTGCTGAAACCTCCATCTTAAGGGAGGAAGGCTTGTCTGATGCTGTGATTCAGACACTTGTTAGAGCCAGGAAGAGATCTTCCTCTAACATCTACTACAGTACTTGGAGGTCTTATATTGACTGGTGTGAGGCTAGGGCATTGCCTTGCAGGGTGTTTTCGATTCCTAGGATTTGGGATTTTCTTCAACACGGTCTGGACCTGGGGTTCCAGCTCAGTACCTTGAAAGGGCAGGTCTCTGCCCTGGCGGTCTTCTTTGGTTTCTATCAGCCCTCCAGGGGCCTTCTTTTGAGCCGGTGCAGGATGTTGCACTTTCTTTGCTTACACAAAAGGTTGCCTTTTTGGTGGCTATTACGTCTGTTCGATGTGTCTCTGAGTTGGCGGCTCTGTCCATTCAGGCCCCTTACTTTGAGAGACACCAGGACAAGGTTGTCTTTCGCTTTAAGCCAGATTTCCTTCCTAAGGTGGATTCTTCCTTCCATCTCAATCAGGATGTGGTTCTCCCTTCCTTGTGTCCTAAGCCTAGCAATGACAAGGAGAGGGTCCTGCACTCTTTAGATGTGGTTCGTTGTGTGAAGTACTATTTGGTGGCTACTTCTCCTTTTTGTAAGACGGACGCCTTGTTCGTGGTGCCCTCTGGGCCTAGGAAGGGTTTGGCGCCCGCCAAGTCTACGATTAGTAAATGGATACGTCAGGCCATTGTTGGGGCCTATTCTGCCAAGGGGAAGGTTCCCTCTTTTCATATCAGTGCTCATTCTACTCGTGCTGTTGGGGCTTCTTGGGCTTTTCAGCACCAGGCCTCTGTTGAACAAGTTTGTAAGGCTGCTACTTGGTCTTCTGTTCATACTTTTCCAAGTTTTATAAGGTTGATGTGCGGGCTTCAGCGGATGCTGTTTTTGGCCGCAAGGTTCTGCAAGCTGCAGTGGTTTAAATTTGTGCATTATTGCCTTTTTGGGATCCCCACCCATGTTGGACACTGCTATTGGATGTCCCATATGTCATGAATATTGGAAGCGGGGTGTGTGACATACTTGGAATAATACCATTTTGTGATTACTCACCTGTAAAATGGGTATTATAAGTATGTCACACACCCCGCTTCCCCCCGCCCTTATTGTATTCTGGATCCTTTATATGGTGAACCTTTTATTGTTAAGATTTTTGGATTTGGCTCTTCTTGGTCCCTTTACTGCTTTCCTATACTGAGTAATGTGTGGGAGGTCCCAGGTATTTATGGACCGGGAGGGGCTTCTTTTTTTCCTGTCATCTCTGCAGAAGTTCGCCCTCTACTGGTTATAACCCATATGTCATGAATATTGGAAGTGGGGTGTGTGAAATACTTATAATACCCATTTTACAGGTGAGTAATCACAAAAGGGTATTTTCTTAAAAAAAACTATATGCAAACAAGAAAGGGATTTCCAGGGATTTTCCAGGAAAATTATATATTGTTTTTCTCAGCAGAGTCTGGGCTTCAACATGAAATGTCTTGTTTGGCCTTTTTTTAGTGTATTCTCAATACTTTTGGGTGAAATATGTGCAAAAAAATAAAAAAAACCTATTTTTTACAATTTGTAGTGTTTTTATCTAATAAAAAATGTAAGTTTGTTAAAAAATATTATTGTGTGTGAAAGCCCTATTTCTCCCGGTTACAACGGTACCACATATGGTAGATGGTAGACACCATTTCCTGCCCAGGAAACTCCCCAAACTGAAACAGCAGTTTAGGAGATTTCAGATAGAATACAACTATGCAATATGATTGCATAGTTGTAAGGGGTTAACTTAAAAAAAAAAAAAACGACGTAGGGTCCCCCCTCCCAGGGAGGGGGACCTCATTTTTGGGGGGAATTTTAAGGGTTAAAAACCCTTAAAAACCCCCCCAAAAAATGACGTAGGGTCCCCCTTACCCAGCATTAACGACCCGGACCAGCTATGGGTGCTTGTAGAACAGGGCGCAGGGGCCAGCGTTGGTGGCCCCTGGCCCTGCAGGCTACTAGCCCACATAGCCACGTGGCCCGGGCCCTTCTGCCCCCCCCCTGGCCGTTGGGGAGGCAGGTAATGGGGGGCTGGGGGTTATGGCAAGTCACCCGCTTGCCGCAGGTGACCTGCCATACCCAGAGCCTTGTGAACTGGTATAAGGGGTCTCATGGACCCCTTACCAGTTCACAAAGGGTTAAGTAAAAAAAAAGACACAGACACAAAATTATTATTCTTCTTTCACTTATATTTACCTCCCATCCAGTGCCCCACGCCGCTGCAGATGACCAAGGGGGGTCATCTGCAGATCCCCCCCCCCTGGGCTTTCCACGCTTCGGGTGAGGGCCCAGAAACAGGCCCCCGCCATCCTCTTCGGCCGCCGCTGGCCCCGCCCCTAACCCCACCCACTCGATGACGTCATCCCGCTCCTTGGGTTACCGGCACCCGGGCTCCGTTCTGTCAGTTGTCAGTAGTGATCAGAGCAGGGAGGGAGGCAGGGAGATCAGAGCCTCCCTGCCTGCCACCCTCCCTGCTCCGATCGCTATCGACAACTGACAGAACGGAGCCCGGGTGTCGGTAACCCAAGGAGCGGGATGACGTCATCGAGTGGGTGGGGTTAGGGGCGGGGCCAGCGGTGGCCGAAGAGGATGGCGGGGGCCTGTTTCTGGGCCCTCACCCGAAGCGTGGAAAGCCCAGGGGGGGGGGGATCGGAGCCCCCCTTGGTGAAGAGAAGACCCGGGGAGAGCCATCGCGCTGCGAGGTGAGTAAATGAGACATTTACTTTTTTTTTTTCAGATGCCGGCGGGGGGGCGGGGGATGGGTATTCCGGGCCCCCTCCTGAAGATCAGAAGCCCGGGGGCAAGTAAGTCTGTATCTTTTTTACTTTTTTTTTATGGGGTTCTCACATAGCTGGCACTTAACGGTTGGAGAGGCAGCTACGTGAGAGTCACGTAGCCGGCACTAGAAGGGTTAACATGAAATGTCTAGTTTGTAATTTTTCTACTGTTTTTTTAATATTTTTGTGTAAAAAACAAAACAAAAAAAAATATTGTCTCCTTTTTTTAAATAAAACATTTACTTTATTAGAGAAAACCATATTGCATGTGAAAGCCCAATTTCTCCCGATTACAACAGTACCACATATGTATTGGTAGCTCCCCATTCTTGCCCAGGTTACCCCCTAAACTGAAAATAGCACTTTATAACATTCACAAATAAAATACTACTACTATCCACACTATAAACATAAGAGGTTCATTAAAAAAAAAAAAATGACATAGGTTCCCCCCTCCTTAAAACTCCCTCAAAAAATTATATGGAGTCCCCCTTACCCATCATAACCAGCCCTGGGCCAGCTATGGGAGCTTGTAGAACAGGGTGCAAGGGGGCCAGCTTTGGTGGCCCCCCACCCTGCAGGCTACAAGCCCACATAGCCATGGCCCGGGCTCTTCTGCCCCCCCCCCCCCCAGGCTTTGGGGAGGCAGGTAATTTGGGTGCCGGGGGTTAACGGCCAGTCACCCGCTAGCCAGCCCCCCAGCTTTGTGAACTGATATAGGGGGTCTCATGGACCCCTTACCAGTTCACAAGGGGTTAAATGTCAAAATAAACACAGAGACATAAGAAGAAAAATGACTTTTTTTTTTTTTGTTTTTTTTACTTTACTCACCTCTGATCCTCTGTACCCCGGCGATCTCCGATGACAGCTGTCAGTCTGCTCGGGTGTTTGGAGGAGAGAGCCTGGGGAGGGGGGGATGATCACAGCAGACTAATTCTTAGTCTCGGGTGCTGGTCTTAAGAAGCCGGCTGCTGGGGGTGGGGCTAGCAGTCACGATCCAGGAAGTGTGGGGGGCAGGGTGATTCCTGCCCTCTCCGCGCCACGGAAGAGCCTGGGGGGGGGCGATCGGAGCCCCCCCCCCAGTGAAGAGGAGACCTGTCGGGAGGCAGCGCAGGTAAGTAAATGTCATTTTTATTATTTTTTATTTTTTTTACAGTTAGCAGCTGCTGCTGCCGAAGGGGGGGCGCTATACCGGGGGCTCTCCTGGAGCCAACGTAGGTGTTACGTTCTTGGCACTTAAAGGGTTAAAGAGGAACTATGATCCAAAATTACCATAGTCCCCTTTTTAATATGCAGCAGTGGGGCCGCTCGACTCGGGCTGCCTCACTCTGCATAGTGCCGCGGGCCGCTGCTACATTATTTCCGGGGAGCTATGCACTGTGTGGCAGCCTAAATTGCGCTGCCCTGCTGCTGCATATTAAAGAGGGACTATGGTCAACTCTGACCAAAGTTCCTCTTTTGTACCAATCTCAATTAAGAAAGTATTTATTTGTTGGTGTAAACATCAGCATTTATCCCACAATGGAATATATGGATTTTTTTATTTTGCTTTTAATTTGTGGTTTTTAGATATTTTATTATTAAGTTGTGGCTTACCATGTTGAAATATAACATTTTTGTCAAACAAAACCTCATACTGTACATTTTGGGCTAGATGGTTTTTTAAACCAATGTAGGCACATTGAATTCTGTGACTTTCAAGACAGCAGACTTTTAGCGATAATCCCCTCCTCACCGGCTATATCAAGAATATAATTCAGACGATGCACAACCCCCGGAAAGGATTGCATGCCACGGGGGTATAGGCCTCCCTATGGAAGAGATGCTGTATTACTTCCTCTTAATTATACGTGGAGGTAAGTAGCACTACATTCCCCACTTTATTGCTTGGCCTGATTATGACATCCTTCATTGCAGACCATTCTCTTAGGGCCGTGCGTTCTCCAGGGGTAACACTGACATTAACTTTCATACCCCAATCCAACTACTGCAGATATTTTGGACTAACTGTAGAAATACAGGCAAATGTCTGTTCAGGCTTTGCCTGGGAAACCTTTTGCTGGTTTGAAAAGACTAAGTTTTGAAAGAATTCTCAGTACCTGAGTTATTTCCTCACCCCTGTCCGTAGGAGGCTCAACTGTCAGTTCTTGGACTTCTTACCCTCCCAAGAATGCAGGGAGACTCAAAAATGTCGTAAACAACATTTATACTTCTTTCCCTATATTTGTTTTATGATTTACAGTTGATACTCCCTTCCCTATTGTAATTTGTAGAGCAACGAATTTAGCTTGTCTGCTAATTAGGGCCATCTAGAAGGTGTGGCAAGCACTGTCAATTTGTCTATGCACATTCTATGAAACATTACGTTTGATTATACTGGCTTTACACTTATATTCATTCTTATTATCTTACACAAATGAGCAATTCACCTTTTACATGTTCATCACTGGATGGTAGTAGAAACGGAATCCCCAAATATGGATTATATATATATATATATATATATATATATATATATATCATATTTGTGGATTCATTGAAAGCCTTCACTAAATTTTTAAATCTATACATTATAGAGCATTCCCTGTGTGATCTGCTGAACATAAGAGTAGATTCTGAGGAGAGGGAAGCCAAACCAGGCAGTAAGAGGCAGAAGTCATTATTTTATTTTTATAGCGCTCCAGCATGCTGAAACTGACATAAGTGATTAGTGCAGAGAAAGTATTGTACTATTTCTTTATATGTTGGGAGCTAATCCGTCAGCAGCACATCAGCTCTGTCACTAGGGCCATATTACATTACTTGTTCTGCATCTCTGGGAATTTGATGAAATGCCTTGAGCGTACTCTGCTTGTTCTCTGTCAGATATTAGGACCAAGACGTGGCTCAGTTTACGTGCACCACTGAAACATGACTTGATTATTTCCTGTGTTTGATCACAGTAGGATGCCACAGCATTCATTCTGCAGAAGCTGTCTGCTATTTATTAGTTAATAAACGGCAATGAAATTTCTGCACAGATAGAAATTATTAGGCTCATTAGAAGGATCTTGTTTTTCTTTCTCTTCCTATCATTCTAATATCACAAAAAGAGAAACAACTGGTAGATGGTGCTACTGGGGCACTATCCATGGTGTCACTTGTCACCTGCTAAAAAGAGCCACAAAGGACAGAAACTGAGACAGAGACAGCAGTACATAGTACATGGAGAACCTCTTAATTTTTTCCTCCCTGGTCTCCGCAGGTTATGAATAAATGGTGCAGTCAGTGGGTACACATAAAAGATACCTTTTCACAACATACATTCTTTTTTAACAGCAGGTTTCTTCTGACTCTTTTTTAGCATCTACAGATGTTTTTTTTTATTTTTTAAGGCTGTATAAAGTATAAATTACAGGTATGTAAGTCATGTGACCACTTTTCAAAAATGCTAACTGTGAAAGCAAAATAAAAAAAAAACTCTTCTTCATTGACATTATTGACAGTATTAGATGATGTATAGAAACTAATGTATCATGGTCAACACACTAGTTTATCATGTATTTCTGCTGGTATAATATTATCATATTCAACCCAGGTGTTTTAAATTCTATCCATAAAACATGTATTCTAAGCAGACAGCACGTCCTGCTCCAAATATAGTCCTTACATGTGGGGTATACCTCCGCCTTCAGTGCCGTGCACTGCAGAACATAAAGAAAACAAGCTCCTCCCGGCCCTACATATACCGGAGGACCTCCCACAAATCCCCAGATTTCTCTGCAGTGCTTGAACTGCGAAGACATGAAGATATCACGCTCTCGCAGGCGAGCGGGGCTTTACAGCCCGAGGCCCTGCGGGACTATTTCCACCCGTCCTCGCTGTGAACTAATGCCTCCCAGCCTGGGCTGCGTTGGGTCGGGTGAAGGTAGGCAGCACCTAGTGTGCTTATGGAGCTAGACTCCACCACAATCCCCCTCCATAGGGCAGGCGGTTAAGGCGTATGGTGAGCCTTCTATTGGATGCCCCTCCCGCACTAGTGCCCCTCGCCCGGTATAGCGGTGAACCCAGTATCTTGGATCACCTTCCTCCCTGGATTTCCCCGTTAGTGAGGGAAAAAAGAGGGGGGGGGGGGGGTCGTGTGTACGACGGCTAATCCTTGCCCTAATCACACTAGTCAACCTTGTCTTATTTGGCCCTTGGAGTCAGAGCTGCGCTTCACTCTCAGCCTTTTGCTTTATGCTGCGCTTTCATGTATTACGGCGCACGCTTCAGTTTTATTCAATGGACGCTTGGCGTTCTATCACTGGTTTCACCCTGTCAGATCTCTCTGAGGTGATGTCTCCCTGACAATATCTGTCGCTTCTGATTGGCTGCGCGTCTTCGAGCTTCGCGCTCTCCGGAGGGGGGGCGTGGTTTAGATTGGCGCACTCCGCGTCATCGTCCGCTATGGCCCGCCCTTCGAGGTTCGCTTGGCGCCATTTCCTTCTCACATGCACGTGGTGAAGACGGTCCTCCCCTCGCTGTTCTGTAAGTGCCCTCATGGGCGATCCCTTTTCTAACTTGACTTCTTCGCGCTTGGCTCTGACGTCCCTGTTCCCCTTGTGTCTTTCAGACCGCGGACTTCGGTGGCTTCTCCCGGCCCGGCGTAGAGTCCGGCCCAGAACCATTTAATAAATCACTCCCACTTCCCAGCGGGTGTTTGGGGCATCCAGGGTTGCTTTACAGCATCAATCCCTACTGGCATATTGAATATAATAATCACCATATGGAGGCATCTCAGGATATCGTGAACGGGGTTCCTTCAGGACAAGCCCGTCTGTGTGTAGCTTGTGGGGTCTTACCTAGCAGTAGTGACAATGCACGGGTCTGCATCCCTTGTGCCCAGCAGGCGCTAGCTGGCCTACCCCCATCCATTCCCTGCTGACCTGATCAAGTGTTGGACTTCGCCGCCCGAAGTCGATGCCCCGATCCTGGGTCTGTCCAATACCTCTATTATGCACTCCCCTGACACTACTACGCTGCGGGATCTGGAGGATCGGCGGGTTGATCAATTGGCATGTCATGCCTTTGCATTTGGGGGAGGCTCGCTCCGCCCGGTTTGTGCCTTAGCCATCACGGCGGTAGCGCTCAGGACTGTGGTCAAGACTGCTCTTGAAGGGGCGGATGACCTGCCATCCGATGCCGCCAATGCTTTGGTTACCTGTGAGACTTTCATCAATTATATACTGTCTGCATCGGACGATGCTATCAAGCTGAGTGCTAGATCCTCTGCTCTGGTGGTAGCCATACGCCGATTGGTCTGCTTACGCCAGTGGGCAGCTGACAATGTCGCCAAGAAGGCCCTTACAGGGCTTCCTTTCAAAGGGCTGCGCCTGTTTGGAGAAAGGTTAGATATCTTTGCTAAAGGGGGCAAGCTGCCCCAGCGCAAGCGTCAGATTCGGCCCTTTCGTGGCCCAAGCTCCCACTCGACCCCCTACCGCGGGGCTAAACAGGGAAGAGGGGTGTCCTTCGCCGGAGCTCGCACAGATTCCTGGAACAAGAACAGAGGACGCCGCCCCGGCTCTTCCTGGGGGCCAAAGCCCCTCCCAAGACCCCCCAGGCGTGAAGGGGCGCACTCGCCCGTCAGGGCGGGGGGACGTCTACAGCATTTTCAGCATGTCTGGAGACGCCACGTCCCAGACCGGTGGATTCAGGAGGTAGTGTCCTCCGGTTACAAGATAGAGTTCGCTGTACTGCCCCCTACCAGGTTCGTCGGGTCCCGAATCCCACAGGATCCTTCCTCAGCTCAAGTCTTGACGCTAGCGGTGCAGGACCTTCTAGACCTCGGGATCATTTGCAAGGTCCCCTTAAAAGACAGGGGCGTGGGGTTTTATTCCAACCTGTTCACGGTGCCCAAAAAGGACGGGTCAGTCAGACCCATTCTGGACTTAAAAATCTTAAACAGATTTGTCAGAAACAGGCATTTTCGTATGGAAACTCTGCGCTCGGCCATTGCCTCGCTGCGCCCAGGGGACTTCATGACATCTGTGGACATCAAGGACGCTTACCTGCATGTTCCAGTGTTCCCAGGGCATCACAGGTTCCTCAGATTTGCGCTGCTCGATCAGCATTACCAGTTTGTGGCTCTGCCATTCGGACTTAAGTCAGCCCCCAGGGTATTCACCAAGGTGCTGGCAGGAGTAATGGCTCTGTTGAGACTAAAAGGCATACGAGTGTTGCCCTACCTGGACGATATACTTATCTCATCCCAGTCTCTGCAGCAGGCAGAGCTGGACACGCGGTTGGTGGTGACCACCCTGGAGTCCTTCGGCTGGGTGATCAATTACCCAAAGTCCTCTCTGTCCCCCTCCTCAGTGACACAGTTTCTGGGGATGATTCTGGATTCAGTTCAGTCAAGGATATCCCTTCCTCCACAGAAGGTGTAAGCTCTGACAACGCAGGTGAGGTCCCTGCTCTCGGGCCCTCATCCCTCTATCAGGCAGGGAATGCAGTTGGTGGGCTTGATGGTGGCAAGCTTCGAGGCGGTGCCCTTTGCTCAATTCCATTTGAGAACTCTGCAGCTTCACCTTCTGTCAGTTTGGAACAAGGACCCAGCGTCCTTGGACGATATCTGGGTGCTTCCCCCTTCGGTCAGACAATCCCTGGCGTGGTGGCTGGACCACGGGAACTTGACAAGTGGCAGATCCTTCCTGGCTCCCTCCTGGGAGACGGTCACAACGGATGCCAGTCTCTCGGGCTTGGGGGGATTCTGGAAGTCCCTACGGTTCCAGGGGAGGTGGGGCCCTCAGGAGGCCCATCTACCCATCAATGTCCTGGAACTCAGGTCAGGTTGGTGCTGGAACAATTGACACAGCACCTGAAGGGTCTGGCGATTCAGGTACGTTCAGACAACAGGACGGCGGTGGCCTACATCAATCATCAGGGAGGAACCCGGAGCAAGGGTGCTCTCCAGGAGGTGTCTCTGATTCTAACATGGGCAGAGACCAATGCTCAATGCATCTCGGCTGTTTACATTCCGGGGGCGGAAAATCTCCTAGCAGATGCCCTGAGCAGGGGGTCGTCCCGTCAGGGGGAGTGGTCCCTCTCCAACTCGGTATTTCAGTCCCTGTGTCACCGTTGGGGTGTCCCAGACGTGGGTCTGTTTGCGTCCCGTCACAATCACAGGCTACCGAGCTTTGTATCCCTGTCTCAGGATCCTCTGGCTCTGGCCACAGATGCCCTGTCAATGTCTTGGAGTTTCGGCTCCTGTATGCGTTTCCACCAATTCCTCTTCTGGGCAGAGTGCTACGCAAGATCGCTCTGGAAGGGGTACCCACTATTCTGGTGGCCCCAAGGTGGCCAAGAAGAGTGTGGTTCGCAGACATGGTTCAAATGGCAGTAGATCAGTACGATCTACCAAGGAATCCAGACCTCCTAACTCAGGGGTCTCTACGCCATCCCAATTTACTAACTCTGGCTTTGACGGCTTGGCTATTGAAACCACCATTTTAGAGGAAAAGGGTTTGTCCGCTTCTGTAGTGGCTACCATGGTCCAAGCCAGGAAGAAGACCTCTTCTGCCATATATTATAGGGTGTGGCGTGCCTACATTGACTGGTGTGAATCCAGGTCTCTTCCCTGCCGGGAATTCTTAGTCTCCAGGGTGCTGGAGTTTCTACAACATGGTCTAGACTTAGGTCTGAAGCTTAGTACTTTGAAGGGCCAGGTTTCGGCCCTGTCTATCTTCTTTCAGAAGACCTTTGCCCAGCACTCTCTTATCAAGACTTTCTTTCAAGGGGTCACTCATGTGCGCCCCCCCTCGGAAACCTATGGTTCCTGTTTGGGATCTGAATTTGGTTTTGTCGGTCCTGCAGGGTCCTCCTTTTGAGCCTATTCATGAAGCAGCTCTTGCTGTTCTCACGCTCAAGGTTGTCTTCCTGGTAGCCATTACCTCGGTTAGACGTGTGTCTGAGTTGGCTGCCTTGTCTATTCAGCCTCCCTACTTTGAGAGACACCGGGATAAGGTGGTGTTTCGCTTCAAGCCAGACTTTCTGCCTAAGGTTGTGTCTGCTTTTCATTTGAATCAAGATATTGTTCTTCCTTCCTTGTGCCCTAATCCTAGTAACCCTAAGGAGAGGGTTTTACATTCCCTGGATGTGGTTAGGTGTGTCAAGTCTTACCTGGTTACCACTCAGGCATTTGGGAAGACGGATGCTCTCTTTGTTGTGCCTCACGGGCCTAGGAAAGGTTTGGCTCCCGCCAAGCCTACCATCAGTAAATGGATTCGTCAGGCTGTGGTTCAAGCCTATACTACTAAGGGGAATACTCCTCCTTTTCGTCTTACTGCTCATTCTACTAGAGCTGTTGGGGCTTCTTGGGCTTTTCAGCACCAGGCCTCTGTGGAGCAAGTTTGCAAGGCCGCTACCTGGTCTTCCGTTCATACCTTTACAAAGTTTTTCAAGGTTGATGTTAAGGCCTTAGCTGACGCTGTGTTTGGCCGCAAGGTTCTGCAGGCCGTAGTTGTTTAATCGGCTTGTTGTTGACTTCTGTTGGGGATCCCACCCATCTTTACGGACACTGCTATTGGATGTCCCACATGTAAGGACTATGTCTAGAGCAGGACGTGCTGTCTGCTTAGAATAATACAACTCTGTGAAGTACTCACCTGTAGAGTTGATATTATATGCAGACAGCACGTCCTGCTCCACCCCACCCTGGTTTCACTTTGTTCTGGATCCCCTGTTTGGCAATTGTTATATTTGATATTTTGTTTTGCCAGTTTTGGGTGGATGTTTCTCCTGGCCTCTTTTTCTCACTGCTTTTCAATGCTGGGGATTTGTGGGAGGTCCTCCGGTATATGTAGGGCCGTGAGGAGCTTGTTTTCTTCATGTTCTGCTGTGCACGGCGCTGAAGGCGGAGGTATACCCCACATGTAAGGACTACTGTATGTCTGGAGCAGGACGTGCTGTCTGCATATAATACCAACTCTACAGGTGAGTACTTCACAGAGTTGTATTTTTCTACCCAAAGTTATACCCATATTGATCTTTATGTTTTTCCTTTCCATGGTTCTGTTGGATCATTTCTCCAAACATACCTTGAGTCTTTCATTTTTAATAAGTGTTAATTAGTGTGTTGTGGCCGGCCATGTAACTTTTAACCTCCCCTCAGTACAGTTCAATGGACTGTACAATGATTTTTTGCAAGTTGGCAAAGACAATATTTCTTAGGCTACCTTCCAGGCCAAGGGATGCCCTTGTTGGCTAAAAGGGGTTCTGTTCAGCTTATAGACTCCCCCTGTAGTAGGTTTGGGCTGCCGCATGGCAGGATCTTTGCATTGGGGTTGCTAGTGTGGGTCTGTGTCCTGGGCTCACTGGGCACCTATATCAGTTTTCTATTACTAATATATATGTGTACCTGGGCTGCTACACTGTTATTTGATACGGGTGAAGATTATCTTACCCTGGATATATGAATGTCATTGGGGTTATATACATTTCATACCAACAATTTTAGTTTTCCTGCAGATACTATTCCTGTTTTCCCGGTTTTCATCTTCAGACCGTCTGGGTCATTCATAAAGCTTTTAAGCGATTTTATTTCCATGTTCATCTTATGATATCACATTTTTAGTTTCTTTGGTTTTCTCTGTCTAGCTTATGAATGCAAGCTGTGTATATATTAACCTGAGGCATTCTGCTGCACTTTTCCTGGAAACCTTTTTTTTTAAAGCAGGACAAGACTGGGATTTTAACTATTACGTCTTTGGTCCTTGACCCTTGGGGCATCCAGATTTGGAACCATCCATATCGCCGACTAAAAACTCACCATGCATTTGTGCTACACACATGTTTTGTCTTGGTCTGGTTGCAGACTTGGCCAGGGCCATGGGAATGGGCCATCAACAAAGTTTGGCTCTTAATTTGGTCAGAAGAGGCACAGGTTGACATAAGGGCATGGCTCCGAATGCTGTCAGGCATCACACTGGTCAACGTCTGTACGTGCTGAGACATGGCTGGTGGTCAGCAAAAGGGTTCTTCATTAGATGTGGTCAGACAGGGAATGGATCTGCAATAGGTCTTGGCATTGGATGTTGTCAGACAAGGAAGGCATAGGTTAGCCACAGATATGTACTACATGAGGGCATCCTGATTTGGCATGCCCCACTCTGCACACCTGACAGTACTTGATCCTTACACGTTCCAATCATGACAGCAGAAAACATGATGAAGTGATGGAGAGGTTTGCTGGGTGGGCTTACACATAGATGTTTGTCGGGCAGCTCAGAATGGTTGCCTGCAGCCGTTGCTGGAATGCAGTGATATCAGTATGCCCCGCATCAGGCCTATGAGACAGATTTGCTCAGCAAGGCATTCCAAATTTTGATGTCCCCATGCTGTACAAAACTTGGTGGCAGCAGCAACAGCATGCTGTGGGCTAAGGACGGACGGCGTGCAGGCCGGTAGGTGCAACATTCCTTTATTCCAGAAATGGGATGCCCTAGGTTATAAGCATCCAAGAAGTCTAAATGCTGTGAAGAAAGCAGCATTGTGTTCCCGGACACTTGGCAGATGTCCCTGTGTCTGGATGGATTCTGGATTGTGATAGACACAAAAGGATGTAGACTTTGCGGCCTTACTCGGAGAGATCCTGGTAATAAGGCAGGAGATTGCCTCAATAGGGGAAACCCAGGGGAGTATGGTCACTCAGTTAGAGCAGGGGGAGTCCGTCTGCCCAGCTGGTACCCCTCACCCTCCTCATATAGACACTTCCTCATTGGCTGGGCTCATTATATTAACTATTACATCAGGAGGTCCCCTGTATGCATGTTATAAATTGTGACATTATGTCCATGGTCTAGTATTCTATATGTCTCTTTATAAGCTGATACTGACCCCTGCCATGTTTTTTTTCCTTATGTAGTATTCTATATATTCTGTCTATAGCCACACCATTACAGATATAGTATTCTGATTAAAGATATATATTCACTCCTATTACTGACACCTAGCCCTTGTGTTCACTGGGTAGAAACTATCCTAATTTCCTAATGCAACCATGTGGGCCCCCAACCAGTGTGCCCAGCCCTCTCTGTATATATGTTTCCTTCTCCACTAGTTCTGCAGGAGCTTCTGCAGAAAAACATAAAACAAACAGTACTTCCAAACTCCCTGGGAGGGTGGTTCTACTTTCAGTTTTTTTGGGGGTTCAGAAGCCTTCAGGAAAGTGTCGAATGAGTTTGAATCTAAAAAGATTGAACAGATTCAAACAACCCTTTGAGTCTCTAGATGAGGTGCCGGAGAAATGGTTGTTGCAAAAATGTTGCTTTGGTTATCGATTGCTCCTGCCAGGCGAGACGTGAACTACAGGCCTCATATAAAAAATAGGCATATATGGCTAGCCAGAGAAGGGGTCAAAGGAAGGGGATGGTCTCCCCATAGTGTGGGTAGTCCAGCGTGATGTAGGTGGTCGATGTTGGGCGCTGGACAATAGACCCCATATGCCCGGCAATAGGTTGTACCCCGAGACGTGGAAATCCACTTCAGCCAAGTGGATTTGCACTATTGTGCAAGCATATTCTATTGGAGTTTCTTCCCTTGAGGTGTCTGCCCATTCTACACAAGCTATGTGCACATCCTGGGCAGTAAGGACTGGGGCTTCTGCAATGTAGCAATGTGGTCTTCATCCCACACCTTCCTCAAACATCATAGACTTGATTGACTATCTGCAAAACATCAGGCCTTCGGTAGAAGGGTACTACTTGCAGCTTCCCACCCCTAAGGTATAATTACTTGCCTAATCCTCTCCGTGTGGTCATGCTGAAGGATGACTTGGAGAAAACGCCATTAGACTTTACCAGTAACAGATTTTTTAGGAATCCTTCAGCGTGACTGCCTATTACCTGCCCATAGTCCAAGAATTACTTACATTACTTTACAGAGACTGAGGTGGAGAGGAAGCGGTGAGGCTTTTAACCTCTGTTCCTGTTTGGTGTTTCCTCACAGGGGGTGGAGCATAATCTCTCCATGTGGTCACACTGAAGGATTCCTAGAAACTCTGTTACTGGTAAGTCTAACGGTGTTTTTTTATTTTATTTAATCCTTAAAGGATAAGTCCTTAAAGGAGAGGAAGCGGTGAGGCTTTTAACCTCTGTTCCTGTTTGGTGTTTCCTCACAGGGGGTGGAGCATAATCTCTCCATGTGGTCACACTGAAGGATTCCTAGAAACTCTGTTACTGGTAAGTCTAACGGTGTTTTTTTATTTTATTTAATCCTTAAAGGATAAGTCCCCATTCAAATGAATTTTTGAAAGTGTATATTTTTGTGTGGCAAAATGATCTCTTTAACCCTTTAAACGCCAGCCACGTAAATTTTACGTGGCTGCTTCTCCAACCGTTAAACGCCAGCCACGTAAAATTTACGTGCCTGGCTTTACCCCCTGCTAGCGCCTGAAAATGTAAAAAAAAAACACTTACCTGACCCCTCATTCGAACCGGCCGGGTCTCCTCTTCACCCTGGGGGGCTCCGATCCCCCGTCGGGGCTCCTCCGGAGGAAGGGGAGAGCCCGGAGTAGGGCCCCCCCCCCCCGTTTTTGCGGCTGCTGGCTTTTCCTGTAAAAAAAATAAATAAATAAAAATGACATTTACTCACCTCCATGTGCGCTCGATCGCGCCGGCCCTTCTCTTCACCTGGGGGGCCTCCGATCCCCCCCCCAGGGCTTTCTATCTTCAGGAGAGAGCCTTTCAGGCTCTCTCCCCTCTTCCTCCGACGGGCGCCGCCATTTTGCCGCGAAGCCCCGCCCCTTTTGGGGGCGGGGCTTATGACGTCACTCGGCCAGCGTCTTCACAGCTCCAGGCCTCTCAGCTGTCAGATGCCGGTGATCGGTGGCCGGAGAAGGATGGGGACAGGAGATCCTCTGATCTCCTGCCTCCCCTCCTCCTCTGGCTGCCGATCACCGGCATCTGTCATCAGAGCGGCGAGGGACCCAAGAGCTGACGATCGGAGGTGAGTATAGAAAAAAAAAAACATTTTTTTTTTAATAAAATGATTTTTACTGTGTGTGTGTGTGTGTGTTTTATTTAACTGTTAACCCTTTGTGAACTGGTAAGGGGTCAATGAGACCCCTGTACCAGTTCACAAGGCTGGGGTCTGGCAAGCCACCTGCAACTAGCGGGTGGCTTGCCATTAACCCCGCACCCCCAATTACCTGCCTCCCCAAAGCCCAGGGGGGGGCAGAAGAGCCCGGGCTCACATAAGCTATGTGGGCTCGTAGGCTGCAGGGTGGGGGGGCCACAAAAGCTGGCCCCCCCACTCTGTTCCTACAAGCCCCCATAGCTGGTCCCGGGCTGGTTATGACGGGTAGGGGGGACCCTACATCATTTTTTTTTTTAATTTTAAGGGTTAGGGTTAGGGTTAGCCTAACCCTAGCCCTAACCCTTACAATTCAAAAAAAAAATGAGGTCCCCCCCCCCCCCTGGGAGGGGGAACCCTACGTCATTTTTTTTTTAATTTTAAGGGTTAGGGTTAGGGTTAGGGTTAGCCTAACCCTAACCCTTAAAATTAAAAAAAAAAAATGAGGTCCCCCCCCCTCCCTGGGAGGGGGGGACCCTACGTAATTAAAAAAAAAATGTTTAACGGTTAGGGTTAGCCTAACCCTAACCCTTAAAATTCCCCCAAAAAATGGGGTCCCCCCCTACTTTTTTTTTTTTTTTTTTTTTAAAGTGGACCAACACCCAGGATTTTGACTATCCTGGGTTTTGGTCCACTTTGGCGGGGCACCCCGATCGGGGTGCCCCGCTGTGTGAAACCCCCCAGAAACCCCCAAAAACTCACCTCTCCCCGCTCCCACGTGACCGCGCCGTCCAATCCCCGCCCACAGACATGCAGAGTGACAGCGACGGACAAGGGGCTCATCTGCCGCCGCCTCCCGCGCGTCACTCTCAGCGTGCGCGCGCCCGCGCCGGCCATTCACAGACGGCCGGCGCGGGCGCGCGCACATCTAGAGGGGAGGAGGTAAGGGTTTTTGGGGGGGTCCCTCACCGCGGGACATCCCGATTTCGGATGCCCCGCGGTGAGGGAGGTGATCGGCCCGGGAATCTTATAGATTCCCGGGCCGATCACCCATGGGTGTTGGTCCACTTTAAGTGGACCAACACCCAGGCTGATCGGCCTGGATCAGATCCCTCCCCGCGGGGCATCCGAAATCGGGATGCCCCGCTGTGTGAAACCCCCCAGGACGCCCCGTTCGCCCTACCTTATCCCTGTTCCAACGGTGCATGCGCGGGCCGCATCTCGCGCTTCTCTCAATCAGGGCGCACACACGTGCCGGTCATTTGTGAATGGCCGACGCGGGCGCACTCCCTGTTAGAGGGAAGCGCGAGATGCGGCCGCCAGCGTGCTCAGAGCCGCTGTGGTATGCACGGACAAGGGACGAACAACCACAGCGGCTCTGAGCACTCTGATTGGATGAGCGCTCGCGCATGCGCCGTAGGAGCGGGCTGAGGTGAGTTTTTTTATACCTTTCTCGGGGGTTTTACGCAGCGGGGCACCCCCGCGGAAGTTGATCAAAACGCAGGATAGTGAAAATCCTGGGTGTTGGTCCACTTTTTAGGCTAACCCTAACCCTTAAAATTCCCCCCAAAAAATGGGGTCCCCCACCCCCTGGGATTAGAAAGAAAAATTTTTAAAAAATTAAAATTTTAAAGAATTAAAATTAAAAAGAAAACGACGTAGGGACCCCCCTCCCGGGGGGGGGGAGGGCCCTATTTTTTTTTTAATTTTAAGGGTTAGGGTTAGCCTGGGAGGGGGGTCCCTGTGTCATTTTCTTTTTAAATTAACCCCTTATGTTTATAGTGTGGATAGTAGTATTTTATTTGTAAATGTTATAAAATGCTCTTTTCAGTTTGGGGGGTCTCCTGGACAAGAATGGGGGGGCTATCGATACATATGTGGTACCGTTGTAATCGGGAGAAATAGGGCTATCACATGCAATACGGTTTTTATTACTAAAAAAATGTTTTATTTAAAATAAAGGAGACAATTGTTTAAAAAATATTATTTTATTTTATTTTTTTTTTTTTACACAAAAATATTTAAAAAACAGTAGAAAAATTACAAACAAGACATTTAATGTTAAAGCCTAAACTCTGCTGCAAAAAAATATATATATATATTTTCCAAGAAATTCCGACAAAAATCACGGTAAAACATGGCGCAAAATGGGGAAAAATGACCAACTGAGGGTGACAAAAGTTCAAGTAGGCTGGCAATTAAAAGGGTTAATATACCTATGCATGTTGGGTATTGTTCTGCTCGGGGGACCTTGCGCTTTCAGATTTACCTTGTTTTTTCTTATTTGCATATTGATATTTTAGGAAAAGGTGTTTTTTATACTGTTTTTTTATACATTTTTTTTGTGAAACCCTGTGCAACCGAAGAATTCTTCAAGGGATTACTTCCAGAAAGATGAGCCCACGACAACAAGCTGGGTACGCTTAGAAAGCTTAAAATGTGTACTTTCAGGGAATATATGGTTTATCGGGGATATTCCAAATGTAAAGGCTTGTTTTGGTAGAAAAAGCACAAGGTGCGCACTTTGTCTGCAGAGCTGAAATTTTGAAGTAAAATTACCGTTACGCACATGCTTTACTTTGGTGTGTTTGGCAACTCTTCCATTGACAGTAGCTATGCATGCTGGGTATTGTTCTGTTCGGGGAATGTTGCTTTTTCAGATTTTCAGTTTTTTTCTTGTTTGCATATAGTTTTTTTTAGGAAAATGTGGTTTTGATTCTGCTTTTTTATACTTTTTTTCGGGAAACCCTGTGCAACCAAAGAATATATTGAGGGATTACTTCCAGAAAACTGCACCCATGTCAACAAGCCTGGTACGTCTAGAAAGCTTGAGGTGTGTACTTCCAGAGAATATATAGTTTTTGGGGGGTATTTCAAATGTAAAGGGTTGTTTTTCTTGAAAAATTGCAAGGTGCGCTTAGCGCGTAGCTTAGTTGTATTTTATCTGAAAATCTCCTAAAGCATTGTTTCAGTTTGGGGGAGTCTCCTGGGCAGGGAAGGGTGTCTACCAATACACATGTGGTACCGCTGTAACTGGGAGAAATTGGGGTTTCACGTGCAATAAGATTTTATTGACAAACTTACATTTTTTATTACAAAAAAACACTACAAATTGTAGTGGGGGGTTTTTTTGCACATATTTCATCCAAAAATATTGAGAACACACCTAAAAAATGACAAACAAGACATTTCATGTTAAAGCCCAGAATCTGCTGAAAAAAACAATATATCACTTTCCTGGGAAATCCCTGGAAATCCCTTCAAAAATCACAGTTGAACAAGGGGAGCGCAAAATAGTGCAAAATGGTCTGGCAACAAAGGGTGACAAAATCTCAAGGTAGGCTGGCGGTTAAAGGGTTAAGGTACAGAGCTGATCTAGCAATTTTATATTTTTTCTAGTGTTAGCAAATGTGTATTTTATGGAAGCAGTTTTCTGAAATCTGTTGCTTTTGGCAATGTACACAAAGTGCAGACTTGGTGTACAGTTTCCAGTAGCAACATATTGCAGATAGTTGCACAGAATACTGCTGTATGTGTAAGGTAGAGTGAGCTCCCTCCCCTCAGCAGTGGCCATCGCAGCAGTGTTCTGTTTGTACATGGATCACTTCTGTCTTCTTGGTAGACTTGTAGACTTGGTGTACATTGCTAACTGCAGGTAGTGAGAACTTCTTCCATAAAACCCACAATTGCCAACATAGAAAAAAAAATCTGGATCAACTCAGCATCTTGAGCACATTCATTTTGCACAAAAAGATATACATTTTCAAAAATTCCAAATGGACTTACACTTTAACCGCCAGCCTACCTTGAGATTTTGTCACTCTTTGTTGTCAGATTATTTTGCGCTCCACATGTTCAACTGTGATCTTCCCAGGAAAGTGATATATTGTTTTTTTTCAGCAGAGCCTGGGCTTTAACATGAAATGTTTTGTTTGCCATTTTATAAGTGTATTCTCAATATTTTTGGGTGAAAATCGTGTAAAAAAAAAAAAAAAAGATTTTTTACAATTTGTAGTGTTTTTTTGTAATAAAAAAATTTAAGTTTGTCGTGTGAAACCCCAATTTCTCCCGGTTACAGCAGTACCACATATGTATAGGTAGACACCCTTTCCTGCCCAGGAGACTCCCCCAAACTGAAACAACGCTTTAGGAGGTTTTCAGATAAAATACAACCTATGCTATGCAATATGCGCACCTTGCAGTTTTTAAAGAAAAACAACCCTTTACATTTGAAATACCCCCCACAAACTATTTTCCCTAGAAGTATACACCTCAGGCTTTCTAGGCGTACCAGGCTTGTTGACATGGGTGCAGTTTTCTGGAAGTAATCCCTCAATGTATTCTTTGGTTGCACAGGGTTTCCCTAAAAATTAATAAAAAAGCAGAATCAAAACCACATTTTCCTAAAAAAAACTATGCAAACCAGAAAAAAACTGAAAATCTGAAAAAGCAACATCCCAACATGCATAGGTTCTGTCAAGGAAAGAGTTGCCATACACATCAAAGTAAAGCATGCGCATAACGGTAATTTTACTTCAAAATTTTAGCTCTGCAAACAAAGTGCGCACCTTGTGCTTTTTCTACCAAACCAACCCTTTACATTTGGAATATCCCCCATAAACCATATATTCCCTGAAAGTACACGTTAAGCTTTCTAAGCGTACCCAGCTTGTTGTAGTGGGCTCATCTTTCTGGAAGTAATATCTCGAAGAATTCTTAGGTTGCACAGGGTTTTTATAAAAAAGCAGAATAAAAAACACCTTTTCCTAAAATATCAATATGCAAATAAGAAAAAACAAGCTAAATCTGAAAGTGCAAGGTCCTCCGAGCAGAACAATACCCAACATGCATAGGTACCTGTAACCTTTTGACTGCCAGTCTACTTGAGATTTTGTCACCCTCTGCTGACAGGATATTTTTCACCATTTTGCGTGATGTTTAACTGTGATTTTTGCAGGAATTTCCAAGAAAATGGCATATTTTCTTTTTGTGGCAGAGTTTAGGCTTTAACATGAAATGTCTTGTTTGTATTTTTTCTACGTTTTTTTTATATTTTTAAATAAATAAGTAAAAAATAAATAAAAAATATATATATTTTTTAAATTGTCTCCTTTATTTTAACAAAAACATTAATTTTATTAAAGAAAACCATATTGCATGTGAAAGCCCCATTTCTCCCGATTACAATGATACCACATATGTATCGGTAGCCCCCCGTTCCTGTCCAGGTGATCCCCTGAACTGAAAAGAGCACTTTATAACATTTACAAATAAAATACAACTACTATCCACATAATAAAGGGTTAAATAAAAAAAATTGGTGTGGGGTCCCCCTTCAAAAGGGGGGGGGACACCATTTCTTGGGGGAATTTTAAGGGTTTTTTTGGAAGGCAGGTAATGGGGGGGTCTTGGGGTTAATGGCAAGTCACCCACTAGCCGCAGGTGACTTGCCAGACCCAGAGCCTTGTGAACTGGTATAAGGGGTCTCATAGATACCTTACCAGTTCACAGAGGGTTAAAAGTAAAAAAAACACACACAGAGACACACTTAATAACTTTATTAAAATTTTTTTTTTTTTAATACTTACCTCCCATCCATCCCTGCTCTCCTGCTGCTGCTGGAAGCATTTTATACCTACTGGGTTACAGGTAACATAGGGTTAATTAAAAAAAAAAAAATGACATACGGTCCCCCTCCCAGGGGGTTAAAACCCGGCAGTCATCGGCCCCCGGCTAGAAGTAAAGATGGTGGCGGCCATTGGAGGGCTGTTAGGCCCCCTCCAGAAGATGGAAGAGCGGGGGGGTGATCGGAGCCCCCCCCCCCCCCCCGTGAAGAGGAGAGCCGGCGGGAGCTAACAGGCACACAGGTGAGTAACTGTCATTTTTTTCTTTTTTTTTTACAGATAATTCCGGCGGCTGCTGAAACGGGGGGGGGGGGCACCCTATTTTGGGCACTCTCCTGCAGCCGGAGGAGCCCCAATTGGTGATCGGAGCCCCTCTGGCTGAAGAGGAGACCCGGCCAGATCGAACGAGGGGTCAGGTAAGTGACTTTTTTTTTTACTTTTTCTACTAGCAGGGGGGAAATCAGGCATGTAAAATTTACGTGGCTGGCGGTTAACTGCAGGGGAGGCAGCCATGTAAAATTTAAAGGGTTAAAGCGGGTAGGCTCCCAAATGGTGGTATTTGGCCAATCACTGCCTATCGATCTTAGACAACAGCTAAAACAGGGTAAGGTACAGAAAGCTGCATCAAAGTATTTGTATCATTGTATTAAAGGCCAGGGCAGTACAGAGTAGAGTATGTGTCATGATTAGGCATATCACTGGAAATGTTATAATAAACTTGAACCTGCAAGTGCACAAATAACCCTGAGGCTGCAGTCTTCCTGGGCAAGGCATGGGAGTATATTGCTCTGGTAATAAATGCTGTGCTATTAGTTCCCTGTGAGGGTTTGCAACATCTATGTCACCATGCAAATATAAATTGGGAGGAGGAAATAAAAATACTCACCTGATCCTTGGGGGGGATGGGATGAGGGGGTTTATAGAAAGTAGATACAGGTCCTCTTTTGGACCAGTTGCCCCCTGTGGGTGGCCTGGGATTTTAATCCCACGCTCCTGCGACTCTGTCTTCAACAGCTCCAACACCCACAGCTTCTCTGTATCTGTGCACGCTTGCCACACCTCCAGCTATTTAGATTAAATGTTTTCACACAGGGGGGCATCCGGCATCCTACATCGGGATACCCCTCGGGCAGGGAGGTGGGGGCAGGGCGGCAAGAAGTTCAAATCGGCGATGAGTGCCCCAGGGGGACAGACCAAGACCCAGGAGAGTGAAAATCCTGGGTTTTGGTCCACATCAAGCGATAACTATTTTGTTAACTATTGTTTATTCATGTAATAAAAGCTTATACATTTGTATTTAAAGTCTTAGTGGTTTATAACTGATCTGATTTGAATTTGCAATGCATGAGTAGGTATTAATGTGAGCAGACGTCAAAACCACCTGGTGAGCAATGGCTACGCTGAAAGTTAATGACAATTGTGATATTAGATTTCATAACTTTATTTAAGGCTATACTTTGTGCAATTAAGCATTAAGTTACGAGGTCATTTACCTAAAAATCTCTACTTCCTCTGTGGTTGGAAAAGACAGGTGTCATACGACATATGTGTGACAGTAAGTAGGAGGAGGTAGTAAAAGCTCTTTAGCTTATCATAATTGTATATCATCTTACAAAAAATAACGATAAGCCTTTGCAAGATTGGTATGGGTTACATTTTAGTAGGAGTACTTATCATGTTGAAAGAAATAATTTACTTAGAAAATCAACACTCCTTGTATATCTTTTATACATTATGGTTTAGAAAAAAATATTAATATATATAATAATAAAAAATAATAGAATATGTAATCTTTATTTAAATCTCTTTTCACTTTAAATTAAAATGCCACTTTGATGAAGCTAGTAAGCACCAAAATATTTATTCACCTTAAATGCAGGTGGCTTAGATTCTGAGCACAGGAATTGGGTTTTAGGAATTGGATTCAATGGCTTCATAAACTCATGTTTCACAAAAACTTATTGAGAGAGAAGGTGAAAGCCTAGATGTTCTCAGTGTGTGCATTTAGTGAAACAGCTCTGAACTTCTGAAAGCAGCCAATTTAGCTGCTAGATAAGTTCGCTTTTTCCATTATGGAATGAAAAATATCTCAATGGGCTATTTGATCTGCTATTTACGGGTAAGTAAAGTCTAATTTGCAGAGGTATGTGTAGAGAAAGGGAAGCCTCAGACAGACAATTACACCAGTTTACATGAAAGTCTCTTCTGTGATGAAAGTATTGTGCCTACACATATCTCCTCCGAGAAGCAGCTACATAATCCAAGTAGCAGGGCCCTATGAAGTACAGTAAGACAGATTTAAATTAATTGGCAAAAAATATACCTCTATTGGCATTATTTTGCACAGTCTTAACCTATAAACCGGACCAACTCCCATTTTACTATGACATGAGCATTGATCTGCGGTTTGGGAGCGCAAACTTTACCTGACAACTTGCTCCTTCAGGGAAATACAGCCCCGCGATTGGCCGGCAGCTGGCAAAGTAGAAGCCTAGACATGCGACATGTGACAGCTGGCCAATTGCGGGGCTGCATTTCCCCAGAGAAGCGAGTTGTCAGGTAAGGTTTTGTAGAATGGGTGGTCCGATTTAAGTTATTTCAATTTCTATTGGAAATCTGGCTATCTTGGTTCTGTTGCCCCTCACCAAAGGCCAAAATCCCAGCTTCCCAAATGGCAAGAGCCAGCCTGACAATGGACATGTCCCCTGGTTTGTCCCTTGTCCCAGGTGACAACCAGTCTAGAAGAGCTATCAGAATCAAGACCCCTGGTTGGGGTCAGCGACCGTGTAGAGGTTGGGACTCAATATGTGAGTGAAAGAATCGAGTCATAAAGTCAGAAGAACAGTATGGATAAAAATGGGATGAACATAAACTACAATAGATATGACATTTTGGGCTATAGCAACCTAGGCATTGACATTACTCATTGCAACTGTGTCATCACTGAAGCATTTGCTTCATAAAGGACAAGTATTACTGACCAGCCGAGGATGAGAAGAGGTGTTATTGATTGGACTCTTATTGTCCAATCATTTGGGGGGGGGGGGGGGGGGGCTGTGCATAAAAATTAATTTACCTTTTTTTTTCTAACTCCTGTGTGGTTTTGAGAACAAAATGTAGGCTCATGTATCTGCAGGCCACCTGCAAATAAGTGCTGCTGAGTTAATGTGCATTGTCAGTCATGCCAGTTGAATCCAGGCAACAGCATAGCTGATATACTAGGGAAAGAAGCTTCAAAATGGCTGCTACCACTAGAAAATCGGATTGCAGACAATGCCTCAATATTATGCGTGCAGATGGGGCAAGTGAGTTTGGGGGAGTTTTTTTCAACTGTCTCAGGCTGTTGGTTCAATTTAAGTTCTGAAAAAGTACCTTACTTATTAAAACCATTTCCCATAGTAATAATAGGGTTGATTCAGCACCAATCTTTTTTAATATCAAGAAATCGCTATTTTTTTTTCCTCTGTACAATTCAGCACCATATTTAGCTGTGTATTTTTTTTACATTTGCACTGATAAATATGGTGCTGAATTGCAGAGAAAGAAGAAAACATAAGAAAAGGTGTTTTATTTAAAAAAAATGTTGCAAAATCAACTTTCATATGTCTTGATGATCTGATCATTTGTCTTTTTGTAATTATATGATGTGAGTATTCCTTTGTAGTGCAGTTAATACTAAATAAAAACATGAGCAATATATTTGTGGTTAATTGTGGTGTTTGGGAATCATAACAGAATAGACCATGCCATATTGGTCCTCAGAGTGGCTCTGAGACGCAGCTAGGATTTGGAGGAGAGAAAAAAAATTTCTGAACCAAATAGTAAGCTTAAATACCCTCCAATCACCCCATAACATGTTTTGCAAGAACTCCCCCAGTATAACAGATAGTGTGACAGATCACCCCCATCTCCCAAAACAAGCAGCATGCAGAATCCCCCTCCCCATATAACAGACAGCGTGCAGAACCCCCCCCCCCCCCCCCCCCCATAACAGGTAGTGTGGCAAAGCCCTCCCTCCTACCATCCCCAAAAACCAAGCAGTATGTAGTATCCCCTCTCCCCCATATAACAGGCAGTGTGCAGAATACCCCCAATCCCCAACCGCCGCTAAACCAGTTAGATAGTGCAGCCGGCCGTGCGCAGATTCTTCAATGACAGTGCACAGGTGGGTGCCAATGTCATTGATGCATCAGCATGTGCTGCCTACAGAAAGTGACAGCTTCTTCCATATCACAGTGCAGGTATAAAGTTTTTTTTTTTCCCCCCATCTAACTTTCTCAGTACTGGTTGGGGATTGGGGAGATCTGCCACATTCACACTATAAGACGCGTTTCCTTCAGCTTTTCTTATCTTATACAGCAAAAATGCATTAATGTATTTTTCTTTAACCCCCAGCTGTTGCAGCAGTACTTTGAAAAAACAAAACAAAAGTAGCAACAATAGATAAGCTACGGTCATTGGAAGGTCATTTCCAATGAAGGTGTAGGTTTGTTGGAACCCCTTCCCAATTCCTGCAAACTAGAAGCAGCCGGACAATTTGTGATGCCCCCTCCCCATCGCCTGGGAATCTGTATTAAGAGCCTCTTGAGGAAGTTCTGCTGCTTTTCCCACAACAACACTTGAAAATTGAAGAAATTCAAATTATTTTGGAATGGTATCCATGGTCACACCCTCATCTCTGTAATTTTAATATCAAACAATGTACCCTTAAAGCTGAATTTTGACGTTCCTTTTGATAAATGAACACCATACCACTTGGCTTACAATAAAACTTTATGCTGGCTTGAAATAAAAATAAATGTATTGGTACTTTATTTTCCTTGCACACCTGACAGATGGGTTCTCTTATCTTTTATTTTGCTAAATTTACCCACTGATTTTCATAAATTAACAGAATAGCTGCCCACAATGCATAATTAATGCAGTTAGGTATTCATTAACTGGTCTGTTCATCAGAGCATCCTCAGTCACAGAGGGATAAGAATTATATTATCTGTTGGAGCTCATAAGGTCCCTCTGAGTTACTAGCAGTATCCTATTAAACCACATAGACATCACCGTGCCCTGATTTTATTTTTCAATTTGTCTATCATCAGAGCCGTTTGTCTTCATATAAAAGATTTGTTTTTAACAACCTATAAGGCAACTTCAAAGAAAGACCAGCCACAGCCCATTAGGAGAGATAATGGAACATGCTAAGGACGTGACTAATAAGTGCTTGTGTAGTATCAGGTAACTGACCGTGATCAGTGCCAAAAGATATAGATATATATATATATATATATATATATATATATATATATAAAAAATCGGAGCGTTTTATGATTCATCCACTATATATATTTTTGTGTTTGTATCTTTATCTCTTATTTCCTTAGTTTTTTTGCAATTACTGTAACAATGCCTCTGCCATAACAAAAGTATGACCTCCGCATTCTATGCAGGATTATAGTTTGTTATAGTTTAATTTTCTGAACATGATTACTAGGAGCAGCCTATATAAAGTTATATATATATACACACACACATACACACACACACACACACACACACACACACACACACACACACACACACTGTCAAGTCGCATCATCAGCATTGTGTAAGTCATGTAGGAATGCATGTGTTGTGAGCTCTCTTAGTGGGTATATGAGATGTGTGATATGCTGTCAGCACATATATCACTTGTTGCTATCATGGATAAAAACATTGATTATTTAAAGTGGACCAACACCCAGGATTTTGACTATCCTGGGTATTGGTCCACTTCGGTGGGGCACCCCGATCGGGGGTGCCCCGCTGTGTGAAACCCCCCAGAACGCCCCAAAAACTCACCTCTCCCCGCTCCCACGTGACCGCTCCAGCCAATCACAGCGCTCGTCCAAGGCCGCTTGGACGCGCATAGCAGCTCAGCGGCTCTGAGCGCTGGAGGCCGCGTCTCGCACTTCCCTCTAACAGGGAGCGCTGTTCACAAACGGCCGGCGCGGGTGCCGATCCCCCCTGGGTGTTGGTCCACTTTAAGTAGTATATAGAAATGATCACTGCTTTTTGGCTAAGGGTGGCAGTACTGATACTGCGCAGCTTGTGAACTGTTCGTGAGTGGACAAATAACACCAATGTGAATAAACGACATGCAATGGAGTTCACCACCTAAATTAACCTATGGGCTACCAGACATGTGCCTAAAACAACAGTTCAGTAAACGCTACTCCATATAGGGCTCTGAAGCAGACGAATGACTGGTGCACCTCTGCTAAGGAAGTTGTGTTGGCAGAAAGTCCTTCACTTTTTAACGGCAGTATCATTATTTCACCTCTGCTGATTGGCAGAGGGTTACATTCTCCGATGATTCACATTTCTGCAGACGTTGGCGTGCCAACATCCGAGAGCAAACACCCTACAGCCATAAAGAACAGAGGTTGGTGGTGACAGTTTTGTGTGGGAATCTTTTTGTGCCATCCTCTGAGCCCACTCATCTATCTTCCAGTTTGACTCTAACTTTGCAGATCACGTATACCCAACTATTATGATTGTCTTCCCTGGTGTGGATGGATATGAGAACCAGGGATCGGCTGATGCCACCAGCGGGTGTCAGCAGAGCCCCTGGCTGTTCTATCTGCCCCTCGGCTGTTGCATAGTGTGAGTACCCCAGAATCAACTGCTGCCCGACTGGTGGCTTGCACTGTTTGGACAGCCACCAGTGGGTGTCAGCAGAGCCCCTGACTGTTCTATCTGCCCCTCAGCTGCTGCTGTTAGGTCTATGTTAGTGGGAATGCCCTTTTACCTAGTGCAGCAGGATTTTGTTCACTTTGTTTGTATACCTCTTAGACTCTCTGTACCTCTGATGTATCCTAGTCTCCGTCGGAATCTGGTGGCAAGCGGGCCTCTCCCTGGTTTCCCTTCCTTTTGCCACTCTATGCTTCTAGACCTTGATGCAGCAGACTCCTCGAGGCTGTCACTCCCTGTCCTGGGCCCTTTGGTGAGTGCACCAGCACCTTGGGGTTCCCCCTGTGTTTTTTTGTGCTTATGTTAGGTTTGTTTATTTTGCCCTGTATCATTTGTTGACCTTTGTTTAATAAAACTCTCTTTTAGTTCCTTTATTTCTGTGTTGTGCCATGGCCTAATAATCTGCTCCCCTGGTGGAGAGTTCCATTTGGAGAGCTCTCCAGCCTAACAAAATCCTGCTGCACCAGTTAAAGGGTAGTTCCCACTTAAATAGACCTAACAACAGGTGCAGCAGTGGAGGGGCAGATAGAGCAGCCAGGGGGCTCTGCTGACACCCACAGCATGGCTCTAGAAACCAGATACAACATACCAACCTCCTAGCCCTTCTAGCTGCTGCACTCAACAGTTACTCTCGATATTAGCTGGGGTATACACTGTTCCTTTCATTATGTATGTGAAACTATGTATAGTCCCTATCCTCAATCCAACTTACCCTAGTTAAAAACTATTTCTCTTTGTAAATTGTGTGTCTGCGCCTACTCTGTTGGAAAGGCTGACTACTTGGTCTGATGGCAACTTTATCAGTCCTGCATCTGAATGGTAGAACAACAGACTAAGGGCAAATGCTTCATTCTCTGCTGTCCAATTGTGTGCACACCCTTTCCCCTACCGCAACCCCATGATAGCTCATTTTTTTACTGAACATACTCACTGGGGAGCAGACACATTGACAGGGTCCTAAAGGATGCAGGATTTGTGGTCACATGGAGTGGTGTCATTTCCTGTATGCTGAATGGTCTTACAGCCTAGATTGGGTGAGGAAATACAACCTTTTAAACCGGACCTTCACCCTGAAAAAGAGCATATCTTATATGTTTCTCCAACCCTCTACATACAGATTGTTCACATTAAAAATCATCCTACCTGCATCTACTGCATTTTCGGAGCCTTTAAATGTCCAAGATGGTGGCACATGGAGTCCCAGGCTGCCTGCAAACAGTAAGTGTCTTCTGACTGAGCTGCTCTGCATTCTGGGATTGTTGTGCTTTTCCTGAACCCATCTCTGCTTTGTCTGTGCAAAGCACAGCTATATCCCTGCCCCCTTGCATTTCCCCCTCCTGTCTTCAGTATGTGACGCTTCTGATGCAAGATGCAGGCGCTTATATCCTAGTCTTGAACAGAGTTGCAGGAATGTTGGGGAAAGAATAAAAAGTGACTGAAAGTGGTTTAATTTAGGGTAACAGATGGGGCGAATATATGTGGCGTTTTTAATACTTAATAATAAAAAAAAATAAAATGATAATCATGATTCAAAAAAAAAAAAAAAAAAATCCTTAAAGTGGACCAACACCGAGAGGTGATCGGCCCGGAAATCTATAAGATTCCCGGGCCGATCACCTCCCACCCCGCGGGACATCTGAGATCGGGATGTCCCGCGGGGTGAAACCCCCCAAAAAACCCCCAAACACCTTACCTGATCTTCGGCGGCGGCCGGCCGCCGCCGCGTCCCCCGCGCCGCCGCGTCCCCCGCGCCCCTGTAGGCGTGCTTGCGCCCGCGCCGGCCGTCTGCGAATGGCCGGCGGGGGCGCGCGCGCGCCGAAAGTGACGCGAGGGAGGCGGCGGCGGCAGCCGCTTGGACGTTCCTGATCCCCGCCTGGACGTTGGCGGGGATTGGACCGTCCAGTCACGTGGGAGCGGGGACAGGTAAGATTTTGGGGCTTTCTGGGGGGTTTCACACAGCGGGGCACCCCCAATCGGGGTGCCCCGCCGAAGTGGACCAAAACCCAGGATAGTCAAAATCCTGGGTGTTGGTCCACTTTAACTTATAAAAGGACTATTTTAGACTTTTTGAAATTAGTTATTTATTAGGGATTGACTCACAAAGAGAGAGTTAATAAAGGGTTTAAAGTGTTCATATCCAGTGAATGTAACACTTGAGTTTCGCTTTAAAAGGCTAATTTAATGTAATGTTGTTACATTGCTCTAATAAAACATTCATTTAAATATTAACTTAAAGTTCTCTCTTTTTACCACAGAAATACAGTTTGAAACAGTCTTTAATTTATAATGTAAGGAAAGTTAATTGGATTAAGGCCAATGCAGCTTAACCCATTGGGATCTGCAGGTGCTTACGCACCTGCTGTATTTTTTGCTCCCTCTTCATCTCTGCCTTTGATGCTGGCTAAATTACTCTGTTTCAGTGCTGGTCATGGCAAAGAAGGGTATCTCTGATTTTTTGGGCAAGTTGTTTTTAAATACTGATTTTAATAAGGTGTGTTTAAATAGGCTTCCATACTTGTTTTAAACCTAAAGCTCTTCTTTTGGGGAAAAATAAGTGCGTCTAAATGCAAGGTTAGAAGGACCCACCAACTTACTGGTCAGACTCCAAAAACTTATGAAGCAACTTTCCAGCTGCCCATTAAAATTGCTCTCCTTTTGCCATCCAAAAGTACCTATTTCTATTGCCTTTTGCCATTTTGGCAAACAATATATATATATATATATATATATATATATATATATATATTATATACAAGGCCAGTTCCAGGTTTGTGGGGGCAAAAGAGTTGTAGTGGGCCCTAAAGTAGTGTGTCACATGATGTCACCTTTCAGCTCCACTGCCACAAATGGGTCATCTTCTGCTGCTCCCCTGTTACCAGTCATGAGTAGATCTGCACACAACACTTGGCATTCGGTGCTTTCGGTCCACTGTAAAATAATACCATGGCCAAGTGTGAGCCTGAGTGGACCCCTGAAGATGCCAGGGGCCCTGGCAATTGCCCAGGTTTGCCCTGTGCTGGTGCCGGCCCTGTATGTATATATATATATATATATATATATATATATATCACTGGAGATCATACAGTATCCAACATTCTATCAGTATAATTACTCTTTCTATCCACAAAGTTCTGTTCGGCAAACTTCTGGTTGCTATCATTAGGAAGGCCACAGGAAGAAAGGGAATTAGGCTCCCACAGAGGGGGAAAAGTAAGACCGTTCTTTTTGCCCTTCTCATAAGTTAGGATCAGAGTAAGAACAAAAGATCCCAGGGTTAGACCATGTACCCCTAGCAGAACGAAAGAAAATAGACAGCCAGTTAGGAATAAACAGGCCCCTGCGGGTTTTGAATACAAATTTAAGTTCAGAATCCTGTCTTTTTAAAGTTGTTTTGCTTCTAGATTCATACAGGAGATGGTAGCCTTGATTCCCGCAATGTACACAGGAGATGGTATCCTTGATGGCAAGGGGTACAGAAGCAGAGATATATTACTGTCTTATGGGTTGGCTCAGGTTCATGTCTATGATAGACTTTATTAACTGAAATCAAAACAGTCTTGTAAGTGGAATAATACTAGAAACTCCTTCTAGCCTTTTTGCTGGTGATCCTATGGAAGAAGAGGTTGAACTGACGGATTACAATGCTTTCACATGCTGCACTGTGTCCCTTTTCCATTTTATTTGAAGACGCAGTGTCATGCCATGTGGCCAGATCTACCACCTCTGGCACTTTGATTTCGGATTTAGAGATATGTTGCTAAAGGGTACATAGATAAATGTCTTTAATCTACACAAAATCAGGTGGTTTACTCATCTGAAAATCTATTTCTGAGATAGAATTGGTGATTTGCTTAGAAAATGATGAGATCCTCATTGCTGAGTAATGCTGATAGATTCTATGCCATAATTTAATGCCAAAGGGTGTTGAAGAGGAAGTAAACACTTTAAGACTTTACTTCCTCAGGTACCTGCAGCATGGGTGCATCCTAATTTGTGTACCTCCCACCATCTAAATATTTTCCAAGTATATGGCACGTCCAGTTCCACTTTATTCCATACCCCTGGGTTATCCGCCACAAGGTGGCGCAGTGGACTGCAGAAAGACTTGTGGCCACTCCCGGCCCCATAAATAGCCAGGAGCCTCCCACAAATTCCCAGTACTTCTCTGCAGTCTGGACTGCGAAGATAGAAGATGGTCTCTACTGCGCAGGGAGCGGCGCTTTTCAAGTCTACGGCCCTGCAGACCTATTCCCACCCGTTCTGGACCCACTGCCTCCCAGCCCCGGCTGACGGTTCGGGTGAAGGTAGGTCAGCACTGGGGTCAGGTGCTGGAGGAGCGTTGCTCCAAGCAGCAAGACCCTGTACCAAAGGGTAGCCAGCTACAGGCTTGTATAATGAGCCTTGACGGGATGCCCTAGCCCAAAATTGTTGTGGCAATTTAATGCTTCCCCCTCCCCTCTACCCCCCTCTCCTCCTAGGTATGCGTAAGTTTTCCTTGCTTGGCCCGCGCTGATGGCATGGGGCGGCCAGGGGGCCCTTTCTATGTGCGTGCTAGTGTTTTCTTTAAATTGCTTTTACTTTGGTGTTATGCGGGCCGCTTGTACGGCGTTTCGCGGTGGTTGGCACTTTGTATTAGGTGTTTTTTGCTTTCTGTCATGGGGCTGGCTCGTCACGTGGTCGCTGTTTTGCGTTTTCCGGGGGGCGGGAACCGCGGTTGCCGCTTTCTGCGTCATGCGCCCGCGTTTCCGCCCCTCTAGGTATTGCTGCCGGCGCCATTTTGTGGCCCTCGTCCTTGCGGTGCTGCGACGCGGTCCCACTATGGTCTGCTTTCCTGTGCAATCTGTCCACTTGGTCCATGAGTCCCTTACGGGGTTTATCTTACTGTTATATGTATACGCTGGGGATGCTTATTTGTGCCTTATTGTGTCTTGCAGGCGGGTCACCTCTGACTGTGGTTCTCCCGGCCCTGCCCCTTACCAATCTCCCACCTTCTCTAGCGGGCTTCGAGGGGGGATCCCGGGTGGCTATTACTAGCAGCCTGTACTGGCCGTTGCGCCTGTATCAATCACCATATGGAGGCTTCCGGGGATAATGTGCTTGGGGTTCCTTCGGGACAAGCCCAGCTGTGTGTTGTGTGTGGGGTATCCTCAGTTAGTGACGATGTCAGGGTATGTGTGCCCTGCGCCCAGCATGTACTTGCGCTGCAGTCTGGGTCGTCTGTTACGGTTCCCGGCGCTGCGCCCCTTTCTGCTTCGCCTACCCACCCACGCTTGCATCTGACCCCTAGTGAGGGGCACACTAGCGGGGAGTCACAATATGACTTGGCTTCACGGGTGGCCAGCATCGAAAAGCATATTGCTGGATCGGCCCCGCATCTGGCTTCTGCCAAGAAGCTGCATTTATCTCCCGCTGCTTCCCTTTTTCCTGTAGAGGATGAGGGACTTTACTCTTTTTCTGGGCTTTACCCCCTTGAGGAGGGAGAATTAGGCTAAGTTATATTGTGGTACTGGGTCTCCCTTTGGAGAAGATCCATGGTCTTCAGAGGACACTGACAGGTTATTGACACACATTTTTGAAGTGCTCTGTATTTCCCCTCCTGCACTGGCTCCGCAGCAGCAGGGTGAGCCTTCCCATACTGTTAAACCACTTGGCGTTCCCTGAGCAGAATCATTTTAATAATCTGGTGCTCAAGGAGTGGATCCCACCCTACCTGACGGACACTGCTTTTGGATGTCCCAGGAGTAAGGAATAAAGTGGAACAGGACGTGCTGTATACTTGGAAAAATACAATTCTGTGAGTACTCACCTGTAGAATTGATTTTATAGTATACAGCACGTCCTGTTCCATTCCTCCCTTGTTATCATTGTTCTTGGTTATCTCTGTATGGTGATTGTTCAAATGTTTTTTTTTGGGGATCTTATCCATTATTGATTCTCCCGGCTTCTTGTATAACTGCTTTTCAACACTGGGAATTTGTGGGAGATTCCTGGCTATTTATGGGGCCGGGAGTGGCCACAAGTCTTTCTGCAGTCCACTGCGCCATCTTGTGGCGGATAACCCAGGAGTAAGGAATAAAGCGGAACAGGACGTGCTGTATACTATAAAATCAATTCTACAGGTGAGTACTCACAGAATTGTATTTTTAAAACTTCATTCTGTACTTTTTTTTTGGCTAAAGCCATGATGTTTCATACAAAGCCAAAAAACAGGGGATTGTGCAAAAGTATGTTACTCACAAGATCTGATGTTGGCACCAATGAACCAGTCTGGATTACCTGCAGAGTCAGAACCAAGTAAGCCAACATCTGCTGTGAGACTTTTTTTTTCTGGTCTTGTTTGCACCACCTGCCAGTGAAGTGCATTCAACTGAACTCAAGGTATCTACTAGTACTGCGGTATAAGAAAAGGGCATTTTTACAAAATACTGATTTCCTTTTGGTTTTTTTTTTTTTTTTTTTACAGTATATTCTTGGATGTTTGTTTTCCTACTAAAAAATCATGACTTTACATCTAACAATCCTTAATATATCCACTATTGTAGTATGAGCATGCCTGGCAATAACTAAAGAAACTAACCAACCAAACCTTTTGTCAAAGAACCACTTTGGAGTACTGTATATGTTTTCTTTCATGTGTTAATGTCATCATATTTATAAATTCAGGTTGCCAATGTACATTGCACAAAGCGGCTTTAGTTTGTGCCATTGAGTTCTGTGCACTGTCTTGTCAATATAGCTAGCAAAAGCAAGAAGCTGTTTTTATAAAAATAACCTTATGATTTTTTAGCCTGGCAGAACAGCAAGAAGACATGTATCCCTCAGATTTACAATCTGAAAACATGGACATATGTGGTTCATTCTGTTCTAGCCTATGACCTCCTCACCCTTTGATCCTGGCACAGCAGGTGGGCTCCTTCTCCCCCTCTGTGAACCTTCCGCATCCCCCCCAACTTTATCTCCCTTAGCCTAACATTGCAGGTGAATGTGCCAGTGTGATAGTTATCACAAGCAGCTGCTATAAACTGAGTGATAGAAATGTCAGCTTCTGGAAGTTTGTGGAAACAAAAGCATATTGTGGCACCAATATGTTAAGCTGATGTAGTTCCAAGGAGTTTTCTCTCCATTTTCCTTTACAGTCAATTTTGATTACATTATAATTTCCTTCTTTCTTTAGATGACCAATCAGCTACCTTCAGGGACAGGCCAAATCAGAAGCAGTGGCTAATGGGCAATGTAGAAAAAGTACAAAGACAGACAAAAGCGATCTTACTAAGGATAACAAAACTACTTCCATAGCTGTGAGAACAGCTATACTATATGGTCAGTTCAGTCTCCCACAATATACTGTGAAGGAAAATATCAGGAAGGAAGGTTGGCTTCATGATACATGACACAGGTGTCATTAACACAGGGACACCAAATTTTCCAAGTATACAGCACGTCCTGTTCCAGTAATTCCTTACGTCTGGGTTATTCCGCCACAAGGTGGCGTTGGACTGCAGAAAGACTTGTGGCCACTCCCGGCCCCATAAATAGCCAAGTACCTCCCACCAATTTCCAGTGTTTCTCTGCAGTCTGGACTGCGAAGATAGAAGATGCCTCTTTTCTGCGCAGGGAGTGGGGCTTTTCAAGCCTAGGACCCTGCGGGCTTATTTCCACCCGTTCTGGACCCACTGCCTCCCAGCCTTGGCTGACGGTTCGGGTGAAGGTAGGACAGCACTAGGGTCAGGTGCTGAAGGAGCTCGGCTCGGGGCCGCAAGACCCTGTACCAAAGGGTAGCCGGCGACAGGCTTTCTATGGTGAGCCTCATTGGGAAGCCCCAGGCTCTTCCTTGGTTCTTGGTTCTCTTCACCCTTCTCCCCTCCCCTCTAGAAAGTTGGGCGCGACTCTTTGTTGTGGCCCGCTCGGTGGGCAGGGGACGCCTGGGGGGCTGTATTTGTGTGCTTTGTGTGCTTTTGGTGTTGTGCACACCGTTGTACGGTGCTCCACGGTGGTTGGCGCTATGTATTTTTTAGGTTGCTGTCATGGCGCCAGCATATCACGTGATCACAGTTTCGCGCTCTTCGAGGGGGGGTGGGAACCGCGGTTTGACGCGTTTTGTGTCATACTTTCGCGGTCCGCCCCTCTCGGTACTGCTACCAGCGCCATTTTGTGGCCTCGTCCTTGCAGTGCTGCGACGTGGTCTGGTCTCTGAGCGATGTGTCCGATTGGTCCGTGAGTCCCTTACGGGGGTTTTGTTATATTGCTCTACTATGTATACCCTGGGGATGTTTATTGTGTGCTTGTTGTGTCTTGCAGGCGGGTCACCTCTGACTGTGGTTCTCCCTGCCCTGCCCCTTGCTAGCTGTGTCCCTGTACTGGCCGTTACGCCTGTATCTAAATCACCATATAGAGTCTTCCGGGGACCATGTGCTTGGGGTTCCTTCGGGACAAGCCCAGCTGTGCGTTGCGTGTGGGGTATCCCCTGTTAGTGACGGTGTCAGAGTGTGTTTGACCTGTGCCCAACATGTGCTTGTGCTGCAGCCTGGGTCCTCTGCTAAGGGTCCCGGTGCTGCGCCCCTTTCTGCTTCACCTACCCCCCCCACGCTTGCATCTGACCCCCAGTGAGAGGCACATTGGCAGGGAGTCTCATTATGAATTGGCTTCACGGGTGGCCAGCATTGAAAAGCATATTGCTGGGTCAGCCCCGCGTAAGGCTTCTGTTAAGAAGCAGCATTTATCTCCCGCTGCTTCCCTCTATCCTGTGGAGGATGAGGGACTTTACTCATTGTCTGGCTTTTACCCCCTCAAGGAGGGGGAATTATTCTCTGATTCAGAATCCTCTGAGGAACAGTCTAAGTTATATGGTGGTACCGGGTCTCCTTTTGGAGAAGACCCATGGTCCTCAGATGACACTGACAGGTTATTGACTCACATTTTTGAAGTGCTTTGTATTTCCCCTCCTGCCGTGGCTCTGCAGCAACAGGGTGAGCTTTTCCATTCTGTTAAAAGTTCCCTGAGCAGAATCACTTTAATAATCTGGTGCTCAAGGAGTGGGAACGCCCTAGTAAGCTACCTGGGGTGCCCAAGAGTTGGGACAGGAGGTATCCTTTTCACGCTGATGTGATTATGCATTGGTCCTGTCCGCCCGAGGTGGACGCGCCCGTCCTAGGGTTGTCTAACACATCAGTCATGCATTCACCTGACACTACTACCCTGCGGGATGGTGAGGACCGGCGCTTGGACCAGCTGTCCTGTCATGTTTTTGCCTGTGTGAGGACTGCACTGCGTCTCGTTTGTGCCTCTGCCATAACGGCTATTGCTATTAAAGGGTTGCTTAAGTGTCTCATAGATGGGGCCTCCGATGACGCAGGAGGTGAGGATTATAGATCCCTCCTGCTTTGCTATGAATTTGTTGCATATATCCTTTCTGCCATGGATGATGCCATTAGAATGTGTGGTAGGACTTCTGCCCTGTTGGTGGCTATACGACGCTCTGTCTGGCTATGTCGGTGGGTGGCTGATAATGCTGCTAAAAAGGTCCTCACTGGTTTTCCCTTTAATGGTCTGCGGCTCTTTGGTGAACGCTTGGACCTGTTTGCCATGGGTGGTAGGCTGCCTCAATGTAGGAGGCCATCTCGGCCCTTTCGGGGGACCGGTGCTTCTCTCCCCTCCTTCCGCGCTTCCAGGGCTGGTCGAGGAGTTTCCTTTGCTGGTGCACACGGAGACTATTGGGGCAGGGGTAGAGGACGAGGCCGTCCCGGGCTCTCATGGGGTCCCAAGCCCAAATCCTCCCCCAAGCCCCCTCGGGCATGAGGAGGCGCACTCACTCATCCGGGTGGGAGGACGGCTTCGGCTCTTTGCTCACGTCTGGAGGCTACGTGTAGCAGACAGATGGATTCAGGAGGTGGTGTCCTCTGGATACAAGATAGAGTTTGCAGCCTGGTCGCCCCCAAGATTTATCAGATCACGGATGGCTCAAAACCCCCTGTCAGTTCAGGGCTTGCGGTTTGGGGTCCGAAATCTTTTGGAGTTGGGGGTCATCTGCCCTGTGCCTCTCAGGGAAAGGGGCAGAGGCTTCTACTCCAATCTATTCACTGTTTCCAAAAAGGATGGGTCCCTCAGGCCCATCTTGGATTTAAAGCACCTCAACAAGTTTGTCAGATTCAAGCATTTTCGCATGGAGACCCTACGCTCAGCAGTCGCTACTCTGCACCCGGGCGACTTCATGACATCAGTAGACATCTAGGACGCTTACCTTCATGTACCAATCTTCCCAGGTCATCAGAAATTTCTCAGGTTTGCTCTGGAGGACCAGCACTACCAATTTGTAGCCTTACCTTTTGGTATCACCTCAGCTCCCAGGATATTCACCAAGGTACTGGCGGGTGTGATGGCTCTGTTGAGATCTCAGGGCATTCGCATTCTTCCTTATTTGGACGACATTCTGATCTAGTCTCAGTCCTTCCATCAGGCAGAACTGGATACCCATATGGTGGTGTCCACACTAGAGTCCTTCGGCTTGGTGATCAACCATCCCAAGTCTTTCCTGTCCCCGTCACTGGTGAGGTCCTTTCTGGGCATGACTCTGGATACATCTCAGGTCAAGGTTTTTCTCCCTCAACAGAAGCTGGAGAGTCTTCAATTGCAGGCCCAGTTTCTTCTTTCTTGTCCTCATCCCTCCATCAGGCAGGGGATGCAACTAGTGGGCCTGATGGTGTCTTGCTTCGAGGCGATACCCTATGCTCAGTTTCACATGAGACCTCTTCAGCTACACCTCTTAACAGTGTGGGATCGGTCCCCTGTGTCCCTGGATCAGGTATTTGTTCTGTCCCTCCTGGTCAGACGGTCCCTCTCGTGGTGGCTGGACTCAAGGAACCTCTTGGTGGGCAGGACCTTTCTGTCCCCTTGCTGGGAGACTGTCACCACAGATGCCAGTCTGACAGGTTGGGGGGGGCTTCTGAAAGTCCTTGAAATTCCAGGGTCAGTGGAGCCCCCAGGAGGCCCATACTATCAACATTCTGGAACTGAGGGCGGTAAGGTTGGTCCTCGCCCAATTGACCCCACACCTTCGGGGTCGAGCTGTTCAGATCCGCTCGGACAACCAGACGGCGGTTGCCTACATCAATCATCAGGGAGGGACTCGTTGCAAGGGAGCCCTCAAGGAAGTGTCCCTGATACTGTCCTGGCTGGAAGAAAATGTCCCCTGTATATCGGCAGTGTACATCCCGGGGGTGGAAAACCTGGAGGCAGACTCCCTGAGAAGGGGGATGTCTCGGCTGGGGGAGTGATCCCTCAGCAACAGGGTGTTTCGTTCCCTGTGCTGTCGCTGGGGTCTGCCGGATGTGGATCTGTTTGCGTCCCCTCACAATCACAAGCTTTCATTCTTTGTCTCTCTGTCTCAGGACCCTCTGGCCTTCGCCACGGATGCGCTAGCAGTGCCTTGGAAGGGGTTTCGGCTCCTCTATGTGTTCCCTCCGTTCCCTCTGTTGGGCAGGGTGCTGAGCAAGATAGCCCAGGAGGGGGTGCCAGCCATTCTGGTGGCCCCCTGTTGGCCAAGAAGGGTGTGGTTTGCAAACATCGTGCAATTGGCAGTAGATCAGTACGTACTGCCCAAGGATCCAGACCTGCTCACTCAGGGACAGCTGTGCCATCCCAATTTACAAACGCTGGCTTTGACGGCTTGGCTGTTGAAACCTCCATCTTGAGGGAAAAGGGGTTGCCTGCCTCTGTTGTTGATACCATGATTAGGGCTAGGAAGAAGTCCTCGTTCTTTATCTGCTACAGGGTCTGGCATGCTTACAATGCCTGGTGTGAGTCCAAATCTCTTCCCTGTCGGGTGTTTTCTGTTCCCAGAATTCTGGAGTTCTTGCAACATGTTTTAGATTTGGGCCTTCAACTTAGTACCCTCAAAGGTCATGTTTCAGATTTGGCAATTTTCTTCCAAAAATCTTTTGCCAGTCACCGTAGTTAAGACTTTTTTCCAGGGGGTTTCTCATGTGCGTCCGCCACGTAAGCCTATGTTACCAGTTTGGGATTTAAATCTGGTGTTATCTTATCTGCAGGGTTGTCCTTTTGAGCCTCTCCGTGATGCTGCTTTGCCCATTTTGACTCTCAATGTAGCCTTTTTGGTGGCTATTACTTCTGTCAGGCGTGTTTCTGAGTGGCGCTTTCCATCAAACCTCCTTATATTCCAAGTATGTCTCACACCCTGCTTTGGAAGTATTAATTACATGTGGGTTATGGTCCAGTAGAGGGCGAACTTCTGCAGAGATGACTAGAAAAAGAAGCCCCTCCCGGTCCATAAATACCTGGGACCTCCCACACATTCCCCAGATAAGTCTCTGCAGACGGTGAAGCAAGTCAAGAAGATGGATGTTTCTTTCCTTTATAGGTAAGCCGGGTGAGGGTAGGGCACACCTTAGAGGTGTTTGAACAGGAGCCATGCTCCACCGCAAATCCCCACCAAGGGGTAGGCGGTCATCAGGTTAGTGATCCTGACGTGGGATGCCTTGTCCGCATCGATGCTGTTGCTACATTATTATAGGTAGCTTTCGGCTTCCCCTCCATTGCTCCCCGTTCCCGGTTTGTTAGGGGGGGGCCTGACCCTCCATCTTGTCCCATTATAGTTACTGTCATGTGCTGTTTTTACTTCACGTGCTGGCTACTGCCAGTGTGTGGGTGTTGTGTGTGTGTGTGCATGTGTTTCACTGTGATCTGCGGCCCCCACGCTCGCTTATTGTGCCGGCGGGCCGGTTGTCTCATGGCCGGCTCCGCAGCATGGCTGGGGAGCGCGGCACCCTCTCTCTCTCTCTTTTTCCTCAGTCAGAGGAGGGGGCAGGGCCTGATGCTCTGCGCGCTGGTTACGGCCCGCCCCTCTCCTCCGGCGCGTTTTGTGGCTCTCAGCCATTGGCTGGGAACCGCTTGTCAGTTCCCGACCGGGAGGGGGCGGGGCCACGCGCGGTGCGCAATCCGCGCTGGCCCACCCTTCTTCCTGAGGATCTCCTGGCTAATAGACGCCATTCCTGTCTGCCGGATACTGTGAGTGCCCTTCAGGGCCTTGGTTTTTATTATTGTCGTTATATTTATATGTACATTGCGCTGTTATCACAGTGCCTGGGACTATCAAGCCTTTAATAAAAAAAGGGGGTTCTCCTGGTCCTTAGGTCCCTTGTTCAAATTGGGGTTCCCTTTGGTCATTATCAAATCCTCCCACTAACGGACGCTAAGGGGCATCCCGGGTAGCTTCATAGCGTAATTCACATTGATTTTTGCGACTATCAAAAAATCACCATATGGAGGCTCCCTAGGATATTGGACTTGGGGTCCCTTCGGGACAACCCCGGTCGTGTGTGATATGTGGGGCATCCCTTTTGGGAGATAATGTGCAAATTTGTATACCATGTGCACAACAGGCGCTTGTGCGGCAAGCCGGGCCCCGTGGGGACGGTTCAGCCCCGCTGGCCTCATCATCTACACCCCCACGCCTGGGTCTGACCCCAAGTGACGTCACCAGTGGGGAGTCGCAATCTGATGTATGCGCAAGACTGGCCAACATTGAGAGACTGATTGCTAGTTCTGCGGCCAGGAAGTCCCCAGCTTAGAGACGGCACTTGGCGCCCACGGCACCGGCCTTTGATTGTGCTGATTTTGAACCTTTTGACTGGTCTGATTGTTCCCCGCTCGAGGAAGGGGAACTGTTCCCAGACTCTGACTCTTCTGAGGATCGGCAGTACCCTGGCGCTGATGCCGGCTCAGAGCGCGGGGATACTGTCGCCACCCATAGGCTCCTTACTCAAATTTTTGAGGTACTTTCCATATTCCTAGTATGTCATACACCCCACTTCCAAATATTCATGACACTTGGGAACCCGGCCTGTAGAGGGCGATCTTGCAGAGATGACATGGAAAAAGGAGCCCCTCCTGGTCCATAAGTACTGGGTTCCTCCCACTATTCCTCAGTCTTTTCGTCTCTGCAGTCGGCGAAGCATTCAGAAGATGACTCTCCTTCAAGCTGCAGGCAGCCGGGTTTGCTCCCGGCCACTATTTTTCTCTATTTCTGTCTGAAACTCTTTAAACCTGTTTGGTTATATTGTATGCCTCCCAGCCCTGGCTGTATGGTTCAGGCAAAGGTGGAACACACCTTCTGGTATATACAGGAGTTTTACTCCTCCGTGAGACCCTAATGTGGGTAGGCTTGTTCCGGGTTGGTGTTCCCGGCATGGGATGCCCCTGTCCCTTTATAATCCCCTTGTGCCTTATGGGTGCATTTCTATCCTCTCCCCTTTAGTTCTCCTTTACCCGGCTGGGGTAAAAAGAAGGGGGGGGGGGGGTTATCTCGGCTTATTTGTCACCATGCACACAAATAATAAAAAAAAAAAAAAAAAGATATATAAAATAAATCTTTATTACATATATATTATTATGTATGTTTACTATACTGTTTAATAGGATATGTTTTATTTAGATTTTCCTATCTCTGTCTAGGCAGCATTCTTTTTTGCTTACCTTTTAAAGCTCTTTGTTTCGGGCTGTGTTTAGATTTGAATTTCCCTCAATTTTTTGTCATGTGATTCTGGGGGTGGGCGGGGCTTAGGCACATAGCATTATTTCATTCCCAGAGCACCTTGGTGTGCTCTCTTTGTCTGCTGCTTCCCTATGGTCTTCCCTCATGGTGCGAGCTGATTTTCTGGTGCTGTGAGTACTCCTCAGCTTGCTGAAGGGAGTTTCTGCCATTTTTTTCATGCTTTGTCATTTATTGTATTGTTTGCATTGGTGACTGTTTGTTTTCTTTGTAGGTGGAAACTCTTTAATTTAAAGGGGTTTCTCCTGGTCTTTAGCCCTTAAAGCCTTATTTGGGGGTCCATTTGTGTTAATATCCTCCCACTTAGGACTATTTAAAGGGGCATCCCGGGTAGCAATTGCGTAAATCCCATATATACTTGTCGACTATAATCAATTATAGTATAATACTAAACACCATATGGAGGCATCTCAGGACAACGGGCATGCAGTTCCCTCTGCACAGACTCGGCAATGTTTTGGATGTGGGGCATCCCTTGTTGGGGATAACGCAATTCTTTGCGTCCCTTGTGCTCAATTAACTATTATGCAGCAAACTGGGGCCCAGGCTTCGGCATCTGCGGCTTCTGCCTTATCTCCTACTCCGCCATGTCTTGTCCGTACCCCCAGTGATATTGTCATGGGTGGTGAATCGCATTCTGTTTTATGTGCCAGATTGGTTCATCTTGAAAAATTAATGTCTAGCTCTGTGGCCAAGAAGGCCTCAGCTAAAAGGAAACATTTGACTCAGGCGTTCCGGTAAGTGAGTTGGATAATTGTGAAATGCTTTATTGGTCTGATCCTTCTCAGTTAGAAGAAGGAGAATTATATGAGGATTCAGATGTTTCTGATGAACAGCAATTTGTTGGTACTGTGATTGAGCAGGGTGAAGCTAGTGTTGTGGATACCCCAAAGGCTCTTGCTCAGTTATTGAGTGTTTAGGTTATCACTCCTCCTGAGGTAGTCCCTCCTAAAAAAGGGGAATTCTTTGGAGTCTCTAAACCTTGTTTAGAATTTCCAAATCAAAAGCATTTTGATGAAATTATTCTTAAAGAATGGGAGGAGCCTGCGCGGCTTCCTGGCATTCCCTTGGGCTGGGACAAGAAATATCCCTTCCCAGCTGATACTGTTAAGCATTGGTCATCACCACCTGTGGTGGATGCCCATGTGCTTAATTTATCCAATTCTTCTGTGTTGCATTCTCCTGACTCCACTACACTTAAAGATGGAGAGGATAAGCGTATTGATCAAATGGCGTGCCACGCTTTTTCCAGTGTGGGCTCGGCCTTGCTGCCTGTTGGTGCTTCAGCACTCATGATAGTGGCTATTAGGTCTGTTGTGAGAGACCTAATGAATTACTCAGGGCTTGATCCGGCCTCTGATGAGTACGTCGCTCTTAAGCGATTTGAGATGTTTGCATCTTTTGTACTTTCTGCCTTAGATGATACTCTGCTCATGTGCAGCAGAACCTCTGCCTTGTTAATCGCCATTCGGCGGTCAGTATGGTTGCGGCAGTGGGCAGCTGATATTGTAGCCAAGAAATCGCTTACAGCGCTCAGTTTTGTGGGATTGCGCCTCTTTGGAGAAAAATTGGATTCTGTCACTAAAGGAGGTAAATTACCTCAGCGTAAGAAACAACGTTGTTCCTTTCATGGAGTGGCCTCTTTTAACCCTTCCTTTTGGGGGTCTAGATCCGGTAGAGGATCGGCCTTTTCAGCCCCTAGAGGGAATGCATGGAATATAGGAAAGGGACGTGGCCGTCCAAATCAGAATTGGGGTCCAAAACCAAATCTGCCACTAAGCCTGCTCAACAATGAGGGGACGCTCTCACCCTTACGGGTGGGGGGGATGGCTGCGGTTCTTCTTCCAGGTCTGGGGTCAGAAGGTATCAGACAATTGGGTTCTGGAAGTAGTCTCTTCCGGTTACAAACTGGAATTTGAGTTCCGGCCTCCTCTCAGATTTTTCATGTCCCGGATGGCATCAGATCCGGCAATTGCGCAGGGACTGCGGGCAGCAGTAGCGAATCTGTTAAACATGGCTGTCATCTGCCTAGTGCCTCCAGCGGAAAGGGGTTTGGGGTTTTACTCCAACCTATTCACGGTACCCAAAAAGGACGGCTCTGTTCGGCCTATCCTAGACCAAAGGAGACTCAATCAATTTATCCGTTTCAGAAAATTCCGCATGGAGTCTCTGCGATCAACGATCTATGCTCCCCGTCAGGGGGACTTCATGACATCCATAGACATCAAGGATGCTTATTTGCATATTCCTATTTTTCCGGGTCACCAGAGATTTCTCAGGTTCTCGATAGAAGACCAGCATTATCAATTTGTGGCCCTGCCATTCGGCCTTACCTCGGCCCCAAGAGTCTTTACCAAGATGCTGGCAGGAGCGATGGCTATATTCAGGGTCCAGGGCATCCGCATTGTGCCTTTTCTGGACGATCTTCTTATCACGGCCTCCTCCCTCGAACAATCAGAATTGGACATCAGGACGGTGGTGTCTACGCTAGAGAGGTTCGGATGGGTAATAAGTTACCCCAAATCCTCTCTCTGTCCGTCCAGGGAAATTCCCTTCCTGGGCCTGATTCTGGATACATTTCAAGCCGGGGTTTTTCTTCCTCAGTCCAAAATGGTTCTGATGCAGGACTTGATTCGTCAATTCTTGTCCAACCCTCGTCAGTCTATCCATCTAGGGATGAGACTAGTGGGATTGATGGTAGCTGCATTCGAGGCAGTCCCATTTGCCCAGTTTCACATAAGGATGCTCCAGCTCTTCCTCTTGGCAAAGTGGGACAGGTGCCCACTATCATTGAATCAGACTTGTCTATTGTCTCCCCACTTTTGCAGTCCCTTCAGTGGTGGTTAATATCGCTCAACCTCCAGAAGGGCAAGTCATTTCTGACTCCGCGTTGGGAACTGGCTACCACGGATGCCAGCCTGGTGGGCTGGGGGGGCTTCTGGAAGAAGCATCAGTTCCAAGGATTGTGGGGGGCTCAGAAGGCTCATTCTCCAATCAGTGTATTAGAGCTTCGGGCCATACGTCTTGTTCTACTTCGACTGATCCATTTTTTACAGGGTCTGCCAGTTCAGATTCGGTCAGACAACCGAACAGCTGTTGCATACATCAATCACCAGGGAGGGACTTGCAGTTGGGGTGCCCTCCGGGAAGTGTCTCTGATCCTTCAGTGGGCAGAGATCAATGTTCCCTGCATATCAGCAGTTTACATTCCGGGGATAGAGAATGTGGAGGCATACTTCCTGAGCAGGGGATGTTCTCGCCAGGGAGAATGGTCTCTCAATCCAAGGGTCTTTCATTTCCTCTGTCACAAGTGGGGGACTCCACGGTTGGACCTGTTTCGTCACAATCACAAGCTGCCAGCTTTTGTGTTTATATCCCAGGATCCTCTGGCAGTGGCAGTGGATGCCATGTCTCTGGCCTGGAAGGATCTGGGGTTCCTGTATCTGTTTCCCCCTTTCTCCATGATCAGCAAGGTGGTGCGCAGGTTAGCACTGGAGGAGGCACCAGCAATTCTGGTGCCCCCAGGTGGCCAAGACGTCTGTGGTACGCAGACGTCGTAAGGCTGGCAGTGGATCGGTTCCATCTGCCTCTTCTTCCAGATCTCATCACTCAGGGTCAACTTTGTTACCCCAATTTACAAATGCTGGCTTTGACGGCATGGCTGCTGAAGTCTCCATCTTGAAAGAAAAAGGTCTTTCTGATGTGGTTATTCAGACTCTTATTAGAGCTAGGAAGAAGTCTTCCTCTGTCATTTATTATAGGTCTTGGAGGTCCTATATTGATTGGTGTGAATCCAGGGCTTTGCCCTGTAGAGTATTTTCTATTCCTAGAATTCTGGAATATCTGCAATGAGGTCTGGATATGGGTTTCCAGATTAGTACTTTGAAAGGGCAAGTCTCTGCCTTGCTATTTTCTTTCAAAGGTCGTTTGCTCTTCATCCTTTGGTTAAGACCTTTTTCCAAGGAGTCGCGCATGTGCAGCCTCCCAGAAAGCCTATACTTGCTGTTTGGGACCTTAACCTGGTGCTTTCAGCTATGCAGGCTGCTCCCTTTGAGCCTTTGCAGGATATTCCTCTTCCTATTCTTACTCAGAAGGTTGCCTTTTTGGTTGCTATTACTTCTGTCCTCCGAGTTTCTGAACTGGCGGCTCTGTCTATTCTAGCTCCTTATTTTGAGAGGCATCAAGATAAGGTTGTTTTCCGCTTTAAACTGGATTTCCTTCCTAAGGTGGTGTCTGCTTTCCACCTAAATCAGGATATAGTTCTTCCTTCCTTGTGTCCTAAACCTAGTAACGGAAAAGGAAAGGGTCTTACATTCTTTGGATGTAGTTCGTTGTGTTAAGTAATATTTAGTTACTACTTCGGCCTTCCCCAAGATGGATGCCTTTTTTGTTGTGCCTTCTGGCCCAAGAAAGGTTTTGCTCCTGCCAAATCTTCCCTTAGTAAGTGCATACGTCAGGCCATCATTGGGGCCTATATGGCTAAGGGGAAGGTTCCCCCTTTTCGTGTCACCGCTCATTCTACTCGTGCTATTGGAGCTTCCTGGGCTTTTCAGCACCAGGCTTCTGTTGAACAAGTTTGCAAGGCTGCGACTTGGTCTTCTGTGCATACTTTTCCTAAGTTTTACAAGGTTGATGTGCGGGCCTCAGCGGATGCTGCTTTTGGCCGCAAAATTCTGCAAGCTGCAGCAATTTAAGTTATGCATTATTCCTTGGGGATCCCCACCCATTATAGACACTGCTATTGGATGTCCCAAGTGTCATGAATATTTGGAAGTGGGGTGTGTGACATACTAGGAATAATACCATTTTGTGAGTACTCACCTGTAAAATGGTTATTACGAGTATGTCACACACCCCACTTCCCCCGCCCTTTTTTTGTTCTAAGGGATCCTTTATATGGTGATTATTATTTTCAAACTGTGTTTCAATTATTGAATATAATTTGCTCTTCCTGGTTCTTCACTGCTTTTTAAAAAGACTGAGGAATAGTGGGAGGAACCCAGTACTTATGGACCAGGAGGGGCCCCTTTTTCCATGTCATCTCTGCAAGATTGCCCTCTACAGGCCGGGTTCCCAAGTGTCATGAATATTTGGAAGTGGGGTGTGTGACATACTCGTAATAACCATTTTACAGGTGAGTACTCACAAAATGGTATTTTCCCCTCCTGCGGAGGCCCCTCCGCAACGAGGGGAATTTTTTGGGACTGCCAAACCTCGTTTGGAGTTCCCGGATCAGAAGCACTTTAACAATCTGATCCTTAAGGAATGGGAAAAGCCTAGTCGGCTCCCTGGTATCCCTCACGGGTGGGATAGGAAGTATCCCTTTCCTGTTGATGTGGTGAAACTTTGGTCGACACCCCCGAGGTCGACGTGCCGGTCCTGGGATTGTCCAATACTTCAGTCGCTCATACCCCGGATTTCACTACCTTGAAGGATGGTGAGGACCGACGTCTCGATCAATTGGCTTCACATGCCTTTGCTTGTGTGGGTTCGGCCTTGCGCCCGGTTTGTGCTTCTGCGATCATGGTCGTGGCTACTAGAGCTCTAATTAGGGGCCTTTTGGATGGTTCCCAATTGGATCCCTGCAGTGAGGAGTTTACAGCTTTGACTCATTGTGAGATGTTCATTGCTTTTGTCTTATCAGCCTTGGATGATACTATCCGTATGTGTAGCAGGACCTTGGCATTCCAGGTTGCTTTACGCCGGTCGGTCTGGTTGCGCCAGTGGCCGGCCGACAGCGCTGCTAAGAAGGTGCTCACAGGTCTTCCCTTCGTGGGTCTGCGCCTGTTGGTGATCATTTAGACTCGGTTGCCAGAGGGGGTAAGTTACCTCAACGCAAGAAGCAGCGCCGGCCCTTTCGGGGTTCAGGTTCATTCAACCCTTCCTTTCGTGGCTCTCGGTCAAGCAGGGGAAAGTTTTTCACTGTGTTCCGAGGGGATGCCTGGGGTAGGGGCAGAGGACGTGCCTGACCCGGGACTTCCTGGGGTACTAAACCCAAATCCGTTGCCAAGCCCACTCAGCAATGAAGGGGCGCCCTCACCCTTGCGGGTGGGGGGGATGGCTGCGGCTCTTTGCTCAGGTCTGGAGGTCACAGACGTCTGGATCCGGGAGGTAATTTCCTCCGGGTACAAGCTGGAGTTTGCATGCCGGCCTCCTCCCATATTCCTCAGGTCCCGGGTTCCGTCGGACCCTCGGGCGGCACAGGGCCTTTTTATGGCAGTGCAAAACCTTTGGGATATGGGGGTAGTTTGTCCGGTTCCCCCCACAGAGAGAGGTCTGGTTTACTATTCCAACCTCTTTACGGTGCCCAAAAAGGATATTTCCATAAGACCCATTTTGGACTTGAAAACTCTCAACCGGTTCATCAGAACCCAAAAATTTAGCATGGAGACTCTGCGCTCTGCTGTCGGCTCACTGCGTCCGGGGGACTTTATGACCTCAATAGATATCAAGGACGCTTACCTACCTGCCGGTCTTCCCAGGAAACCAAGGGTTCCTCAGGTTCGTGGTAGACAACCAGCACTTCCAGTTTGTGGCTCTTCCCTTCGGGCTGACTTTGGCGCCCAGGGTGTTCACCAAGGTTTTGGCGGGCGTGATGGCCCTTCTCGGAGTCCGGGGCATTCGTATCTTGCCTTACCTGGACGACCTTCTCATTACGTCATCCTCTCTCCACCAGGCAGAGCTGGACACCAGAACGGTGGTGATGACGCTGGAGAGGTTTGGGTTGGGTAATCAATTACCCCAAGTCCTCTCTATCCCCGTCAAGGGTGGTTTCGTTCTCAGGCAATGCATGAGGATGGTAGGTTTGATGGTGCCTTGCTTCGAGGCAGTGCCATTTGCTCAGTTTCACATCGGTTTGAGACAAATGTCCTCTGTCTCTGGATCAGACTTGTGTTCTGTCCCCTCTTGTCTGGCGGTCCTTCCAGTGGTGGATGGACCAGAGGAATCTCCTGGGGGGCAGGTTCTTTCTTGCGCCCTGTTGGGAGACGGTCACCACGGATGCCAGTTTGTCAGGCTGGGGAGGCTTCTGGAGGGAACGTCAGTTCCAGGGGCTGTGGGGTCCTCAGGAGGCCCATATCCCCAACAACATTCTGGAGCTGAGGGCGGTTCGGTTGGTGCTGTCACATCTGACACATCACCTTCTGGGTTTACCAGTTCAGGTTCGCTCCGACAATTGGGCAGCGGTCGCTTACATCAATCACCAAGGTGGGACTCGCAGCCGGAGTGCCCTCCGGGAGGTGTCTATGATTCTTGCTTGGGGCAAGAGCAATGTTCCGTGCATCTCGGCAGTCTACATTCCAGGGGTGGAGAACCTGGAAGCGGATTCTCTGAGCAGAGGGACCTCTCGCCAGGGGAATGGTCCCTCAGCAACAAGGTATTTATATCCCTCTGTCGCAGGTGGGGGAGTCTGGAGGTGGATCTGTTTGCCTCTCGTCACAGTCACAAGCTTCCGGCATTTGTGTCCCAGGACCCTCTGGCACTGGCAGTAGATGCCATGTCTCTGTCCTGGCGGGAGCTCGGTCTCCTGTATCTGTTTCCTCCCTTTCCCATGGTGGGCAAGGTGGTATGCAAGCTGGCTCAAGAGGGTGTGGCAGCAATCCTGGTGGCCCCAAGGTGGCCAAGACAGGTGTGGTTCGCAGACGTCGTCCGGCTGGCGGTTGATCAATTCAGGCTGCCTCTGCTTCCGGATCTGATCGCACAAGGTCAGCTTTGTTACCCAAATTTACAAACGATGGCTTTGACGGTGTGGCTGCTGAAACCTTCATCTTAAAGGAAAAGGTTTTGTCTGAAGCCGTTGTCCAGACTCTTGTCAGGGCTAGGAAGAAATCTTCCTCTAATATCTACTACAGGACCTGGCGGACCTACGTTGATTGGTGTGAGGCTAGGGCCTTTCCTTGTCGGGTGTTTTCCATTCCTTGGACTTTGGAGTTTCTTCAGCATGGTCTGGACATGGGTTTTCAGCTTAGCACTCTTAAGGGGCATGTGTCCGCTCTGGCGGTCTTCTTTCAGAGATCTTTCGCTCTTCATCCTTTGGTTAAGACCTTTTTTCGGGGGTTCACTCATGTGCGCCCTCCTCGCAAACCCATGTTACATGTTTGGGATTTAAATTTGGTGTTGTCTGCCCTTCAGGGTCCTCCTTTTGAACCAGTGCAGGATTCTGCTCTATCCATTTTCACCTTAAAAGTTGCCTTTTTGGTGGCTATCACCTCTGTTCGACGTGTTTCTGAGTTGGCGGGTCTGTCCATTCAGGCCCCCTACTTTGAGAGACATCAGGACAAGGTGGTTTTCTGTTTTAAACCAGACTTCTTGCCAAAGGTTGTTTCTGCCTTTCACCTCAATCAGGACATTGTGCTTCCTTCATTGTGTCCTAAACCTAGCAATGACAAGGAGAGGGCCTTGCACTCTCTGGACGTCGTTAGATGTGTAAAGTACTATCTGGTGGCTACTTCACCATTCCGGAAGATGGACCCCTTTTTTGTGGTGCCCTCTGGGCCCAAGAAGGGTTTGACGCCCGTCAAGTCTACCATTGGTAAATGGATTCGTCAGGCTGTTATTAGGGCCTATTCTGCTAAGGGGAGGGATCCCCCTTTCCAGATCACTGCCCATTCTACTCGTGCTGTTGGGGCTTCCTGGGCATTTCAGCACCAAGCCTCTGTTGAACAAGTTTGTAAGGCTGCTACTTGGTCTTCTGTTCATACTTTTTCCAAGTTTTATAAGGTTGATGTGCGGGCCTCAGCGGATGCTGCTTTTGGCCGCAAAGTTCTGCAAGCTGCAGTGTTTAATTTGTGCACTATTACCTGTTGGGATCCCCACCCTTTTTGGACACTGCTATTGGATGTCCCACGTGTAATTAATACTTCCGAAGCAGGGTGTGAGACATACCGTATATACTCGAGTATAGGTCGACCCGAATATAAGCCAAGGCACCTAATTTTACCACAAAAAACTGGAAAAGTTATTGACTCGAGTATAAGCCTAGGGTGGGAAATGCGAGAGACTGCACATGGAGTAAAGGGAAAATCTAGCAGCACTGGGGGCTTCACACACAGGGTAATTACCAAATCTGGGTGTTTCACCGCAGAACACATTGAATGTACTGCTTTTGTACTGGACCTCGGCTTGCCCATTTAGTTGCTGCCCTGAACTAGAGTCATGGTTATCAATATGCTGGTAGGTGTGGTTTGCTCAGGGGTTAATAAGTTCCCTCTCCCTCACCCTCCTTCCTCCCTGCACTCCTTGCTGACAGTGTTACCTCTCTCCAAGTAAACCAGCAGCCTCCGCTCCCGCCATCCACTGCCTGACAAGCAGCGCAGAGGCGGCTGGGAGAGGGTGACGTCACTCCCAGCAGCGCTGCTCGTGGAGACGGTAGATGGCAGAACCGGAAGCTGGTCGTTTACTTGGAGAGAAGTAAAGATTGTCAGCAAGGAGTGCCGGGAGGAAGGAGGGTGAGGAGGAGGGCTTATTAACCCCTGAGCTACCCATGCCTAGCAGCGTAGCGTTGTGACTGTCCTTCTGACTCGAGTATAAGCCGAGGCGGCTTTTTTCAGCCCAAAAAGTGGGCTGAAAAACTCGGCTTATACTCGAGTATATACGGTACTTGGAATAATACCATTTTGTGATTACTCACCTGTAAAATGGGTATTATAAGTATGTCTCACACCCTGCTTTGTCCCACCCTGAGTTGTATCTTGGATCCTCTATATGGTGAAACTTTTTTCTCGTAGATTTTATTGCCTCTTCCTGGTCCCCTTACTGCTTTCTTATACTGGGGAATGTGTGGGAGGTCCCAGGTATTTATGGACCGGGAGGGGCTTCTTTTTCTAGTCATCTCTGCAGAAGTTCGCCCTCTACTGGACCATAACCGACGTGTAATTAATACTTCCGAAGCAGGGTGTAAGACATACTCATAATATCCATTTTACAGGTGAGTAATCACAAAATGGTATTTTTGAGCACCAGGACAAGGTGGTGTTTCGTTTTAAACCAGATTTCTTGCCTAAGGTTGTGTCTGCTTTTCATCTCAATCAGGACATTGTCTTGCCTTCCTTGTGTCCTAATCCTGCTAATTCCAAGGAGAGGACTCTGCATTCTTTGGATGTGGTCAGGGTTCTAAAATTTTACTTGGTAGCTACTGAATCTTTCAGGAAGACTGATGCTCTTTTTGTTCTTCCTTCTGGTCCTAGGAAGGGTTTGCCTCCGGCTAAGTCCACTATCAGCAAGTGGATTCGTCAGACGGTGGTACAAGCCTATTCTGCTAAGGGGAAGGAACCTCCCTTCTGCCTTACTGCTCATTCCACTTGTGCTATTGGTGCCTCTTGGGCCTTTCAGCACCAGGCTTCTGTTGAACAAGTTTGTAAGGCCGCAACTTGGTCTTCTGTTCATACTTTTTCCAAGTTTTCCAAGGTTGATGTTAGGGCCTCAGCTGACGCTGCTTTTGGCCGCAAAGTTCTGCAGGCGGCAGTGGTTTAAACTGCAGGCTTTTGCTCTTTGGGGATCCCACCCTACCTGACGGGCACTGCTTTTGGATGTCCCAGACGTAAAGAATTACTGGAACAGGACGTGCTGTATACTTGGAAAAATACAATTCTGTGAGTACTCACCTGTAGAATTGATTTTATAGTATACAGCACCTCCTGTTCCATCCCTCCCTTGTTATTATTTTTCCTGGTTACCTCTGTATGGTGATTGTTCAAGTTTATTTTGGGTTCTTATCCATTTTTTGATTCTCCCAGCTTCTTGTATAACTGCTTGTCAACACTGAAAGTTGGTGGGAGGTACTTGGCTATTTATGGGGTCGGGAGTGGCCACAAGTCTTTCTGCAGTCCAGCATCACCTTGTGGCAGAATAACCCAGATGCAAGGAATTACTGGAACAGGACGTGCGGTATACTTTAAAATCAATTCTACAGGTGAGTAATCACAGAATTGTATTTTTGTGTTCATTGCCGTCTTAAAATATGAGAACACCATACATTTTTGTTACAGTACCTTCCTGTAAATATAAAGGAAGTGAGATAAAAAAGATAATCCTTTCCCACTCTACCGAAGCAAAAACAAAGTCTGGAGTTGGTCATTAATTTTAAAATGGAATTTTTTGCCTATAGTATTTTGTTGTATATGACGTATTTTTGTTAATATTGTGGAGACTGGCCAGGTGGAGTTGTTTTTTTTTTTAAAGGGCTTCTAAAGGCTTTCCATCTGCAGAATTAACATGCACTTGGAGGACCCTTCACAAGCCTTTTCTGTGCATTAATAGATATTGTAAGGCAACAGATGCAACCTGAGCTGCCTTAGGAAACATCCTGAAGGTCTTTTGGAATCTGTATTTTGGTTTTAGGTTCTTCTCACAGTTTCCCTGTGAGACAGTGAACCAAGTATCACTTACCCCCCTTCTTCCTTAAGATTAAAGCTCTGCTCTTTTTAACCTGCACATTTGGGAATTGTGACCAAATAAAGAGGAGCAGCGTGAGGATTGCGTGTTTCCCTTTTTGCCCCGTTTTTGGTTACATTTTGATATGACTTATGGTTTCAGTTACCGTCTTTATTGTTCCTATTGACACAAAAAAGTTTAAACCTTTAAATAATAGGATTATTATTTTGAGAGCTAACATATACCATATAGCACACTAACCTGAAATTACAGATATTTTTCAACTTAAACAACGTTGAAATTTATTTTGGTAATCTTGGACATGATGAATTGTCTACTGCTATATATGATGTTTTTTGAAAACACAAGGCTTTACATATATTGCTTATCAGCTCCAGATTGCAGCCACATAATCCATGCATCTTTGCCTTAGCATCATTCTTAGCACCCAGAAAATCTGGGTGAATGTAGTGCTCAGATACAGCTTAAAGGCAAAGTCTACTTTATTGAACATACCTTAGATTGCCATGGGGCATGAGGCTTGCCTTCCACCCACTCTAACTGATTGCTGTCCTGTAGCGCCGGTATGAGAAGTCAGGAACTTGCATGGCAAGAATGCTGCATTTGAGTATAATGAGCACCTTGGTAAAATTCAAGAGAGAACAGCTGCAGGGGGAAAAGTTGAGCTTATTTATGTTTTGGTTTTAAGTAAACTTAATTTTCAGTTGTTCTGCTAGGTAATCAGATCCCTTCAAGGCTATGATTAACAAAATCAGTAGGTCTAAGCCATCAGAATTTTTCAGTAAAACAGTGTTGCAGAGAATAGGAATATCTTCAGATCGGACTGAGTTAAAGAAACTGTCCAGGCTAAGCAAACATGTCTTAGTTAGGCTTTGCAGAGTTTTGTTGTAAAGCTATGTCTGCAACTTTTTCAGCAGTATGTATGAGTTGGCCACCATGTTACATGTTGTTTCTGAAGCAGTAGTTGTTCATTTCCCTCCTGCTGTCTGCTTTTATTTCAACTTCTGCTCAGCATACAGACATAAAAAAGGATATATTGTATGGCTGGCAGTTAATTTTACAAAAAAAAACAAAAGAAACATAAAAGTTGTATAATAATTTAGATCTCCCCCACTGACATAGGCTTTCAGATACAACAAGGGTGGTTACAGGTCCACCTCTCAGTACTAAAAAATGTGGTCATGCATAAACAACTTCCAGGGGCTGTTCTACACAGCAGGGCTAAGATCACAACTTTAGTAGCTCTATGTAGCAACTCAACAGGTTTTGATTTTTTTAAACAAAAAAAGGGTTGGAATGAAACATGCCAGTCATGGGGGCCACTGGGGTGTACCAAAATTGTTACAAACCTATTGATGCCATTGGTTACATTTTTACAAATACTGAAAGTCCCAGTGAGCAATGCTAGGGGTTATAAACCAGAAGTGAAACGTGGAAAGAACACCGCAGAGAGGAGTGAAAAGATTTATCAGCAGAGTTGTCCAGGAGCCAAGGACCTACTGCGGAGAGCTACATAAAGACTAGGAATTTGCAGGTACAATAGTTAAAAAGAAAAACAATAGGAAAACAATAACCTCAACCTCTGCGGCCTGTATGCACATTTGCCACGCAAGACTCCATTGCAGAAGAAAAAGCATGTTGAAGTGTGTTTAAAGTTTGTTAAACAACATTTATACAAGCCTGTGAAATACTGAGAGAATATAGTCTGGTCATATACCAAAATTTTGGATGTCAAAATATTGGATTATTGCAAGGTGCCTTTTTTCAGCGTATGACACCAGCTTTATATAGTTGAAGGAAGGATAAATGTACCTTTGACCAGAATGATGAAGATGAAAGGAGGGAGGACATTTTAGCAAAACAATGATCCCAAACACAGTCAAAGTAACAATTGGTTTCAGAGAAAAAAAATAAAGCATCTAGATTGACCCTGGAAATCTCCCGACCTGAATCCAACTGCAAATGTATGGAAAGCATAGAATTCATAGAAGGAGCCCCCAGAAACCTTAGGATTTCAAAAGTGTTTGTGTTGGGGCAAAATCACACCTGAGCAGTGCAATTACAACTAGTTTCTCCAGACTCGAAACAATCACCAAGAAGGGTATTAAATACCTTTCAGAAAGTGTGTCCAATACTCTTCCCTGTCTATTTTCCCATCATTGCACACACCCTAATATATAAACATCTATAGTTTGATTTCTATGTAGATGCATGTATCGATTGAAGAGGTTGTTACCAATATCTGGTGAAAATTTCATGTCAGTGGCACCTTTAGAAATATATTTACTTAGAAAATTGGTTACCTGTTTATTCCTAGTATGTCACACAACCCACTTCCAAATATTCATGACACTTGGGAACCCGGCCTGTAGAGGGCGATCTTGCAGAGATGACATGGAAAAAGGAGCCCCTCCTGGTCCATAAGTACTGGGTTCCTCCCACTATTCCTCAGTCTTTTCGTCTTTGCAGTCGGCGAAGCATTAAGAAGATGACTCTCCTTCAAGCTGCAGGTAGCCGGGTTTGCTCCCGGCCCCTTTTTTTCTCTATTTCTGTCTGATACTCTTTAAACCTGTTTGGTTATATTGTATGCCTCCCAGCCCTGGCTGTATGGTTCAGGCAAAGGTAGATACATACACCTTCTGGTGTATACAGGAGTTTTACTCCTCCGTGAGACCCAAATGTGGGTAGGCGGTTTCCGGGTTGGTGTTCTCGGCATGGGATGCCCCTGTCCCTTTATAATCCCCTTGTGCCTTATGGGTGCATTTTTATCCTCTCCCCTTTTAGTTCTCCTTTACCCTGCTGGGGTAAAAAGGAGGGGGGGGGGGGGCGTTATCTGGGCTTATTTGTCACGATGCACACAAATAATGAAAAAAAATATATATAAAATAAATCTTTATTACATATATATTATTATGTATGTGTGTTTACACAAGTGTTTACTATACTATTTAATAGGATATGTTTTATTTAGATTTTCCTCTTTCTGTCTAGGCAGCATTCTTTTGCTTACCTTTCAAAGCTTTTTGTTTCTGCTATGTTCAGATTTGAATTTCCCCCAATTCTTGGTCATGTGATTCTGGGGGTGGGCGGGGCTTAGGCACACAGCATCATTTCATTCTCAGAGCACCTGGTGTGCTCTCCTTGTCTGCCTGGCTCCTGCTGTTTCCCTATGGTCTTCCCTCATTGTGCTTGCTTCGGCAGCACATATACTAAAATTGGAACGATACAGAGAAGATTAGCATGGCCCCTGCTCAAGGATGACACGCATATTCAAGAAGCGTTCCATATTTAAAGGTGCTGTGAGTACCCCTCAGCTTGCTGAAGGGAGTTTCTGTCATTTTTTTCATGCTTTGTCATTTATTGTATTGTGTGCATTGGTGACTGTTTGTTTTCTTTGTAGGTGGAAACTCTTTATTTTAAAGAGGTTTCTCCTGGTCTTTAGCCCTTAAAGCCTTATTTGGGGGTCCATTTGTGTTAATATCCTCCCACTTGGGGCTATTTAAAGGGACATCCCGGGTAGCAATTGCGTAAATCCCATATATACTTGGCGACTATAATCAATTATAGTATAATACTAAACACCATATGGAGGCATCTCAGGACAACGGGCATACAGTTCCCTCTGCACAGACTCGGCAATGTTTTGGATGTGGGGCATCCCTTGTTGGGGATAATGCAATTCTTTGCGTCCCTTGTGCTCAATTAACTATTATGCAGAAAACTGGTGCCCAGGCTTCGGCGTCTGCGGCTTCTGCCTTATCTCCTACTCCACCCTGTCTTGTCCGTACCCCCAGTGATATTGTCATGGGTGGTGAGTCGCATTCTGATTTATGTGCCAGCTCATCTTGAAAAATTAATGTCTAGCTCTGTGGCCAAGAAGGCATCAGCTAAAAGGAAACATTTGACTCAGGCCGTTCCGGTAAGTGAGTTGGATAATTGTGAAATGCTTTATTGGTCTGATCCTTCTCAGTTAGAAGAAGGAGAATTCTATGAGGATTCAGATGTTTCTTGATGAACAGCAATTTGTTGGTACTGTGATTGAGTAGGGTGAAGCTAGTGTTGTGGATACCCCAAAGGCTCTTGCTCAGTTATTTGAGGTTTTGGTTATCAATCCTCCTGAGGTAGTCCCTCCTCAAAAAGGGGAATTCTTTGGAGTCTCTAAACCTCGTTTAGAATTTCCAAATCAAAAGCATTTTGATGAAATTATTCTTAAAGAATGGGAGAAGCCTGCGCGGCTTCCTGGCATTCCCTTGGGCTGGGACAAGAAATATCCCTTCCCAGCTGATACTGTTAAGCGTTGTGGTGGATGCCCCTGTGCTTAATTTGTCCAATTCTTCTGTGTTGCATTCTCCTGACTCCACTACACTTAAAGATGGAGAGGATAAGCATATTGATCAAATGGCGTGCCACGCTTTTTCCAGTGTGGGCTCGAGTTCCGGCCTCCTCCCAGATTTTTCATGTCCCGGATGCCGTCAGATCCGGCAATTGCGCAGGGACTGCGGGCGACAGTAGCGAATCTGTTAAACATGGCTGTCATCTGCCTAGTGCCTCCAGCGGAAAGGGGTTTGGGGTTTTACTCCAACCTATTCACGGTACCCAAAAAGGACGGCTCTGTTCGACCTATCCTAGACCTAAGGAGACTCAATCAATTTATTTGTTTCAGAAAATTCCGCATGGAGTCTCTGCGATCAACGATCTATGCTCCCCGTCAGGGGGACTTCATGACATCCATAGATATCCTATTTTTCCGGGTCACTAGAGATTTCTCAGGTTCTCGATAGAAGAACAGCATTATCAATTTGTGGCCCTGCCATTCGGCCTTACCTCGGCCCCAATAGTCTTTACCAAGATGCTGGCAGGAGTGATGGCTATATTCAGGGTCCAGGGCATCCGCATTGTGCCTTTTCTGAACGATCTTCTTATCGCGGCCTCCTCCCTCGAACAATCAGAGTTGGACACTAGGACGGTGGTCTCTACGCTAGAGAGGTTCGGATGGGTAATAGGTTACCCCAAATCCTCTCTCTGTCCGTCCAGGGAAATTCCCTTCCTGGGCCTGATTCTGGATACATTTTCAAGTCTCCCCACTTTTGCAGTCCCTTCAGTGGTGGTTAATATCGCTCAACCTCCAGAAGGGCAAGTCGTTTCTGAATGGCGTTGGGAACTGGTTACCACGGATGCCAGCCTGGTTGGCTTCTGGAAGAAGCATCAGTTCCAAGGATTGTGGGGGCCTCAGGAGGCTCATTCTCCAATCAATGTATTAGAGCTTCGGGCCATACGTCTTGTTCTACTTCGACTGACCCATTTCTTACAGGGTCTGCCAGTTCAGATTCGGTCAGACAACCGAACAGCTGTTGCATACATCAATCACCAGGGAGGGACTCGCAGTTGGGGTGCCCTCCGGGAAGTGTCTCTGATCCTTCAGTGGGCAGAGATCAATGTTCCCTGCATATCAGCAGTTTACATTCCGGGGATAGAGAATGTGGAGGCAGACTCCCTGAGCAGGGGATGTTCTCGCCAGGGAGAATGGTCTCTCAATCCAAGGGTCTTTCAGTTCCTCTTTCACAAGTGGGGGACTCCACAGTTGGACCTGTTTGCTTCTCGCCACAATCACAAGCTGCCAGCTTTTGTGTCTCTATCCCAGGATCCTCTGGCAGTGGCAGCGGATGCCATGTCTCTGGCCTGGAAGGATCTGGGGTTCCTATATCTGTTTCCCCCATTCTCCATGGTCAGCAAGGTAGCAAGTTAGCAATGGAGGAGGCGCCAGCAATTCTGGTGGCGCCAAGGTGGCCAAGACATCTGTGGTACGCAGACGTCGTAAGGCTGGCAGTGGATCGTTTCCATCTGCCTCTTCTTCCAGATCTCATCACTCAGGGTCAACTTTGTTACCCCAATTTACAAACGCTGGCTTTGACAGCATGGCTGCTGAAGTCTCCATCTTGAAAGAGGAAGGTCTTTCTGATGTGGTTATTCAGACTCTTATTAGAGCTAGGAAGAAGTCTTCCTCTGTCATTTATTATAGGACTTGGCGGTCCTATATTGATTGGTGTGAATACAGGGCTTTGCCCTGTAGAGTATTTTCTATTCCTAGAATTCTGGAATATCTGCAACGAGGATATGGGATTCCAGATTAGTACTTTGAAAGGGCAAGTCTCTGCCTTGGCTATTTTCTTTCAAAGGTCATTTGCTCTTCATCCTTTTAAGACTTTTTTTATTTTTTTTCCAAGGAGTCGCGCATGTGCGGCCTCCCAGAAAGCCTATACTTCCTGTTTGGGACCTTAACCTAGTGCTTTCAGCTATGCAGGCCGCTCCCTTTGAGCCCTTGCAGGATATTCCTCTTCCTATTCTTACTCAGAAGGTTGCCTTTTTGGTTGCTATTACTTCTGTCCGCCGAGTTTCTGAACTGGCGGCTTTGTCTATTCTAGCCCCTTATTTTGAGAGGCATCAAGATAAGGTTGTTTTCCGTTTTAAAACGGATTTCCTTCCTAAGGTGGTGTCTGCTTTCCACCTAAATCAGGATATAGTTCTTCCTTCCTTGTGTCCTAAACCTAGTAACGACAAGGAAAGGTTCTTACATTCTTTGGATGTAGTTTGTTGTGTTAAGTATTATTTAGTTACTACTTCGGACTTCCGCAAGACGGATGCCTTTTTTGTTGTGCCTTCTGGGCCCAAGAAGGGTTTTTGCTCCTGCCAAATCTTCCCTTAGTAAGTGGATACGTCAGGCCATCATTGGGGCCTATATGGCTAAGGGGAAGGTTCCCCCTTTTCGTGTCACCGCTCATTCTACTCGTGCTATTGGAGCTTCCTGGGCTTTTAGCACCAGGCTTCTGTTGAACAGGTTTGCAAGGCTGCGATTTGGTCTTCTGTGCATACTTTTTCTAAGTTTTACAAGGTTGATGTGCGGGCCTCAGCGGATGCTGCTTTTGGCCGCAAAATATAGACCCTGCTATTGGATGTCCCAAGTGTCATGAATATTTGGAAGTGGGGTGTGTGGCATACTAGGAATAATACCATTTTGTGAGTACTCACCTGTAAAATGGTTATTACGAGTATGTCACACACCCCACTACCCCCGCCCTTTTTTGTTCTAAGGGATCCTTTATATGGTGATTATTATTTTCAAACTATTTTTCAATTATCGAATATAATTTGCTTTTCCTGGTTCTTCACTGCTTTTTAAAAAGTCTGAGGAATAGTGGGAGGAACCCAGTACTTATGGACCAGGAGGGGCTCCTTTTTCCATGTCATCTCTGCAAGATCGCCCTCTACAGGCCGGGTTCCCAAGTGTCATGAATATTTGGAAGTGGGGTGTGTGACATACTTGTAATAACCATTTTACAGGTGAGTACTCACAAAATGGTATTTTCACCCGCTGTGTGTGCATGTATATATGTATACATATACTTTATATGTACACACACACACGTGCGTGCCACTCTACACCACTGTTCAGGACAGTTAATTGTCTTGTTGTCTCCTTGTGACCAGTATTCTGTTTTTTTTCTCTCTCATTCAGAGGCCTATATAATCACATGCAAGAAGGACAAAGGCATATCCCAGGCGTATTTTTAAGAAAAGGGTGTTACAGGGAATCCGCTAACATTTATGAACTATGTTCATGTCTATTAAAAATTCATCTCTATTAAACGCCCAATATGCTTACCTTCACTACGAGCCGGGAAAGGAGTCCCACAATTGGGAGCTGGTACGTGACCACCCGCCAGCCGATTGTGGGACTCCTTTCCCGGCGCTGGCTCGTAGTGAAGGTATGGAGTTCTGGGATTTTGAGGGGGTTATGTGCGCCAGCATTCTGGATGTCCCGCCCCTGAGCTTGTTTTTATTACTTTATTATTATCTGAAGGACCAACTATCTGAAGGACCAGAAAAAGCAGGTGTAAATCTCTGCCGTACAGATATAGAAAGTGAGGTATTAAAGTGGCTTGAACTCTTTCCCATTCTATCCAAAGCTACAACAATTTTTTTTGGGGGGAGAAATCAGCATAAAGCTCCTGCCTAATAAGAGTCACCGAGAGGCGCTAACCTTTTCCAACACTGATAAAATAGAAATGCCATTAGTAAGCAGGTTCTGTTAGTGATCATAATGGTTATTTTCTATCTTTAGTGCAGTTTTAAGCATTGAAGCAATCGTCTAACTGCTGAAATCCTTATAATGTATCTTTCTTATGTTTACTTTTTCAGAAAGTGAAAAGTATGAACATCGAAGATGTGGTGGTTCTCAACGTAGACACCAATACTTTGGAGACTCCATTTGATGACCTTCAGAATTTGCCAAGTGAAGTGGTGAGTGAAGAAGTCTCCAAACTGATTGTTCATTTTGGTCTGGATTACAATTTATATAAAGATAGTGGAACAGCTTTCTTTGACCTGTTGTCCTGGGAGGCTGCTATCTTGCTAAACTGTGTTCTCTGTGGCTTTTGATCTGCTAGTTTATGGCATAAGTTGAATTTTCTCTGTTGCTGCACCTATTATTTCTTTTTTTTTTATAAAGGGAATATGTACCTAACTTTTTATTATCTTGTCCATTTTTAGGTTATTCACTGGGTTTTGAATAGCTTAAATTGATCCTATACCAACTAAGAAAGATTATATTCTCACATTCTATCCCAAGCTTAGTGACTTTCCCCTCGATTCAAAGAGCAAAAGTTAATTGATTTCGTATCGAGAATCGTAAGTTTGGGTGGGTGTTAGTCATTTTTTCCTGTTTTTTTGGCCATTTACGACTCGCACGAGCCTACGTACGAATGCGTATATGCTCTTACGATCAGCGGAAGTTCGTTCCTAAATTTTAGGATCAAAACGTAAAACTTAGGATCAAAACGTAAAACTTACGATCAAAACGTAAAACTTAGGTTAATTGGATGTGTTTAGGTGTGATTCAGAGAAACCTCTAAACGCGTTTTAAAAGAAAGCCACAGCCGACACCTTTTAGCAGCCGGATTGCTGTTCGTGAACAGGTTTTTTGGCTAAGTGGAGGAGTCTGCGCGTCTTGTGCTCCAATGAACTGCATGTATCAGCATGGCCGAGGCCATAAATTGTATGGCAATGCATACCTGATTCATGTATGCCTTATAAAAGCATTGTAATGTGGACCTTAATTAGTCCTTTGCATGTAAACCTTTATTTGGCAATATATTTGCGTTAATTAAAGAAACTTATGTCCTTTGTTATTTATTTTAAAATTGAGGTACTAGAATAATATTTTTAGATTGCATTTATTGGTGTAGTTGTTTACCTTTGCTTTGTTTAATTATTTAAGCACATCTTTGGTCAGATGCATCACACTTACTGAGGAGAGGAGAGCGGGATAAAGTGCAGGATGTGGGTTACTGCTGTATTTTGCACAGACACAGCAGAGCTGGGGGCATGGAAAGGTCAGAAATCAAAGAATCCAGAGCAACACAGTCACAAGGCCCTTTCTGTTTGCAGGCTGCCCGATAATACCTGAGCCGCCATCTTGGCTGTTTCTAGGCTCATAACATGCAGAAGTTGCTGGGTGTTTTTTAATATTTGTGAGCAATCTGTATGTAGAGTGTGTGGGTAACCACACTAAAAATTTAAAGTTGTACCATTTGAAGCCTAAATATTAAAATTAAATCCACAAGTAAAAAATGCAAGTTAAGTAAAAATTAAACAAAGTAAGATTTACTTATGCAAATGCATTCATTAATGGTTGGTTACTACAAAATGAATGAAATAAAGAAAAATAAAAGACCAAATATTTAGAATGCACTTTAATGAGGTAAGTTTGTAGTGCGGAGCCGCAAGATCAGAAGGATTTACGTCCAGACAAAAAAGGAAAAAGGGCAAAACCAATGTTGCAACCTGAGAAATGAAACGGAAAATTCAGGATGGAAACTGACATAGGTCTGATTCCCGAACTGCCATACGAACGGACGTATATTTTAGGATAGAAACGTATTTGCTTATTGAATCACTCGCAAGTTCATACGAACGCACGAGCGTTCGGGAAAAATAGGATGATCGTGAGCCAAATCCAAGCTGTTACATGTTTCTTTGAATCAACCCATATGCCTATTATCCATAACAACACAAACAGGATGCAGTCGGTCATATTGCTCCCTGACTGAGCAGCCTTTCTCCTGTTGCTTTCCAGCAATGACACATTCAGTTACAGTTCACACAACTCAGCATGGGGAGCACTTAAACCTAACTGCCATTATGTGACAGTTTAGTTGTTATTGAATTACTGAAATTACTGAATTATTAGCATATGGCTGCTATTCAAACACCATACTGCTTCCTTTTAGTGTTTTTATGAATATTGGGCAAAGGCTTTAGTAACACAGGGTGTTTTGGGGCACTGGGCTGGGGATAGAAGGTGAGGACATAAACTTGCATTCTGGTTATAGGATTACTATAAAGGAACACTATTAAGAAAAAATGGTACACTATTTAATACACATAGAGACGCTAGACAGCAAGAGGAGGGCTCACCTACACACCCTGCTTCAAGAAATCCAAGCTTATTTCTTTCTTTTACTGGTACAAAGAAGGATCAGAATGTGACAGCATTCTGCTTTTACATAGGAACTGCTTAATTCCAAAGAAGCCTGTGCAGCAATACCAGATCAATGCTATTGCGATCTTTCCATTTTGCATAAATGCTTTTTCCCATTGTACAATGCTTGGGTTGATGATAAAGTGGTTAATGCTACTGCTTCCCACAGGCTGGCTCAGGAAAATGCAGTTGTACCCTGTAAAAGTGGAGCGCTTAAAAACTTGGTTTCATTTTTACCAGTAGAAAAAAGCTCCTTTGGCGGATCCTCTTGCTATCTAGCATTTACACATGGATTCCTAATATGAGAGTTTTACAAAAGAGCAACTTTAAATATCAATGCAGTTTTTAGGGGGTACTTAATTTAGTGATAATTTGCAAATGTAGCTGTTTGAAATTTAATAAATAGATATAAACTGCATTTCTGCTTGGTATTGTCAATAGTGTATTCAGGGCCAGACTTAGAATGGAAAGCGTACTATTTGAGATAGTGCCCCCCCAACAAACTTGAATCGGAACTTCAGAGCTGCATCCCCTGGGTCTGCGTGCGCTCCTGCCTCTCATTCACTTGAATGAGTGGACGGGAGCACGCACAGAGCTAGAGGATGCGGCTCTGTGTCATTCTGGAAAGATGGCAGCACCCAGAATCCGCGGCAGTGGTGGCCCGAGGGTCAGGTAAGAGCTTTTTTTCTTTATAACTCCCATCTTGCCACAGCACCAGGGTAGAGTGGCAGGGCAGGGGGATCATTATAGACTGAAGTTCCACCTACTATCCCACATGGTTACCGACAGCCATTGTGATATATATATAGCGTAGAGTGCTGACTGGATAAAATCATGCATATGTGCAATGAGATTACTTGCAATCCCAGGTTTCACACAGTGGCCTTCATTGGGATGTCCCAGGGATAAGGAATCAGCTGGTTTGCTCTACATTAAAGGGTAGAACCGAGGTAAGCATGGCACCCATTCTTTCTGGCCCAACCAACCATGCACCCTTCAGCAACTCAAATTGACATCGAGCAGGTGGGTGCAGCTGCACGGCGCCCCCTGAAAAGTTTATTATGTTGTGTATATGTGTTATGTATATGTTTTTATACATGTGTTGGTACTGTAAATTTCTGAATCTCGCGCCCTTTTTTGGGGACAGAGCTAGTCGCTGCCCGATCTGCCGGTTAGCGAGGCTTGTTGACAGTTAGCGAGGCTTGTTGGCACCACTGACACCCCTCGGGTTTTGGTAGTGGCTTTTTTCTTTGGCCGCGTCTCTGGGGGACTGTGTCTTCGCTGGTTGTTGCTTGTTTCACCAGCCGGCTTCTTTGATAGCGGATGACTTCCCTGGCCACGCCACCACTCTTGCTGCATACCGCCACTGCTGCAGCTGTTATTATTACTATTGTTGATTTTTGTTTCTCCTTTGGTTTATAGGTTGTGGGAAAGGGCAACATATGGGTTGTGGTTCCCCCCAGGGTCTCAGAGTAGTCACTTGTGACTATCAAGTACTTTTATATACTTCGTTCTTAGGCCCTCAGGGACATATAGACTGTGTTGTTTCATTATGACGGAGGCATCTGTGGTAAGCTCGTCTGGTATCTTAGCAGACAGGGTCACCCTATGTCCAGTATGCTTACAAAGGGCTCTGGATGAGGACAGTACTATTTGTGATGACTGCACTACAGTAGTACTTGCTAAGTTTGGGAAGGAAATATCTCCTGCACAGAGGGTTCCTAGAGAGACTTCAGGTACTGGGCCCTTGGAACCTAGAGCTCCTTCAGCAGCTCGCATTGAAAGCCATTTAGAAACGCCGGTTCCACGGAAGGCATTAGAAAAGAGGAAGCATGTGGGTTCCTCTGGTTCTGAGGGGGATGTGTATGCATCCATAGTTTCTCAGGAGTTATCAGATGGAGAACTTTCTTGCACTAGTGAAGGGAGGGTTTCAGATTCAGGGTCCTCCACACAGGGGTGCTCTCGGTTTAAAAAACAAATGTAGGGTCTGATTAGTTCTATTTTAGAGATTCTGGCTATCTCAGCTCCTAAGAGGAAGAAGGGAGATATGTTTAAGCCAGAAAAACAGAGGCAATTGTTTTGATGTTGCTTCAGCCGGGAGAATTTATGACCACGGTGGATATAAAGGATGCGTACCTACATATCACAATTTTTTCCATGTCATCAAAAATATTTGTGCTTTACAGTAGATGGCCTACATCTTCAGTTTGTGGCTCTTCCCTTTGACCCATCTTCAGCCCCAAGTGTGTTTACCAAGGTAACTTTCACTTCAGGCCTGGGTACAGGAACCCTTGTCTTGTCCTCAGATGACGGAATGCGTCTGTTGGGCCTAATGGCATCTTGCTTTGATGCAGTGCCTTTGAGGAAATTCACACACGACCTCTGCAGATGGAATTGCTCTCGATCTGGGATCAAAATCTAGAAACTGTGGATCACCCTTTTTACATGACACATTCAACAAGGCAGTCCCTAAAACTGGTGGCTGAATCCTCAGCCTCTTCAAGTGGGCAAATTCTTCAACTATTCAATGGAATAAAATACAATGGAATATTATCTCCACGGATGACAGTTTGTCATGGGTTCACAAAAGATCAAGGGACAGTGGGGACTAGGGGAGAGCAGTCTTCCCATAAATATCCTGAAACTGAGAGCTTCCCTCTGACGCTTCCCTGGTCAGCATTCAATCTTCTCTATGAGTTCCCTCCAATTATACTCCAGGGTTGAGTACTAAAAAATATAGCCCGCAAGTGAATTCCAAACATTCTGGTGGCTCCTCAGTGGCCAAAGACAATCTGGTTCTCACACGTAGTAAGAATGTTGGAAGGCGACCCCTGGAGGTTGCCGAATATTCCAGATCTTCTCACACAAGGTGTCTTGTGGCATCTCAATTTACGAGTTGTGACTTTGAGGTCCTGGCTATTAAAACCTCCATCCTGGCAGAGAACGGTTTATCTGCCAGAGTCATATGGACCATGATTCAGGCCTGAAAGCAGACTTTATCAAATATTTACTACAGAGTCTGGCGAATATTTATCACTTGGTGTGAATCTAGAGGTTTTGCTTGTAGAAAATTCTTCATTCTCTGGATCTAGTGAGAGCACTAAAATATTATATCTCTGCTACACAAGCCTTCAAGTGAAAATGGCAAATGTCAGGTTTAGGTAGGTTAGTAGATGGTGAGAACACAAGTAGTTCTGTTTTTGAAAGGTTATGTTTCAGGCATGGGACAAGAAACAGCAGACAGTCGCTGGTGTTCTGCAGTACTGCCGGGGTGAGTTTGCAGGCTGAAGTATATAGTTGAGTATCATCAGCATATAGATCTTTAAAGCAGACCAAAATCCTAATTTTTCACTAGTATCCTCTGAATTGCTGCCCCCCCCCCCCCCCAAAAAAAAAATAGTACCTTTTGCCAATTTACACTGTTCCGGCTTCACTCTAATCCTGGATAATGCTGCCTTTTAACTGATAGGTATAGGTTACTGACACCTTTACATTTGTACAGGTGGCAGAGCCATGTGGCCTCCTTGCAGTTTGTCATATTTATATGACTTTCATGAGATTCTTAAATTCCATTGGACTTCCTTTCTAGTTCTTATTATTTCACTGACAAAACTTGCGCTGGTCTTTTTATACAGACCCATATTCTCAGCCTTAACCAAAACCCTGTCTGGAATCTTTTTTTGGCCCCTACTATCAAAGTTCATACCCATCACCCCATTTAAAAAACAGCTTGCGCTCCCCACTCATAGTAGGCCATGCAGAGTGTAGTGCCAGGCCCACCCCCAGAACTAACTCGAAGTGAAATACTTTGGCTAATGGTTCCCAAATTAATGTTGCTTTTTAAGAATGCATGCTAAATGCAATGATGCCACCAGACATTATCCACCAAATCTTAAAAGGATACTGAACCCCTTTTAATTTGCCTCAATTTCCATTACTTTTTTTTTTCTCTATAAAGGTCACAGCAGGCTTATAATCCTGATAGCGCTCCTGTGTGCACAATAGCCTGTCATCTAAAGCGTTCCAGGTTACAGATTTATTTCCAATATTTTGAATTTTTGCCTTCCAGACTTCTACCAGACTTTTTTCCCTCAATTTTCTTAAATCAGTGGTAATCATATTACTGCATATTCTATTTGAGCTCCGAGATGGGCTGGTACTCTATTGAATTTCAAATGCACTCCAGCAAATGGGCTGAGAGATTCTGTTGCTTAAATGCTTTTCATTTGCTAAGGCAAAGTTGGAACAATGTCGCTTGCGGTTGGAGCGATGCCACCTGCTACTGAAGTACTCTTAATTATGAGATCAAAGCTCAGGTACAGGCACTGCCGAGTATACAGACTGCGGAAAGTAACAGCTCTTTGATCTGTAACAGGCTGTGTTTCCGAGAGTAGGGTTTTCCACTGTGCTCGTCAGCTGTTGTTCCAAATTAATTTGTCGTTTAGCAAAATGGATTGCTTATTATTTATATTTATTTAGCATTTTTTAGTTTTACTGCCAACAATAAATGACTGTTTTGTGGATGGTAAAATTTGCATTTTAACGGGCCAGTAAAACTAAAAGAAACGTTATAGATGGCAAATACTTCCTCCTGCAATCCCTTTGTTCCTTTTGTCCTCCAGACAGCAGACCTAGTGGGTTCTATTGCCGGCAACGGGCAGTATTTATAATATAAAATTGGCCATCATTTCTAGTTACTAGTAATTCATACGTGATGTGGCCTATGGTCTCTTTGTTCTGTTTTCCAAACCAGCCTGGCTATTTTTGGATTAACCACTATGTGATGTAAATGCCTATCTCCTTGAAAGGTATTGTTGTCTTTTTAGGGTGGTGGTGGGCAAGTTCCTGTTCCACAATGAATGCAAAGGTAAAACTCCTGGATGTTTGCCTGTGGCAAGAGATTGCACTCCCAAGCTTGTGGTATCCGGTCTATATGGATTTGCAGCCTTGCTTGATCAATGTACTGGTAGCAGCATGTCAGAGAAACAAAAAATGAACTCTTTGTTACAGCACTTTGAAAGACAAAGGGCATGGGCATGAAAAATCCCATATACATATCCCCATCTCAGCAAAAGTGTATTAATACATCAATATCTGTCAAAACATTAGGTCAATACATGTAATAACATTAAGTATAAGATCAGCTTCTTGCCCAGCGCCACATAATAACAGCCACAATTACTTTTAATTCATTTTAACATTTCGGTTCACTCATCTAAGACTTACATGTGGCCATTCATAAAGTGAACCTAAACCCTTTTGGCAACTAAGGTCCAGGTTTGCTGCCCCAAAAATCATTTTTCTCATGGAGCTCTATATGACAAGGGGCAGGAAATTGTTGCACACTGCTTTACTGCACATCTCCTATTCAGAAATGTGTGTGCAGGGGTAGGTTAAAGTGGACCAAAACCCGGGGTCTTGACTATCCTGGGTTTCAATCCCTTTCCCCCGGGGCACCGGTCCTACAGCACATATGTGGCCGCTTGTCCAATCAACAGGCTCACGTTGTCTAAGGCCAGTGGCTCCGAGTGCGCTGGCTGCCACATCCTCCACTTCCCTCTAACAGGGAGCGTGCTCGCTCCGGCCACTCACAAGTGGCTGGCTAGAGGAATAGCGGAAATGTGGCCGCAGTACGTGCCTGCCCCATTGGATCCGGGAAACCAGATAAGTGTATGGGGCAACCTAGGGGGTTTCACACAGCAGGGCATCCCGATTTTGGGTGCCTCGGGAGTGGGATCGATCGGCATGGGTTTTGATCAACTTTAAGTTAGAGCAGTGTACTTTAAGTAATGGGCCACGGAGGGTTAAGGTCTGTTTAAAAAATAAAAAAATTTTTTTTTTATTCTTTAAACTTTTGATCAATTTTCTTTAAATACCATTACAGACAGCTTGCAGAACCCTCCCCTCCAATCACCCTATTACAGACAGTAAGCGGCATCCCCTATTACAGGCAGTATGTGGCATCCTTCATTTAAACCAGTTAGGGGCATTCCATATTGCAGCCAATGAGCTGCATCCCATATTACAGCCAGCGAGCTGCATCCTTCATTATAGGTAGTGAGTGGCTTTCCTAATTACAGTCAGTGTGCAGCATTCCTTGTTACAGTCAGTGAGCGGCATTCCTCGTTACAGGCAGTGAGCGGCATTCCTCATCACAGGCAATGTGCAGCATCCCACATTACAGGCGGTATGCGGCATCCCTCTTTACAGGCAGTGTGTGGCATCTCTCATTGCAGTCAATAAGCAGCATCCCTCATTATAATCAGTGAGTGGCATCCTCATTACAGAAAGTGAGCGGCATCCCATATTGGCACTGTTTCCGGGTGGCCTGTGTCTATGGCCAACACCCATTGTTATTGGATGCCAGCCTTGTAGGCCACACCCACTGGTCATCCTGAAACCGTGTCGCAGTAACGGGGAGGCTGGTAAGAGTGAAAGGTATGTGTGCAAGCGTCTGGCAGGCATGGATAGGTTAACCTGCCTGCCAGCTGCTCACTTTCTCCAGCATTTGGGGGTAGGGAGGGAGGGGAAGACTCTGGCTGCATTAGGGAAGGGGGGGGGGGGCTTTGACAATGGCATGGGACCAGGGCTACCAAGCCCATAAATTCTTCTACCCCCACCTTAAGATTTGCTTTATAAGAGACACACACATTTTCACCCCCACCTTTGCGGAAAAATGTGTGTCTTATGAAGTGTAAAATATGGTATTTAAACCAGACCAACAAATGGGTGTTTGTCCGCTCCTGAGGGATCCCCTTAGTATTACCTGTCACTTTGCTCACCCACCCAAACGCAGCTGTATGATGGTCTGACAGTGATCACTTGTCCTGTTCCCGGGCTTCCATGTTGTGAAGGCTGTATTTCGCCGGAGGAGTGAGGTGTCAAGTAAGAATTGGGGGGGTTTCAAGGGGCTGCTTGGGGGGACTCCGGAAATTTGGTAACCCAACCCCCCTCCCCCCCAGATCAGACAAACACCCATTTTGTGGTAAAATGTTTGTATCCAGTTTAAAGAAAAATATTGGCACCATGAATGTATGCCCTATCCACTAATCACCCCACTGCAGTTTCTAGTAATTCTTTGTAATGGAAAAGCTAATTTGCTCCTTTATTCACACTGTGTGGCTCAATTGCAATTTGCACTTATATTGCAGGTTTGATGCCCTGCCAATCTCAGTGTATGGGCCATTTCACAACTCCTGTAGTTGCACATTGTGGCTAGAAAGAGTCATGCTTGCAGTGTTTTTGTGAAATCCCAAATTGCACCACACAGTGTGAACTACAAACTTCTAATTGTTACCTGAACCCAATCAAAACACAGAGACTACAATAGTGTCATGCTGTAATGTCTCCCTGCACACTTTACATGTCAAGCCTTTAACCCTTTCGCTGCCAGGCTACCTGGAGTTTTTGTCACCCTTTGTTGCCAGACCATTTTGCACTATTTTGCGCTCCACATGTTCAACTGTGATTTTTTTAAGGGATTTCCAGGGATTTCCCAGGGAATTATATATTCTTTTTTTCAGCAGAATCTGGGTTTTAACATGAAATGTCTTTTTTGTCATTTTTTAGGTGTATTCTCAATATTTTGGGGTGAAATATGTGCAAAAAAAATAAAAAAAAATCTATTTTTCTACAATTTGTTTTGTTTTTTGTAATAAAAAAGTAATTTTGTCAATAAAATCTTATTGCATGTGAAATCCTAATTTCTCCCGGTCACAGCGTTACCACATGTGTATAGTTAGACACCCTTTCCTGCCCAGGAGACTCCCCCAAACTGAAACAGTGCTTTAGGAGATTTTCAGATAAAATACAAATATGCTAAGCGCTATGCAGTTTTTCAAGAAAAACAACCCTTTACATTTGAAATACCCCCCCCACAAACTATATATTCCCTGAAAGTATACACCTCAGGCTTTCTAGGTGTACCAGGCTTGTTTACATAGGTGCAGTTTTCTGGAAGTAATCCCTCAATGAATTCTTTGGTAGCACAGAGTTTCACTAAAAAAGAATAAAAAGCAGAATCAAACTCATATATTGTCAGTGTGTCACACACCCCGCTTCCCCTTTAATTATGACGATAGGGTTATCCTCCAGCAGGAGGCGACGTTGCAGAGAGAAGTCTTGAAAAACGAGCCCCTTCCGGCCTATATATACCTGGGACCTCCCACTTAACACCCAGTGTTTTCTCTCTGCAAGATGCGACAAGACAGAAGAAAGAAGTCTCCTGCTTGCAGGTAGCCGGGGTCAAACCCCGGCATCCCCCCATGGTCTATTTCTGCCCAGCTACTTGTTTTGTTCACTTAGTTGATATTGGAAGCCTCCCAGCCTAGGCTGCTGGCTGGGCAATGGTAGACAGCACCTCATGGTGCCTAGGAGCTTATCTCCTCCGCTCGTCCCAACGCGTGGGGCAACGCGGTTATCCGGCTGGTGATCCAGATTTGGGATGCCCCGTCCCGGTTCCCCCTTTATCCTGCCTTCTCCCGCCTGGTCCCTTCTCCCTTAGCGTGGGGGGGGGTGGCGTTTGTGGGGTATCTTTAATATTGTGTATTCTGGCCAGGATATGTGTGTGTGTTTTTCTGTAGGCAGCTAAACAGGTCGGCGCTGCGGTCTGGTGTTTTATGTCCCCGGGCTTCGGGGGCTCCGTGTGTGCATTCTGTGACTGCGCGGCCGGGCGGGGTGCCTGTTTCTGGCACCCGCCTCGCTCGTACGTGCGGCCGCGGTGCTCGTCTCTAGGGGGCGGGCCGCGTTCCTTCGCGGCCCGCGCCTTGCTGGCGTAAGCGGGGGGCGGGTCCGGAGCGCTTTGCGCGCTTTGCCGGCCAGCCCTTCGTCTCCTCGCTCCTGTGTGGAGCGTCTGGAAGTAATCCCTCAGGTGTGTGCACGGGTCCGTCTGGGGTCTGCTGGAGCCCACAGAGAGGGCACTCCACAACAGGCCAGCGAAAGAGCTCTGTCGGGCAAGTTTTCTTTTTTCCTTTATTTTCTGTGCTGCGCATGCATATTTAGTATTTTACCCTATGGTGACTTGGCCAATTTGGATGTCATTCCTCTAGATTGGTTGCACTAATTTATTACTGTGCTGCTGCACTCTTGAGCCCATTGGGGGTATAGAGGGCTGCATATTGACTTGTATACATATATATATATACACATATTTTTAGGTGATTGCCAGTATACCTTGGGTATTTAATGTTTAGTACTGTTTGTGTGTGTGTATCTGTTTACGCTTGCTGCATACCTTTTGTACTTTCTGGAGGCTGATTGTGGTCTCTTTCTTACAGGTCCGGGGATTCCCGTGTTGCGGTGGGTCTCCCGGTCTGAAATACCTGGCTAGTCTTATTTAAAAAAAAAAAAAAAAATCCTCCCTCTCCCGGGACTTTAATTATAAAAGGGGCATCCCGGGTTGCTTAATGCGTAAATCCCTGGGTTATTGCGAATGCCATCATTTCACCATATGGAGGCTTCCGACATTACCGGAAATGGCTCTTTGGGGCTATCCAGGCTGTGTGGGGGTTGTGGGGCTCCACTCCCAGGCGATTATGTCATAATATGTATTCCATGTGCACAGCAGAATATAGTGCGCCAGTCCGGCACTCCAGCTTCTGGCTCCTCACAACCTCCGTCATCTCCTACACCCCCCCCACCTATTCCGGACCCCGTGTGACGTTGTCAAAGGTGGAGATTCGCAATCCTAGGTGTGTGCACGGTTGGCCAGCCTCGAAAAAATGTTCGCCGCCGTGGTGGCTCAGAAGGCTACGGCTAAGCGGAAGCACCTTTCTCCGGCATCGCCTGTTCCGGAGGATGAGGTGTTGGAAGTGTTGGATCAATCCGATTGTCCCCCGGCTGAGGAGGGGGAGCTCCTAGAGGAGTCGGACGAGCCTGCAGACCAGCAATTGTTTGGCACCGCTGGCGATCAGGCTGCGGGGGTGTTCCTTGACACTCCTTCCATTTTGGCTCAAATGTTTGAGATCTTGGCTTTGGATCCGCCTGAGGCGCCCCCCCGCCAAAGGGTGAGTTGTTTGATGTGCCCAAGCCGCGTTTGGTGTTTCCCAGACAACAACACTTTGTGAGGGTTGTCCTTAAGGAATGGGAACAACCTACGCGCCTTGTTGGAGTTCCTCCTAGTTGGGATAAGCGTCATTCTTTTCCGGAGGATTTGGTGAAGCTTTGGTCGGTTCCCCCTGACGTCGATGTCCCAGTGTTGGGGCTGTCTAACACGGCTGTGTTGCACTCCCCTGACACTACTACCATTAAGGATGGTGAGGATCGTCGGATTGATCAATTTGGCTTGCCATGGTTTTATCAGTGCTGGATCGGCACTGCGACCGGTTTGTGCTTTGGCGCTTCTTTTGATGGCTGTCAGGTCCATGGTTAGAGATTTGTACGCAGATCTTGATACCACTTGTGATTGTTAGGATCTTACCTGCCTCCCGGCCACGGTCCCGCGGCGCGTCACGGCCCCGTCCTGCTGCTGGCTCTCGGTTCCGCTCTGAGGCCAGCGTGGCGGCGGCGGGGTGCGGCGGCCTCGCTGCGAGCCGTGCGGCGGGGGCAGGCGGCCCCGTGGTGTCCTCTGCCGGCGCGGCTGTGCTTCCCCCGGCCGGGAGCGCGCCCGGCCATTCGCGTGCTCGCGCACGCGCGCGAGCACGCTCTGTGTATGCCCCCAGGCGGCGCTGCTCCCAGCGCATCCGCCGGGGGCAAGTTTCAAGTTAATCATCAGCTGTCCTGATGGGAGCCGGGCCCAGGGACTGGACAGCCCGTCTGGCCTGGGCAGGTCCAGTTCCTGGGACCGCTCCCATTGGGTCGTCACTGTCGCACCAATCAGCACACTTCCCTCTCCTTTCCTTTTCCCCTTCCCATTGGCCAGTTTTCCCTTTATTATCAGGCTGCCCCATTGTCCAGTGCCCGTTATAGCCTCTGGTTAGTAGGGTGTGCGTTATAGTCTGCGTTACTGTGTTCAACTCGGCTTCGTCTCTGACCATCCTCGTCTGCTGCCCGTCCTGACCTTTTCGCCTGTCCTGACTTCGCTTTTGCCTGATCCTTCTGTTACTGCGTTTTGGTGCTCATCCGGTTTGACCTCGGCTCGTTTTTGACTACCCTTCGCTTGACCCCTTGGATACCGCGCTCAGTGACCACCCGGCTTGACCTTGGCTTGTTTCTGGACCTCTCTGATTGACTCTCTGTTTGTAATCCCATTTACATCCCGGCATCCATATTCGGGATACCCCGCCGTTCACCCGTCTCCACCTTAAGCCGGTAATCTTTGCGCCAACTAAGTCCTGGGGGTAACCGAGTCTGGAGAGGCACAATCCGCGTCTCCTGCGAGCGGGGACTTGTCTAAAGGCAGAAGAGGCGGTGGAGATTGGGGATTATCTGGCTTAAGAGAGAAGGGTGTCCGGCGCCTAACAGTATAACGGGCCAAAAGAATGGACCAGATTTTGGAGCAGGTGCAGGCCTTAACCGCGGCCGTTGAGCACCTGGCCCATCGCGTGGCGGCCCAGGAGAACCGTCCAGCTCCGATTAACACCAGCCCTCAAGGGGCTTCGGCCGCATCATCAGTGGAACCCAAAATTCCACTTCCAGATAAGTTCTCTGGAGACAGAGCCAAATTTGCAAATTTTCGGGACTCGTGTAAGCTCTACTTCCATCTTCGACCAACCTCCTCTGGGTCACAGGAGCAGCGCGTGGGTCTCGTTATCTCCCTCCTCCAAGGGGATCCACAATCATGGGCCTTCAGTCTGTCGCCCCAAGATCCCGCTCGTCTTTCTGTGGATAGTTTCTTCTCAGCTATGGAGATTTTATACGATGATCCTGATAGGGGGGCCACAGCAGACGCAAAGCTTCGTACCTTACGCCAAGGACGACGGCCAGCTGAAGAATACTGCTCTGAGTTTCGACGATGGGCGGTCGATTCACGTTGGAACGATCCAGCGCTATGCGGTCAGTTCAGGCTAGGATTGTCTGACTCCATCAAGGACATTCTTGTGAATTATCCAGTTCCTCAGACCTTGGACGAAACCATGCATTTGGCCATTCGCATTGACCGACGTCTGCGGGAGAGACGCCTGGAAAAAGGGTCACACCCCGACTCCAGCTTGAGAGCCGAAGTTCCAGCCATGCCTTCCTCAGAGGAGCCCATGCAGCTGGGCGCCACCAGGCTCACTGAAGCTGAGAGACGTCGGCGCTTGTCAGAAGGTCTCTGCCTTTACTGTGGCGGAACAGGTCACATGGTCAGAGCCTGCCCCAAGAAGCCGTCGGGAAACTTCAGAGCCTAGGGGGAATCGAGGGGTCCCACCTAGGCTGTAAGGTATCTCCTCGTGTATTGTCTCCATTTATGATTCCGGTCCAGGTAAAACTTGACCTAGAATGTATCAGTCTGGAAGCTCTCTTAGATTGTGGTGCAGCGGGGAACTTCCTTGACTTTGATTTAGCTCAAAGCCTAGGAATTCCGCTCCAGTCCCTTCCTGTAGCCATTCGGGTCTCCGCCATTGACAACACACCCATTGCGGGGGGGCTCATTCAATATAGAACCTCACCAGTCCTGCTTAGAGTGGGAGCGGGGCATTCTGAATTAATTTCCCTTTTAGTTCTAAAAATGCCTTCTACCCCTCTAGTTCTTGGGCTACCTTGGCTACAGAAACATAATCCCCAAATCGATTGGGTGACTAGGCAAATTGTTAAATGGGGCCCTCTGTGCTTTCATTCCTGTCTGGAACTTCCAGTGCGAGCCACTCAGTTATCCCCTGAAGAAGTGCCTAGCCCATATCTAGATTTTTCTGATGTATTCTCTGAAAAAGCGGCTGATAAACTTCCCCCCTCATAGACCTTGGGATTGCCCCATCGAGCTTCTCCCGGGTACTATGCCGCCTAGGGGGAAAATCTTCAATTTAACACGAGCCGAAAATCTTGCTATGCGGGAGTATATCGCAGAAAACCTAAAGAAGGGTTTTATACGGGCGTCCTCTTCTCCGGCAGGGGCAGGGTTTTTCTTTGTCGAGAAAAAAGATGGGGGACTCCGGCCCTGTATCGATTACCGGGGTTTAAATAAAATAACGGTTAAGAATAAGTATCCCCTGCCTTTAATTGATGGGCTATTCACTCAGGTGATTGGGGCCCAAGTGTTCTCCAAATTAGATCTCCGCGGGGCCTATAATCTTATCAGGATTCGGCAGGGAGATGAATGGAAAACAGCTTTTAATACCCATGAAGGGCATTATGAGTACCTGGTGATGCCATTCGGCTTATGTAATGCTCCCGCAGTCTTTCAGGATTTCGTGAATGAAATCTTTAGGGAATACTTGGGCCGTTTTGTTGTAGTGTATTTGGATGATATTCTGATTTTCTCTTCCTCGCTATCAGAACATCGTAAACATGTTCGTCTGGTTTTACAGAAGCTCAGGGAGAATCATTTATTTGCCAAACTGAAAAAATGCCAATTTGAGGTTACTGAAGTTCCCTTCTTGGGTTACATCATTTCTAATACCGGCCTTTCCATGGACCAATCCAAGGTTAAAGCGGTGCTAGAGTGGGAACAACCCAAAGACCTTAAGGGGTTACAAAGATTTTTGGGGTTTGCCAACTTCTATAGGAGATTCATTAAAAATTTTTCCACCCTGGTAGCCCCCCTCACTAATCTCACCAAGAAAGGGGAGTATCCTGCTGTTTGGCCAGAGCAATCCGTCTTGGCTTTCAGGGAATTAAAAGAAGTTTTTAGTTCCGCCCCTGTGTTAGTGCACCCGGACTGCCAATTACCCTTTATTGTGGAAGTGGATGCCTCCGAACTCGGTGTAGGAGCAGTGCTTTCGCAATATAGCGGTTTCCCTGAGCGCCTCCATCCCTGTGCCTTCTTCTCCAAAAAATTTACCCCTGCCGAGAGAAATTACGATATTGGGAATCGTGAACTATTGGCGATTAAACTGGCGTTTCAAGAATGGAGACATTGGCTGGAAGGGGCTCAATTTCCTGTTACTGTCTTTACCGACCATAAGAACTTAGAGTATATTCAGTCCGCTAAAAGATTGACCCCAAGGCAGGCTCGCTGGTCTCTGTTCTTCTCCCGGTTCAATTTTTCTATTACTTATAAACCGGGATCCAAGAACGTGAAGGCTGATGCCTTATCACGTAGTTTTTCTGCTTCCACTGTACCAGAAGGGGAAAATTTACCCATTTTGTCCCAGGCTCTGGTAGTAGCTGCTATCCAGCCAGAGCTTCCTGATTTAACCCGGTTCCAGTCTGAAGCCCCGCCCGAAAAACCCAGTTATGCCCAATTTGTGCCCGCTGCCTATCGGGCTGCGGTTTTGCACCAGTTCCATGACTCTAAGTTGGCGGGTCATCCTGGTGTCAAGAAAACCATCTCCCTGCTGTCTCGTCAGGTTTGGTGGCCGTCCCTTAGAAAAGACGCACAAGAGTACGTGCGAGCCTGTAAGATTTGTGCCCGCAGCAAATCATTAAGACACCCTCCTGAGGGCCCTCTACTTCCATTGCCCATTCCCTCCCACCCCTGGACCCATCTGGCCATGGATTTTATCACCGATCTTCCACCTTCCCAAGGGTACACTGTCGTCTGGGTGGTGGTAGATCGGTTTAGTAAGATGGCTCATTTCATCCCATTAAAGAAGCTACCTACTGCTCAGGTCCTGGCCCAACTTTTTGTGACACACATATTTAAAATCCATGGTATCCCGGAGGATGTTGTGTCAGATAGGGGGGTCCAGTTTGTTTCCCGTTTTTGGAGGACTTTTTGTCTCAAGTTGGGCTTCACTGTCTCCCTATCATCTGCGTTTCATCCTCAGTCCAACGGGCAAACGGAAAGAACGAACCAATCCTTGGAGCAATATTTACGCTGTTTCATTTCTGATGTCCAGACGGATTGGGTGTTGTTTCTTCCATTTGCTGAATTTGCCCTTAATAATGCCACGCATTCCTCCACCGGGGTATCTCCGTTTCGTTGCGTTTACGGTAAAGATTTGAAATTTTCGGCCTTGTCGGACCAGCCTTCTAGAGTACCTTCTCTAGATGAATGGATGTCTCAGTGGCCAAAGTTATGGGATAAAATTCAGCAACACCTGTCTAAGGCTGGGATCCAACAAAAAAATTTTGCTGATCGTAGGCGATATAATAATCCTGATTATTTGGTCGGCGATTTGGTGTGGCTTTCGACCAAAAATCTGGCCTTACGCCAGCCATCTGCCAAGTTGGGTCCAAGATTTATTGGTCCTTTCCCCGTACTGCAGAGAATCAATCGGGTTACCTATCGCCTGGATCTCCCGCCTTCTATGAGGATTTGTAACTCATTCCACGTCTCCCTTTTGAAACCCGCCAGAAACTTTGAACCCGATAATCTTCCGGATCCCATTCTAGTTGACGGGCAACAGGAATTTGAGGTTGCTCGGGTTTTGGACTCTCGCTTTTTCCGTGGTTCCCTTCAGTATTTGATTGATTGGAAGGGTTACGGTCCTGAGGAAAGGTCATGGGTTCCGGCTAGGGAAGTTCATGCACAAAGATTGGTGAGAAAATTCCACAGGGAGAATCCTCAGAAGCCCAGCTTGGAGGGTCCGGTGGCCCCTCCTCAGGGGGGGGGTAATGTTAGGATCTTACCTGCCTCCCGGCCACGGTCCCGCGGCGCGTCACGGCCCCGTCCTGCTGCTGGCTCTCGGTTCCGCTCTGAGGCCAGCGTGGCGGCGGCGGGGTGCGGCGGCCTCGCTGCGAGCCGTGCGGCGGGGGCAGGCGGCCCCGTGGTGTCCTCTGCCGGCGCGGCTGTGCTTCCCCCGGCCGGGAGCGCGCCCGGCCATTCGCGTGCTCGCGCACGCGCGCGAGCACGCTCTGTGTATGCCCCCAGGCGGCGCTGCTCCCAGCGCATCCGCCGGGGGCAAGTTTCAAGTTAATCATCAGCTGTCCTGATGGGAGCCGGGCCCAGGGACTGGACAGCCCGTCTGGCCTGGGCAGGTCCAGTTCCTGGGACCGCTCCCATTGGGTCGTCACTGTCGCACCAATCAGCACACTTCCCTCTCCTTTCCTTTTCCCCTTCCCATTGGCCAGTTTTCCCTTTATTATCAGGCTGCCCCATTGTCCAGTGCCCGTTATAGCCTCTGGTTAGTAGGGTGTGCGTTATAGTCTGCGTTACTGTGTTCAACTCGGCTTCGTCTCTGACCATCCTCGTCTGCTGCCCGTCCTGACCTTTTCGCCTGTCCTGACTTCGCTTTTGCCTGATCCTTCTGTTACTGCGTTTTGGTGCTCATCCGGTTTGACCTCGGCTCGTTTTTGACTACCCTTCGCTTGACCCCTTGGATACCGCGCTCAGTGACCACCCGGCTTGACCTTGGCTTGTTTCTGGACCTCTCTGATTGACTCTCTGTTTGTAATCCCATTTACATCCCGGCATCCATATTCGGGATACCCCGCCGTTCACCCGTCTCCACCTTAAGCCGGTAATCTTTGCGCCAACTAAGTCCTGGGGGTAACCGAGTCTGGAGAGGCACAATCCGCGTCTCCTGCGAGCGGGGACTTGTCTAAAGGCAGAAGAGGCGGTGGAGATTGGGGATTATCTGGCTTAAGAGAGAAGGGTGTCCGGCGCCTAACAGTGATGAGTTCCTTTCTCTCAAGCAGTGTGAGTCGTTTATTTCATTTGTCATGACCGCCCAGGATGATGCACTTGCGATGTGTAGCAGGACCACGGCCCTGTTGGTTGCTATTCGTCAGTCGGTGTGGCTACGTCAGTGGACGGCGGACTTTGGCTCTAAGAAGTCACTTACAGCTCTTCCTTTTGTGGGTTTGGCGATAAATTGGATTCGGTTACCAAGGGTGGTAAGTTGCCTCAACGCAAGAGGCCGCGTCGTTCCTTTCGGGGGGTGGATTCTTTTAGTCCCTCCTTTCGGGGAGCCAGAGCGGGTAGAGGGGCCTCCTTTCCCGCTACCAGGGGTGCAGGTTGGTCCCGGGGGAGGGGCCGTGGCCGTCCCGGTCAGTCCTGGGGCCCCAAGCCTGCTGGCAAGCCCGCTCAGCAATGAGGGGGTGCCCTCACCCATGCGGGTGGGGGGACGATTGCGACACTTCTCCCAGGTTTGGGACCAGGAGGTTCCGGACAGATGGATCCGGGAGGTGGTGTCGTCTGGTTACAAGCTGGAGTTCGAGTCTCGCCCTCCTTCACGGTTTTTCCGGTCTCGGGTGCCCACTGATCCTTTGGCCGCGCAGGGGCTCCTGGCGTTGGTGAAGAATCTTCTGGAAATGGCGGTCATCCTGCCGGTGCCGCACTTGAAAGTGGGCCTCGGGTATTACTCTAATCTTTTCACAGTCCCCAAGAAAGACGGGTCGGTTCGCCCCGTTCTAGATCTGAAGTTCCTCAACAGGTTCATCCGTACACGGAAGTTTCGCATGGAAACTCTGCGATCAGCCATCAGTTCTCTTCGGCAGGGGGACTTCATAACGTCCATAGACATCAAGGATGCTTACCTTCATGTTTCCATCTGCCAGGCTCATCAACGTTTTCTTCGGTTTGTGATGAAGGATCGGCATTTTCAATTCGTGGCACTTCCGTTTGGCCTTACCTCGGCTCCAAGAGTGTTCACCAAAGTGCTGGCAGGGGTGATGGCCATTCTCAGAACTCAAGGCATTCGCATTGTACCTTATCTGGAAAGCTTCGGTTGGGTGATCAACTATCCCAAGTCCTCCCTCGCCCCGGCCAGGGTGGTGTCCTTTCTGGGAATGCAGTTGGATTCTTGTCAACACAGGGTGTTTCTGCCCCAGTCCAAGATTTTTCTGATTCAGGAATTGGCCTGGTTCCTTCTTTCCAATCCTCGACCGTCCATCCGTCTGGGGATGAGACTGGTAGGGTTGATGGTTGCTTCTTTCTAGGCAGTTCCTTTTGCTCAATTTCACACAAGGACGCTTCAACTTCATCTGTTGGCGTCTTGGGACCGGCAACCACGGTCGTTGGATCGGCCCTTCCAGTTGTCCTCCCGGGTCCGGCAGTCCCTTCAATGGTGGTTGGTCTCGACCAATCTCTTGAGGGGCAGGTCCTTTCTGACTCCTCTTTGGGAAATCGTCACCACGGACGCCAGTCTTTCGGGATGGGGGGATTCTGGAAGGATCTTCAGTTTCGGGGGCAGTGGGGGCCTCGAGAGGCCCACTTGCCCATCAGTGTTCTGAAACTGAGAGCCATCCGTCTGGTTCTTTTTCATTTGACTCGGCATGTTCTGGGCCTTCCGGTTCAGGTTCGCTCGGACAATCGGACAGCGGTTGCTTACATCAATCATCAGGGAGGGACTCGCAGTTTGGGTGCCCTCAGAGAGGTGTCCCTGATCCTGACCTGGGTGGAGGCCCATGTTCCTTGTCTCTCGGCAGTTTACATTCCGGGTGTGGAAAACAGGGAAGCGGATCTGTTGAGCAGGTGCTCTTCCCGTCTGGGGGAATGGTCTCTCCATCCTCAAGTTTTTCGGTCTCTGTGTCTCCGGTGGGGGACACCGGAGGTGGACCTGTTTGCCTCTCGTCACAATTGCAGGCTTCCGACCTTCGTGTCGCTTTCTCAGGATCCTCTTGCTCTGGCGGTGGACGCCATGTCTCTGAGCTGGGGGGAACTGGGGTTTCTGTACCTTTTTCCTCCGATACCCATGCTAGGCAAGGTGGTACGGAAGCTGGCTCTGGAAAGGGTGTCCGCCATTCTCGTGGCTCCAAGGTGGCCAAGGCGAGTATGGTTCGCAGACATCGTTCGGCTGGCAGTGGATCAGGTCGTTCTGCCTCTTCGGCCCGATCTGCTCACTCAGGGTCGGCTGTGTTACCCCAATTTACCAACGCTGGGTTTGACGGCTTGGCTGCTGAAACCTTCATCTTGAAGGAGGTCTTTCTGACTCGTTTGTTAAGACTCTGATCTGTGCCCGGAAGAGGTCTTCTTCTACCATCTACTATAGGACTTGGAGAGCCTATATCGCTTGGTGTGAGGTTAGATCTTTGCCTTGTAGGGTCTTTTCGGTTTCCAGGATTTTGGATTTTCTGCAATCAGGGCTGGACTCTGGTCTCCAGCTGAGTACTTTGAAAGGGTAGGTTTCTGCCTTGTCTATCTTTTTTCAGAAGCCTTTTGCGCTTCATCCTTTAGTCAAAACCTTTTTTCAGGGGGTTACACATGTGCGCCTCCCAGGAAGCCATTGCTCCCGGTTTGGGACTTGAATTTGGTTCTTTCTGCTCTTCAGGCTCCTCCCTTTGATCCCTTGCAGGATATTGCTCTTTCTACCTTGACTCAGAAGGTTGCCTTCTTGGTGGCTATCACTTCGGTTCGGCGTGTCTCTGAGTTGGCGGCCTTGTCGATTCAGGCGCCCTACTTTGAGAGGCATCAGGACAAGGTGGTTTTTCGTTTCAAACTGGACTTTCTTCCTAAGGTTGTTTCTGCTTTTCATTTGAATCAGGATATTGTTCTTCCCTCCTTGTGTCCTAAGCCTAAGAATGACAAGGAGAGGGTTTTGCATTGTTTGGATGTGGTACGCTGTGTTAAGTACTATTTGCTTACTACTTCTCCTTTTCGTAAGACTGATGCCTTTTTTGTTGTGCCCTGTGGGCCTAGGAAGGGGTTGGCTCCGGCTAAGTCTTCCATTAGCAAATCAATTCGTCATACGGTTGTTGGGGCCTATTCGCCATGGGGAAGGTTCCCCCTTTTCGTATCACTGCTCATTCTACTCGTGCTGTTGGAGCGTCTTGGGCTTTTCAGCACCAAGCTTCTGTTGAACAAGTTTGTAAGACTGCTACTTGGTCTTCTGTTCATACTTTTTCTAAGTTTTATAAGGTTGATGTGCCGGCCTCAGTGGATGCTGTGTTTGGCCGCAAGGTTCTGCAGACTGCAGTCGTTTAAGTTATGCTTCATTTTGCTGTCGGATACCCACCCCTTGTGGACACTGCTTTTGGATGTCCCTATCGTCAGAATTAAAGGGGAAGCGGGATGTGTGACACACTGAGAATAATACCATTTTGTGAGTACTCACCTGTAAAATGGATATTGTCAGTGTGTCACACACACCGCTTCACCCGCCTTTTTTTTTGGTATCCCGGATCCTCTATATGGTGAAGCTTTCCTTTATTTTATTTTGAGGTTATCGTTGGATTTCCTGGTACCTTGTCTTACTGCTGTTTGAATTCACTGGGTGTTAAGTGGGAGGTCCCAGGTATATATAGGCCGGAAGGGGCTCGTTTTTCAAGACTTCTCTCTGCAACGTGGCCTCCTGCTGGAGGATAACCCTACCGTCAGAATTAAAGGGGAAGCGGGGTGTGTGACACACTGACAATATCCATTTTACAGGTGAGTACTCACAAAATGGTATTTTTCCGAAAAAAATATGCAAACAAAAAAAAACAAGCCCAATCTGAAAAAGCAACATGCCCCGAACAGAACAATACCCAACATGCATAGCTACTGTCAAGGAAGGAGTTGTCAAACACCTCAAAGTAAAGCATGTGAGTAAGGGTAATTTTACTTGAAAATTTCAGCTCTGCAGACAAAGTGCGCACCTTGTACTTTTTCTACTAAAACAACCCTTTACATTTGGAATACCCCCCAGAAACCATATATTCCCTGAAAGAACATATGTTAAGCTTTCTAAGCGTACCCAGCTTGTTGTAGTGGGCTCATCATTTTAGAAGTAATCCCTTGAAGAATTCTTAGGTTGCACAAGGTTTCCCTAAAAAAAATTATAAAAAAACAGAATAAAAAACACATTTTCTTAAAAAATCAATATGCAAACAAGAAAAAACAAGCTAAATCTGAAAGAGCAAGGTCCCCCGAGCAGAACAATACCCCACATGCATATGTACTATTAACCCTTTTAATTACCCGTCTACTTGAATTGATTTTTTCACCCTCTGTTGACAGGTAATTTTCACCATGATTAACCGTGATTTTTGGAGGAATTTCCAGGAAAATTATAAATATATTTTTTGCAGTAGGGTTTAGGCTTTAACATGAAATGTCTTTTTTTTGTAATTTTTCTACAGTTTTTTTAAATATTTTTACGTAAAAAGGACAAAAAAAAATTAAAAATAATTTTTTAGAAAATTGTCTTCTTTATTTTAAATAAAACATTTACTTTATTAGAGAAAACCATATTGCATGTGAAAGCCCCATTTCTTCCGATTATAACGGAACCACATATGTATCGGTATCCCCCCCATTCTTGCCCAGGAGTCCCCCAAACTGAAAATAGCACTTTATAACATTTACAAATAAAATACTACTACTATCCACACTATAAACATAAGGGGTTAATTAAAAAAAAATGACATAGGGTCCCCCCTCCCGGGGGGACCCAATTTTTTGGGGAATTTTAAGGGTTAAAAACCCATAAAAATCCCCCCAAAAAAATAAAATGGGGTCCCCCTTACCCAGCATTACCAGCCCGGGACCAGCTATGGGGGCTTGTAGGCACAGAGTGGGGGGCCAGCTTTTGTGGCCCCCCCACCCTGCAGCCTACGAGCCCACATAGCCTATGTGGGCCCGGGCTCTTCTGCCCCCCCCCCCAGGCTTTGGGGAGGCAGGTAATTGAGGGTGCCGGGGGTTAATGTCAAGTCATTGGTTAATGGCAATTCTATTGAACCCATTTCCAGTTCACAAGGGGTTAACAGTAAAAAAAAAAACACACTGACACATAAGAAAAAATTAGTTTTATTAAAAAATAAAAACTTTTTTTTACTTTACTTACCTCCGATCGTCAGCTCCTTTGTCCCTCGATACTTACCTGGCAGGGGAGATACCATGATCCCGAAGGTGGTTCTCCCAGGGTGAGGCTCGGCCATTGCACTTCGGCTGTGCTGACCCCTGCGATTTCCCCAAATGCGGGAAACTCGACTGCATAATTTGTGGTAGTGGGGGACTGCGTTCGCGCTTTCCCCTAAAAAAAAAAAAAAAAAATTCCAAGGGGCAGTTGTGGCCTAGAGGTAAGGGAGCAGACTTGTGACCGGAGGGTGACAGGTCCGAGTCCTGGGACATGACTGAAGTGCTCTTGAGCAAGGCACCTAACCCCCCAACTGCTCCCCGGGCGCTGTAATTAGGGCAGCCCACCGCTCCGGGCATGTGTACACTCACTGCATGGATGGGTTAAATGCGGAGGACGAATTCCTATGTGTGCGCAAGCATACAATGCCCATCCATGCATTAAAAAAATATAAAAAATGTGATGACAGATGCGATCATGCTAGCTGCAGTAGCAGAGGGGCAGGTGATGATCTGATCACCTGCCCCTCTGCTCCTGTGCCCAGCATGATCGCATCTGAATGAAGAGCAGCAGGGAGCCAGGACGACACCCGGTGAGTGACGTCATAAGCCGCCAGGGGCGGGGCTTAACGGCAAGATGGCGGCGCCCGTCGGGAACGGAGGGGGAGAGCCCTTTCAGGCTCTCCCCTGAAGCTGGAGAGCCAGGGGGGGGGGGTGATCGGAGGCCTACCCAGTGAAGAGAAGACCCGGCGGGAGGCAGCGCGGCTACAGGTAAGTAAATGTCATTTTTATTTTTTATTTTTTTTACAGTTAGCAGCTGCTGCTGCCGAAGCGGGGGGGGGGGCGGCCTATTCCTGGGGTTCTCCTGGAGCCATCCGAGCCACCGCAGGGGATCGATTGTCACTAAATTAAAGAGGAGACCCGGCCGGATCCAATGAGGGGTCAGGTGAGTATTTTTATTTTTTTAACTAGCAGCGGGGAATGTCACGCACGTAACACCTACGGGCTTGGCACGTAAGGCCCAGACAAGCCAGCACGTAGGTGTTACGTGCTTGGCACTTAAAGGGTTAAACCTAGACCTGAAGAAAGCCTCTAGATAAGTACCCTTCAACCCAGTCACCAAACTTCCAAATCTCATAAATTTCAAGGTGAAGTACAAGGATTTATTTAATCCCCCTTCAGTCCTCCCTCTCCGTCAGTCAGCAAGCCAGCCAGCCAATCCCTGGGTCAGCATGCCTGCACTGCTCTGGTGATTGGGCAACTAGCCTGTCATTCAAGTGCCTGAATCTGTAGTGTGGTTATATGCCCCATAATGTAGAGAGAAATACCTGCATCTAAAACTGTGTATAACACAAAATAAGCTTCTTATTCTAGCTACCTACAACTAAGGGGCAATATATGAGGATTTATATCACCGAGGTGCACATTTTGAACTTGAACAGAGAAAATAGCTAGTTCAACTTAGCAGAAGCCAGCATTATTAAATGAATTGACTCTATATGAATGAAGAGGTCCTTTGACACTATTCATATACCCCCAGTGATTTAAATACATTCAATGTCAATAAGGCCCTTGGCCCCAATGACAGTTATACTATAATAAATTGATTATACATCAAGTAGATTACTAGCTATGTTTATTGGAAAAGCCATTTAATGACGCGTGAAGCGTCTTCAAGAATAAACAGCAAATCCTGCGGCTTTTTAATCATACTCGCTTACATAGCATAACATCACCTGGTTACATTCCCGTATTCACTGTCGCTAAACCACAATGGTTATCTAGCACTAGGTTATGCGCCCCAGATACAGGTATGCTAAGGATGTGACCACGATAAGACAAAATCCCTGCATCCTAGGAAGTGGTAAGAACATCTTGTGGTCTGGGAGGTTTCACACAATGGCGCATCCCAAATCAGGATGCTCCATAAAGAGGGAGGCTCTTCTTTAAGTGCTTTACCCATGCATGTATGGCAATTCTAAGAGAGACCTTCTATGATATAAAAGGGTGTGTTTATGGTCCTCATTCAGCTTTAGTTGAAACAGAAATGACTAATAAAGTAGTACATGTATGCCACCCCAATGATACTACTAAGCACGGCTAAATTAAACAGTTTTGCTATAAACTAAACACCTTTTTAATGGTGCACCCTATGTTAAAAAAATATATAATTCTTTCATTATTGGAGATATGAGAAATAAAGGTTCCATGAGTCTGACACATTTTCTTAGTTTCTCTCTTATACAATTTTCCTCGACAAGGACCATGCTGTGTTTTTTTTCCTTCAATATGTTTTATTGAAGTAAATAAATATAACGATACATTATGCACTGGGTTATACAGTTAAAACGGACCAACACCTGTTTTCCCACAATCAGGTGTTGGCGTTGGTACAGCTGCATTTAGTCTGCAGAGGCATCCAGAATGTTGGAGCCCCCCTCTCGCAACACCCCCCCAGAACACCTGATATTCTTAGCTTATGCTAAAGGCTTTGGCCGCTGGACTGCCCATGTGAGTGCCGGTGGCCAGTTGGCTGCATTCTCGGGGAGGCTCCAGGATAAGGTAAGAATTTTGGGCATTCAGGGGGGTGCAGGAGGGGCGCTTCAGTATTCTGAATGAACCCCCAGACTGCCTTAATGCAACGGTACCAACACCCACACCCGATAGAGGGAAAATGGGTGTTGGACCGTTTTGAGCCAAAAGTACAGCATATAACATTGTGCTGATTTGATTTGTTTTGAATTCTGTGTTGATAGATTTACTGTAAAGGGCAAAAGTGTGATATTTAAGAATATTCTTATTCTCTCTAGTCTCTTCAAAGAGCTTTCATGTCTGTTTATTTTATAAACTGTGCAGCTATTTTTAAAAGAAGCGGTATTTCAGTAGAAGTTTATCTTATTATATGCCACAGATGCCTCATCAGCCAGACAATCCAGATGGACTTAGTTTATTTCAATTAGAGAAAAAAAATAGACACACATTGCAAATGGACTTTCTCTCATTTTCTGTATTCACCTAACTTGTCTTGACAAAAAAAAAAACTTCTTTCTAACAATGAATTTTTACACAAAAAATTTTGAGGGAGAAGGTGAGCGGACCCAGATCCTGGTACCAGCATGTTCTCAAAAAGACAGATTTCCCTATATAGTCCCACATCTATTGGGGGCCAACAATGTCAGTGGAAAAGTGATAATGCTAAAGGGCCTACCAGACTGCCCCCACAGGTGCACGCAGAAGCTATAAGGATGCAGGGGAAGCTGCACGTGTGCAGTGGGATCACTGGAAAAGTACAATTCCTTCTATCCTGAGTGAGATGCCCGCGGACATGGAATCAACCGGTTCTGGAGTCTGTGCTTATTCCTCTTTAACATGAGTTGACATGAGTGAATTGGCGAATTCTAAACACAATCTCATTCCCAATTATAAGAAGGTGTTCACATCTACTGTATGCATCTGCATTATCGGATATCAGTTTATATTTCAATGGAATTGTTCATATTATGTCTCACGTTGAAGGTGAAAAACCTTTTGATTTGATTATCTTTGGTCAGGTTTTTACATGCCATTTACTTGCCATTTTGGCAGTTTTGTGTAGACTTTTTACAGTATTTCCACTGTATATGTGACCAAGACCATTTGTTTCAAAAGGCAGAATTCACTTCCTGCTTGTATTTCACTGGAGTATTCCTACTCCAACGTGATGCAATCAGGAAGGTGTGAAAGGGCTCTAAAGAAGGCTGCTGACAGAAAATTGAAACTACTTGTTATGAGCCAAGCAACATACGATATGTATGTCCAAGTGGTCAGGGGTAAGGGGTAGGCCCCTTAAAGCATTATATTGTGGGGCTATAACATGAACATAGGACACACAGGCAAACAGTTGAAATGCTTTGTACAGGTGCTCTGTGCTCCAGACAAATGTTACTTTTAATGCCATTAAAACAGCCTTGGGATTTCTTCAGGAATCATTATAGCACTTGCTTGTTCTGCTAGTGGAATTATTATGTCACAGCACAGCTTCAAGAGTAAAATATGGGACCGATATGAATATACAAACAATTTTGTGGCACTAGTCTTCAAAGACGAACCGGCTATTTCTAGATGTCAGCTTCAGTGTAATAGCCCACTTCCCACTCTCTTTTGAACCTGTTTTGCAAGCTGCCATGGTGGAAGGTGCAGAGGTCTTCGATAGTTTGTGTAGCCCCCTGCAAAGAGGATTTCTTGCTACCTCCTCTGGGAAATAGTTACAGCCGCAGGATAATGGGATAACTGTCTGCAGCCTTAATTTGATTTGGAAAAGGAAGTGATTGCCCTCACATGTGGATTTGGGATCTTTTGTGTAATGGCAGAGGCCAGCATTTTAATATGCTTTAGTCTTGCAGGAGATGCTGCCTTTAACAAAACAAGTTAGGCTATGTTTGCTGCTTGACAGTCTAGTTGCAGTTTAGGCTTGCATTTTGCAGTTTAATGCTGCATTTTGAAATGCTTTTTATATACCAGTTGCAGTTCCATAGGCTAGAAATGGAATCCATGTATGCTACAGTTTGGACTGGAACACCGAAAGCAGCAGTTTTTGGTGTGAAACAGCCCATAGATGATATATTGTAGGTTTTGATTTGCAGATGGTGTGCATTAAAGTGCAACAGAATCTGGACAATCTGGTGTGAATGAACACATTTCAACTAGTTATCTAGTAATATAGACACTGGATATACAGGGCCTTGAAAAAGTATTCATACCCCCTGGACTGTTCCATGTTTATAAATATTACAGTCACAACTTCAATATATTTTATTGAGACTTTGTGATAACACATAAAGTATCCAGTATTTGTAAATATGCATTAGCCCCCCTGTTCTCTAATACCCCTAAATAAAATGCAGTGGGACAAATTGCCTAGAAGTATAAAACTGAGTGAAATGAACAGCATCATGAAAACCAAGGAACACACCAGAAAGCTCAGGGATAAAGTTGTGGCACAGTGTATTGCAGAGTTACATTGGCCACGATTTAATAAGAGTTGAAAAAGATTCTCATGGTAGTTAAAACTTCACTTTAAAAAAAAAAAAAAATGAGAATTTTACTGTTGCTGAATCACTAGATAGGAAGACAATGAAAGTTAATGGTACTTTTTACTACAGTTTAAAAATGAGTAAAACGCTTTTCTTAGGAGTGAGAAAAGTACCATTGACGTTCATTGTTTTCCTAGCTGTTGATACAATAACAGTGAAATTCTCATGCTTTTTTTTCATACAGTTAATTTTTAATACCGTTAATTGTTTCAACTCTTATAGAATTGAGGCCATTATAACAAATAGTCCAACTCTGAACATCTCACAGAGCACTGCTCAATCCATTATCTGTAAAAGGAAATGGTATGGCACAACTGCAAACCTACCAAGACAGCACAGCGAAGGAGAACACTAATTATAGAAGCGGCCAAGAGGCCCAGGGTCAATCTGGAGGAGCAGCAGCATTCTACAGCTCAGCTAGGAGAACCTGTCAACAGGCAGTGCTCCGTTTAAGATGAGTTGTGCACCCCCACACATCGTGTCACTCAGAAAAGAGGTGAGCCTGTGAAGAGACAGCAGCAGGGCTCCAGGACATAGGAAGCACAATACTCATTCATATCCTATCAACGCAGACTGTGTGCTCCTCCTCCCCTTCAATTAATAGATCCCTCCCCTTCCACATGCTCCAAGCTCTGCTGTGCTAGGGAGGAAGTGAGCAAGGGGACAAGGTCATTACCCAGGGGGAAACAAGGAGTGTGGTGAACAAGGCAAGGGGCCTGCCTACCAATGCCTGGCCTGCTGCTCTTGATGGGGACGTGAGTCATGGCATTCTGCCCCACATTCCCTATCTCTCTCCCTCTATCTATAGTATGTATTTTTAGTCTCTCTATCTATCAATCTATCTAGCCATATATGGTCTGCCTTTTCATTCTATCTATGGTCTACCTTTTCATTCTATCTATGGTCTGCCTTTTTTAAATCTATCGATCTATGTTCTGTCTTTTCACTTTATCTATCTATCTATCTATCTATCTATCTATCTATCTATCTATCTTCTAAGTGTGCCATACACTCCACTTCGATCTTCATGACATGTGGGTAATCTCCAGTAGAGGGTGAACTTCTGCAGAGATGAATATGCAAAAAAGAAAGCCCCTCCCGGTCCATATATACCTGGGACCTCCCACCAATTTCCCAGTTCCTTCTCTGCAGGGAAGGCGACAAGACAGAACAGGTAAGCCGGGCCCGCGCCGGACGTTTATTGTCCCTATTACTGCCAGGACCCTTTCTAAATTGCCCCTATTTGAGCCTTCCAGCTTAGGCTGCGGGTCCTGGTGAAGGTAGGCAGCACCCTATGGGTGCGGAAGGAGCACTGCTCCACCGTGAGACCTCACTATGGGGTAGGCGGTTATCCAGGTTTTTTGGTGATCCTGGTGTGGGATGCCTCGTCCCTCTATGCTTACGGCCGGATTCTGGCAGGGCTCCCTCCCTTCTGGGTACCTTACTCCCCTCCGGGGGGGGTGGCCTGGCCGGGCCGTTAATTCGTTTTCATTCGCCCATGCCCCTGTGTGTGTGGGTGTGTCATTTCACTGTGCGTGTGACTTCTGGGACCGTGTCCGGTGCTGCGATTAGCCTGGGGGAGCTTCTCCCCTCAGGCTGTGTATAGGGGGCGGTAGCCCCGCCCCCTTCTTTGGCGCGATTCTGTGGCTCCTTCCTAGGGGATCCGCGTTGCTCCCCCTTCTCTTCCTCTTTCTGCATGAGGCATTTCTTGGGGGCCATTTTGATGCTGCTTCTGAGCTGCGCTCCGGGTGGTAAGAGCCGGATGGCCACTTCCTTAGATTATGTGGGGCCCCACTCTAGCGGGGGCCCCCCACTGATTGCGGGCATGTGTGTGTGTGTGTTTTTTTGTGTCGGTTACGCATGTCTGGCTGGGATACATATATATATATATATATATATATATATATATATATATATATATATATATACATATACAATTAGGTATGTGTTGTTGCCTTATATCTGCAGGATTGCACTTATGTTGCCTGTTTTGTGTGTTACAGATTGCATTGTATATGTGCATATTAAGGGGTTCCTCCTGGTTCTGGGGTCCCTAGTGTAAATTTGTTCACTTCAAATTCTCCCACCGGGACTTTTAAGGGGCATCCCGGGTTGCTTAGGCGTAAATTCCCTGCGGTCTTGCGACTGACCACTAAAATTCACCATATGGAGGCTCCGCAGGATACTGGGCTCGGGCTCCCTCTGGGACAATCCGGGCCATGTGTGGGTTGTGGGGTATCCCTTACGGGGGAGAATGTGCTGATCTGTATACCATGCGCACGAAAGGCCATAACGCGGCAGTCTGGTACCCAGCCTTCTGGGTCGGCTCCTCCCGCTTCATTGCCTTCCCCTCCCCACCTTATCCGTACCCCAAGTGACATTGGTACCAGTGGGGAGTCGCTTTCTGATGTTTGGGCTAGGTTGGCCAGCATCGAGAAATTTATTGCTAGCACTGTGGGCAAGAAGGCCCAGGCTAAAAAGAGACATTTGTCGTCGGCCCGGCCCTTGTGGGATGTTGACGACGATTCAGTTGATTTGTCAGATTATTCCCCGTTAGAGGAGGGGGAATTGTATCAGGAAACAGAGGCTGACTATGTTCAGTCTGGGGATGCCGATGTCGGGCAGGCGCTGGGGGATGCCGTAGATACGGCCACTGTTTTGTCACATTTTTGGGGTCCGCAAGCCCCGTCTGGAATTCCCTACCCAGGGTCACTTTGATGCGCTGATCCTTAGAGAATGGGAGAGGCCCAGTCGGCTTCCTGGTGTTCCTCAGGGATGGGATAAGAAGTATCCTTTTCCGTTGGGGGCGGTTAAGCGCTGGTCTTTTCCTCACGAGGTCGACGCGCCAGTTTTAGGTTTGACCAACTCTTCTGTGCTGAACACCCCTGACGCCACTTTCCTTAAGGATGGGGAGGATAAGCGCCTTGATCAGATGGCGTGCCACGCATTTGCCAGATTGGGCTCGGCCCTGCGGCCTGTTAGTGCATCTGCCCTGGTGTCGCTTGCTACCAGGTCTCTTATCAGGGACTGGCTGAATAACGCTCAGTTTGATCCAGCTTGCGTTGAATTAGCTATCCTTAAGAGATGCGAATTGTTCATGGATTTTGTCATGGCTGCGATGGAAGATTCTATTGTCGTGTGTAGTAGGACTTCAGCCTTACTGGTGGCTATGCGCAGATTGGTCTGGCTCCGCCAGTGGACAGCGGACGTTGGGGCCAAGAAGTCGCTCACAGCTCTTCCCTTCTTGGGTTCGCGGCTGTTTGGAGATAAATTGGATGCTGTTGCTAAAAGAAGGAAAGTTACCTCAGCGGAGGAAACAGCGCCGCCCCTTTCGGGGGGCTAGCTCGTTCACTACTTCCTTTCGAGGGGCCAGAGCGGCTAGGGGTTTGGCCTTCTCGGGTGTCAGGGGCTCGTCCTGGAACAGAGGCAGAGGTCGGGCACGTCCCGTGGCTGCCTGGGGTTCCAAGCCTGCCATTAAACTGGCTCAGCAATGAAGGGGCGCCCTCACCCGCAAGGGTGGGGGGACAGCTGCGGCTCTTCTTCCAGGTCTGGGTCCGGGAGGTCACAGACAATTGGATCTTGGAAGTGGTCTCCTCCGGGTACAAACTGGAGTTCAAGTACTGGCCGCCCCCAAGATTCTTAAGGTCTCGGGTGCCCTCGGACCCTCAGGCTGCACAGGGGCTCCTGTTAGCAGTGAAAAAACCTTCTGGACATGGGGGTTATATGCCCGGTGCCTCCGTCGGAGAGAGGCAGGTGTTACTACTCCAACCTTTTCACGGTTCCCAAAAAGGAGGGTTCGGTGAGACCCATTCTAGATCTCAAGTTTCTCAACAGGTTTATCAGAGCCAAAAAGTTCTGCATGGAGACTCTGCGCTCGGCTATCTGTTCCCTTCGCCAAGGGGATTTTATGACATCCATAGACATCAAGGATGCGTATCTGCATGTTCCGATTTTTCAGGCACATCAGAGATTCTTCCGGTTTACGGTGGCGGATCAACATTATCAGTTTGTAGCTCTTCCCTTCGGTCTGACCTTGGCGCCGAGGGTCTTCACCAAGGTCTTTTGGCGGGAATAATGGCTCTGCTCAGAGCTCAGGGCATTCGCATTGTGCCTTATCTGGACGACCTGTTGATCTCAGCTTCTTCCCTACGTCAGGCGGAGCTGGACACCCACCAGGTGGTGTAAACCTTGGAGAGGTTCGGGTGGGTGAACAACCGCACCAAGTCTTCTCTCTCCCCGTCTCGTGTGATTTCGCTTCTGGGCATGAATCTGGATACCATTCTGGCCAGAGTGTTTCTGCCCCAGACCAAGGTGCAGGGGATTCAGGGTCTGATCCGCCTTCTTCTGGCCAATCCTTGTCCCTCTATCCGACAGGGGATGAAACTGGTGGGCTTGATGGTATCCTCCTTTGAGGCGGTACTGTTTGCACAGTTTCACATGAGATCTCTTCAACTTCACCTATTGACGCATTGGGACAGGTGTCCGCAGCCATTGGGTCAACCTTTCAGGATGTCTCCCAGGGTTCGGCAGTCCCTTTCGGTGGTGGCTGGAATCGAGCAATCTGTTGAAGGGCAGATCCTTTCTGGTCCCTTGTTGGGAGACGGTTACCACGGATGCCAGCCTGTCGGGCTGGGGAGGTTATTGGAAGAGTCATCAGTTCAGCGGGGTGTGGGGTCCTCAGGAGGTTCACACCCCCATCAATGTCTTGGAGCTCAGAGCCATCCGACTGGTTCTGGCTCGGCTGACCTCACATTTACGGGGCCTACCGGTTCAGGTTCGTTCGGACAACTGAACGGCGGTAGCTTACATCAATCACCAAGGAGGTACTCGCAGCAGGAGTGCCCTCAGGGAAGTCTCTCTGATCCTGCACTGGGTGGAGAGCAATGTACCTTGCATTTCGGCAGTCTACATTCCGAGAGTGGAGAACACGGAGGCGGATTCCCTGAGCAGGGGATCCTCTCGCCAAGGAAAGTGGTCTCTCAACCCGGGGTTTTTCTGGATCTTTGCCGCAAGTGGGGGACTCCGGAGGTGGATCTCTTTGCCTCGAGGCACAATCAAAACTTCCGACCTGTGTGTCTCTTTCTCAGGATCCTCTGTCTCTGGCAGTGGATGCCTTGTCACTGGCTTGGAAGCAGTTGGGTTTTCTGTACCTGTTTCTGCCCGTCTCCATGCTGGGCAAGGTAGTTCGCAAACTGGTTCTAGAAGGGGCACCAGCGATTCTGGTGGCTCCAAGGTGGCCAAGAAGGGTTTGGTACGCAGACGTGGTAAGGATGGCCGTAGATCAGTACCGGCTTCCCTTGTTGCCGGATCTGCTATCTCAGGGTCATCTACTTTTACGCCAATTTACAAATGCTGGCTTTGACGGCTTGGCTGCTGAAACCTTCATCTTGAAAGAGGAAGGTTTGTCTGAGGCTGTTGTTCAGACCTTGATTAGGGCTAGGAAGCTGTCCTCTTCTGGCATTTACTATAGGACTTGGAGGTCCTATATTGATTGGTGTGAGGCTAGGGCCTTGCCTTGCAGGGTGTTTTCGCTTCCCAGGATTTTGGAGTTTCTTCAGCATAATCTGGATCTTGGGTTCCAGCTTAGTACTTTGAAAGGACAGGTAGGTTTCTGCTCTGTCGGTTTTCTTCCAGAGGTCTTTTGCCTTACATCCGCTGGTTAAGACCTTTTTCCAAGGGGTCGCGCATGTGCGGCCCCCTCGGAAGGCTGTGGTTCCTGTTTGGGATTTGAATTTGGTTCTTTCGGCTCTGCAGGGTCCTCCTTTTGAGCCGTTACAGGATATTGTTCTTTCGGTTCTCACTCAGAAGGTTGCTTTCTTGGTGGCTATTACCTCTGTTCGGCGTGTCTCTGAGTTGGCGGCTCTGTCGATTCAGGCCCCTTACTTTGAGAGACACCAGGATAAGGTGGTTTTTCGTTTTAAGCCGGATTTCCTTCCTAAGGTGATGTCTGCTTTCCACCTCAATCAGGATATTGTTCTCCCTTCCTTGTGTCCTAAGCCTAACAATGACAAGGAGAGGGTTCTGCACAATTTGGATGTTGTTCGCTGTGTGAAGTACTTTTTGGTGACTACTTCTTCCTTCCGCAAGACGGACGCTTTTTTCGTGGTGCCCTGTGGGCCCAGGAAAGGTTTGGCACCTGCTAAGTCTACGATTAGCAAATGGATTCGTCAGGCCATTGTTGGGGCATATTCTGCTAAGGGGAGGACTCTTCCTTTTAGGGTCACTGCACACTCTACTCGTGCGGTTGGCGCGCCCTGGGCTTTTCATCACCAGGCTTCTGTTGAACAAGTTTGTAAGGCTGCTACTTGGTCTTCCGTTCATACTTTTTCCAAGTTTTACAAGGTTGATGTGCGGGCTTCAGCGGATGCTGTTTTTGGCCGCAAGGTTCTGCAAGCTGCAGTGGTTTGAGTTGGTACATTCTTTACTGTTTCTGGTTCCCACCCATGACGGACACTGCTATTGGATGTCCCATATGTCATGAAGATCGAAGTGGAGTGTATGGCACACTTAGAATAATACCGTTTTGTGAGTACTCGCCTTTAAAACGGGTATTATGAGTGTGCCATACACTCCACTTCGCCACACCCCTTTTTTTTAGGTATTCTGGGGCTTTTATATGGTGAACCATTGGTTTTGATTGTTAAGGTTATAATTGGTTCTTCCTGTTCCCCTTACTGCTTTTTTACACTGGGAAATTGGTGGGAGGTCCCAGGTATACATGGACCGGGAGGGGCTTTCTTTTTTGCATATTCATCTCTGCAGAAGTTCACCCTCTACTGGAGATTACCTACATGTCATGAAGATCAAAGTGGAGTATGGCACACTCATAATACCCGTTTTAAAGGTGAGTACTCACAAAATGGTATTTTTATTTTATTCTATCTATCCTTTCCTTATCTAATTGTTCTATATTTTCAATATATTTATCTATCTACCTGGGTTGAATTAGTTTATTCTTTCTTTCTTTCTTTTTATCTATCTATCTATCTATCTATCTATTTATCTATCTATCTTGTCATTCTATGTTTTCCATTCATTGTTTTTGTCTTGCTATCTAGTATACTATATCTACATATACTTCCATTCAGATATTTGGTTCTAGGTAATAGATACTAGGTTCCTGCCAAAGGACCGAGGGAAAGGTAAGATATATGGGCATTCAGGGAAGGGGGTCCAGCATTCTGGATGCCCCCTACCTGTCATATAGCGGTGGGGACCAACACCCACGCCACAGGGTGTTGGCCTTCTTTAACTCTTTCTATTTTTCTGTGTGGATGAGGCCAAGGGTGGGATGATGATGCAGGAGGTTGGGGCGGCCAGATCTGGGACTATATTATGGTTGTTTCTTATTCACTACACTATTTTAGCCATTTGACGGATGTATTAATGTTTCTTATAGTTAGGTTTTTAGATTGCCCAACTTTAATGGAGCGTAGCCCAGATTCCCAATTTCCCCACTCAGCAGCTGCCAAAGCTTAGAGGGAACATTGTCCACTTTCATTTTTGTTTTCCACAAAAGCTGGCTTTTCTGGAAAAGTGGCATATAAAGCATTTTTGAAAGTAAGCCATTAGAAGACCCATTCGTAGTTTGCTTCAAGCTATGCAGGGGACACTAAGTAGAACAAGGTTCGCTGGTCGTACAAAACCAACATCCAACATTATGTGTGGAGGAAAGCTAACACTGCACATCACCCTGAACACACATGGGAAACTGGTCAGAGCAGATGGGAATATGGATGGCGCTAAATACAGGACAAACCTTGAGGAAAACCTGTTAGAGACTTCAAATGAGACCGGTGTAGGTTCCCCTTCCAGCAGAGTAATGAATAAACATACAATGGAATGGTTTAAATCAATGCATATTCATGAATTTGAATGGCCCAGTCAAAGTCCAGAACCAAATCCCTTTGAGTAAAATGCCACTACTAGGCATCCTTATTTAGGATGGTCTCTGAATACCCCTTATAGTGCAGCAAAATATAGCGGTGGATAGGGGGACGGTAGATAGGGGAAACTGCAGCATATAGCTTTGCTTCCACCGAACAAATTAAAAGCATGCATTCATTTAGCGTACTGCACTTTTCTGAGTAAAATGAGTGGTCAAATCACAATTTGTAGGTTTTGCTGGTCTGCATTGCAGGAAATCCAAGGTTAAGGTAATACCATTTATTGGCTAACTCATTTAGATTGAAAATGCAAGCTTTCGAAGCTGTTCATGCTTCTTCTTCACGGTACAACAACTTACTACTGGTCTGCATTGTAATTCTGCCAGCGGGATATATATATATATATATATATATATATATATATATATATATATATATATATATATTATATATCACTATCACTCAAGAACTTACTCCTTTCCCTCTTTCACTGAGTAGGTGTAACATGCTCTGTGCAATGCTCAGGATAGGGGGACAAAGCCAGTGCTGCCCCTCCTCATCGCTCCTTCTGCAATCATGCTGCACTAGTATAGAGAAATTCACCTTCACTCTGTCCCTACTAACACATGACACACAGCTACACTACTACTTCCACATAATACATAGTGGTTGATTCAGAGCTACGTGAGAATTCTCACTGCTTTCTTAGGAGACCACTAACTTTAATTCTGCCATTCTACATTGGGAATGATTCAGAGCCAAGTGAAAATGTACACCCCCCCTTTATTCCTAGTATGTCACACCCCCCACTTCCCGATATTCATGACACTTGGGAACCCGGCCTGTAGAGGGCGATCTTGCAGAGATAAAGGGGGGGGGGGGGGGGTGGCAGCCGCTCAGACCATTTTATAACTAACCTGGGAGGTGCACGTTAGCAGGGCAATTAGAATACAAAAGTCTTCAAGGAGCCACAGCACTCAACCCTGTTAGCTTGCAGGCCAGCCTATAATCTGTCTCTAAACTTGGTTAAAAACAGAGGACTCGGTCACACACATCTGCAGAAGTATGCTTAAGCTGCACCACTACGCCAAAGTGCCTCTGTGGGGTGCAGTCCTAACTCTAATCTCTGAGAGCCCATTTGGGACATACAAATGGGCTACAAATGTCCCAAATGGGCTCTCAGAGATTAATCAATTATAGTATAATACTAAACACCATATGGAGGCATCCCAGGATAACGGACATGCAATTCCCTCTGCACAGACTCGGCAATGTTTTGGATGTGGGGGCATCCGTTGTTGGGGATAACGCAATTCTTTGTGTTCCTTGTGCACAATTAACTATTATGCAGTAAACTGAGGCCCAGGCTTCAGGACCTGCGGCTAATGCCTCATCTCCTACTCCGCCATGTCTTGTCCATACCCCCAATGATGGGTGGTGAGTCGCTTGCTGATTTATGTGCCAGATTGGCTCATCTTGAAAGATTAATGTCTACCTCTGTGCCTAAGAAGCTAAAAGAAAGCACTTGACTCATGCCGCTCCGGCAAGTGAGTCAGACAATTGTGAATTGCATGATTGGTCTGATCCTTCTCAGTTAGAAGAAGGAGAATTATATGAGGAATCAGATGTTTCTGATGAACAGCAATTTGTTGGTACTGAGATTGAGCAGGGTGAAGCAAGTGTTGTGGATACCCCAAAAGCTCTTGCTCAGTTATTTGAGGTTTTGGTTATTACTCCTCCTGAAGTAGTCCCTCCTCAAAAAGGGGAATTCTTTGGAGCCTCTAAACCTCGTTTAGAAATCCCAGACCAAAAGCATTTTTTTGATATTATTCTTAAAGAATTGGAGAAGCCTGCGCGGCTTCCTGGCATTCCCTTGGGCTGGGACAAGAAGTATCCCTTCCCAGCTGATACTGTTAAACATTGGGCATCACCCCCCGTGGTGGATGCCCCTGTGCTTAATTTATCCAATTCTTCTGTGTTGCATTCTCCTGACTCCACTACACTTAAAGATGGTGAGGATAAGCGTATTGATCAAATGGCGTGCCACGCTTTTTCCAGTGTGGGCTCAGCCTTGCTGCCTGTTGGTGCTTCAGCGCTCATGACAGTGGCTATTAGGTCTGTTGTGAGAAACCTAATGAATTACTCAGGGCTTCATCCAGCCTCTGATGAGTACGCCGCTCTTAAGCAATGTGAGATGTTTTCATTTCCTTTGTACTTTCTGCCTTAGATGACACTCTGGTCATGTGCAGCAGAACCTCTGCCTTGTTAGTCGCCATTCGGCGGTCGGTGTGGTTGCTGGACTGCAGAAATCACTTATAGCGCTCCCTTTTGTGGGATTGTGCCTCTTTGGAGAAAGATTGGATTCTGTCACTAAGGGAGGTAAATTACCTCAGCATAAGAAACAACGTCGTTCCTTTCGTGCAATGGCCTCTTTTAACCCTTCCTTTCGGGGGTCTAGAACCGGTAGAGGATCGGCCTTTTCAGCCCCTAGAGGGAATGCATGGAATAGAGGAAAGGGACGTGGCTGCCCAAGTCAGAATTGGGGGTCCAAAACCAAATCCAAAGCCTGCTCAACAATGAGGGGACGCCCTCACCCTTATGGGTGGGGGGGCGGCTGCGGTTCTTCTTCCAGGTCTGGGTTCAGGAGGTATCAGACAATTGGGTTCTGGAAGTAGTCTCTTCCGGTTACAAACTGGAATTCGAGTCCCGGCCTCCTCCCAGATTTTTCATGTCCCGGATGCCGTCAGATCCGGCAATTGTGCAGGGACTGCGGACAGCAGTAGCGTATCTGTTAAACATGGCTGTCATCTGCCTAGTGCCTCCAGCGGAAAGGGGTTTGGGGTTTTATTCCAACCTATTCATGGTACCCAAAAAGGACGGCTCTGTTCAGGCCTATCCTAGACCTAAAGAGACTCAATCAATTTATCCGTTTCAGAAAATTCCGCATGGAGTCTCTGCGATCAACGATCGATGTTCTCCGTCAGGGGGATTTCATGACATAAAAAAAACAATTAAAAAGCAGGGAGACTCCAGGTAATATCACCATGAGAACTGCCGTCAAAAAATAAGGCGTCCCACTAACCTAAATAGAATCCACACAAAAACACAAAACACAACTGGTTATAGGTGGGCACTGTCTCAATGGACCAAATACGAAACGGGGATTGAAAGTACAAAATTACCAAATTGGCTTTATTAGACAAAATATTGCACCAACCCATCCAACACACAAAGTGCACAGAAATAAAAAATCACAAAATCAGAGTTGGACACCAGGACGGTGGTCTCTACGCTAGAAAGGTTCGGATGGGTAATAAGGTACCCCAAATCCTCTCTCTGTCTATCCAGGGAAATTCCCTTCCTGGGACTGATTCTGGATACATTTCAGGCCAAGGTTTTTCTTCCTCAGTCCATGGTTCTGATTCAGGACTTGATTTGTCTATTCTTGTCCAACCCTCGTCAGTCTATCCGTCTAGGGATGAGACTAGTGGGATTGATGGTAGCTGCATTCGAGGCAGTCCCGTTTGCCCAGTTTCACATAAGGATGCTTCAGCTCTTCCTCTTGGCAAAGTGGGACAGGTGCCCACTATCATTGAATCAGACTTGTCTATTGTCTCCCCACGTTTTGCAGTCCCTTCAATGGTGGTTAATATCGCAAGGGGCAAGTAATTTCTGACTCCACGTTGGGAACTGGTTACCACGGATGCCAGCCTGGTGGGCTGGGGGGGCTTCTGGAAGAAGCATCAGTTCCAAGGATTGTGGGGGCCTCAGGAGGCTCATTCTCCAATCAATGTATTAGAGCTTCGGGCCATACATCTTGTTCTACTTCTACTTCGACTGACCCATTTCTTACAGGGTCTGCCAGTTCAGATTCGGTCAGACAACCAAACAGCTGTTGCCTACATCAATCACCAGGGAGGGACTCGCAGTTGGGGTGCCCTCCGGGAAGTGTCTCTGATCCTTCAGTGGGCAGAGATCAATGTTCCCTGCTGTAGCGATAACCCTTATCGCCGGAGGGCTTCACCGCCCGAGACGTCCTTTTCCCAATCGTAAGAGGTGCTGCTGGAATTCCAGAGTCGTCCGTGAGGAAACAGGAACAGCCCTTACAAGGGCTAGTGAACTGTAATATAGCGTTTCCCCCAATAAGAGACAGAACTTCAGTATTGAGGGTGAAGGTGAAGTGTCTTTATTAGTGCCACTCTAGGCCTTATATACACAAGTCTCCATGCAATGACAACCACACTGACCAATAGCAGCAGGGCACACAATCCCTCAACTCTGCCGGTGACGTAATCAGTAGAACAATAGCAGGCTGTAATACCATCAATCAGGACAATGCCATTGACGTAATCAACAATACACAATGGCAGTCAAAATACAATGACGTTGCCTGTAACAGTATCAAAATACAATTACATTGTCTGGAACCTAATTAAGAAAAGGCCAGTGAATGACCCGGTGGGCAATCGAATAGTGATGACATCCAAAAGACAGAGCGTCTGTCACACCTGCATATCAGCAGTTTACATTCCGGGGATAGAGAATGTGGAGACAGACTCCCTTAGCAGGGGATGTTCTCGCCAGGGAGAATGGTCTCTCAATCCAATGGTCTTTCAGTTCCTCAAAAGTGGGGGACTCCAAGGTTGGACCTGTTTGCTTCTCGTCACAATCACAAGCTGCCAGCTTTTGTGTCTTTATCCCAGGATCCTCTGGCAGTGGCAGCGGATGCCATGTCTCTAGCCTGGAAGGATCTGGGGTTCCTATATCTGTTTCCCCCATTCTCCATGATCAGCAAGGTGGTGCGCAAGCTAGCACTGGAGGAGGTGCCAGCAATTCTGGTGGCGCCAAGGTGGCCAAGACGTCTGTGGTACGCAGACGTCGTAAGGCTGGCAGTGGATCGTGTCCATCTGCCTCTTCTTCCAGATCTCATCACTCATCACTTTGTTACCCCAATTTACAAACGCTGGCTTTGACGGCATGGCTGCTGAAGTCTCCATCTTGAAAGAAGAAGGTATTTCTGATGTGGTTATTCAGACTCTTATTAGAGCTAGGAAGAAATCTTCCTCTGTCATTTATTACAGGACTTGGAGGTCCTATATTGATTGGTGTGAATCCAGGGCTTTGCCCTGTAGAGTATTTTCTATTCCTAGAATTCTGGAATATCTGCAACGAGGTCTGGATATGGGATTACAGATTAGTACTTTGAAAGGGCAAGTCTCTGCCTTGGCAATTTTCTTTCAAAGATCCTTTGCTCTTCATCCTTTGGTTAAGACCTTTTTCCAAGGAGTCGCGCATGTGCGGCCTCCCAGAAAGCCTTTACTTCCTGTTTTGGATCTTAATTTGGTGCTTTCGGCTATGCAAGCTGCTCCCTTTGAGCCATTGCAGGATATTCCTCTTCCTATTGTTACTCAGAAGGTTGCCTTTTTGGTTGCTATTACTTCTGTCCGCCGAGTTTCTGAACTGGCGGCTTTGTCTATTCAAGCCCCTTATTTTGAGAGGCATCAAGATATGGTTGTTTTCCGTTTTAAAGCGGATTTCCTTCCTAAGGTGGTGTCTGCTTTCCACCTAAATCAGGATATAGTTCTTCCTTCCTTGTGTCCTAAACCTAGCAATGACAAGGAAAGGGTCTTTGGATGTAGTTCGTTGTGTTAAATATTATTTAGTTACTACCTCGGCCTTCCGCAAGATGCTTTTTTTGTTGTTCCTTCTGGGCCCAAGAAGGGTTTTGCTCCTGCCAAATCTTCCCTTAGTAAGTGGATACGTCAGGCTATCATTGGGGCCTACATGGCGAAGGGGAAGGTTCCCCCTTTTCGTGTCACCGCTCATTCTACTCGTGCTATTGGAGCCTCTTGGGCTTTTCAGCACCAAGCTTCTGTTGAACAAGTCTGCAAGGCTGCGACTTGGTCTTCTGTGCATACTTTTTCTAAGTTTTACAATGTTGATGGGCGGGTCTCAGCGGATGCTATTTTTGGCCGCAAAGTTCTGCAAGCTGCAGTAATTTAAGTTATGCATTATTCCTTTGGGATCCCCACCCATTATAGACACTGCTATTGGATGTCCCAAGTGTCATGAATATCGGGAAGTGGGGGGGTGTGACATACTAGGAATAATACCATTTTGTGAGATACTCACCTGTAAAATGGTTATTACGAGTATGTCACACCCCCCACTTCCCCAGCCATTTTTTGTTCGAGGGATCCTTTATATGGTGATTATTATTATTATTTCAAATAATTTTACAATTATTGAATATAATTGACTCGCCCTCTACAGGCCGGGTTCCCAAGTGTCATGAATATCGGGAAGTGGGGGGTGTGACATACTCGTAATAACCATTTTACAGGTGAGTATCTCACAAAATGGTATTTTTCACTTTCTGCCAGTCAGTCCTTTTTTTGCTATTTAACATTCATTCTTTTTTTCTGCCCCTTTCCTTATACAATTTGTCTGCTTTCCAAGTTTCTTTTTTTCTCACACTCACTTCTTCTTTCTCGCATTTTTCACATCCTCTCCCTTTTTCTTGCTTTTCTGCATTCTGTTTCTTTTACCTCTTTTCCACATTTCCTCTTTTTCTTAATTCGCTTTACTTTTTTCCTCACATCCAGTGTCCATCTACATTTAGGCCATCTTGTGCCTCTCCTCACACATACTGTCTTAACTTAGCCCAGTTTTCTGCCTAATAAATAGGATATTCATAGGAAGCAACATCATAAGTAAAAGGGAATATTTCCATTCCGCAATGACAGATGGTATGTGTGTGGAGGGCACAAGGGGTTAAATGTCTATGCTGCACAATCCAAGAAAAAAGCCGAAAGCACTGTGGGTAATCATTCTATTCTTAGTATACAGTACGTCCTGCTCCAGATATAGTACTTACACTTGTGTTATCCTCCGCCAGATGGCGCTGCACTGCAGAGACATGCAAAACAGGCTCCTCCCGGCCCCTCAAATACCCGGGGACCTCCCACACATCCCCAGATTTCTCTGCAGTGCCGACTGCGAAGACATGAAGTATCACTCTCTCGCAGGTGAGTGGGGCTATTAAAGCCTGCGGCCCTGTTGGACTATTTCCACCCGTCCTCCTCGGGATGTGCCTCCCAGCCTGGGCTGCGCTGTTCGGGTGAAGGTAGGCAGCACCATGCGTGCTTATGGAGCCATGATCCACCGCAGTCCCCCACCAAAGGGTAGGCGGTTTAGGCTGATGGTGAGCCTCTAGGGGATGCCCCTCCCGCATTATTGCCCATGCCCCATGTAGCGGTGGGCCCTGTACAAAGGGTCGCCATCCTCCCTCGTTCCCCCCGTAGCTCGGGGGGGAAGAAAGGGGGGGGGTGTGCCTGAAGTGTCTGTGTATGATGGCACTTAGTCTGTCTTTGGACTTTTATATATATGGTGTCAGCCGCCGCGCCTTTTTGTGTTTTACTCGTATAACTGCCGCGCGCGTTTTTCCTTCGTTGGATGTTCCGCGCCGGGCGGCGGCATTACCTCAGACACCTCTGTGTCCTCATTGGCCGATGTTGGACTTCGCGCCCTTCGGGAGGGCGGGGCCTGGTCTGGTGCTCTCCGCGTCATGGCTCGCTCTGGCCCGCCCTTCGAGGTACATGGCGCCATTTTGTCCACACGCGACGCGTGGGACGTTCCTGCTTACCGTGGCCCGTAAGTTCCCTCTCGGGCGGCTTATACTCATTGTAGTGTTTCGGTTCTGACACCATTCTTTTCTCATTGTGTCTTTCAGACTGGTGAACACCATTGGCTTCTCCCGGCCCGGTGTATTAGATAGCGGGCCTTGTAAAATTCTCCCACTTCCCTAGCGGGTCTTTGGGGCATCCAGGGTTGCTTATAGCGTCAATCCCTGCTGGCATATTGAGCCTAAATAATCACCATATGGAGGCATCTCACAATTATGTGACCGGGGTCCCCCTGGGACAAGACCGGCTGTGTATAGCGTGTGGACAACTCCATGCTGATGCTGACAGGGCGCGGGTCTGCGTACCCTGCGCCGAGCAAGCACTGGCTCTGCAATCAGGCCTGCCAGTGGCTGCACCTCGTTTCAATTCGCCTATCTCCCCATGCTTAAATCTCACTCCTGCTGAGTCGCATACAAGTGGGGATTTGCAGCCTGTTGCGTCTTCTAGACTGCCTACGGCTGAACAGATTATTGCGAGGTTGTCAGCGCGCAAGGGCCCTGGTAAGAAGCGGCACTTCACGCCTCATGTTACTGTTTTCCCTATGGGAACTGAGGAGTTTACTACTCAGTGTGGTTATACCCCTTCTGAGGAAGGAGAGCTCTTCTCTGACTCAGGCTCATCTGATGGGCCGGGGAGTCATGACGATTCTGGCCATGAATACTGGGCCCAGAGTGACACTGATGATCTGTTGATTAAGGTCTTTGAGGTTCTGGCTATCTCTCTCCCTGGTGAGGCTCCCAAGCAGAGAGGGGAGCGTTTCCATACAGCAACAGCACGTTTGGAATTCCTGGAGTAGGCACATTTCCAGACTCTTGTGCTCAAGGAATGGGAGTGCCGGGGTCCCAGGGGACTGGGATAGGAAGTACCCTTTCCCCCCTGAGGTGGTTAATTGTTGGTCACCCCCCCCCCCCCCGTGGTGGATGCCCCGATCATAGGGGTTCCTAACCCCCCCTTTATTGCAGCCCCCGCTTATACTACCCTTCGGGATGCTGAGGACCGGCGCATTGATCTGCTGGCCTCCCACGCCTTTACATGTGCAGGGACGGCGCTGCGCCCGGTCTGTGCCGCGGCTATTACTGCCATGGCTGCTAGAACCCTAATTAGCAAGATGCTTGCTCGTCCCCCCTGTGATCTCCCCTGGGATGTGTTTAATGCACTCTCCAGTTGTGATATGTTTGTAAAATGTATCCTATTAGCGTTGGATGACACCATTAAAATGTGTGCAAGAACTTCTGCCCTTGTAGTGGCTATACGTCGCTTGGTCTGGCTGCGACAGTGGGGTGCTGACGATGCTTCTAAAAAGACTCTTACCGGGCTTCCCTTTAGAGGGCTACGCCTGTTTGGGGCCCGTCTAGACCTGTTTGGTAAGAAGGGTAAGTCACCGCAACGCAGGCGGCCGGCTCGGCCCCCTCGGGGCAGGGACACCCCTCCCCCCCTACCATAGTGTTAAACAAGAACCAGGGCTGTCCTTCGCGGGGACTCGCGCAGACTCCTGCCCCGGGAGCAGCAGGCAACACCCTGGCCCCTCCGGCGGGGCTAAACCTAAATCTTCCACCAAGCCCCCTCAAGCATGATGGGGCGCCCTCACCCGTCTGGGTGAGGGGATGGCTGCGGCACTTTGCTCTTGTCAGGAGGCATCACGCCTCATACTGGTGGATTCAGGAGGTAGTGTCCTCCTGATGCAAGATAAAGTTTGCTGTGCGGCCTCCCCCAAGATTATCAGGTCCCGGGTACTCCTGGTCCCTGCCTCTGTTCAGGTACTGGCGCAGGCCATGCAAGGCCTGTGGGGTCTGAGGGGTCACTTGCAGATTGCCCTTAACAGGCAGAGGCAGGGGCCGCTACACCAACCTTTCCACAGTCCCCCAAAAGGATGGGTCAGTCTGGCCCATTCTGGATTCACAGGTTCTCAGCAATTCTCCAATTACAGGCAGTTTCTGCATGGAAACTCTGAGATGGGCCATCAGCGCCTTGCGCCCAGGGGGCTTCTTTGTCATCTGTGGAGCTCTAAGATGCTTATGTTCACATCCCTGTGCCTTCAGGACACCGTGGCTCTTCAGGTTCGTGTTGGAAGTCCAACACTGCTAATTTGTGGCCTTGTTATCTAGCCTCTCTTCAGCTCACCCAGGTGCTGACGGGGGTGATGTCTCTGATGAGACCAAGGGGCGTCCGCGCGATGACCTACCTGGACGTCCTTTTTCACTTCCCAGTCTCTACGTCAGGCTAAGTTGGATACCCGGCTGGTGGTGTCCATTAGGAGTCATTTGGATGGGTGATCCATCACCCCTAGTCCTCATTGTCCCCTTAATTGGTAACTCCATTCCTAGGAATGAATCTGGATTCGGTTCAAACGAGAATCTTCCTTTCTTAGCAATAAAGTGGACAATCTGGTCGCATGGGCTCAGTCCCTCACTGCTGTCCCGGTCCCTTCACCAGGCAGGGATGCAGCTGGTGGGCCCGTTGATGGCTTGCTCAGAAGAGGTCCCTTATGCTCAGTTCCCCTTGGGCCCTTCTGTGACTTCTATTGTTAATACAGGACAGGGATCCAGCATCCCTGGAGCAGGGTATGTGTGCCTTCCCATCTGGTAAGGAGGTCCCTCTTGGAGTGGATGAACTCAAGGAACCTGTCTGGGGGCAGTTCCTTCTTGCCCCTTCCTGGAAACGGTCACCATGGATGCCAATCTCTCAGGTTGAGGGGGGGGTTCTTCTGAAACTCCCTGCGGTTCTGGGGGAGGTGGGGCCCTTAGAAAGTCCATACACCTATCAATGTTTGAAACAGTGAGCGTTTTCAGTTGGTCCTATCTCGCTTGACTACTCCTCTTCTGGGCCTGCCTGTTTGGGGGCGCTCGGTCTGTCTGACGACAGTGTCTTACATTAATTATTGGGAGGGGCCTGGAGCAGGAGGACCCTCCAGGAAGTGTCTATGATCCAAATCTGGGTGGAGACAATGTTCCCTGCATATCAGTGATATTCGCTCCGGTGGGGGTCCCTCTGCGACAGGATGTGCTAATCCCTGTGTCACTATGGGGTCCAACCAGTTGGGGATCTGTTTGTGTCCCGTCACTATCACAAGCTCTCGGCCCTTGTTTCCCTGTCCCAGGATCCTCTAGCCGTGGTCCGGATGCCTTAGTAGCGTCATGGCTGGACGTTCGGTTCTGTATGTCTTCCTCCATTCCCCCTGCTAGGCAGGGTTCTGCGCAAGATTGCTCTGGTAAGGGGACCAGTAATTCTGGTGGTCCCCGGGTGCCCTAGTAGAGTGTGGTTTGCAGACGTGGTACCGAGGGCAGTAGTTTCTGTACGTTCTACCAGGAGTGCCAGCTCTGCTCACTCAGGGCCCCTTTACGTCACCCAATCTACAGACTCTGGCCTAGACGGCCTGACTGCTGAAACATCCATTTTGATGGAGACAGGCTTATCTGTCTCGGTGATTGATACTATGGGAAGACTAGGAGCAAGCTTCTTCTTCTTCTTCCATCTGTTATAGGGTATGGCATACCCATATTGATTGGTGTGAGTCTAGGGCTCTTCCCTGTCGGGCGTTCTCGGTTCTCAGGGTTCTAGAGTTATTACAGCATGAGTTGGAGTTGATTCTCCAACTCAGTACTCTGATGGGTCAGGTTCTGCCGCCTTACTTTAGAAGTCTTTTGTTCAGTTTTCCTTGGTTAAGACTTCTTTCGGGGGTATTCATGTGCGTCCCCCATGTAATCCTATGGTCCCTGTTGGGATTTGTATTTGATTCTGTCTGCCTTGCAGGGTTTTTCCCTTTGGTCCTATTCAGGATGCTGTCTGGCTGTTCTTACTCTCAAGGTTGCCCTTCTGGTGGCTGTTACTTCGGTCAGACGTGTGTCTGGCGGGCGGCTCTATCTATCTAGCCCCCATTCCTTGAGATCACCAGGATGGATGGTGTTCCGCCTGAAGCCGGGTTTTCTACCTAAGGTGGTGTCTTATGTTCATTGTTTCAAGATGTTGTTCTTCCTTCCTGCCTTATTCCTAGCAACCCTGAGGAAAGGGTTTTGCATTCCTTGAACAGGTGTTGGAAGTTTTTTCCTTGGTATTCACTGTGTCCTTAGGAGAACTAATATTCCTTTGGGCCTACGGCCACTCCATCCTGAATGTGCGCGATCTCGTCTGCTTTCGGGAGTTAGGCGGCTTGGCCCTGGTCATTACTTGGATGGGATGGTCCCTTCTGGTCCTAGGAAAGGGTTTTTGGCTTCTACTGTTAGCGATTGGATTCGTCAGGCTGTTACTCAGGCCTATTCCACCAAGGGGAAGAATCTTCCTTTCGGTTTACTTCTTACTCTACTCGTGCTTTGGTGCCTCTTGGAATTTTCAGCACCAGGCTTCTGTTGAACTGGTTTGCTAGGCCGCTACCTTGGCCTTCTGTTCATACCCTTGCAAAGTTTTACAAGGTTGATGTTAGGGCCTCAGCTCATGCTGTTTTGGCAGCATGGTTATGCAGGTGCCAGTGGTTTTAAACTGTCTGCTGTTGTCGTTTTTGTTGGGGATCCCACCCTACTTTATGGACACTGCTATTGGATGTCCCAAGTGTAAGTACTATATCTGGAGCAGGACGTACTGTATACTAAGAATAATACAATTCTGTGAAATACTCACCTGTAGAATTGATATTATTTGTATACAGTACGTCCTGCTCCACCCCACCCTGGTTTTTGCATTATTCTGGATCCCCTGTATGGTGATTGTTACCATTGTTATAGTTACCAGTTTCGGTGGTTTATTCTCTCGGCTTCTTATTCACTGCTTTTCAATGCTGGGGATTTGTGGGAGGTCCCCGGGTATTTGAGGGGCCGGGAGGAGCCTGTTTTGCATGTCTCTGCAGTGCAGCGCCATCTGGCGGAGGATAACCCAAGTGTAAGTACTATATCTGGAGCAGGACGTACTGTATACAAATAATATCAATTCTACAGGTGAGTATTTCACAGAATTGTATTTTTCAAGGTGCAGCAGGGTTCTTGCTGGCTTCTTATGTTGCTCAACAAGGAACAGGGGTACGAGAGCCAGTCTGGCTTCAGGATGTGTCTGGAATTTGCATAGGGGAGGTCTGTGACGCATCCTTATGTATAGACAAGCAGGTAGCATGAAGCATAGGGACACACCCACTGGCTGGGAGATTTCAGGTCTGCACTCTAATGTTTCTATTCAAAACCGGGGGGAAAAATTAATCAATATTGCAAAAAAAGAATTTATATTTTAACTCTATAGCAAATCTAACTTTGGATTTCGAGCCCTTGTCTGGACATTTAATTTAAATATTTAAAAATGTATATGTATATATATATATATATATATATATATATATATATATATATACTTTTATTAAATGGTCTTTTCAGGCATTGGCAACAATGAGACAGAAAACAACTCACTTAAAGCAAAACAAAACTCACTCTGGCCTGCCTTGGCCTTTTTCGAATCGAAATTACAGAAATATTGTTAAGTGTATATATATGGGTTTTGGGTCCAGATGGGATGCCCCATCTATTGATATATTTTAAATGTATGTTAGTGTATGGTTTTAATAAATGTGAGTTCTTGAGGCTTCCTTTAGTATTATGTGAATTTTTGACCAGGTGGGAGGGTGCGACTGTCACTGTCTTTGTGGTTGCTGGTGCCACACAGGAATTAATATAATTTAGCAAAAGTTATTAGTTGCCCAGACGGGTGGACAACCTTTCTTTTCTTTTTCAGATTTAACATCCGGCTACTCATCCCCCACAGGCTTTACTTCTATTAGTCCTTTCAACATATTAGCCTTGATTCAGAGAGACAAAAAAACTTCCGTTTTAGTTCTGATCTGTTCGATTCTGTTTCCCTTTTTCAATAAATATCCGTCCAGATGGAAATCCTTACGATCTTGCGCCTGCACACTACAAACTTAACTCATTAAAGTGCTCGCCTACATATTTGCCACCCTCACTTCTACTACAATGTTTAGCTAAATCACTTAGCACTGTCCTCCATCTTCCCTTTTGGACCCTTAAAGCTCACCCAAACCACTTCTCGGTTAGGTTCTTCTTCCATTTTAGCCCCCTAAAACTTACCCAAATCACTTCTCGGTCATGTAAATATTCATTTTTAAATATTTCTGGGCCCATTAGTTTTGTGTTAATGTATTTTGCAAATGAAATGACAATGTCACATTTTTTTTATACCATCATAAAATATAAAATGTAAAAAATTTTGAAAATTTCAAATTTTTACAACTATAAAAAACAAAATACATAGCAATGGCAGGCCACTGAACATTATTCTTCATCTGTGGTCCGCAACAAGTTGCGCAGCTCTTGCATCTCGCCCACCAACTGTAGGACCCTGACACTCAGTTGTGCCACTCTGGCACGTGTGGTCCCTGTTAAAAAATGTAAATTAAAATTTTGGTATAACCTTGTTGGGGTCATACTGCAGTGCCCCCCCCCCCCCTGTATGGTCCAAACACCTAAATCTGGACTTCAAAAGCCAGAGGGCCCTCGCCACCACGGCCCGGGTTTTGCATAGTGCCCGATTAGAGAACCCCTGGCCCGCATTCTGCAGGCAAAGAACGGGCATCAGGAGCAAGGGCGAGTGGCACATCTTGGCAAAGGTAACCAACTAAAACAATAACTCCTACAACAAATTAAGATTCAAGTTCAACAATCCAAATATAATTCACAAAGGACATAAGTCTAAAAAAATATAGCAATTATATGGATGTGTGGAAAAATAAATGTTTACATGCTAAGGACTAATTAAGGTCATCATTAAAATGCTTCGATAAGGCATACATGAAATGTATTGATTCAGGTATGCATTGCTATACAATTTATGGCCTCGGCCATGCTGATACATGCAATGCCTTGGTGCTAAAGACGCGCAGACTCCTCCACATAGCCACAAAACATGTTCAACAATAGCATTCCGAGCCCTCATAGGTCTCGTAAGTGGATCGGAAATGAAACGGATTTATAGGGTGGTGATCTGTCGGAAATCAGCTCTCTGAATCAGACAGAAACCCATCCCAGCAACGGAAGTATTCTGAACGAACGGAAAATTTCCGATTTTGTTTGGAAAATGATCCGAACGGAAATGTTCTGATTTGCTTCCGTTCATCGGAAGCGCATTCCCGAACGTTCGTGCGAGTAGAAAATGGACGAAAAAAAGCAAAAAAAATGACAAACACCCACCAAAACTTTCACAGACAGCTACGGAAGTCCGGACGAACGTGTCTCTGAATCGAGGCTATTGTCCTTAAAAAAAAATAGTACGTGCATTAGCAAAAAATAAACAAACTTGCTTCCGGAGAAGGGGGCCACATTTAATCCTTTATCTTTCACCCCTGCTGCATTTACTCCAAGTCCCTTAACAAGATTTACTGATTAATAGGCCATTGGCTTAACGGTGAAATAAGAGCAACTTTAAGCCTTTTGCATTGAATAGTGTTAGCAAAAGGCTGATTTTTTTGGTGTAATTGGCTTTATTATCATTGTTTTTTCTTTAATAGCCAAATACAAGAAAATCCTAAGCAGACTTAAAGGCACTGACCACCCATGTAACAAAACAAAAGAGTACCCACCTTTTGTCCCCCGCAGCTGTCTGCTCTGATTCGATGGTCAGCAACTCACCTTATGTTGGATCACATTCTGCGCTGCTTGGCGTATCAGTAGTAAAAAATGAATCCATGGCAGATTCTTGTGGTCAGTTACTTTTATGTAGTTCTGATTTTTATTTATTTGCTAATTCTAAAGCTTACCACATCCTGTAAACAAACTTGTTTTCCCTTCACCCCCTCCTTTCAGCATCATTCCTACAAACCTCTTCCATCATCGAACACAATACTTCCCCCATCTCCTCAAAGATTGAAGGCTCTTGTGAGCAAGGCCCTGATTCCTTTTGTTTTAAACTGGGAACAGCAGCTATTTTTTACAAAATGGGTGTTGCTCTGAGTTCAGGGGGCATCCTGTCTGCTGAAACCCACGTGCAGGGAGGCATCATCATAAATGCACTCTCATTGGCAGTCGCAGTCACGTGGTTGCCAGCTCTTGGCCTGCTGGCTGAGTGCTGGCAAACATGTCTGTGGCAGCCAATCAGAGCATTCGATTTCTCTGGGGGGCTGAGGAGAAAGATAAGAATTCCCCCATTTTCCGATCTTAATGGCCAGGGGGACATTGACAATAGGGATTCCCCTGCCCTTGAAACAACACCTATTGAGAAAAATAGATGATGTTCCAGTGTAAAAGCTGACTTTTGATTATTGTATTGTGTATTGAATGATGTTAATTTGTCCTGCAATGTCTTTTGGAATGTAAGGCTCTCTACCACTGTCACTAACCCACCCCAGTCCCTACAAGCCCAATTCTAGAATATTGCTTGAAGAACAGCAAACCACTTCATACTATGCTGGTCACTGTACAATCCAGTGGCTGGCTTGGCAAAAGGAACAGAGTCTTCTATTCCCAGTTTTAATTAAGGTAAACCAGGCTATACGCTACAGAGGTGGAGCAGAACCCGTTGGGCTTCCTCTCTATCCACATTGGATCTGATAGCAACTGTTACTTGCTTTTATACAATTTTCCAATTTCATGCTCTGCAAAGTTGCCATTGGACAATGTAAAGAATAATCTTAACGTGACTGCGTGTAAATTTACCAAAAATAACAAAACCCCCACATTTGTCACTGGTTACAGAACATGTACAATAAAATATAAAATACAGACCAAAATCACAGAGAGCAACATATGTATACGAAAGAAAAATCTATATAATATAAAAGGCTGTCTGTTTATGACTATAACCTGCTGTGCATGGCCTCAGAAAGCACTGTGTAAATAAACCACTGTTTAACAGAAAGGTCATAAGTGTACCAAATACAGTATACAAACACATACCTATATATAATTTATGTGTGGATAAGAAGTCCTGTAATTCTCAGAAATGTGTATAGATGTATAATTGCTGCAACTAACAGCATCAAAGAAAGATCTCAAAAACCAGATCACGGGGCACTTAAACAGACACCAGTTACAGAGGAATTCCCACACGATTACTGTGACAATTGCTCTGTCCAATCAAGTGTGATATGTCCCAAATATGTCCAATAAGACAGATCATTGGCCAAGACAATCTGGTTGGTCAATGTGTGGATACAAGCATCACTAAATCAGGTTATCGTGTCAGGCTATCAGATTTGACCCCTTCAGTTTTACGGACCATCACCTATCTGGGATTGACCTATCTATCTGAGATACTCTTAGAGTCTGCTGGAGTGGCTTCAGTGTGACAGTATAATTTGGAATGTATTGCCCAACTGATGGGGGGGGGGGGATCACATTGTCTCTCTCTCTCTCATATATATATATATATATATATATATATATATATATATAGCTTTGGTTGAGTGGCAAGGCACGTCAAAACATTTTTATTGTACTATTTGAAGCTCAGTTTTAGAGATTTTACTTCTGTGTTGGTCAATAAAGGAAGGCTTCCAGGGTGACTAGCATGAAATATTGGGTATAAAAATATCCCATGCCTTACCACCTTTTTTGACCCATTATGTTTTTTTTGTTAATATAATGTGATTAAATTTAGTAAGTGCAAGTGATTCCAAATCTGTATAATGGGGACAGACAGCACATAAACGAAAACCCAGACTCTTCTCTGCATAATCTAAAACGCGAAAAATCTTCTATACACAAGTGAACATTTAAGGCAGGAGATATTTAGTCCTTAGTCAATCAGGATCTTGTGTAAATAAATGGAATAAAGAACTGAACCTATACTGAGATGCAGCTAGACTTTATTCAGCACTGTTAAAATAAATATATAAGCTATTGGTCAAATCTACACTCACTGGGATAAAGCTGGGCTTTATTCAGCACAGAAAACTATGTAAGATACGGATTAATATACAGTCTTAAAACAAACATGCATGGAATATGCCCCAAATATCTATCTTTACATTGCTGAATGATTTGTTAGCCCCTGGAACAACATGTGAGAGTAAGTTACATGTGGTGACATAATTGTGGGCAACATCCCATTAAATGTATAATTTATGTGGTTGCACATCTAGAAGAAGCTCTTAGTGTTGATGTCTATGTAGTTCGGCCCTTGTTTCCTTCTCTCTGAGTTCAGATCACCTTCCGTTTCCTAGGTCACCTCTAAGTATGTGTTAGATGGACTAAACAGAGTCAGAGTCAGTGATGAGCGCTCACCTTTCAGAAACAGATGTGGTGTTGGGAACATGCCCTTCTAGGAATCCACTCTTACACCAGTAATCCTCTTTCAAGGGTGATAAAAAGTAAGAGAGGAAATGAAAGACAAGCCGCTTGTGGTAGGGATCACAAGTTCAGAAGTTACACTAGAGCTTACTTTAAATGGGTAATTTATAAGGAGACAATATGTTCAATTTCCTACTTGAAGGCATGTTAAACAGAGAGACTGTGATGGGCTTTTACCTGAAAGCTTTATGGCTGTAGTGTGGGGGTTACTATATGTTACTTACACATTATCCTGCGCAGGCAGGAGTACAAGAACAAAACATGGTCCATTTAGATATGAAAGGGTGTCCCTCTAAACAGCCATGACTCTGCTCTCAAACACTATTTCCTTTCTGCAGTCTTTTTACCCAAGCCAGGTACCTGGCTGGCTGTGCCTTTGTCCTTGTTTTTTAGTGGGTATCTTGTGACAGTTTCCAGAAATAGCTTGGCTGGATGCAACATAGGGTAGTCTATTAGGTTGCTAAGTTTAAAACACCTTACATGGTGCAGGAATCCAGCAATGGCAGTGGCTACAGCAAGGCTGCACATTGATTGGGGAAGGTATGCCAAGAGGCCCAGATCGCGGGTATAAATTCCTTGTATAAAACTACTGGAGCCCTTGGGTGAAATCTCTTAAACCATAATATGTAAACAGTTAGGGTATAAAACTGATGGGGAAAAGGCTATAAATATGGCACTATGGAAATTGGCATGTGTATTGCTAGCATGATACATAATTTTTAAATGTTGTAGTAGGGTAGTGGAACGACATAAGAGTGTAAAGAATCTCTTTAACTCCCCTTACAGTTTTGCCTGAGCCATGCACGGGCATTGAGTAAAAAAAAAAGCTTACAGCTTTGTCCTAGCAGAAAGTGGACACTTACTGGCCACTGCTGCTGGAAAACATCCTCAGCCTGTGTAAGAGAGACCCATGTTCATTTTGCAAATACAACTGGATGTTTAGCTATGTGCTTGGATCTCTGTCATCTGTGTCACTGATATGTTTTGGGGGTGGGGGGTTATGGAGTTTGTGATTGTTATGATAGTGGTTTTGTTTGTCAAAATGGTTTTGTTCTGCTTTAACTTTGTATTTTCTGCCTAATTGGTGACTAAAAACCTTCACAAACCTGAGCAGGCTTCTGCTTGGAAGCCTGTGCTCTGTTGGGAACCATGGTATTGCTTGTGCATTGGCAGTTCTGACATGCAGCCTATAAGTGGGGCATGTTCGGTGTTTGAGCCTAGACCAAGGTGGTCAATTTTCTAGCCAGGCTGGGGAAACTGGAAATCCTGGGCCCTAAACACATTGATAAATGGCGCAGGAGCAGTGGCAGGTGAGGTCTTGAGGCAGGAGGTAAATCTGATCTGGGGATCTGATGGGGTTGTGGAGTTTCCCTTTAAACATCCTGACCAGTGTGAACCATTGCTGTCTATAGGAGAGACAATCAGTTTTCTTCTATGGTATCCATTTTTTCCCGCTTGTTAGCCTTATTTTTTAATTAAATCCCAAAAAATACAAAATATATGTATAGATAGATCATAATGATGTCTTTACTTACAGAATTTTGAACTGCGTGGGTTTATTTTCACTTGGTTTAATAACCAGCAACCCTGTCTGTTTGACAGCATTTTCTTTTCCAGACACACTGAGGTTCCAGAAGACTACAATGGCAGTCACTTAGCAAATACAGATTAACCCTTTCACCACCTCATATTGCTGCCGTGTGGTTATTCCATTTCCCTACTTTGCTAACGTTTGAGTTGCAGATTGCTGAAACTTCAATCTGTAAATGGCCCCCCTATGCCTTGTATGTTTATATAATTTGTCAACAATCGAGGGTTTTATTAGGGTTTATTGGCCTTCATTAAAGAATGTATAGCTTGCACACTGCACAACATCAGAAGATATTCCACCATAAACCAGAAAGAAACTTCAGGCTTTGGAATGTCATAAATGTTTAAGAGACTTCCTTCCTTCCATTATTTACTATGGCTTTTCTTTTATAACAGTAAGTGTTCCCTTTTATTAGTGTTGATGTCTTGCTCCAGTATTTCCCTGGACTACTTAGAAAGCCACATTTTACCTTAAAGGCTATTTTAAATTGTAGATCTAGAGGTAAGATGCATTGCAGCTGGGAGGACAGCCAGTGTCTGATCAGTATAGTGATAGCAGAAACATTTCTTAAAAGTCTGTCCAGTGAAATATACATTATAGTTTCTGCTGCCTTCCTTTGCCAATTTCTGCTTCAGTGTATCACAAAAAACCTGACACTTGACTCACCAATTCTTTATTTTACCTTGTTTTCTGAATAGCCATCTGTGTTAAAATGTAGGTGTAACTTCAGGGCACTATTATAGTATATCCCAGACAATTGCCCAATTTTGCTAAAATAATTCAAACTTCTTGTTTTTAGAATTTAAACGTTTTATCAGAGCACCTGATTTCTGATTTTCACCTTCTTTAACACTGGAGATCGTGGTTCTTATTTTTGTGGTGTGAGGGCCTCTATTTCCCTTTATCCTAAGTGTTCCTTCAGTCAAGGCTTTTATTGGTGTTCTTGGTAAGGATTTGCAGTTTACGCCATATGGTTATCTTTTTATGCTTCTGGTCTAGTTTGACCCTCAAACAATCTGGAAGAATGGTTCATGATCTCACCTGCGTGGGAGTCTGTCATTCTAGTGGTTAGACCAATAGTTTGTTGGAAGGCCTGAGGTTACAGGCTGATGTGGCCTTATCTGCAACTCTTAAAGAGCATTGGTGGGTTCCATCAACATAATGGTCTGAGTATCATGATGTTTTCATAGTCTCGTCTGGAAGCTGGTACTTCCAGACGAGACCCCTTGAGGTGCTAGTTGCTTGGCTTGATGGTGAATTCTTAAAGGGGCAGTCCAGGAAAGGGTATCTGAATTCTGTCCCAAGTATTTATTCTCCATTTCCTGCAGCTTGCTGCAAATGCTGTAGCAGGTCTCCGAATTTGCCCTTCATTTCAATTGTATTCCTCTATGACCACCTCCAAAAATGGTCACCTAGCTACCCCTGTTGTTATTGCTTCCAGCCTGAGCAAGCTACAGTGGTTGCATGTGCCAGGCTCGCTTACGCTGGGATCGCTGAGGGGCAGGAAATGGATATGAAATGGAAATCAAAGAGCACATTTTGGAAACCTATTACAGCATCTACAGCATGCTGCAGGAAATGGAGTGGCAGGCATATGGAACAGTCTTCAGACGGGCACCTTCCTTCTTTAAAATTGACATTACTTGGGCTGCCCCTTGTTTTTAACCCCACTATGGAGACCTATTTCCAACAGGCCTTGGCTTTGTTTCCTTGCCATGGAAGCCACACAGGTCTGGAATTTGGTCTGGATTTAGTCTTGCAGAGGTTTCCTTTTGAGTATTTAGCTTCCCCCCCCCCCCCGGTGGTCTCCTGGAAAGTTGGGAAGTGACCTTCCTTCTAGCTGCCATTGCAATGAAAGAGCAGATCTGTCTTGATTGTTTCCTGTCACCCTGAATTACATTAAAGCGGAACAAAGCCCAAGCAGACCTTTTCCGGTGGCTCCCTCTGCAATGTAAACAATGCAGAGCAAGAGCAGCCACATCCATAGTATCTCTAGGCTAAGATGTACTCCCGCACCCAGGCATACAGATGCGGGCAGGAGTGGGCCCACGTCTGGGGATGCAGCTGATTTTTCCCAATTGCCGAGTGCAGAGCCATTTGCCAAGTATTAATATGCATGTCAAACAAGAGCCCAAACGTGCCATTGGACCAGGGAAAGTTGAATTTTTTACTGGGCGATCTGGGAGGTTTCACGCATTGGGGCATCCCAAACTGCAATGCTTTGGGAGAAAGGAACTAGTCCTGGAATAGTCAAAATCCCAGGTTTTGTCCTGCTTTACGCAAAGAATGTCTGATATTTAAAGGGTCATGAGTGGGGTACCCTTTTTTTTTCTTAAGGCTTCCTTTTATTTTTAGTACTGCTTATCTCTTGTCCTCTCTGTGTTGTTCAGACTCTTTGTAAAGCCTTTTCTGTGTGAGGTCAGTTATATTCATGATCTTAAATGTTGGCACCCCTGAAATTTTTCAAGAAAATGAGGTATTGCTAACAGAAAAGGATTGCAGTATTACATGTTTTGCTATACACATGTTTATTCCTTTTGTGTGTATTGGGACTAAACCAAAAAAGGGAGGAAAAAAAGGAAATTGGATATATTGTCACACCAAACTCCAAAAATGTGCTTGACAGATGTATTGGCACCCTTAACCAAATATTTGATTACACACCCTTTTGAAAAAATAACTGAAATCAGTCGCTTCCTATAACCATCAATAAGCTTCTTACACCTCTCAGCCGGAACTTTGGACCGCTCTTCCTTTGCAAACTGCTCCAGGTCTCTCTTATTGGAACAGCAATTTCCCAACAGCAATTTTAAGATCTCTCCATAGGTGTCCAATAAGACTTAGATCTGGACTCATTGCTGGCCACTTCAGAACTCTCCAGCGCTTGGTTGCCCTCCATTTCTGGGTTCTTTTTGACGTATATTTGGGGTCATTGTCCTGCTGGGCTGTACAGTGCGACCCAAAAGCCGTTGATAATCCTCAGATTTCATTATGCCTTGCACACATTCAAGGCACCCAGTGCCAGAGGCAGCAAAACAACCCCAAAGCATCATTGAACCTCCAGCATATTTCACTGTAGCTACTGTGTTCTTTTCTTTGTAGGCCTCATTCCATTTTTGGAAAACAGTAGAATGATGAGCTTTACCAAAAAGCTCTATCTTGGTCTCATCTGTCCATTTTCCCAGAAGGATTTTGGCTTATTCAAGTACATTTTGGCAAAATGTAGTTTTGCTTTTTTATGTCTCTGTGTCAGCAGTGTGGTCCTCCTGCCATAGCATTTCATTTAAATGTCAACAGATAGTTTGCGCTGACAATGATGCTCCCTGAGCCTGCAGGACAGCTTGAATATCTTTGGAACTTGTTTGGGGCTGTTTATCCACCATTCGGACTATCCTGCGTTGACACCTTTCAGCAATTTTTCCGTCCACACCCAGGGAGATTAGCTACAGTGCCATGGGTTGCAAACGTCCTGATAATGTTGCGCACTGGGGACAAAGGTAAATTTAGATCCCTGGAGATGGACTCTCTGGAGAAGTCCTCAGACAGTTCTCTTCTTCTCTTTCTGTTGTCCATGCTTAGTGTGGCACACACAGACACACAACGCAAAGACTAAGTAAACTCCTTTGTATCTGCTTTCAGGTGTGATTTTTATATTGCCCACACCTGTTACTTGCCCCAGGTGAGTTTAAAGGAGCATTACATGCTTGAAACAATCTTATTTATGGACAATTTTGAAAGGGTGCCAATAATTTTGTCCAGCCCATTTTTGGAGTTTAGTGTGACATTATGTCCAATTTGCTTTTTTTCCCTTCCTCTTTTTGTTTAGTTCCATTACACACAAAGGGATTAAACATGCGTATAGCAAAACATGTGTTACTGTAACACTTTTCTGTGAGAAAAAAAGTTTTGCACAGTAGGCACAAAAAACAAATAAATATTGATTTTTTAATATATTAAATGCTGTCCGTGAGACAATTTCAGTGTCATAACCAGCCCTATTATGGACCTGAATGTTTAGATATTTTTCTGTTATGTATTATTCTCCTCATGCTAAAAATTGTACATTATGTCAGTACAATCTAAAAAAGTGACTACACAAGGAACCATGCTGTGTAATTGTATTATGTTTTAAGAGCAATCAATGTACAGTAGTATGGACCCCTTTGTAAATGAAGTCATTGGCTTGTTGGGTGCAACCCTTCAGGCATATCTTTGCAATAATAAGGGAAGTCAGGTAATGTCTCCTTTTTTATGTTTTTTACTTAAATGTGTCCCTTGAAGGCACAATGTCAGGTATTACTTGTAGTTACATTCTACTTGCGTTGTTGACCTGTCTCTGCTTTTGATGTTCTACCTTTAACCCTTCAAAGGGGTTCCTGCAGTAAGAAAATGAAAACTAGGCTTTAGTACTTACTGTAAAATCCTGGCAGCTGGGCCAGTTCCCTACCCATATTTCCTTTTCTCCCTCTTTCTTGGATTTGTTGGGGGAGCTTGCTCTTCTCCTTTTTTATGATCCGCTTGCCGCAAACTGAGTATTATCCTCTTCTGCCCTGGGTGTGACCTGAGAAGCCAGTTTTTTCCAAGAAGAAAGTATAATGTATCAAATTAACTGGGCCCTTTTTGGGGCTTTTAATGTTACAAGGAGTGCTAAAGTCTAAATGTAACCACTATAGTTGACATGCTGGTAAACTGCATGTATGTTCATAGTTATGTTTTTATGTATCCATCCTTAGTCCAGGAACTGTGTTATGTTTAAACCCAGAATTTTGACTATCCTGGGTTTTGGTCCTTGGAGTGCCCCAAGGTCCAATAGGGGTGCCCTGCTGTGTGAAACCCCCCAGGTCCCCGAAGCAAACTCACCTCTTCCCAGTCATATGGCGCAGGCGCTCGTCCAATCAGAGCACTCGGATACGCTGACTTCCCTTTTCTAAGGTGAACGGCTCTGAGCGCACTGACGGAGACATCACCCGATACCCTCTAGCAGGGAGCGTGCCAGTGCTGGCCATCCCTGCTAGAGGGATAGCGGGGATGTGGCTGCGGCTCAACCATGTGCCATTAGACCGGAAAAGAAGGTAAGTGTATGGGCGACCTGGGGGGGTTTCACTCAGGGGGACATCCCAATTTTGCATGCCCCGTGGGGAGGGAATCGATCAGCCTGGGAATCAATAAGATCGTGTGGGTTTTGGTCCACTTTAAATATCAGAAAGTTAAAACAAATTGAAAATTAATGTTAATATTAACATTTTGTCTTTATGTTTACACTGTATGCTTGATCTGGAACACAATGACTTATCTCCTCATTTTCAATAGTGTGTAGGTTAAATGTACACCATGGATCCCATTTATTGCATCCCTACGGGTATAATTAGTATGTCACACAAAGTATGTTCTTTACTTTCAGAACCTTTCTAAAATTTCTGGTAATACATTTTGCAGTCACCTCTTTGAAAGCCCTCCATCTGCCACAATCTTCATGAGCCGTTATTGTGAAGTATATTAGCCTCTTTTATACCAGCAACTTACACCCAAATCTTTGTTTTATTGAGCGTTGTATAATTGAGCCCCCACAAGTAAACAACATTACATTACATCATGTCCAAGAAGGAAAGGGGAAAAAAACTTTTCATACCCATCTTTTTATTTACCAGCTTACCAATATATTTTTTTCCTTTTTTTTTTTTTTTTGCCAGAGAGCTCTCTGAGATGCCTCCCTCCCCTGCAGTATTTGTATGTGTGAAGAGAGCAGCAGGATTTGCTGATGAGTCTATTTTGTAAAGTGTATCGGCTATGAAAAATGAGAGCTCCTCTCATGTCTCTGATTTGTAAATCTCATTTATTTTAAAGGTTGGCTGTTTTTTTTTTTTTTCTTCTCTCGCTGTTTTTTTTTTGTTTTGTAGTGTTTGCAAGAAAATGTTTCTTGGTTTATTCATGCTGACAGCTGAAAAGCTTTGGACCTAATTAAAAGTATTTTCACTCGCACCTTTAGTGAACCATTTCATTATGCTGCAATGCACAGATTGCATTTTGAAATATGGTGATAGTTTAAATCTGACCTTTTAATCCCAAACTGCCAGAATTTCCTTAAAACTACGCTCTCAGGCCACACTTTATGTATATTAGCTGTTTGGTTAGAAATTATCTTCTGTACATGCAATGACTAACAGCCACAAGCAAGCAGGAAATGTATTTATTTCAGTGACATACCTGAATTGCAAGCTTTTAGTTGTTTTGTATGTCCTTCACTGTTTTGCCTTTATGTAGTCTCCTTTTCTGCTGGATAAAAATGTGTATTGTCCTTGACTGCTTGTGTATTTGTTCTGTGTGATCAATGTAGTTTGGCCCATTATTGATCGTATAAATGAACTTTTATACACCGTCATAGTGTTTATCCACCTTGTGTTGGCCTGGATGTTCTCAGCAATTAAAATGGTGTCTTATGCTTATTTCCACAACTGGCATCTTTTTCCATGTTGTTGGCCTACACAGGGACAAAGTCATTTTTGACATAACGCTTGACTTTCTGCCCAATTTTTAATATATAATCAACTACACAACAAAGTTTTAATGAAATGTAATCCCCCTATCAGACAGTGTGGCAGAACCCCTCCCCCACCACCAGTCTGGGGTAGAGCAGGGAGTTACAAATAAAAAACTCCTTACGCCACTTGGGATCCAGCCTCACATGGGTGTGTCTGCCCATTCAAGTGATGGGAAGGGGAAAGGCAGGGCCGTGCACAGATCAGTTAATGCCACTCAGCTAAATTAATTTTATGGTAAGTACTAAAAATACTGCTTTTATAACACAATCCTTTTTTTCGTTTTCATATTATTTGTACCTATGTTCAGTTTAGATGTTGCATTGCTAATACTTCTTTAGTAAAAAAAAAAAAGTTTTAAAGCCATTCATTTAGCTATACATTGTTTAAAAATACCTAAATAAATTTGTCATTCCACCTTGGCATATACAAATTTATATTAGTTTTTTTTTTTTTTAAATAAAGTTTTAGCTTTATTGTAAGTCCTTTGTTTTTATAAACAATACAGCTGTTTATCCCTCAAAGTGGTTCAAAACACAACAGGATTTTGATTAACCAGGGTTTTGGTCCTTGCCACCAAAGCATCCCAATTTGGGATGTCCGGCTGTGTGAATCCCCCCAGATTGCCCAGGAAAACTCACCTTTCCCCAGTCCAACAGAGCATACCCGGATGCGCAGCCAGTGCGCTCGGCTCCATGGAGCCAAATGACACATCCCCGGGTGTCTCTATTAGGGGGCGTGCCTCTGCAAGCCATTCACAAATGCCTAGTGCGGGCGCGCACCTGGCTTAAATGCATGCACCGTTGGGTCGGTAATCAGGTGGGGATTCAGGGGATTTCACACAGAGGTGCATCCAAAATCTTGATGCCACTGGGACTTCCAGGGCACTGGAGATGGATTTGGTCCACTTTAAACCCCTTCAACATGTTTCACCAAGCCATGTCCATTTTATGAGCCTTCATGCATTACACCTCCACTCTCGGCCACAAAGTCCCTGAATGATACAATCTTTTTGCCAGTCTTCTTCACAGATTTTCTAGGGCTTTTTCCATTGAAAAGATTTCCGTACCAGAGGCCTCTGATGGCTAGGACCCAGAAAAGGTCACAAAAAACTAAAATCACAACAAACTGATTGTTGAAAAAGAAAACTTTTTGCATCATTGAAAAGCAATGAAAATCATTTTTTTCTATTTAACAATGGAATGTACTAGAAAGCACCTTACCCAGAGACAAGCATATGTGGCTTTTATGAGGATATTCCTTCTTCCTGTTTATGAAACATACTCTATGCATTAGGAGCATCAAGGTCTTACCAGGCCTTAAAGGGAAAGTCCACTTTCTATTGAATCTTTAAAAAGTTTAAATATTTGTGAGCCAAAAGGATGTACTCAAACTGATCATGTACTTCTTTTTTTTCTCTCTTGTGAGAAAATGTGTGTTTTATGGAAACAATCTTTGGCAACATATAACAAGTCTGTGCATCAAGAAGAGAGATGTGAGTCCTATACACACAGAACATTGCTGCTGGGTATGTGTAAGGTTGAGTGAGCTCTCTTCACCTCAGCAGCTGCCATAGCAGCAGTGTTCAATGTGTACAGAGATCACTTCTCTTTTCTTGGTTTACAGACTTGTAGATTGCAGGTAGTAAACACTGCGTCCATAAAAAACACATTTTTCTAACATAAAAGAAATATAAAAATACAAAAGCTCCACTATTTGAGGACATCCTTTTGGCACAAAGAACAAATACACTTTTAAAAACTTTAAGTGGGCTTACCCTTTAAGTAGCATGACAGGCCCTGTTCCTCATAGATTTTGACCTGCGGAGCCACAATGGGTGACCGAACAGCTGTTTGGGTAAAGACACGAATAAGTGCTTGGGATCCCAGGTGAGTAAAAAAAGATGTCCAAGGAATCTTGTCAGAAATTTCCTTTAGGTTTTTGGTGTGAATTTACACTAGCAATTCTGTCTAGAAAAGGTGGTGGCATGTTCCTAGCGGTGAATCCTTCTTTGGGTTGCTTTCTGTCCGCACATTTCCTTGTTAAGCTTCAAATATTAATCTTCACCTGTTTTTCTACATTCACTACTCTATTACCACCTATTACCTCATTTCATTTTCTTCTCCTCTATTGTGTCCAAACATTTGCACCTATTTGTAGTTATTTAATAAACTATTGGCTAGTTAATATTTTGGCCCCTGGGGTTATCTAGATAAAGGATCCCAACCAGTGGCACTCGGGAGTCTAGCAGGTTGTATGCAGCAATGCTGATTAGTTGCCATCTTTACTTAACCTAAGTCTGATTTGCTCCATAAGTACAAAACTGCTGCAAAAGGTGATTTCAACAATGTATGTGCATTTTTGTGCTTTTCATGCACTCTAAATGGTTGCCCTGTATATTAAAACTATTTTAGGTAATTTACAACCCAGGTAGTATTGGTGGTACTATGAAAAGGGAAAGTGGTATTTGATGAAAAAAGGATGGGAACCAACGGTTTAGAACTACATGATTTGGATGATTCTTTTTATTCCACTGCAACTTTGCTAAGAGGAGATTTCACTTTTAGATGCTTCAGCAGATGCATTTTTGGACCAAAATGTATAAATAGTTTTATTTAAGACATAGACGTTTCAAGAACTAAAAAAGCACAGTTACAATTACAAAGGATGTACTTTTCTTTAACTATGATAAAAAAAGATATATTTGGTCAAAGCCCTGTTTATTATCAGCAGGTAGTTTCATATTTCCCAAGTAATCTTTATTTATTTATTACTAAGCTGCTGCCTTGTGAACTGTTAATTAAAGACACTTTGCGGGTTTGAAATTATAATTAGTCTTTCTAATTGAACTTACAAGAATTTGCTGAGGTGACATTTTTTCGCAGGTTCAGAAAACTTTTCAAGCATCACAGGTATTACGGCAAAGTTTCTAATCTTTAACTGTAATAGAAAAAGTGCCACGACTGTTCATGTACTGTTTCTTGATTCTTGGTATTTGTGAACTCAAATGTAAGAAATTGTGGAGGCCAAGTATGTCTTAAGCTAGTTTAGATTTGGTCATACATATTAAACACAAATCTGTAAAGCCTAGCTTAACTGTATAGAATAAAGATTCTAACAGACATCTGCAGTAATAGTAAAGGAATTAAAACATAATATAAAACATAATGAGATGATTTGTTTTGCTTTCCTGTGATCTGGCTCTGGGATCCACAAATTTACCCACTTCATATTGTACATAGTGCTCAAATGTCAACAGCGCTGTGCTGTCTATTAACTGTGATCCTGGCTTGGAAAACTGTGTGAACACAGTCTATGAATTAAACCGAACACCACCCATTTGTATTAAGTGGATGTTGTTCCCTTTGTAGGGGGGCAGGTCTTCAAAGATAAGGCCTTATCTATATCCTTCAATGCATGAATGTGATGTCGATTCAGCAATTGTTCTTTTCTGTCTTTCGGCCATCATATCGAGCACAGCGCAGTTTGCCTTATCACTTGAACCGCTCTGGATGTGAAGTGCAAACGGCACCTGCAACATGGATTGTTGAGACCTATTTTATCTTGTTTTTAAACACATATATTTTTCCATCTACCAATTAATTTTCTTCATGGAAAAAAATGTGACTTCTTGCCTAGAAGCTAGACACTAGCAGCCTCCCTGAAATTGGGTTCCTCACCCATTCCTTGTGTGAGTTGTTACCAGATTTTACACCTGTGGAAATATAGCGACATGCTTGGTTGTTTTAGCTATGACTTCTAGTAATACCGTCTACATGCACAACAGCTTTTCGCCCTTAGCCACAGTGGATTGTCATGGAAACAAATGTTGACTTCTTCACAGTGATGGCCTGGGCTTTGAGTCAGTTTACTCCATCCATACCGCATTATCCTTTTATTAATAATCCTGCAATACATCCATTCAGTACATTCACATCCTGGAGTATCCATCTAAAGAGATGATTTTCTGACTACCACAGCTACACACAGCACAGTTAGATATTGCTCGCATATTGTAGTCTAGCTCACAACATTTGTGACCACATTTAAGTGTGCTGCATAGATTAGAGGTCTTGGAGAACATTGTATTCAACCGTGCCTCATCAAATATTTGGGAAAAGGAAAAGATTCCCTGTGAATGTAAAAAAGTATACTAATCAAGATACCTAAGAAAGATGGAATGCAGCAATTGGAAAGGTAGACTACTGTCAATCACTAGTAAAATTATGTCAAGAATATGAGGCCGATTCATCAATAGCGCCAGGTAGCGACAGATGAGCGACTGTAGCGTGATTTTTTCAGCGCCAGCCAGTATTCGCTGTGCTTGGCCGGCATTAGCTTGATGACAGCGACTCAGTCGGTGTGCGGTAATGTTGAATACTGGCTGGGGGGTCGCTGTTTCACAGGTCCAGCGTTGTATGTGAGCGCCTGACAACGAATGGCCAGAGCGCACGGCTAGCTTCATATTCATCAACAAATCACGCTCCGAATGTGCTGTCGCTGTCCATTCCTTGTTTAAACCCCAGAGCGCTGGCGCCGATCTGTATTAACTAGTTTTTAACCCCTAAACAACCATATTTTTTGAATGTAACATTATACATGTTTTTAGAATCATTTTGTAATATGAATACATTAATCTCAGACCTGTTAGATCAATTCTGCACATATTTTTTTTTTTTTTTTTTTTTTTGACTTAAAAATAAATCCTAACATTGCAGAAGTGGTCTCCGATTTTTTGACATTAAAAAAATTTAAAAAAAAATTATTACCAATTAATCATGAATTATTATAGATTGCTCCATTGAAATGCATTGGACATCGCCAGGGAGCGACAGCTCATACCTGGCGCTGTGAGGGAATTTGCAGCGGCGCTGTTCGGTCCAGCCGGCTTCATGATGAATGCCGCGCTAGCCGTCGCTCTCGCCGGCGCTAGCCTCATTTTGCTTGATAAATGCGTCATTGTGACCGCCGCGGGCGTACTTGAGTCGGTAGTCGCCGTTAGCTGCCGCTACCTGGCGCTCGTCAGACACTACCTGGCGCTATCGCTTGATGAATAAGGGCATAAGTCTTAACAGAATTAAAGAACACATGAATGAAAAGCTAATAGAATAAAAAGCTGGCTTTTGTGAAGGACGAGCGTGCACTGATCAAATTAGCACTCTAAGAATAATAGTGGAACAACAATGAATATCAAGACTCATATCTTCTGTTCATAGACTTTGAAAATGCCTTTGACTGCAAGGGCCAAAATAAAATCTGTGAGGCTGTGGGAAGATTTGGGATACCACAAAACAATAAACATAATTAAAAATATGTACGATGACTTCAGATGTCAGGTGGAGGATGGTGGAAGCATAAGTGAACCAATCCATACAAAATCAGAAGTGAAACAGGGATGCCTGCTGTTGCTACTGATGTTCTTAATGACACTGAAGCTTGTGTTGGAAAGGGCAATGAACAAAAGGACTGACTACAGTCAGAACATTGTGAAGATCTTGACTATGCAGACGATCTCTGCCTGTTAACCCAAAGTTTCCAAAAAATTGAAAATGGGAGCTGTTGAAGTGGGATTGAGGATAAACAGAAATAAATTGAAGAATTCCCCTCTTTCTGTTACCTTCGGAGCATTATTACTACAGAAGGAGGTACAGGGAACCGAAGGAGATAGATCCAATGGAGACATTTGTGCTGACATTCTATTTGAGTCTACCTATGAAATTATCAGCTACGGAGCACTTAACCCTTTAAGTGCCAGCCTACCTGGAGTTTTTGTCACACTCTGTTGCCAGACCATTTTTCACTATTTTGCACTTCCCATGTTCAAATGTGATTTTTGAAGGGATTTCCCAGGAAAATGATATATTGTTTTTTTCAGCAGAGTCTGAGCTTTAACATGAAATGTCTTGTTTGTCATTTTTTAGGTGTATTCTCAATATTTTTTGGCGAAATATGTGCAAAAAAATAAAAAAAAAATCTATTTTTTACAATTTGTAGGGTTTTTTTGGTAATAAAAAATGTACGTTTGTCAATAAAATCTTATTGCGTGTGAAACCCCAATTTCTCACAGTTACAGCGGTACCACATATGTATTGGTAGGCACCCTTTCCTGCCCAGGAGACTCCCCCAAACTGAAACAGAGCTTTAGGGGATTTTCAGAAAAAATACAACTGTGATATGCGCTATGCGCACCTTGCAGTTTTTCCATAAAAACAACCCTTTACATTTGAAATACCCCCCACAAACTATATATTCTCTGGAAGTACACACCTCAGGCTTTCTATTTGTACCAGGCTTGTTGATGTGGCCACAGTTTTCTAGAAGTAATCCCTCAATGTATTCTTTGGTTGCAAAGAGTTTCCCTAAAAAAAGGATAAAAAAGTAGAATCAAAGCCACATTTTCCTAAAAAAACTATATACAAACAAGAAAAAACAAGTATAATCTGAAAAAGCAACATCCCCCGAACAGAACGATACCCAACATGCATAGTTACTGTCAAGGGAAGAGTTGCCAAACACCCCATAAGCAAGTAAAGCATGAGCATAACGGTAATTTTTCTTTAAAAATTTCAGCTCTGCAGACAAAGTGCTCACCATATATTCCCTGAAAGTACACATGTTAAGCTTTCTAAGCATACCCAGCTTGTTGTAGTGGGCTCATTTTTCTGGAATTAATCCCTCAAAGAACTCTTTGGTTGCGCAGGGTTTCCCTAAAAAATGTATAAAAAAGCTGAATAAAAAACACCTTTTCCTAAAATATAAATATGCAAACAAGAAAAAACAAGCTAAGTCTGAAAGCGCAAAGTCCCCCGAACAGAACAATACCCAACATGCAGAGGTACTATTAACCCTTTTAATTGCCAGCCTACTTGAGATTTTTTCACCCTCTGTTGACAGGTCATTTTCCCCCATTTTGCGCCATGTTTTGTGACATTTTTGCTGGAATTTTCAGGAAAATTATATATATATATTTTTTGCAGCAGAGTTTAGGCTTTAACATGAAATGTCTTGTTTGTAAATGTTATTTATTATTAATTTTATTTATTATTAAGTAAAAAAAATAAATAAATACAAATTTATTTTTTAGGAAATTGCCTCCTTTATTTTAAATAAAAGATATATTTGATTAGGGAAAACCATATTGCATGTGAACGCCCCATTTCTACCGATTAGAACGGTACCACATATTTAATATTTATCGGTAGCCCCCTGTCCCTGCCCAGGAGACCCCCCTAACTGAAACAAGTAATTTTTAACATTTACAAATAAAATACAACTACCATCCACACTACAAAGGGTTAAATCGAGAAAAAAAAATGACATAGGGTCCCCCCTCCCGGGGGGGGGGGGGGCATTTTTTGGGGGGGATTTTTAAGGGTTAAAAACCCTTAAAAATACAAAAAAAAATGACATGGGCCCCCCCTTACCCAAAGTAACCAGCCCGGGACCAGCTATGCAGGGCTTGTAGGAACAGGGCGCAGGGGCCAGCTTTTGTGGCCCCTGGCCCTGCAGGCTACAAGCCCGCATAGCCTGTGGGCCCGGGCTCTTCTGCCCCCCCCCGGGCTTTGGGGAGGCAGGTAATGGGGGTGCCAGGGGTTAATGGCAAGTCACCGGCTAGTGCAGGGGACTTGCCATCCCCCCAGCCTTGAGGACTGGTATAGGGTTCTCATGGACCCCTTACCAGTTCACAAGGAGTTAAATGTAAAAAAAAACACACCACACAGAGAAAAAATATTTTATTATTATTTTTTTTTTTAATGCCTCTCATCCATACTGGAGCACTCTGTCCCTTGGCGATCACTGGCTTCTGCTCACTTGCTAGAAGCCTTTTATAGCTGCTGGATGACAGAACACAAAAGGGTTAATTAAAAAAAAAATGACATACGGGTCCCCCCTCCCAGGGGGGGGGGGGGGGGGCATTTTTGGGGGGAATTTTAAGGGTTATAAACCCTTAAAAATCCCCCCAAAAAATGACGTAGGGTCCCCCCTACCCAGCATTACCGACCCGGGCCAGCTATGGGGGCTTGTAGAACAGGGCGCAGGGGCCAGCGTTGGTGGCACCTGGCCCTGCAGGCTACTAGCCCACATAGCCACTAAGTGGCCCGGGCCCTTCTGCCCCCCCCTGGCCGTTGGAGAGGCAGGTAATGGGGGGCTGGGGGTTAATGGCAAGTCACCCACTAGCCGCAGGTGACTTGCCAGACCCAGAGCCTTGTGAACTGGTATAAGGGGTCTCATGAACCCCATACCAGTTCACAAAGGGTTAACTGTGACAAAAAAAAACACCACACAATAAAAGTATTTTATTGTACTGTACTTACCTCCGATTGTAAGCTATTGTCCCGCGCCGCTCTGATGACAGATGCCGGTGATCGGCATCCAGAGAAGGGGGAGGCAGGAGATCAGAGGATCTCCTGCCTCCTCCTTCCCCGGCACCGATCACCGGCATCTGACAGCTGAGAAGGCTGAAGCCGGAGATCGGGGCCGGGATGACGTCCTTAGCCCCGCCCCCTTAGCGGCAAGATGGCGGCCGCCATCGAGGATGAAAGGGTAGAGAGACTCCCGGGCTCTCTCCTGAAGATCGGTAAGTCCTGGGGTGGACCGGAGGCCCCCCAGGTGAAGAGGACGGACAGTGGGAGCCAGCGCACGCAGGTAAGTGAATGTCATTTTTATTTATTTTTTTTTTTACAGTTAGCAGCTGCTGCTGCAGAAGCGGGGGGGGGGCGGCCTATTCCGGGGGCTCTCCTGGAGCCATCCGAGCCATCCGACCCGGCCAGATCCAACGAAGGGTCAGGTGAGTATTTTTTTTTTTTTTGCCCACTAGCAGGGGTAAATGCCAGGCACGTAAATTTTACGTGGCTGGTACTTAAGTGACGGAGAGGCAACCACGTAAATTTTACGTGGCTGGCATTTAAAGGGTTAAACTCAAAATCAAACCGGCATTCATCCAATAAAAACACTTTTACGGGATGGCATTGGGCACCTTTTTTAGGAGATAGTTTTACTTTGAGAGACAAAGTACCTGAGACTAAGAGATTGTAACACAAATTCTGAAAATCATCATGCCTCCATCTTCCAGAAATGAAGGAAGATTAGGGTAATTAAATTGTAAGTAGTTATGTTTGTTCAGTTTCAGACTAGACTGCTACATGTTTATTTTTTAGAATGGGTCAGATCCCTGGTGTTTTTGGACAATGCCTACATTCTATCAAACAATATTAGGTTTGAATTGAAGTTCTAATTTCAGCCGCCACACTTAACTGTATGACATTTAGTCCACCCCGTTAAATGACAAATTGTCGTCACAGATATCAGTCTGACTGAATGTGGAGAATCTATGGACTTACAGTCAGTACAGAGAAGATGGTAATTCAAAGAACCAGTCATCTCCACATATGTTCTTCATCTGAAGGAGGTACCTCTGTTGCTCTGTTACTGTTCCAGACGCCCTTTAGAATAATCTGATCTGCATACAGTCAGACATTGTCAAGGTAATGGTGGATATATATATATATATACGCCCTTTAGAATAATCTGATCTGCATACAGTCAGACATTGTCAAGGTAATGGTGGATATATATATATATATATATATATATCACCGGCACCCACAGTTCATAGTGGTGATCATGCCTTTTCCGTTGGAAGGAGATTTTTGTTTCTGCTCCACTACCTCCACGGTTCACATTCCTAGCATAGAAAGTTCTGCAGCGGAATTCCTCAGTTTCACTGGCTTAGACTCCCTTGCGATCACTGGGGTACTCCAGTCGTAGATCTATTTGCATCAAGATCCAGCAGTAGGTCAAGAAATGCGCAGAATAAGATATGTTATATCCTGACTGTCCTAGTGACTATTGGCTTTTAATTTCATCTAGTTTTCACATTTTCCCACCCATGTTTTGTATGCAATGGTTCAAGAAATCAGATTTGTTGAGAAGATTATGTTACACTGATCTGGTGAACCTCACAGTGGTCGATCCAGTTCACCTTACTCTTACATCCCTATTTTGATGGCATGGCTGTTAAAGGTCAATTTTAGGAAAGGCTTCTCAGAGATCTGTCATTTCCACCTTACCCCCTGTAAAGTTAATTTTGAATACTAAAGGTCCTGTATGATTGTGTGCTGCTCATAATTGCTTGGATGCTGAATATTTTATTCATAATATCCTCAATTTCTTGCAATATGGATTGATAAGGTCTTCTGTTAGTACACTTAAAGTGCACCTTCAGTAAAAAAATATAAAGCTTAGTAAATTGCTCCCTAAAGCCCCCTCTGACAATCATTGATGTAAGTTATTTGAGGGGGCTTAACTTTTGAACTGCTAGACTCCATTTAACTTCTGAGTTGGTCTCAGAAGGTGGCCCTTCCCTTGGTTGAATCTTCCACTAGAAGTTGGCAGCCATACTTTCATCAAATCCCAATTCTTAATGGTTATAAAGACAAAGCAGTCTTAAACAACTTTCAGAGTTTTTTTTTTTAACATATGTCAGTTTCATTATTCCACTTAAACTAGGATATTTTGTTAACAGTTTTTCTCAATCCCACAGCCTAGAAGTGGTTTGTGCACTAAAATTATTTCATTTATACATATAAGGACGTTGAGAAGACTGATTCTTCTCTGTGAATAGTCATAATGGAGGGGAATTATCCATTCAAGAAACCACCAACAAATGAATTAGAATAGACATTGTAGAGTCTTTTGCCACAAAATGCAAGAAACCAGCTTTGAAGGTCACAGCTCTTTTCAACAGATCTGTTGGCTCCTCTTGAGCCTTTCAACATCAATCCATGTGAAACAGGTCTACAAAGCAGCTACTTGGTCATGTGGCCATACTTCTACAAAATGTTACAATATGTCAATATGGAATCTGATATTGCAATGGGCATGAAGATTTTGTGTACTGTAGTTTAAAAAAAAAAACAAAAAGGCTGAACCATTTTATGGTTGTTGGCATTCGGCAGTCTATGGTGAATTTATGCTGTTCAGTTCCCACCCTGCATATTACTGCTTGGGACATCCCATATGTACTGAAAAATTAATAAAGCACTGTATCCTCCACATGCCCCAGGAGAAAAACAAAGTTTTAGTACTCATCATAAAGGTCCTTTTGTGGGTTTTTGGGGGGACTTGGCTTCCCCACTTTTGGGGTCCTGGCTGCCTCAGAGTGGATTATTTTATTTTGTTACTATGTTGGTTCATCCTTTTCCAGGGTTATCATTCTCTGTTACTACTGCTTAAGAACTGGCTTTGGTTGCTTAACCAAACACTTACTTAACCCTTTCAGTGCCAAGCACGTAGATTCTACGTGCTTGCTTCCACTCCACTTAAGTGCCAACCACGTAGAATCTACGTGCCTGACTTTCCCCCCTGCTAGTTAAAAAAATAAAAATAAAAAATACTCACCTGACCCCTCGTTAGATCCGGCCGGGTCTCCTCCTTAATTTGGTGCCATCCGATCCCCCGGAATAGCCCCCCCCCCCCCACTTCGGCAGCAGCAGCTGCTAACTGTAAAAAAAAAAAAATTAAAAATGACATTTACTTACCTGAGGCCGCGCTGTCTCCCGACGGGTGTCCTCTTCACTGGGGGGGGGGGGCTCCGATCACCCCCCAGCCTCTTCCGTGGCGAGGAGAGGGCAGAAATTGCCCTCCCCCCCACTTCCTGGAACGGGTCTGCTAGCCCCGCCCCCTGGGGGCGGGGCCGGGTGACATCGTTGTGATGTCACCAACAGCCCTCTTAATGCCGGCACCCGGCACAGAGAATCAGTCTGTTCGGGTGGTTGGAGGAGAGAGGTGAGGAGGAGGAGAGGGCTGAGATCGTCCCCCTCCCCAGGCTCTCTCTTCCAAACACCTGAGCAGACTGTCATCGCAGATCGCCGGGGGACAGAGGATAGGAGGTGAGTAAAGTAAAAAAAAAAATAAAGATCATTTTTTTTTTTTCTTATGTGTCTGTATCTTTTTATTTAACATTTAACCCCTTGTGAACTGGTAAGGGGTCCATGTGACCCCTTATACCAGTTCACAAGGCTGGGGGATGGTAAGTCACCCGCTTGCCGCAGCGGGTGACTTGCCATTAACCCCCGGCACCCCCAATTACCTGCCTCCCCAAAGCCCGGGGGGGCAGAAGAGCCCGGGCCCACACAGGCTATGTGGGCTCGTAGGCTGCAGGGTGGGGGGGGCCACAAAAGCTGGCCCCCTACTCTGTGCCTACAAGCCCCCATAGCTGGTCCCGGGCTGGTAATGCTTGGTAAGGGGGACCCCATTTCATTTTTGGGGGGATTTTTAAGGGTTTTCAACCCTTAAAATTAAAAAAAAATGGGGTCCCCCCCCCCCGGGAGGGGGGGCCCTATGTCATTTTTTTTTTTAAATTAACCCCTTATGTTCTGTCGCCCAGCAGCTATAAAAGGCTTCCAGCTGCAGCAGGAGAGCAGAAGCCAGATTGATCAGCGTGGGACACAGGGATGAATGGGATGAAGTTAAAAAAAAAAAATAATAATAAAATATTTTTTCTTATGTGTCAGTGTCTTTTTTTTTTTTTTTTTTTTTTTACATTTAACCCCTTGTGAACTGGTAAGGGGTCCATGAGACCCCTTATACCAGTTCACAAGGCTGGGGGCTGGCAAGTCACCTGCTGCTAGCAGGTGACTTGCCGTTAACCCCCGGCACCCCCAATTACCTGCCTCCTCAAAGCCCGGGGGGGGGGCAGAAGAGCCCAGGCCCACACAGGCTATGTGGGCCCATAGCTGGTCCCGGGCTGGTAATGCTGGGTAAGGGGGACCCTATGTAATTTTTTTTTAAATTAACCCCTTATGTTTATAGTGTGGATAGTAGTAGTATTTTATTTGTAAATGTTATAAAGTGCTATTTTCAGTTTGGGGGGTCTCCTGGACAAGAATGGGGGGGGGGGGTCTACCGATACATATGTGGTACCGTTGTAATCGGGAGAAATTGGGCTTTCACATGCAATATGTTTTTCTCTAATAAAGTAAATGTTTTATTTAAAATAAAGGAGACAATTGTCTAAAAAATATTTATTTATTTTTACAAAAAAAAAAAAATTAGAAAAATTACAAACAAGACATTTCATGTTCAAGCCTAAACTCTGCTGCAAAATATATATCTATAACTTTCCTGAAAATTCCGGCAAAAATCATGGTTAAACATGGCGCAGAATGGGGAAAAACTTCAAGTAGGTTGGCAATTAAAAGGGTTAATAGTACCTATGCATGTTGGGTATTGTTCTGCTCGGGGGACCTTGCTCTTTCAGATTTAGCTTGTTTTTTCTTGTTTGCAACCTAAAAATTCTTTGAGGGATTACTTCCAGAAAGGCGAGCCTACTACAACAAGCTGGGTACTCTTAGAAAGCTTAACATGTGTACTTTCAGGGAATATATGGTTTATAGGGGATATTCCAAATGTAAAGGGTTGTTTTGGTTGAAAAATTGCAAGGTGTGCATTTTGTCTGCAGAGCTGAAATTGTAAAGTAAAATTACTGTTATGTGCATGCTTTACTTTGTGGTGTTTGCCAACTCTTCCCTTGACAGTACCTATGCATGTTGGGTATCGTTCTGTTCGGGGCATGTTGCTTTTTGAGATTTTACTTGCTTTTGCTTGTTTGCATATAATTTTTTTTTTTGGAAAATGTGGCTTGATTCTTCCTTTTTATTCTTTTTTAGGGAAACTTTGTGCAACCAAAGAATACATTGAGGGATTACTTCCAGAAAACTAAGCCCACATAAACAAGCTTGGTACGCCTAGAAAGCTTGAGGTGTGTACTTCCAGAGAATATATAGTTTGTGGGGGGTATTTTAAATGTAAATGGTTGTTTTTCTGGAAAAACTGCAAGGTGCGCATAGCGCAGTTGTATTTTATCTGAAAATCTCCTAAAGCTCTGTTTCAGTTTGGGGGAGTCTCCTGGGCAGGAAAGGGTGTCTATCAATACATATGTGGTACCGCTGTGACTTGGAGAAATTAGGGTTTTACACGCAATAAAATGTTATTGACAAACTTATATATTTTATTACAAAAAAACACTACAAATTGCAAAAAAATAGATTTTTTTTATTTTTTTTGCACATATTTCACCAAAAAGTATTGAGAATACGCTAAAAAAAGACCAAACATCATGTTGAAGCCCAGACTCTCTTGAAAAAAACAATATATAATTTTCCTAGGAAATCCCTGGAAATCCTTTCAAAAATCACAGTTGAACATGTGTAGCGCAAAATAGTGAAACATGGTCTGGCAACAGAGGGCGACAAAAGCTGCAGGTAGGCTGGCAGCGAAAGTGGATAACACATCAACCCAAGGCACTGAATAATGGAACAAAGTGCTGCATCTTCCACATCCAGAAGAATAGACCTTTATGTTACCTTCAAGTCTAATTTATCATCTTACTTTAATAAAGTGTCTCACTCGTTCCAGCGGCCTTCGCATGCCCAGGCATTCCTTCAGTATTCATCTACTATTTTCAAACTAACTGGTGAATGTGGGCCTTCTCCCTCACTGTGATTAGATCATGTTGTTCATTTACTGCACAGAGCGTACGTGCTAGGTGCTACCTTAGCCCTCCTCTACGGGACTTGGTGGGGATGCATGTGGATGCCTTAGGCCACCAGATGGCTATTGGGCATCTAGGACTTGGCAAGTCATCTGCAGGGGAAACGATGTAGATATATATTGTTTTTTTTTTTTTTTTTTTTGCCCAGACAGACCCTTTAGAAGATATAGCTAAAATCATCAGAGACTTTCAGCCACATTTCTTGTTCATTTTCAGATTTGTATAAACTTTGTGGTTCAGCAGCCCTGCTTATTATGAGCATGCCTCTATCACCTCCCAGCCCTTACATGCATTCTCATATGCAATAAACAGTAGCTCACTGGATACTACAGTTGCATGTCAGGCTTCATTTTACAGCCCCAGCCCATTGGGCAGCATGGTGCATGGCATAGCAGCAACAAAGAGTTGGAAATCCTGGCTGAAAATCCTTTATAATTGTAAATGTATGTTCTTTTTTACACTTACTTGAACTATTAGGATGGCTGGAGTTCTTCAGTGTTAGATCGCTCTGGCTGTAAACCTCCAGTTAAATGCAGCTTTTCCATATCTTAGTGGGAGTTTGCACTGAGAGTCTTCTCCAGGCAGGATTGATTCCTTAGCAGTCGGAGACTATATATTTTTGCAAGCCCCAAGAAACCTGCCAATTCACTATTTTTCTCCTATGACATACCTAATAAAGGCCTTTTTATGCTAATATGTTGCCTTACAATATTCTGTTAAACACAAGTAAAACCTGTAGATTTCTTTACTTACAGTATAATATATATGTGAAATGTTCTAAAACATTATTTCATGCACGACTGGTTTGTAATCTGCTTGTGCGAGAAGGTGTCCAGTTGATATTGTGATATTTGCTCAGTTTCAGGGAGCAAGCATTCACCTTTTGTGTAAATGTTAATTAGATCATTAGGAGATCTGTACATGCACCCGAAGAGCTTGGCTTTGTGAATAGAGAGAAATTACACACCTCAGCAATGAAAGAAATAGGTCAGCTGAGGTTAAGTGCATAATAATGCACAGGTGGAGCAGATCCTTTGAAAAGCCAGAAGCAAAGGGTTAGGTTGATGTGTTTCAAAGGATGGAAATGTCAATGATAGATACTGTTATATTACAGTGCCTCTTACTGTCTTTCATGTGCTTACTGCCGTGATTTGAATTATTAAAATTGATCAAAAATTAAATTATGCACGGCTGGGCACAACATTTGACTTGTTTCTGGTCTTACTGAAGATATATCTTATTTGTTGCTGAAATGGAGGACCTCCTTGTTTGTAATCTTGGTGCAATAATAATGTTTAACAGGGTGTACAAAAAGTTTTTTCGCTACACAGATTATTTTATAATATGTAAAGAATTGATAAAGGCAATATTATAAATATAAGATATTTTTCTCTATGATCAGTGGGGACACAGCCTTTACTTGTGGTTTATAGTTATACTTACTGTTTATAGCCCCACCTATAGTATATGGACCCTTAAATCCCTAAATTAAGGTATTTCAATCACTGCTTTTGCTACAGGTGTATACAGTCAAGCCTCTAGCCATGCAGTCTGCCACTACAAACTTTTTGCAAGAATGGTTTGTTTGAAAGAGCTCCCTGAACACCAGCATGCTACTGGAACAGAATGTCACCACTGCACCAAGTCAGCTTGCAGAGGGGGGAACAGACTCTATGCTACAGTTATGCTGCAATGTTCTGTTTGGCAGATGGATGATAGACCCATGTGGGGAGTTCTCGTTCCTTGCTCAACCTGATGCTGCACTCTGGGGCTGGTCACTCCAGGTCTGACACCCCCGGGTTTCTGTGGCATTGCACCTGTGCCCCTGGTGTGGTTCATGGGTGTGGCAGCGTGCCTTGAATGACTGGAGAAATTGGCACTTGGTTGACAATCTCCGGCAGGTTGGAGTCACATGTGCGCTGGCAGGAAGGTGTGTTATGTAAGCGCAAACACCTGAGGACATTTATTGCTCAGACTCCGAAGTTGTTCTGAAGGCAAGACTCCAGTGAGTTACAATCGAACTTAGAACAGATACTGTACTCTGTCGGGACGAGGTTGATGGCCTGATCTCTCTGGCCTTTGTGGCTCTCTGGATTACCGGCTTGGTTCCAGAACAGAAGAAGGAAGCAGATGTTAAAAACAACTGTGGCTGCTGAAGTGGGAAGCTGATCAGGCTTCAAAGAGCCGCTTGCCAGTGATGCACCTGCAGTGAGAAGTGGCACCAATTAAGCAACATGGGGCTTTAGGTGGGGGAAAAGCCACATTTCTTTTGACAGAACAGGATGTCTATTTAAGATAGAGTAGGGTCCAGTACACCTGTGCCTAAAATATATTTAAGACTTCTATTAACTTGTCCTGCTGAGCTTTCTATAGTTAACAGAGACTGTGTCACCAAGAGAAGGGGTAAGGAATACCCCTTCATGCCTCCCAGTGGATGAGGATATCTTTCTTTTTTTTCCCTCATGACAGTAATGTACAGTGGGTGAAATAAATATTGAACACTTCACCAATTACTAAATATATTTCTAAAGGTGTAAATTGACATGAACATTTCAGTAACAACCTATCCAATCCACACATGCCAAAAAAATAATCACAGATGACCATATATGACTTATAAAACATAAGTTATGTGACACTGGAAAAAACATATGAGGAAAAGGAGGTCATGAAAAGTTGAATGATTAGAAAGCAATCCTGACACTGCAAATTAATCAGTTGGTTCAACTGGTTCAACAAATTAATCAGTTGGTTCAACTGATGGCCTATAAAACGGTGTCTTATTATCAAGGTGCCACACAAGAAACATTTCATGATGGAGCATCCGACCTTTGCAACCTTAACATAATGATGGCATCGGTTACAGAAGAATTTCTAAAGGTTCCAGTGAGCACTGTTGGGTCACTGATCCAGAAGTAGACAGAACATCACCTCACCATAAAGGTGCTCCTCACTAGATTTCAGACAGGGGAGTTAAAATAATTATCACAAGTGTTGTTCAAGAGCCAAGGAGCACCTGTGGAGAGCTACAGAAAGTTCTGAAACAAGAATATACAATTATTTCAAAGAAAACAAGTAATACACTCCATGGCCTGTAGGCATGCTCACCACGCATGACATTGCTGAGGAAAAAGCATGGTGAAGCACATTTAAAGTTTGCTTAACTACATTTAGACAAGCCTGTGAAATATTGGGAGAATAATGTCTGGTCAGATGAGTCTAAAATGTAACTCTTTGGATGCCATAACCATGCCATGCTCAGAGTTCAAAAGGAGGCAGAGCAATTTTATCCCAAAAACACCATACCAACATTGAAGTTTGGAGAATATGGAAACTGCGATGCTTGTTTACAAAAATCCAGGATTATTTTAGCAAGACAATGATCCCAAACACATATCCTTATGTCAAATCGCAATTGGTTTCAGAGAAAGCTGCTAGGATGGTACAGCGTAGTCAAACGGTTGCTTTTTTTTTTTCTTTTTTTCCTCTTAGCATGTTAACCCCCTAGTTGCTAGTGCTGCTTCCATTTTCCTGGCTTTCTTCACCTTTGTGTCTGATTGGGCAAGCATTTTCGTGGCTATACCCATCCATACCAGCAACATCAACACTGAACTTCTGGTCAAGTACTCGCCCTACACTTTCTACCCCTGTTAATTCCCATTAAGGCACCAATTTGTTAAAATTTCTTCCTCCTTTCCTAAACCGAAATCTTATTTGGAGAGGAGAAGAATGGTAAATTGGGTTTAATTGTCGTCTTATAATTCTGGTTTGCAATGCAATAATGCCCAATGTGGTGATAGGCAGGTTTTAGCACCCACTGTCTTTACCACCATTTTCACTTTTTCACATTTCTTTTTCACAAAACCATGGTGACACCATACATGCATAACCATTGCCTTCTCCTGTCTACACCACCAGCACTTGAATTCTGGAAAGCTGTCTCTATAATCTGCAGTGAAGTAGAAACTTGAAATAAATGTAATCCCGATTGTTTTCAGGGTAGGGGGGCCTTATCTGAAGTATAGAAAAAATGACGTCCTTCCATTCCTCTTTACTTATTGAGTCATAAGAATGCTCTCCCACTTCCCCTGATATATATATATATATATATATATATATATATATATATTACATACTACCAGTCCTGGATTAAAATCTGGATTATCATTTAGCCTTATCAGCATATTAGACAACTGCTCAATTTAATCAATATTGCTAAGACAAAGGGACCGGGTTTAAAAAACAATGAACAAAACGTAATGTTCAATGGGAATGGTTTTGAATGTACCCATACAACAAAACGTTGTAATAAAGGTGCATTATGATAGGACCAGAGATCTGGGAGCCCCCAACCTCCTGCTGCTATTGGCTTTGTCGTTGTCAGATACACTGTGAATTTAATGCAATGTGGTGCACCACAAGTGATGATAAATTTAGGCGTGCACACCAATTTTACTCGACTACACAAAACAGGTGAGGCCTGGGGTGTACTACTTCCCCAGGGGCCACCAATAAGGAAGCACAACCAATGAAAAGTCTACAAGATAATTTATTCAAAACAACATCAAAGACAAACATCTAAAACCAACAATTAAGACACTTTAAAAACCACCCCCACACCTACTATTACTGGCGTCAGTGTGGGGGTAGTCAGATACACTGTGCTGACCTTCTCGTCACACACATTTTTTTTCAGCACTTTGTTATTATTTGCCATAGCAATAGGTAGGTTTCTACTAAAGTACAAAAAACGGGGTAGAATAAGCATTTGACTCCGTAGATTCTTCCTATTATATTTAAGGAGAGCTTCATCAAGGATCAAGGAGGCAGTGTTAGACTTAAAAGTATCTGTTTATGGGAATTAAGTTATAAGTATATAAAGTCTTTAGGTCAGATGGTATAATTACACCCAAATACCGTAGACGTTTTCCCTCTCATTGAAATTCACTGATTTCCTTAATTTGTACTCTTTCTTCCAATTCTATATTCAATGGGCGTATGCATGATTTAGCATTTTTTGTAGCTTAAGATTCAAATGTTTGCTGAATTCTTCTGTGATTGTCATACATGCCAGTAATGAGCATTCTGGGTTACTTAGTGTTAGTAAAATATCGTCTGCATAAGCGATAACCTTACTTTCCTCACCATCCACTATACTTTAATTTGACGTTCTTCTTGTATTCTCCTAATTAGCGGTTTTAGGTGGAGATTAAACAAAAACAGTGAAAGATAGCACCCTTGTCTTGTACCATATACAAAATAAAGGACCCATTAATATTAACCCCTTCTCGCCAAAGCCAGTTTTGGTGTTCCTAACCAGGCCAAATTGTCTCATGTGTCATCTCTTCATGTGGTAATAACTTTGAAATGCTACCTCATATTCCAATGATTTTGGTCTTGTTTTTGTGACACATTGGAAATTTTTTTTGATATGATTTGTGTTTTTTACTAAATAATTTGAAAATTACCAATTTTCAAATTTTAAATTTTAATGCCCTTAAAACAGCCACACCACACAAAAATACGTTAATAAATAACATTCCCAATATAACTTTTTGACACTGGCATCATTTTTGAAATTCTGTTTTATTTTGTTATATTTGAAGGCTTACAATTATAGCATTCATGAGACCAAGTCACATATGGGGGTACTTTAAGGGGCCTATATATCATAACAACCCCCACCGAGACGCAATTTTAACCCCTCAATGTATTCAAAATCACTTTGAGAAAGTTTGTTAAACCTTTGGATGCTTCACAGAATTAAACCCAGTCTGAGAAAAATAAAGACAAACGTTACAACATCTGCTATTACAGCACTTTGATTTTAAATTATTCCTTTATTACAATATACAATACTTCAATATATATATATATATATATATATATATATATATATATATATGACATTGGGTATGGATTAAACAGTAAAGTCTCAATCTTTGCAGATGATACTAAGCTGAGTAAAGTAATTAAAACAAAAGAGGACAGCAGGCAGCTACAAACAGATTTAGATAAATTGGAAGCATGGGCAGTTAAATGGCAAATGAAGTTTAACACAGATAAATGTAAGGTTATGCACATGGGAAGGAGAAATATGTGTCATGATTACACACTAAATAAAGAAACACTTGGTAAAACAACAATGGAAAAGGACCTAGGGGTTTTAGTTGACAATAAGCTCAACTGTAGTAATCAATGTCAGGCAGCTGCTGCCAAAGCAAATAGGATCATGGGGTGCATCAGGAGGGGCATAGGTGCTCATGACCAGAGCATCATTTTACCCCTGTACAAGTCACTGGTCAGACCCCATATGGAATACTGTGTACAGTTCTGGGCACCTGTGCTTAAGAAGGACATATCAGAACTGGAGCGCGTTCAAAGAAGGGCAACAAAGTTAATAAAAGGAGTGCGGGGGCTAGAGTACCCTGAAAGATTTTCCAAGTTAGGTTTATTTAGTCTAGAAAAAAGATGATTGAGGGGTGATCTAATAACTATGTATAAATATATTCGGGGTCAATTCAAAGATCTGTCCCACAATCTATTTATACCCCGGAGTGTAACCATAACCCGAGGGCATCCACTAAGGTTAGAGGAAAGGTGCTTTCTCCACCGACATAGGAGGGGATTCTTCTCTGTAAGAGCAGTGAGACTATGGAACTCGCTGCCAGAGGAGGTAGTTATGAAGGATACAGTAAAAACATTCAAAAGTGGCCTTGATGCCTTCCTGGCATGTGATAATATTTCCAGCTATGGCTACTAGACCACTGGAAGAAGATCTATAGTGGCCAAGATGCCCTCCTTGCATGTAATAACATTTCCAGCTATGGCTACTAGACCACTGGAAGGAGTTAAACAAGCTGAACTGGATGGACTAAAGTCTTTATTCAGCCTTACATACTATGTTACTATGTTACAAGGGGTACTATGAAAAAATGACCTTAAATTTGATATGTGATTTCTTCTGATGAAGGTAATACCTGATATGCGGTCAGAAACTAGGCACATGGGTTTGGTGACAAGAGGAGGAACACTATTGGGCTTCTGGAGCGCAGATTTATATGCAATATAATACAGATGTCATGTTGTACTTGCAGTGCCCCTAAGGTAATAATACATAAACAAGCCAAGTGACCCCCCCCCCAAGGATTTCATTTAGGGTTGTAAGGAGCATTCTCAACCCACACGGGTTTACAGAATTTTATAAGGTGGTGCAATTCATTTATTTTTGGGGGGGAGAGTGAGGTATTTCATTGTCTAATATTATTTCCTGTGATACATTTGTGGGTTTAGGATGCTCAACCCTAGGTGAATTCCTTGAGTGGGGGGGGGGGGGGGGAGGGTCATATGCAAAATAGGGTCACTTGTGGGGGGGGGGGTTGTGATGTTTTGTTACATTTAAGGTTCTGTAACATGGCATCTGCAATGTGTTTCAGCCAGTTCTGCGCTCCAAAAGCCTGATACGGCTTCTTCCATTCTGAGCCAACCCATGTGCCCGAACAGCAGGTTCCAACCACATATAAGGTATTGCCAGAATTGAAGAAATGTTGTGGTTAATTTTCCACAATGACACAGTGTAACATCAAAATTTAAATACATTTTTCCCACAAAAATGTTGTTCTTAAGGGGCACTAGGAGAAAATAGACCCCACAATTTCTTACACATTTGTCCTGAACACAGCAATACCCCATATGTGGTGGGAAAGTACTGTCTGTGAACATGGCGGGGGCTCGTAATAGAAGCACAGATCTGGCTGGAATACAATGCAATCTATGGACATGAAGGTGCATTCCAGAGTTATTACCACATAAAGTGACATGCCACATTTGAATACTATACCTGTCTGAAACACCAAAACAGGCTGCAGCTTCAGTTCCCCCAACACAAAAAGACCTGGAGCTGGTACCAGTATCAACAATAACTCAACAGCAAACACCAACAGTGGCAGCCACCAGTGAAGGTAAAAGTGTAAGTGTGAGTAATGCTTTCTGCTCCTGGGCATCATGTTACTGTCAGCATGGTGGGGCATCCCATCCTGTTGTGGGTGGTGGTGAGACCTCCATTACTATTTGACTGTAGATCCACTTTAAAGTGGACATGACATCTAGGGGGCATCCCAATTGGGCAGGTCTTTTCTGACTCCTCGTTGGGAGATTGTCACCACGGACACCAGTCTCACCGGATGGGGAGGTTTTTGGCTATCGCTGAAGTTCCAGGACCAGTGGGGCCCGCAGGAGGCTTACGTGCCTATTAATCTCCTGGAGCTGAGAGCGATCCCGTTGGGCCTGTTTCATTTGGCTCCCCATCTACGGGGGTCGCGTGGTCCAGGTCCACTCGGACAATCAGACGGCTGTCGTCTACATCAATAACTAGGGCAGGACTCGGACCAAGCAAGGTGACCCAGATCCTGATTGGGCGGAGGAGACTGTTCCCTGTATCTCGGCGGTTTACATTCCCAGGGTGGAGAACCAGGAGGCAGACTCCCTGAGCAGGGGGTCTCCCATCTGGGGGAATGGTCTCTCGGCAACGGGATCTTTCACGCTCTGTGCCGCCGTTGGGGTCTGCCGGACGTGGACCTGTTTGCGTCCCAACACAATCACAAGCTTCCAAGGTGCAGAGATACTCTGGCCTTCACCTCAGACGCTCTGGCAATTCCTTGGATGGAGTTCCGACTCCTTTACGCCTTTCCTCCATTTCCACTCCTGGGTCGAGTGCTGCGCAAGATAACCCAGGAGGGGGTGCCAACCATTCTGGTGGCCCCTCGTTGGTCGAGGCGGTGTTGGTTCGCGGACATAGTTCAGATGAAGTGGATCGCATGGATGGATGTGGATGTCATGCCCAACGATCCAGGGGTTCTCACTCAGGGGCTGCTATGCCACCCCAATTTATATAAACGCTGGCTTTGACGGCTTGGCTGCTGAAACCTCCATCTTGATGGAGAAAGGGCTGTCTGCCTCGGTCGTGCGTACCATGAGTATGGCATGCTTACATTGCCTGGTGTGAGTCCAGGGGTCTTCCCTGTGGCACATTCTCTTTTTCTAGGATCTTGGAGTTCTTACAACATGATTTGGATTCGGGTCTCCAGCTGAGTACCCTCAAGGGTCGGCTTTCGGCCTTGGCTATTTTTTTTCCAAAGATCCTTCGCCAATCATAGACTTATCAAGACTTTTTTCCAAGGAGTTACTCATGTAAGCCCACCGTGTAAGCCTATGTTACCGGTGTGGGATTTGAGCTTGGTGCTTTCTGCTCTACAGGGTCCTCCCTTTGAGTCCTTGTGCGATGCTGCCCTATCCATTCTGACTCTAAAGGTGGCTATCACTTCAGTGCATCGTTTTGCAGAGCTGGCGGCGCTTTGTATGAAACCTCCTTACTTTGAGGGGCATCAGGATAAGGTGTTTTTTTTTCGTCTTAAACCGTTATTTCTACCTAAGGTTGTTTCTGCCTTTCATCTCAATGAGGCCATTGTTTTGCCTTCCTTGTGTCCCGCGCCTTCTAATTCTAAGGAATGGACCCTCCATGCCTTGGATGTGGTCAGGGCCCTTAAGTACTGCCTGGTTGCTACGGAATCTTTCAGGAAGTCGGATTCTCTTTTTATCCTACCTGTCGGGCCTAGGAAGGGCTTGTCCCCAGCCAAGTCCACTCTCAGCAGGTGGATCAGACAGGCTGTGGTACAAGCGTATTCCGCCAGGGGGAAGGAACCCCCTTTTCGGATCACAGCTCACTCTACCAAAGCTATTGGTGCCTCTCGGGCTTTTCTGCACCATGCTTCAGTTGAACAGGTTTGTAAGGCCGCTACTTGATCTTCAGTTCATACTTTTACAAAGTTTTACAAGGTTGATGTTTGGGCCTCAGCTGTTGCTGTTTTTGGCCGTAAGGTGCTTCAGGCGGTAGTGTCATGAACTACATGCTGTTGCTCTTTTGGGGATCCCAGCCTACTTTTGGGCACTGCTTTTGGATATCCTGCTTGGCAGAAATGGAGCGACCAGAACAGGACACTGGCAAAAATAAAATTCTGTAAGTACTCACCTGTAGAATTGTTTTTGGTAGTGTCCTGTTCAGGTCGCTCCATCCCACCCTTGTTCTGTTATCTCCTTTGTTGTATTTGTTTTTTTCTTGAGAGAGTACATGCTGAAGCTATTTGAAGTAACATGGTTTTCTGGCCTCCCGGCATGTCTCTGTTTTTTACTGCTTTTGAACCACTGGGGGATTTTTGGAGACAGCTGCCTTATAAGGGGCTGGGAGGAGCTTCGATTTTCATCTTGCAGTCACTGCGCAACCTTGTGGCGGATTACCCACTTGTCAGAAATGGAGCCACCTGAACAAGACACTACCAAAAACAATTCTACAGGTGAGTACTCACAGAATTGTATTTTTCTACTTGTATATTACACTAGTTATTTTTGGTGGCTACAGGGAGAACCCAGTACGTTGAGGGGGGGAAACTGAGGGCTGGGACACAGGAGAAGCAGTGAGCTTCCATACAGTATTACCCTATTATCTCCGCTGCTGCCCTCACCCGCTTATCATGAGAGGTGGGGACCAGCAGCAAAAATAACCAGCCCCTAGCCTTGCCCAAATGTCTTCTTCTTTTTAGTTGCAGCCTAGAACAGCTGTTGTTGCCTCTCTTTCTGCCAGGTACCGCTGCCACTCTGTTGCCTGGCCAGACAGGTCTCCATGATCCCCTCTGATGTGTCCCATTTTCCACCTCGTCCATGACCCGGAAGTGTTGTGGGGCCCATGTTATGGCTGTGATTGGCTGTCAGATTGACAGCCAATCACAGTGATCGCTAATGCGGTGGAGGGGAGCAGCGCTGGCTGTGAAGTGAAGATACCCTGCTGTCACTGACAGCAGTCATCCTTCCCGATCTCCCTGTCTTTTAAACAATCTACTTCTTGCATGACGTACAGTGTGCATCAATTCGCGGGAACTCCTATTTTAAAATGACATATAGTTACTTCATGTGCTGGGAAGGGGTTAATCACAGCCAAAGGATTCTGGTAGAGGGCCATTATGTTTTCAGAGTTACTTCACCTAGATTACAGTTGTCCATTACTGCCTCTTAAAACGACTGTGCTACCCTGTGATATTCCCTTTTAGCATCCAGGGTAATCAGTGTAAATCCTGGCAAAATTTTATAGAAGAAGCAGACAAAACCATCAGGATTTCAAGTGTGTATAAGACTGGGCCAAATAAATAAATAAATAAAGATTGATGACTGTTGGGCAGTGCAGATCTGTTCTAAGCGCAAGACAGAGTAAATATGAGGCCATGTCCTCACCCAAGTTTGCGTTGTTTTTGGCATCCTCATGGCTACAGTATTGTGTCTTTGTGTGCTTGTGAACCTAAAGCTTCAATTTATACTCTCTGCTCTGAATGTTCCTTCCATTAAGGCTGATAAGCCAAATGGGGAGAAGGTCTCCTCAAGTAGTTCCAGGGAGTTGACACCCCCCCCCAAAAAAAAGCCTTCTTAAAGCATATGGACCACAGTTTTTTTGTGGCAGCAGTTTTAATCTTTTCTATTTGGCCTTGAAGATTTTAAATCTACTCCACAGACATATGATATTAAAGATATGTTTTCACAGGTTAAAATTACTTTCACTACTCACCTTGTCTGCATTGAGGTAGACAAGCAAAACCATAATCAAGACCTGTCAGGTTCCTATTGCCTTATGTCACCATACTGAAGAGATTTTTTGCTCGCTACTTTACTCTAACCTTATATAGCTGGAAACAGGAAGCTGCAATCACAGCCGAGGAAATGAAATGACGTTTCTCCTCACCCTGCTGCCAAAGCTTACCCTTACATTTCTCATAGAAGATGCCTATTACTGAGCTGTTAGCTTAGCTTCCTTTGCACATCCACAGATGATCACTGGAATGTTGAGTGGGGGGAAAAGACAGCAATAAAAACTCATTAGTGGCTCTAACCCTCCCCTGCATTATTGAGAATGAGTTCATTTATTCTGGTATAACTCCTCCTCAAATCGGCACTACAGTTAAGTCAGCCAACTTTCTCATTCACTGTATGGCTGCCAATTGTGTAACTGCCAGTGACCATGCAGGCTTGTCAAGTGGACTTTCACATCATACCTGAATGGTTGCTGTTGGTCACCTGATTGACTACAATTTGCTGCCAAACATGTGCGTGACGACCAAGCCTGCAGCCCTGCATGTCTATTTCCACCTGTTTCCAAACCCTTTGTGCCTCCCAGCCTCGGCTGATGGATCGGGTGAAGGTAGATGAGCACTAGGGTCAGATGTTGGGGGAGCGCTGCTCCGAGCCTCAGACCCTGTCCCACAAAGGGTAGCCGGCCATAGGCTTTATGGTGAGCCTACTGAGGGATGCGGAGTTCCTGTCCTAGCTTCTGAGGGGGTGAGTATTTTGGGGACTGTGTGCCTTGTATCTCTGGTGTCTGGGCCCCCCCCCATCCCTGGCTTGGCTCTCGCCGCTGCCTGCTCGCTCTCCTCCCGCTCTCTTCCCGACGTTGTTCGGGGGGGGGGGGGGGGCGGGTGGTAGCGGCAAGTGTTTTAACTGTGTTTTTCGCCGCCGTTTTGTACGGGCGGCGCTATAACTTGATGTGTTTGTTGTATTGCAATGGCGTGGCACAGTCACGTTAGCGCCGTTTTCGCGCTCTTCGGGTGGGGCGGGGACGTGGGATGACGCGTATCGCGTAGCGAGGTTGCTCTGCTGGCGCCATTTTGAGTCTGCTGCGCGTCCGCGCTTCCTCCCTGGGCTGCATCGTTTCCTGTGTCGCTTCCTCCCGTGCTCTGGCGGCTTGGTGATTCTTCGGTCTCCTCAGTGAGTCCCCTTTGTGGGTTTTGTTTCCTTGGGGCATGTGCTGCGGGATGCTTATGTGCATGTTACTTATATCTTTCAGGCGGGACAACTGTGGGTTGTGGTTTCTCCCGGTTCTGCTCCTTACCCCCCTCATCTCCCCCTTTGTGGTTTCTGAGGGCATCCCTTGGGGGGGCATCCGGGGTGGCTTTTTTATTAGCTCTTACCCTGTGCTGGCCTATTGCGCCTGTGTTAATCACCATATGGAGGCTTCTGAGGATAGCGTGCTCGGGGGTCCTTCAGGGCAATCCCGGCTGTGTGCCGGGGTATCCCCTTTGAGTGACAGTGCAGCGGTGTGCGTGCCGTGCGCCCAAGTATCATTGCGGCCCAGGCTGGGCTGCCCACTTCTCTTCCCAGTTCTGCGCCCCCTTCGGCATCGCCTACCCCCCCACGCATGCATTTAGCCCCCAGTGAGGGGGATACTAGCAGGGGGTCACAATCTGATCTGGCACTTCATGTGGCCAGCACTGAAAGGCAGCTTGCCAGGCCTGTTCCAGGTAAGGCCTCTGGCAAGAAGCGGCACCTGCCTCCCACGCCCTCCCTCTTTGCTGAGGAGGATGAGGGAGTTGATGCCTTTGGTGGCCGTTATTCCCTAGAAGAGGGGGAGCTTTTCCAGGACTCTGACTCCTCTGGGGACCAGCAGGAGGGGTACGACAGTGACCCTGGGTCTGCGTCCGGGGAGGACTCATGGTTCCCTGATGACACTGATAGACTGTTGTCTGACATTTTTGAAATCTTGCACATTGTCCCCCCTGAGGTGGCTAAGAGGAAGCAGGGTGAGCTCTTTTGTCCTGATAAACAGCGTCTGGAGTTCCCTGAGCAGGGCCACTACTCTAATATGGTGCTCAAGGAGTGGGAACGTCCTAATAGATTACTCGCGGTGCCCAAAGGGTTGGATAAGCGGTATCCCTTCCCTGCTGACCTGGTCAAGCGATGGTCGTGTCCCCCTGAGGTGGACGCTCCCGTTCTAGGGCTGTCCAACACCTTGTTCATGCCTTCCCCTGACACTACTAAACTGCGGGACAGCGAGGACCGGCATATGGATCAGCTGGCCTGCCATGCTTTTACATTTGTGGGGGCTGGGCTGCGTCCGGTCTACGCCACTGCCATTACAGTTATTGCCCTTCAGAAAAAGCTCAAGCGTCTCACTGATGGCGTTATGGCTGGTAGGAGGAGGGAGGATTATAGGGCCCTCTTGCTTTGCTCGGATTTTTTTGCCTTTGTCCTTACTGCCATGGATGATGCTGTACGGCTGGTTGGTAGGGCCTCTGCCCTCTTGGTGGCTATGCGCCGCTTTGTTTGGTTGTGTCAGTGGGCAGCTGACGCTGCTTCTAAGAAGGCCCTCACTGGGCTCCCCTTTGCGGGGCTGCGGCTCTTTGGTGAGCGTCTGGATGTTCTAGCCAAGGATGGTAGGCTACCTCAGCGTAGGAAGCAGCCTCGGCCTTTTTGAGGGCCCTCCGCTTCCCTCCCCTCCTTTCGTGCTCACAGAGGAGGTCGTGGTGCCCTCTTCTCGGGTAGCCGCAGGGATTCTTGGGGCCGTGGCAAATCCCGTCGTCGTCCCGGTCTCTCATGGGGTTCCAAGCCCAAACCCCCTCCCAAGGCCCCTCAGGCATGAGGAGGCGCCCTCACCCATCCGGGTGGGGGGATGGCTTCGGCTCTTTGCTCACATCTGGAGGCTCTGCGTCTCAGACCGGTGGATTCAGGAGGTGGTGTCCTCCGGTTACAATATAGAGTTTGCAGCCTGGCCACCCCCAAGATTCCTCAGATCCCCGATGTCTCAAAACCCTCTGTCAGCTCAGGGTTTGCACCTTGCAGTTCAACGTCTGTTGGAGTCAGGAGTCATTTGCCTGGTGCCTTCCCAGGAACGGGGTCAGGGGTTCTACTCCACTCTTTTCACGGTTCCCAAAAAGGACGGGTCTTTGAGGCCCATCCTGGACTTGAAGGGTCTCAACAAGTTTGTCAGGTTCAAGCACTTTCGCATGGAGACGCTACGCTCGGCTGTCAGTACCTTTCGCCCGGGGCGACTTCATGACCTCTGTGGACATCAAGGATGCCTATCTTCACGTGCCAATCTTTCTGAGTCATCAGAGATTCCTGAGGTTCGCTCTAGAGGATCAGCATTACCAGTTTGTGGCTTTACCGTTCGGTATCACCTCGGCGCCTCGGGTGTTCACCAAGGTACTGGCGGGTGTGATGGCTCTGCTGCGGAGTCAGGGCATTCGCATCCTCCCTTACCTGGACAACATCCTGATTGTGCCTCAGTCTCTTGATCAGGCCGAGAAGTATACTGAGGTGGTGACCTCCACTCTCGAGTCCTTCGGCTGGGTGATCAACTTTCCCAAGTCTTCACTGTCTCCGTCTTTGGTGAGGTCCTTTCTGGGCATGACTCTGGAAACCTCTCAGGTCAAGGTGTTCCTGCCTCAGCAGAAAGTGGAGGGCCTTCAGAAGCAGGCACGGGCTCTGCTCTTGTGTCCCCATCCCTCCCTCCGGCAAGGGATGCAGTTAGTGGGCCTGATGGTGTCCTGCTTCGAGGCGGTCCCCTTTGCTCAGTTTCAGAGACATCTTCAGTTGCACCTCTTGTCGGTTTGGGATTGGGACCCTGTGTCCCTGGATCAGGAATTTGCTCTGTTCCCACTGGCTAGACGGTCCCTCTTGTGGTGGCTGGACTCCAGGAACCTTCTAGTGGGCAGGACCTTTCTGCCTCTGTGCTGGGAGACTGTCACCACAGATGCCAGTCCGACCGGTTGGGGGGGGGGGGGGCTTTTGGAAGTCTCTGAAGTTCCAGGGTCGTTGGGGCCCCCAGGAGGCCCATGCTCCCATCAATGTCCTGGAACTGAGGGCGATCAGGTTGGTTCTGTCTCAGCTGACCACACACCTTCAGGGTCGGGCTGTTCAGATCCGCTCGGACAACCAGACGGCGGTGGCCTACATCAATCATCAGGGAGGGACTCGGAGCAAGCGAGCCCTCAAGGAAGTGTCCCTGATACTGTCTTGGGCAGAAGAGAATGTCCCTTGCATCTCTGCGGTTTACATTCCAGGGGTGTAGCACCAGGAGGCAGACTCCCTGAGCAGGGGGACGTCTCGGCTGGGAGAATGGTCCCTCAGCAATGAGGTATTTCGCTCCCTGTGTCACCGCTGGGGTCAGCTGGATGTTTGCGTCCCGCCACAATCACAAGCTCCCAAGATTTGTCTCCCTGTCACAGGATCCTCTGGCCTTTGCCACGGATGCGCTAGCAATGCCTTAGACAGAGTTTCGGCTTCTCTATGTGTTCCCTCCTTTTCCTCTGCTGGGCGGGGTGCTGCGCAAGATAGGTACCAGCCATCCTGGTGGCCAAGGAGGGTGTGGTTCGCAGACGTCATGCAGTTGGCAGTAGATCGGTATGTCTTGCCCAAGGATCCAGATCTTCTTACTCAGGGACAACTGCACCATCCCAATTTACAAACGGCTTTAACTGCTGAAACCTCCATCTTGATGGATAAGGGGTTGCCGGCTTCTGTTGTTGATACTATGATTCGGGCTAGGAAGAAGTCCTCGTCCTTTATCTACTACAGGGTCTGGCATGCTTACATTGCCTGGTGTGAGTCCAAGTCTCTTCCTTGTCGGGTGTTTTCTATCCCCAGGATTCTGGAATTGTTGCAACATGGTTTGGATTCGGGCTTTCAACTGAGTACCCTCAAGGGACAGGTGTCAGCTCTGGCAATTTTTTTCCAAAGATCCTTTGCCAATCACCGGTTGGTTAAGATTTTTTTCCAGGGAGTTACTCATGTGCATCCACCACGTAAGCCTATGCTACCGGTTTGGGACTTGAATCTGGTGTTGTCTGCTCTGCAGGGTCCTCCTATCCATGGGGCTGCGTTGCCCATTCTGACTCTTAAGGTGGCCTTTTTGGTGGCTATTACTTCGGTCAGGCAAGTTTCTGAGCTGGCGCCGCTTTCCATCAAACCTCCTTATTTTGAGCGGCACCAGGATAATGTGGTGTTTTGGCTTAAGCCAGATTTCTTGCCCAAGGTTGTGTCTGCTTTTCATCTCAATCAGGACATTGTCTTACCTTCCTTGTGTCCTAACCCTGCTAATTCCAAGGAACGGACCCTGCATTCTCTGGATGTTGTCAGGGCCCTGAAATTTTATTTGGTTGCCACTGAGTCTTTAAGGAAATCTGATGCTTTTTTTTGTGCTTCCTGCTGGACCTAGGAAGGGTTTACCTCCGGCTAAATCCACTATCAGCAAGTGGATTCGTCAGGCGGTGGAGCAGGCCTATTCTGCTAGGGGGAAGGTTCCTCCTTTTAGGGTTACTGCTCATTCCACTCGTGCTATTGGTGCTTCTTGAGCTTTTCAGCACCAAACTTCTGTTGAACAAGTTTGTAAGGCCGCAACTTGGTCTTCCGGTCATACCTTTTCCAAGTTTTTCAAGGTTGATGTTAAGGCCTCTGCTGATGCTGCCTTTGGTCGCAAAGTGCTTCAGGCGGTGGTGGTTTGAACTGCCTGCTGCTACTTTTTTTGGGATCCCACCCTACCTTACGGACACTGCTGCTGGACGTCCCATATGTAAGGACTTCTTGAAGCAGGCCATGCCATGCAATAGGAAAAAGACGATTCTGTGAGTACTCACCTGTAGAATTGCTTTTACTATGCATGGCACGGCCTGCTTCACCCCACCCTTGTTATCGTTATTCTTGGTTGCCTCTTCATGGTGGTTGTTTCAAGTTAGTTGCGGTTTGTTACCTTTTTTACCTTTATTATCTCCCGGCTTTTTGTATAACTGCTTGTCAACGCTGGAGAATTCTATTGGTGATTCTGTTTTTATATGGTACTGGGAGGATCCACAACTCTTCTGCAGTACACTGCGCCACCTTGTGGCAGAATATCCCATACGTAAGGACTTCTTGAAGCAGGCTGTGCCATGCATAGGAAAAGCAATTCTACAGGTACTCACTGTCTTTTTCTTATTATTCTTAGTATATAGTACGTCCTGCTCCAGATAAGATTCTTTATGTCTGGGTATTACTCCGGGACCTCCCCTAAATCCCCACATTTTCTCTGCAGTCTGGACTGCGAAGGACAAGAAGATGGCTCTCTCTTCTCGCAGGTGAGCGGGGCTATTAGCCTGCGGCCCTGTAGGACTATTTGTTTGAATATGCCGCCGCCGCCGTGCGCTTCTACGGCATTCCGCGGTTGGCGCCGACATTACCTCAGGCGCCACTGCGCCATCATTTGTTGCTTGTCACGTGTGCGGCTTCGTGCTCTTCGGGGGGGCGGGGCCTGCAGATGGCGCGTTCCGCATCACTGTCTCCGCGGCCCGCCCCTCGAGGTATACTCGCCGCCATTTTTCTTGCTTCTTCGTGCTGTGTGGCTGGCGCCTACCTACCGCTGTCCATGAGTCCCCTCCCGGGCTGTTTGCTTTTACTTTTATATCATGTATGCATGTCGCTTACGGGGTTTTTTCGCTTATGTCTTGCAGGCGGGTCAGACTCAATTGGTTTCGCCCGGCCCTACCCCCTCTATTTAGTTATTAAACTTTTTGAGGCCTAGTGTGCTGATTCCTCCCACTTCCCTAGCGGGTTATTGGGGCATCCCGGGTAGCTTTTATAGTGTGAATCCCTGTCGGCCTATTGTGCCGCTATAATCACCAAATGGAGACGTCTCAGGATACTGTGCTCGGGGTTCCTTCGGGACAATCCCGGCTGCGTGTGGGGTGTCCCCTACAAGTGTTGACAATGTGCAGGTTTGTGTACCTTGTGCCCAGCAGGTGCTTGCGCTGCAGCCTGATTTACCAGCAGCTGGGCCTGCGCCGCGTATGGCTTTGCCTACTCCCCCAAGCATCTGACGCCCAGTGAGCTGCATACCAGTGGGGAATCTCAGCCTGATGTGTCTACCAGACTGGCTAGTGTTGAAAAGTTGCTTGCTAATACCATGGCGCGTAAGGCCTCTGCTAAGAGGCGGCATTTGACCCCTGATGTCACTCTTTTCCCTATGGAGGCTGAAGAGTTCTTTGATCTGTCTGGTTATACTCCCCTGGAAGAAGGGGAGTTGTTCCCCGACTCAGAGTCATCTGATGAGCGGCCCAAGGGTTATGATGATTCTGGCTTTGATCCCTGGGCCCCAGATGATACTGATAGGCTTTTGGCTCAGATCTTTGAAGTGCTTTCTATCTCTCCCCCGGTCGCGGCTCCTAAGCAGCAGGGGGAATTGTTTCATATTGCTTAGCCACGTTTAGAGTTCCCTGAACAATCTAATTTCAATAATCTCATGCTCAAGGAATGGGAGCATCCTAGCAGGCTCCCCAGAGTCCCTAAGGGTTGGATTTTAGGACCCTGCTTAAAAGTGTACTGGATGGAGCTCCTGATGATGTGTCTAGTGAAGAGTATAATGCACTCTCGTGCTGTGAGGTGTTTGTTGCTTATGTCCTCTCTGCCTTGGATGATACCATTAGGATGTGTGGCAGAGCCTCTGCCTTGGTGGTGGCTATACGCCGCTTGGTTTGGCTGCGCCAGTGGCCAGCTGACAACGCTGCCAAGAAGGCTCTCACTGGTTTTCCCTTCAAAGGACTACACCTATTTGGGGACCGCCTGGACCTGTTTGCTAAGGGAGGCAGGTTACCCCAGCGCAGGAGGCAGTCTTGGCCCTTTTGGGGCCCGGGCTCCTTTTCTTCCCCCTACCGTGGATCCAGACCGGGGAGGGGGGTCTCCTTTACTGGGGCCCAAGAAGATTTCTGGGGTAGGGGCAGAGGACGTGGACGCCCTGGCTCATCCTAGGGCTCCAAGCCTAAGTCTTCCCCCAAGCCCCCTCAGGCATGAAGGGGTGCCCTCACCCATCCGGGTGGGGGGACGGCTTCAGCGCTTTGCTCACGTTTGGAGGCTTCATGTGTCAGACCGGTGGATTCAGGAGGTAGTGTCCTCCGGTTACAAGATAGAGATTTCTGCCTGGCCGCCCCCAAGATTCATCAGATCCCGGATGTCTCGGGACCCTGTGTTTTTATTCCAACCTTTTCACCGTGCCCAGAAGAGATGGGTCAGTCAGGCCCATCCTGGACTTGAAGATCCTCAACAAATTTGTCAGATTCAGGCGCTTTCGCATGGAAACTCTTCGCTCTGCTATCAGTTCCCTGTGTCCAGGGGGTTTCATGACTTCTGTGGACATCAAGGATGCTTACCTTCATATTCCTGTCTTTCCAGGTCATCAAAGATTCCTCAGATTCGCTCTGGAGGATCAGCACTACCAATTTGTGGCCTTCCCCTTCGGTCTCACTTCGGTCTCCCAGAGTGTTCACCAAGGTGCTGGCAGGAGTGATGGCTCTGCTCAGGTCTCAGGGCATTCGTGTTCTGCCCTATTTGGACGACATTCTCATAACTTCTCAGTCCCTCCAACTGGCAGAGCTGGATACTCAGCGAGTGGTGTCCACACTGGATTCATTTGGCTGGGTGATCAACCATCCCAAGTCTTCCCTGTCTCCCTCCTTGGTGACGCCATTCCTGGGAAAGAATCTGGATACAGTTCAGGCAAGGATTTTTCTTCCTCAGCCGAAGGTGGACAGTCTGCTAGCGCAGGTTCAGTACCTGCTCTCTTGCCCTCATCCCTCCATCAGGCAGGGAATGCAACTGGTGGACCTGATGGTGTCGTGCTTCGAGGCGGTCGCTTATGCCCAGTTTCACATGAGGCCTCTGCAACTCCACCTCTTGTCAGTATGGGACAAGGATCCTGCGTCCCTGGACCATGTCCTTGTTCTGTCCCCTCTAGCCAGGCGGTCCCTCTCGTGGTGGCTGGACTCCAGGAACCTGTTGGCAGGCAGATCCTTTCTGACCCCCTGCTGGGAGACGGTCACCACGGATGCCATCCTGTCAGGTTGGGGGGGCTTCTGGAGATCCCTACAGTTCCAAGGGCGGTGGGGCCCTCAGGAGGCCCACATACCTATCAACATTCTGGAAATGAGGGCGATCAGGTTGGTTTTGGCTCACTTGACCCAGCACCTTCGGAGCCGGCCTGTTCAGGTACGCTCGGACAACCAGACGGTGGTTGCCTACATCAGTCATCAGGGAGGGACCCGGAGCAAGGGGGCCCTCAAGGAAGCGTCTCTGATCCTGTCCTGGGCGGATGACAATGTTCCCTGCATTTCAGCTGTGTACATTCCGGGGGTGGAGAATCTGCAGGCAGACTCTCTGAGCAGGGGGACCTCTCACCTGGGAGAATGGTCCCTCTGCGACAGAGTGTTTCACTCTCTGTGTCACCGTTGGGGTCAGCCAGATGTAGATCTGTTTGTCCCGTCACAATCACAAGCTCCCAGCCTTTGTCTCCCTGTCCCAGGATCCTCTGGCCTTGGCCACAGATGCTCTGACAATGTCATGGCAGGATTTTCAGCTTCTGTATGTCTTTCCCCCATTCCCCCTGTTGGGCAGGGTTCTGTGCAAGATAGCTCAGGAAGGGGTGCCAGCAATCCTGGTGGCTCCCAGGTGGCCAAGAAGAGTGTGGTTCGCAGACATAGTGCAGCTGACAGTAGATAAGTACGCTCTGCCCAGACCTGCTCACTCAGGGACATTTACGCCATCCCACTTTACAAACACTGGCTTTGACGGCCTGACTGCTGAAACCTCCATCTTGATGGAAAAGGGGTTGTCTGCCTCTGTCGTTAACACCATGATTAGGAAGAAGTCTTCTTCAATCTACTATAGGGTTTGGCGTGCCTACATTGACTGGAATGAGTCTAGGTCTCTTCCCTGTCGTGTGTTCTCTATTCCCAGGATTCTGGAGTTCCTCCAACATGGTTTGGATCTGGAGCTTCAACTCAGTTCTGTGAAGGGTCATGTCTCTGCCCTGGCTGTTTCCTTCCAGAGATCTTTTGCTCAGCATTCTCTGATCAGGACCTTTTTCCAGGGGGTTACTCATGTGCGTCCTCCACGTAAGCCTATGTTGCCTGTCTGGGATTTGAACTTGGTCCTGTCTGCCCTGCAGGGTGCTCCCTTTGAACCTGTGCAGGAGGCTGCTTTGGCTATTCTTGCTCTCAAGGTTGTCTTTTTGGTGGCTATCACTTCTGTTAGGCATGTTTCTGAGTTGGCGGCGCTTTCCATCCAGCCCCCCTACTTTGAGAGACACCAGGACAAGGTGGTGTTTCTGCCTTTCATCTGAATCAGGACATTGTTCTACCTTCCTTGTGCCCTAATCCTAGTAACGCTAAGGAGAGGGTTTTGCATTCCTTGGATGTGGTCAGGAATCTGAAGTACTATCTGGTGGCTACTGCACCTTTCAGGAAAACTGATGCTCTTTTTGTGGTCCCTTCTGGTCCCAGGAAGGGTTTGGCTCCTGCTAAATCTACTATCAGCAAATGGATCCATCAGGCTGTGATTCAGGCCTACACTGCTAAGGGGAAGAATCCTCCCTTCCGCCTTACTGCTCATTCTACTCGTGCTATTGGTGCCTCTTTTCAGCACCAGGCTTCTGTTGAACAAGTTTGCAAGGCCGCTACTTGGTCTTCTGTTCATGCTTTTTCGAAGTTTTACAAGGTTGATGTTAGGGCCTCAGCTGTTGCTTTTGGCTGCAAGGTTCTGCAGGCGGTGGTGGTCTGACCTGTCTGCTGTTACCTTTGGGGATCCCACCCTACTTTATGTACACTGCTATTGGATGTCCCAGACGTACAGAATCTAATCTGGAGCAGGACGTACTGTATACTAAGAATAATACAATTCTGTGATTACTCACCTGTAGAATTGTTATTATGAGTATACAGTACGTCCTGCTCCACCCCACCCTTGGTTCGTTATCCTTGGATCCCCTATATGGTGATTGTTATCATTGTTGGATAGTTACTGGTTGGTTATGTTATCATTCTCCTGGCTTCTTGTTAACTGCTTTTCAATGCTGGGGATTTGTGGGAGGTCCCGGATATTTGAGGGGTCGGGGGGAGCCAATTTCACGGTCTCTGCAGTCCAGCGCCATCTGGCGGAGTAATACCCAGACGTAAAGAATTATGTTGTATATATATGAATTCTGCTCCCTTTATGTTCTGTATGTGTTTGATGGCGCTTTACATTTTGAATCTTGTGCCCTTTAGGGGATCGGAGAAGAGCTAGGTGGCAGGAAAAGGCAGACTCTTCCTTCTATCTATGCAGTGAGGAAGGATCACTGCCTGGTCCGCCGCCTTTGAGCGCTGTGGCCGGGTAAAGAGCCTTGTTGGCACTGCTGACGCTGCTCGGATTTTGGTAGGGGGACATTTTTCGTCCCTGCCCGCGCTGCTCGGGGACTGTGGTGTGTGTCTTCACCGGCTGGGTTGCTTGTGTCTACAGCCAGCCCGTGACACTTCTATAGCATCTTTGGTGAACAGTTGTTAAGTTGTTAAAGCTACTGCATTCTCAGAATCGGGGGTCATTTACGGAGTGCATGCTCTCAGCTGATTAAGACCAGTATGGACATTAACAGGTATGTCATTTCTGCTATGGCCGTTTTGGTTAGGTTAAAGTGGACCAACACTCAGGATTTTGACTATCCTGGGTTTTGGTCCACTTCGGTGGGGCACCCCGATCGGGGGTGCCCCGCTGTGTGAAATCCCCCAAAAACTCACCTCTCCCCGCTCCCACGTGACCGCTGCTGCCAATCCCCGCTGACGGACAAGCGGGAGGCAGCGACGGAGAAGAGAGCGCGCCCGCCGCCGCCTCCCGCGCGTCACTCTCACAGGGCGCGTGCCTGCGCTGGCCATTCACAAACGGGGTGTCCCGCAGTCAGGGGACTGATCTGTCCGGGAATCTTATAGATTCCCGGGCCGATCAGTGGAGGGTGTTGGTCCACTTTAAGCACCAGAGGTTTAGCGCTGTTAGTAGCTTTAAGGTGCCATTTTGGCTAAAGCATTGGTCGGCTGATGCTGCCTCCGAGAAGAATCTGACAGGACTCCCTTTGCAGGGGGGACGTTTGTTTGGGGAGCAGTTAGATGATATGGTAAAGGAGGCTACTGGAGGTAAGTCTACTAGACTTCCATGTAGAAGGTCTTTTCCTTTTTCTCGCAGATCCTACAATCCCCTGGCCTTTTCGTGGAGGTAGGGCTTTTCCGTCTTCAGGATACTGGAAAGATTTTTGGAACAGACCAAAACCTCATAATACAGAAGATCTTTCTGGCGAAATAAGGCAAAGCCCCTCAGGCATGAGGGGATGCCCCCACCTGCAAGGCTTCTGCATTTTGCTCCCATTTCGAGGCTCCATGTATGATATATATGGATATCTATGGATACAGGAGGCTATTTCCTGAGGTTACAAGATTGAATTGGTAGCCACTCCACCTCGGAGGTTCTTTTGGTCAGGGGTATCCCGAAATCCAGTAAAAGCAGAAGCATTGGGATCTGCTGTAGCCCATCTATTGAAGGTTGGATTAGTTTGTCATGTTCCCCTTTTAGAAGGGGTCAGGGATTTTACTCAATTTGTTCATAATTCCCAAGACGGATGATTCTCTACACCTACAATTAGATCTCAAGGGCCTCAACAAGTATCCGCTTCAGCTGGAAGAATTTATGACCACAGTGGATATAAACGATGTGTACCAACATATCCTGATTTTTCCGGGTCATCAAAGATACTTGCGTTTTGCAGTAGATGGCCTACATCTTCAGTTTGTGGCTCTGCCCTTCGGCCTGTCTCCAGCCCCAAGAGTATTTACCAAGCTTTTGGCAGGCCTTTTGGCTTTCCTAAGAATCCAGGGAATACACATCTCTTACTTTGAAGGTCTGTTGATCAGGATCTAAAGCTTCTGGAGGCTGACTCTGTAAGTGGCTGCTTGGTAAGTGGTGAGTTAAAGCAGGATCTCCTGTGGTAAGCTTTGAGAAACTGGGCTCATTTGGTAAGTAAAATATAACAAACTGTAGTTTTATTTTTGTGAATCAGTGTGTTAATGCTGGCACAAATTTAAACAAAAGAAAAAACGTTTTTTTTTTTCACTTTCTCTCTCCTGGATTCCTGCTGAGGCCTAATTGAAGCATTCATTCTTCAATTAGCCTAATTGAAGCATTCATTCTTCAATCATCATTCATGAATCATTGGGATAACCATGTGGATCAACCCAGCTCATACGCCAGACTCTTATTCGTGGACTTCTCATCCGCCTTCAACACTATAGATTCCCAAATTCTGAATGGAAAACTGCTCTCACTGGGCATCTCACCGGATCTCTCTGGCTGGATCACCAACTTCCTCACAAACAGAACCAGAGAGTCAAACTGGGCCCCTTTATCTCTTCATCCAGAACTACTAATATAGGCACATCACAAGGTTGCGTTCTGTCCCCCCTCTTCTTCTCCATATACACAAATGACTTCAAGTCCACAGACCCATCAATCAAAATCATCAAGTTTGCGGATGATACAACTCTGGTTGGCCTTATCAACAACACTGACGAGTCTTACTACCGAACACAAATAAAAAATCTGGTAACCTGGTGCGAACAGAATAACCTCATCCTAAACACCCAGAAAACGGTCAAGCTGATTGTCGACTTCAGGCGGTCACACCCAGCGCACCATCCCATCTCCATGGGTAAGGATGAGGTCAATATCGCTACCAGCGCAAAATTCCTCGGCACGGTGATAACAGACGACTTGAAGTGGAGTAGGCAAGCCTCCGTTGTCCTAAAGAAGGCTCAACAGAGACTTTATTTCCTAAGACAACTTGCAAAATACGGAATGTCTAAAAGGATCCTGAAGACCTTCTACAACGGTGCAGTAGGCTCACTCCTGACCTCCTCCTTCACTGCCTGGTATTGTGGGATCACTGCCAAGGACAAGATCAGGCTAAAGAGGATCACCAGGACTGCTGAGCAGATCATAGGATGTCCCCTACCTGACCTAGAGGAACAATTCAGGGGAAGGGGCAAAAAGAATAGTTGGAGACCCCAAACACCCAGGTCACCCCTTCTTCGATCTCCTACCCTCTGGACGGAGGTACCGGGCTATCTTGTGCAGGACATCTCGGTTAACTAGCGGTTAAAGCACTAAATAACCAACTCTAAGAATCCTGCAAGAACTTTCGGTCTCCAGCGCATCACCAGTTAGCAGAATGTCGTATGTAACTAAAGCCCCTTGTATAATATGTATAACTAGCAAATATTTAAACCCCATTGAGGTATATAATATGTGTGTCTAGCAATGGTTCAAGCTCTATGGAGAACCCCCCCTTCCAAAATATATTCCTTGTATGTATTCTGTACCTACTTGGCGACCAATAAAGTATTCGTATTCGTGTGTTATAAGCCATTGTACAGCTCTTGGAGCTTGCTCCTGGAGGCTGACTCTGTAAGTGGCTGCTTGGTAAGTGGTGAGTTAAAGCAGGATCTCCTGTGGTAAACTTTGAGAAACTGGGCTCATTTGGTAAGTAAAATATAACAAACTGTAGTTGTTTTATTTTTGTGAATCAGTGTGTTAATGCTGGCACAAATTTAAACAAAAGAAAAAACAAGTTTTTTTCACTTTCTCTCTCCTGGATTCCTGCTGAGGCCTAATTGAAGCAGGTGTGTTATAAGCCATTGTACAGCTCTTGGAGCTTGCTCCTGGAGGCTTTTGTAAGTGGCTGCTTGGTAAGTGGTGAGTTAAAGCAGGAGTTAAAAGCAGAAGTTACAAGCAAAAGTGCTAAAGCTGTAAGTATCTACCTTTGATTTCAGATTGTTATTTTAGTTTTGTAAATTCTTCACTCAGTGTTCCAACAAATTGATACAATGGGTTCCATGCCTAACAATGCTGTTCAGTGTACATCTTGTGCTATGTATGCACTTTTTGATCAATCAGTTGATGGTGGATATTTATGCCCCGGATGTCTGCGAATTGCTGATTTGGAAGCCGTCATTCACGATCTAAATAAGCGATTGGCAACACTGAGAGACATTGTTGTCATGCAAAAGAGTCTGGATCTCACTGATCTGGCACTACATGGGGAGGGGGAGGGGGAGGGTGGTAGTATGGGGGGAGAGGAAAAGCAGGAAAATGAGGCAGCTAGCTGGATAACAGTTAGAAGGCGGGGTAGGGGTAAAAGTTATAGGGAGGCTAGCCCTGAACAGGCACCTCCAAACAAGTTTGCCCGGTTGGCAGATGAGGAGGATGTTAGCTCAGGGATGGCACAGCTGCAGCAAGACACATCTGTCGGCTCCAGTAAGAAAGGGAGGAGAAATGGGAGAACAGGGCAGGCAAGACATGTGCTAGTAGTGGGTGACTCTATTATTAGGGGAACAGACAGTGTGTTGCCTTCCTGGGGCAAGAGTACGGCATGTAGCGGAGCGGGCTGACAGATTATTGGGAGGGGCTGGCGTGAACCCAGCGGTCATGGTGCATATTGGCACAAATGACATAGGAAGAAGTAGGTGGAAGGTCCTTAAAAATGATTTCAGGTACTTAGGCCGTAAGCTTAAGGCAAGGACCTCAACTGTAGTATTCTCAGAAATACTACCAGAGAGGGGTTAGAGGGGTAAACAGGTGGCTCAAAAATTGGAGTAAAAAGGAGGGGTTTGGGTTCCTAGAGAACTGGGCCGACTTCACAGTGGGCTACAGGTTCTTTGGCAGGGATGGGTTGCACCTCAATGGGTGCATGTGCATCTGTTCTGGGGGAGAGGATGGCTAAAAGGTTGGAGGAGTGTTTAAACTAAGCACTGGGGGAGAGGGTAATAGCAGTTACAAAGGGGAAGTTAGGAAAGAAAGTGACAGTGGGTGTAGAAACTGGGGGTGGAAGGGGGGGGGTTAGCACATCTAGGAGGAAAAAGGGCAATATACAAAATTATCAAAATTATCATAAGCATTTGAAATGCATGCTTACAAATGCTAGAAGCTTGACTAATAAAATGGATGAACTAGAATTGATAATAACAGAAGAGCAATATGACATAGTGGGGGTAACAGAGACCTGGCTGGATGAAAGCTATGACTGGGCAGTAAATCTACAGGGCTACTGTGTGTTTAGGAGGGACCATAACAAATGCAAAGGGGGTGGAGTCTGCTTAATTGTAAAATCCTCTCTACAACCCACTCTGCGGGAGGATATATGTGAGGGGAATGACCATGTGGAGTCTGTATGGGTAGAAATACATGAAGGGAGAAACAAAAATAAAATACTGATGGGGGTTTGCTACAAACCTCCAGATAAATCCGAATCCATAGAAAATATGATGCTAAGGCAAATAGATATAGCCGCTAAACTAAATGAGGTAGTGATTATGGGGGACTTTAACTACCCAGACAAAGACTGGGACGCTTAAACATGTGTTTCGCATAAAAGTAATAGCTTTTTATCTAAAACAAAAGATGGCTACCTTTCCCAACAAGTACAAGCTCCAACAAGGGGGAAAGCCAAATTGGACCTAATACTAACCAATGTACCAGTGTACCAGACAAAGTAGTAAAGGTACAGGTTGGGGGACACCTTGGAAGCAGTGATCATAATATCATTAATTTCCACTTAGCAGTCACTAGGGTGCCTTATCAAGGAGCCACAAAAAGGCAAAGTTTGACCAACTTAGAGATGCCCTAAACTGCATTAACTGGGAAAATGTCCTTAAAAACAAAAGCATGGTCACTAAATGGGATACTTTCAGGAATCCTTAATTTTCATTGTGACAGATATATACCTTACAGGAATAAAACTATTAGACACACATGTAAACCGATGTGGCTAAACAAAAAGGTTAAGTGGGCAATAAACAACAAAAAAAAGGCATTTAAACGTTTAACCCTTTAAATGGCAGCCACGTAAAATTTACGTGGTTGCTTCTCCTCCACTTAAGTGCCAGCCACGTAAAATCCACGTGCCTGGCATTTACCCCTGCTAGCGGGCAAAAAAAAATACTCACCTGACCCCTCGTTGGATCCGGCCGGGTCTCCTCTTTAATTTGGCGCCATCCGATCCCCCGTGGGAATTATTATTTTTTTACTTAATAATAATAATGTAAAAAACTGAATAAAATTTACAAACAAGACATTTCAAGTTAAAGCCTAAACTCTGCTGCAAAAAATATATATATAAATTTTCCTGAAAATTCCAGCAAAAATGTTGCAAAACATGGCGCAAAATTGGGAAAAATGACCTGTCAACAGAGGGTGACAAAATCTCAAGTAGGCTCACAATTAAAAAGGTTAAAAGAAGCTATGCATGTTGGGTATTGTTCTGCTCGGGGGACCTTGCACTTTCAGACTTAGCTTGTTTTTTCTTGTTGCATATTTATATTTTAGGAAAAGGTGTTTTTTATTCAGCTTTTTTATACATTTTTTAGGGAAACCCTGCACAAACAAAGAATTCTTTGAGGGATTAATTCCAGAAAGATGAGCCCACTACAACAAGCTTGGTACTCTTAGAAAGCTTAACATGTGTACTTTCAGGGAATATATGGTTTATGGGGGATATTCCAAATGTAAATGGTTGTTTTGGTTGAAAAATCGCAAGGTGTGCACTTTGTCTGCAGAGCTGAAATTTTCAAGTAAAATCACCGTTACACACATGCTTTACTTTGGGGTGTTTGGCAAATCTCCCCGTTATAGTAGCAATGCATGTTGGGTATTGTTCTGTTCGGGGGATGTTGCTTTTTCAGATTAAATATTGTTTTTTCTTGTTTGTAAATAGTTTTTTTAGGAAAATGTGGCTTTGATTCTGCTTTTTTATCCTTTTTTTAGGGAAACTCTTTGCAACCAAAGAATACATTGAGGGATTACTTCCAGAAAACTATGGCCACATCAACAAGCCTGGTACACCTAGAAAGCTTGAGGTGTGTACTTACAGAGAATATATAGTTTGTTGGGGGTATTTCAAATGTAAAGGGTTGTTTCCCCTAAAGCGCTGTTTCAGTTTGGGGGAGTCTCCTGGGCAGGAAAGGGCGTCTACCTATATATATGTAGTACTGCTGTAACTGTGAGAAATTGGGATTTCACACGCAATAAGATTTTATTGACAAACGTACATTTTTTTATTACAAAAAATCACTACAAATTGTAAAAAAATATTTTTTTTTTATTTTTTTGCACATATTTCACCCAAAAATATTGAGAATACACCTAAAAAATGACAAACAAGACATTCCATGTTAAAGACCAAACTATGCTGAAAAAAACAATATATCATTTTCCTGGGAAATCCCTGGAAATCCCTTCAAAAATCACATTTGAACATGGGGAGCGCAAAATAGTGCAAAATGGTCTGGCAACAAAGGGTGACAAAAACTCCAAGTAGGCTGGCACTTAAAGGGTTAAAGCAGGAAGGGACAGCGGAAGCGTTAAAAAATTATAAAGAAGAAAATAAACAATGTAAACAACAGATAAGGGCAGCTAAGCTGGAGACAGAAAGACTGGTCGCGAAAGAGAGTAAAACTAATCCCAAATTATTCTTTAGCTACATAAACAGTAAAAGGTACAAACCTGAGGGTGTGGGCCCCCTGAAAGCAAGGAGGGGACACCTATAGAGGGAAATAAGGAGAAAGCAAATTTAGTAAACAACTTCTTTGCTTCTATATTCACAAAAGAATGTGACATGCCGAGTGAAATGCAGGGGAATAACCAAAACCCTCCATTAAATGTCACTGGTCAAACCAAGGAAGAAGTCCAGAACCGTCTCAAGCAGATAAAAATCGATAAATCACCGGGACCAGATGACATACATCCTCGTGTTTTAAGGGAGTTATGTACAGTAATAGACAAGCCATTATTTCTAATATTTGTGGACTCAATAACTACAGGGTCTGTTCCGAGGGATTGGCGCTTGGCAAATGTGGTGCCAATATTTAAAAAGGGATCTAGGGAGGAACCTGAGAACTACAGACTGGTAAGCTTAACATCTGTGGTGGGCAAGCTGTTTGAAGGTTTCTTAAGGGATATTATCCTGGAGCACCTTGGGGAAAATGACCTTATTACTCCATATCAGCATGGATTTATGAGGAATCGCTCCTGCCAGACAAACCTAATCAACTTTTATGAGGAGGTAAGTTCAAGATTGGTTCAGGGGGAGTCATTGGATATCATATATCTTGACTTTTCTAAAGCATTTGATACTGTGCCACATAAAAGGCTGGTACAAAAGATGAGAATGCTTGGACTAGGGGAAAACGTGTGAAGATGGATGGGAAATTGGCTTAATGATTGGAAGCAGAGGGTGGTTATCAATGGTACACACTCAGATTGGGTCACTGTTACTAGTGGAGTACCACAAGGGTCAGTTCTGGGACCAATTCTCTTCAATATATATATAAATAACATTGGGTATGGATTAAACAGTAAAGTCTCAATCTTTGCAGATGATACTAATCTGCGTAAAGTAATTTAAACAAAAGAGGACAGCAGGCAGCTACAAACAGATTTAGATAAATTGGAAGCATGGACAGTTAAATGGCAAATGAAGTTTAACACAGATAAATGTAAGGTTATGCACATGGGAAGGAGAAATCTGTATCATGATTACACACTAAATAAACAAACACTTGGTAAAACAACAATGGAAAAGGACCTAGGGGTTTTAGTTGACAATAAGCTCAACTGTAGTAATCAATGCCAGGCAGCTGCTGCCAAAGCTAATAGGATCATGGGGTGCATCAGGAGGGGCATTGGTGCTCATGACCAGAGCATCATTTTACCCCTGTACAAGTCACTGGTCAGACCCCATATGGAGTACTGTGTACAGTTCTGGGCACCTGTGCTTAAGAAGGACGTATCAGAACTGGAGCACGTTCAAAGAAGGGCAACAAAGGTAATAAAAGGAGTGCGGGGACTAGAGCACCCTAAAAGATTGTCAAAGTTAGGTTTTTTTAGTTTAGAAAAAAGACGATTGAGGGGTGATCTAATAACTATGTCGAAATATATTCGGGGTCAATACAAAGATCTGTCCCACAATCTATTTATACCTCGGAGTGTAACTATAACCCGAGGGCATCCACTAAGGTTAGAGGAAAGGTGCTTTCTCCACCGACATAGGAGGGGATTCTTCTCTGTAAGAGCAGTGAGACTATGGAACTCGCTGCCAGAGGAGGTAGTTATGAAGGATACAGTAAAAACGTTCAAAAGTGGCCTTGATGCCTTCCTGGCATATAATAACATTTCCACTGGAAGAAGATCTATAGTGGCCGAGATGCCCTCCTTGCATGTAATAACATTTCCAGCTATGGCTACTAGACCACTGGAAGGAGTTAAACAGGCTGAACTGGATGGACTAAAGTCTTTATTCAGCCTTACATACTATGTTACTAAAGTCTCATCGACATTAGAAAGGTTCGACTGGATAGCTATCCAAAGTCGTATATGATACGTTCAAGAGTTATATCTTTCTTGGGAATATCATTAGACACAACTGAGGCTAAGGTATATATTCCAAAATAGAAGATATACCTTCACTTCAGGCCAGGGTACAGGATCTTTTATCCTACCCCCAGACGATGATTACTCAAGGAATTTGTTTGTTGGGCCTGATGGTGTTTTGCTTCAAGGCAGTGCCTTTTGCGTAGTCTCACACACGATCTGGGATCGAACCACAGAAACTCAGGATCGCCCCTTTTACATGATGCATTCAACAACGCACCTGACCTGGTGGCTCAATCCTCAGCCTCTTCAAGTGGGCAAATCCTTTCTTTCAGTACAATAGAAGATTATCACCATGGATGCTAGTCTTAACAGGTTGGGGGGGGGTGTCATGGGGTCACAAACGATCCAGGGACAGTGGGGATAGGGGAGAGCAGTCTTCCCATAAATATCCTGGATCTGAGAGCGATTCTATTGTCTCTCAAACTTTGGACACCTAATCTGAGGAGTCAACTCGTCAGGATTCAAACAGATGGCAGTGACATATATAAACCCCCAGGGGGGCACCAGAAGCAGGTAAGCTCTCAAGGAGATGAGCAGGATCTTACTTTGGGCCGAGAAGTATGTTCCGTGCATGTCAGCGATCCACATACCAGGAGTGGACAACTTGCATGCTGATCATCTGAGCAGAACGGTCTCGCATCAGGGAGAATGGTCCATCACTCAGAGAATTTTCAGTCCCTTTGCAACTACTGGGGATTTCCAGAGGTAGCTCTTTTTGTGTCCCACCACAATCAGAAGGTTAGGAGGTTTGTATCCCGATCCAGAGATCCTCTAGCAATTGCGACAGATGCACTGACTTTTCCTTGGTCCATATTCAGGCTTCTCTATACGTTCCCTCCGATTCCACTCCTGGGTAGAGTACTAAAAAAGATAGCCCAATATTTTGGTTGGAATTCCAACCATTCTGGTGGCTCCTCAGTGGCCGAGGAGAAATTTGTTTTTAGACCTAGTTAGAATGTCGGAAGGAAACCCTTGGAGGTTGCCTGACGATCCAGATGCCAGATCCAGAGGCTCTTGCAGCACCCCATTTTACGAGTTCTGAGTGTGGCCGCAGGGCTATTGAAACATCCATCCTGGCAGAGAAGGGTTTATCATGGTCATACAGACCATGATTCAGGCCCAGAAGCAGACTTCATCAAAGATTTACTACAGAGTCTGGCGAGTATTTATCTCTTGGTTTGAATCTAGAGGTTTAGCTTGTAGAAAGTTTCCAGATCTATGGAATTTTTAGAGAAGGGTCTTGATTGAGGGTCTTCATTTGAGCACTCTAAAAGGACAGATATCTGCTTTATCTATATTTTCCAAGTATACAGCACGTGCTGTTTCACAAATATTCTTTACGCTTGGGATATCCGCCACAAGGTGGCGCAGTGGACTGCAGAAGAGACTTGTGGCGTCTCCCGGCCCTATAAAAGGACAGGAACCTCTCACAAATTCCCAGTTTTCTTCTGCAGTCTATTACACAGGCAAGCGGGGCTTACCAGCATGCGGCCCTGTAGGACTATTCCCACCCGTTCTGGACCCACTGCCTCCCAGCCTCAGTTGCCTGGTTCGGGTGAAGGTAAGACAGCGGCAGGGTCAGGTGCTGGAGGAGCGCTGCTCCTACCACAATCCCTGTACCTACAAGGGTAGGCGGTTCAGGCTTATGGTGAGCCTTGTGGGATGCCCCTTCCTGCCTTATTGTGGGCCTTTCCCTGCCCCCCTCGTCCCTAGCTAAGCATGCCTTGGGTGCGCCTACCGTTGCTCTTCCCCGCCTCGCTCTCTCCCTGGGGAGCTCTCCGGGGGGGGGGGGGGTTTAGGCGGTGTGGGTGCACATTGTATTTTATCTGTTTTTTTACTTGTATTGTCTGCGCTCGCCACCGCGCCGCAAGGACCTCAAGGTCCAAGCGGGCGCCATTTTCTCCTCTCCTGACCTGCGCTACTGCGGCACGCTGCTGGCCTGCCTGGTTGTGCGATCGGCTTCTTGGTCCGTGAGTCCCCTTCGGGGTTGTGTTGTGCTCTTGTCACCACATTATGGGAATGTTATGTGTGGTTTTCTTTCAGGCGGGATTAACGTGACTGTGGTTTCTCCCGGCCCTCTTCCCTTTTGCATCTCCCACCTTCCCTAGCGGGTTTTGGGGCATCCCGGGTGGCTCTTGTTAGCCTTAACCCTATACTGGCCAGTGTGCCCACTCTAATCACCATATGGAGGCTTCCAGGGATAATGTGCTTGGGGTTCCGTCGGGACAAGCCCAGCTGTGTGTCGCATGCGGGGTATCCCCTGTGAGTGACGGTCTCAGGGTATGTGTGCCCTTCGCAGGGTATGTGTGCTACTTGCGCTGCAGCCTGGGCTGCCTGCTACGCTGACCAGCTCTGCGCCCCCTTCTACATCACCTACCCCCCACGCCTGCATTTGACCCCTAGTGAGGGATATGCTAGTGGGGAATCAAACTATGACTTGGCCTTGCGGGTGGCCAGTCTGGAAAGGCATATGGCTGGGCCAGTCCCCCGTAAGGCTTCTGGCAAGAAGCGGCATTTAACTCCCGCTGTTTCCCTTTTTCCTGAGGAGAATGAGGGACAGTTTTCTTTCCCTGGCCTGTACCCCCTAGAAGAGGGGGAACTTTTCTCTGATTCTGAGTCCTCTGAGGAGCAGCAGGAGGTTTATGGTGGTACTGGGTCTCCTTTTGGAGAAAACCCATGGTCTCCTGAGGATTCGGACAGGCTGTTGTCTCATACTGTGTATTACACCTCCTGTCCCGGCTAAAAGGCAGCAGGGTGAGCTTTTTTACACTGTTAAACAACGCTTGGAGTTCCCTGAGCAGATCCACTTCAATAATTTGGTGCTCAAAGAGTGGGAACGTCCTAGCAGATTGCCCGCGGTGCCTAAGAGTTGGGACAGGAGGTATCCATTTCCTGCTGATGTGGTTAAGCACTGGTCGTGTCCCCCCGAGCTGGATGCTCCCGTGCTTGGGTTGTCCAATACCTCGGTCATGCATTCCCCTGACACTTCTACTCTGAGGGATGGTGAGGACCGGCGTGTTGATCAGCTGGCCTGTCACGCATTTGCTTGTGCAGGGACTGCGCTGAGCCCTGTGTGCGCGTCTGCCATCACGGCTCTTGCTCAAGTGCCTTCTGGATAATGCCTCGGATGCCAATAGGGGGGAGGAGTATAGATCCCTCCTGCTTTGTTATGAATTTGTGGCATTTGTTCTTTCTGCTATGGATGATGCAGTCAGGATGTGTGGTAAGACTTCTGCCCTTTTGGTGGCTATACGCCTCTCTGTTTGGCTGTGTCAGTGAGCGGCTGATAATGCTGCTAAGAAGGCTCTCACTGGCTTCCCCTTTACTGGGCTATGGCTCTTTGGGCAGCGTCTGGATCTGTTTGCCAAGGATGGTAGGCTGCCTCAACGCAGGAGGCAGCCGCGGCCCTTTCGGGGGGCTGGTTCTTCCCTCCCCTCCTGTGCTCCCAGGTCCGGTCGGGGTGCACCATTTGCGGGGGCAGGTAGAGACCCTTGGGGCCAGGGTAGAGGCCGTGGTCGCCCCGGTCTCTCATGGGGTCCCAAGTCCAAATCTTCCCCCAAGCCCCCTCAGGCATGAGGAGGCGCCCTCACCCATCTGGGTGGGGGGACGGTTGCGGCTCTTTGCTCACGTTTGTAGACTACGCGTCTCAGACTGGTGGATCCAGGAGGTGGTGTCCTCCGGGTACAAGATAGAGTTTGCAGCCTGGCCGCCCCCAAGATTCATCAGATCCCGGATGGTTCAAAATCCCTTGTCAGTTCAGGGCTTGTGGCTTGCGGTCCAAAGCCTTTTGGATTTGGGGGTCATTTGCCTGGTGCCCTTCCAGGAAAGGGGCAGAGGTTTCTATTTCAATCTGTTCACTGTTCCCAAAAAGGATGGGTCCCTGAGGCCCATCCTGGTTTTAAAGCGCCTCAACAAGTTTGTCCGGTTCAAGCATTTTCGCATGGAGACCCTGCGCTCGGCGGTCAGTACCTTGTGCCCGGGCGACTTCATGACTTCTGTGGACATCAAAGATGCTTACCTTCATGTTCCTATCTTTCCAGGTCATCAGAGATTTCTCAGGTTCACTCGGGAGGATCAGCACTACCAACTTGTGGCCTTACCTTTTTGTCTTACTTCAGCCCCTCGGGTCTTCACCAAGGTGCTGGCGGGGGTGATGGCTCTGTTGAGATCTCAGGGCATTCGCATCCTTCCTTATCTGGACGACATTCTGATTGCGTCTCAGTCCTTCAATCAAGCCGAGCTGGATACCCAGATGGTGGTCTCCACACTCGAGTCTTTCGGTTGGGTGATCAACTAACCAAGTCTTCTCTGTCTCCGTCCTTGGTGACGTCCTTCCTGGGCATGACTCTACATCTCAGGTCAAGGTTTTTCTGCCTCAGCAGAAGGTGGAGGGCCTGCAGATGCAGGCACGGTCTCTGATTTCTTGCCCTCATCCCTCCAATCGGCAGGGGATGCAGCTTGTGGGCCTGATGGTGTCATGCTTCGAGGCGGTTCCCTATGCTCCGTTTCACATGAGACCTCTTCAGTTGCACCTCTTGTCAGTTTTGGATCGGGACCCTGTGTCCCTGGATCAGGCCTTTGTTCTGTCCCCTCTGGTCAGTCAGTCCCTATCGTGGTGGCTGGACTCAAGGAATCTCCTAGTGGGCAGGACCTTTCTGCCTCCTTGCTGGGAGACTGTCACCACAGATGCCAGTCTGACAGGTTGGGGGGGGCTTTTGGAAGTCTCTGAAGTTCCAGGGTCAGTGGGGCCCTCAGGAGGCCCATGTTCCCATCAACATTCTGGAACTGCGGGCCATAAGGTTGGTTCTTTTCCAGTTGACTCTGCACCTTCGTGGTCGGGCTGTTCAGATCCGCTCGGACGACCGGACGGCGAGGGAGGGACTTGGAGCAAGCAAGCCCTCAAGGAAGTGTCCCTGATACTGTCCTGGGTGGAGGAGAATGTTCCCTGCATATCGGCAGTTTACATCCCGGTAGTGGAGAACCTGAAGGCGAACTCCCTGAGCAGGGGTATGTCTCGGCTGGGGGAGTGGTCCCTCAGCGTAAGGGTGTTTCACTCTCTGTGCCACCACTGGGGTCTGCCGGATGTGGACCAGTTTGCTTCACATTACAATCACAAGCTTCCATTCTTTGTCTCTCTGTCTCAGGATCCTCTGGTCTTTGCCACGGATGCGCTGGCAATGCCTTGGAGGGGGTTTCGGCTCCTCTATGTGTTCCCTCCGTTTCCTCTGTTGGGCAGGGTGCTGCGCAAGGTAGCCCAGGAAAGGGTGCCAACCATTCTGGTGGCCCCCTGTTGGCCAAGAAGGGTGTGGTTCGCAGACATCGTGCAGTTGGCAGTAAATCAGTACGTCCTGCCCAAGGATTCAGATCTGCTCACACAGGGGCAGCTGTGCCATCCCAATTTACAAACGCTGGCTTTGACGGCTTGGCTGCTGAAACCTCCATTTTGATAGAAAAGGGTTTGCCTGCCTCTGTTGTTGATACCATGATTAGGGCTAGGAAGAAGTCCTTTATCTACTACAGGGTCTGACATGCTTACATTGGCTGGTGTGAGTCCGAATCTCTTCCCTGTTGGGTGTTTTCTGTTCCCAGGACTCTGGAATTCTTGCAACATGGTTTGGATTTGGGCCTTCAACTTAGTACCCTCAAAGGTCATGTTTCAGCTCTGGCTGATGCTGCTTTTGGCCGCATGCGGCAGTTGTTTAAACTGCCTGCTGTTGTTCTTAGGGATCCCACCCTACTTTACGGACACTGCTTTTGGACGTCCCAAGCGTAAAGAATATTTGTGAAACAGGACGTGCTGTATACTTACAATTCTGTGAGTACTCACCTGTAGAATTGATTTAGTAGTATACAGCACGTCCTGTTTCACCCCTCCCTTGTTATCATTTTTCTTGGTTACCTCTGTATGGTGATTTGTTCAAATGTTTAGTTGGGGTTCCTTCATTTTTATTCTCCCAGCTTCTTGTCTAACTGCTTTGTAACACTGGGAATTTGTGGGAGGTTCCTGTTTTTTTTTAGGGCCGGGAGACGCCACAAGTCTCTTCTGCAGTCCACTGCGCCACCTTGTGGCGGATATCCCAAGCGTAAAGAATATTTGTGAAACAGGTCATGCTGTATACTACAAAATCAATTCTACAGGTGAGTACTCACAGAATTGTATTTTTTCAGAAACTCATCGCTGGGAATATTTTTTTTTGCAAAGCTGCTACTTGGTCCTCAGTTCATACATTTACCAAGTTTTATAAGGTAGATGTTAGAGCCTTGGCAGATGCCACTTTTGGTAGGAAAGTATTTACAGGCAGTAGTAGTAAAGCTAGAGGTTGTTTTGGTATAGCTTGCTCTTTGTGAGAAGAATATGATTTATTATTTGGGATCCCACCCTGAATTAAGGGTTTTGCTTTTGGAGGCCCCAATCGTTACTGATTTCCTGACGGTCTGGAGTGGAATAGGAGAAAAAATACAATTCTGTGATACTTACCTGTAGAATTGCTTTCTCTTCTATATCCACTCCAGGGCTTTAGACACTCTGCTAGGTTACTATACTTCAGGATGCCTAGTCCTAGTGGAGCTTGTACATATGTAAATAGACATATGTAATAAACCGAGAGGTAGAGAGGAACTCATTTTGTCTCTCCTTTTATCTCCAACAAAGACATAGGGCTTCTTAGGATGCCTTATCCTCCGGGGCGACTGTGTCTACTGCTTTTCAATTACTGGATTGTGGAGGAAGTATATATAGGCCGAGAAGAACCACACTTTTGTCTTGTAGTCTACGTCCTTCGGTCGATAGTTAACCCAATCCTGACTGATTTGCCTGATGCCCTGGAGTTTATAAGAAGTAGTATGAGAAGAAAGCAATTCTCACAATATCACAAAATTGTATTATGTCCACTAAACATTTAATTATGTTTCAGTTGGCTGGCATAACAAGTTGTGTAGCCCATGCCAGGACATTACAGTCCAGGCAAAGCTACAGGCACTGTGGACACAAAGTAGCAAAGTAACATTTTCTTAGCAGCTTTTCTACATTTTTGACAATCCTATTAGTACTGTAGCTGCTAATGTGAGAGCAGGTAGATGGCAGTAGGAGTAATGCAAAATGTTTTTGTTACTTTTACTTATGAGTTTGTGCATTTCACATTTGATGTTATTTTTGAGTACCTAGTAAAAGCATACATGTCTTCCCTCCTATATTTCTGCTAAACAGAAATTTGACTGTTGAACTGCTATACATTTTTTGTTGCCAGTGCACTTTACAGTGGGTTCCAGACAGTGTGATGCAGTTGTGGTATTTCATGCACTTCTCAGGGTAAAAAAAAGGTGGTCATACAAAACCTAAAAGCTGCATGCTTAGCTATAGAAAAGATGCTAGATCTCAGCTTCAACAGCTTTATTTAGCAGAACAGCATCATCTCAGGTACTTGGTTGAGGGGCACAGGGAGAGGCAAGGAAAAGTTTGGTCCTCACGCAAGTGATTTTAAAGTGGACCAACACCCAGGATTTTGACTATCCTGGGTATTGGTCCACTTCCCCGGGGCACCCCGATTTGGGGTGCCCCGCTGCCTGAAACCCCCCCAAACATCCCGAAAACTCACCTCTACATGCTCCCACGTGAGTGCGCTGTCCAACGCCCACCGACGTCGACGGACAAGGGATCGCGCCCGCCGCCGCCTCCCGCGCGTCACTCTTGACGTGTGCGCGCCCGCCTAGAGAAGCGCGAGTGAGGCGGCGGCGGTGGAAGCAGCGGCTGGAGAGCTAAGGTTTTTCGGGGTTTTGGGGGGGGTTACACCCTGCGGGACATCCCGATCTCGGATGTCCCGCGGTGTGTGAGGTGATCGGCCCGGGAATCTTATAGATTCCCGGGCCGATCACCCCTGGGTGTTGGCCCACTTTAAGTGGATCAAACATCCTGTCCTCGACCCAGGTACCTTGTGCAATACTACTGGCTCAGGGCAAATGATTTCTTCCCCATTGTAGTCATGCCCATGCTTCAAAATTTGGGATAGTCGATTTGTTGTTCTCAGATTTGGCCGGTGACAAGCCTACTGGCTGCATCCCCAGGCTCCCACTAGTCTGAGGTGTGCTCTAGCCCCTCTAATGTGTAAACAGGCCCCAAGATGCTATTTAGGACTTTTGTCAGATTTATGGTGTTTTTCGGGCAATAAAGTTTGCCATGTCTTAAAGTGGATCAAAACCCACCCCAAGTTTTATAGATTCCAGGGCCGGCCGCTAACCTCCCCCCCACCAGGCATTCCAAATTGGGATTACCCACTGTGTGCCCATAAACCTTTCTATGCTTCTATATCACATGCTCGGGCTCTCATCCAATGAGAGCCATCTGTCTTGACTATGTCAGTCGATAAATGGCTCTCATTGTCAAATGAGAACGCAGGTTTCCCAGCAGCATGCATGCACTCCCTCCCCAGTCATTCAAATAGGCTGGCGTGGGAGCGGCACGCTGCCCATTGCAGTCATAGTCCTGGCAAACGGCTCTCATTAGTCAGGAGCCTGTGCATGTGCTGTTGGAACAAAAAAGAGTTGAGTGAATAGCAGCTTTTTGGGGGATTTCACACAGCAGGGCATCCTGATTCAGGGTTGCCCCGAGGGAACAGAACAAATCCCGGGAAAGTCAAATTCCCAGGTTTTGTTTCTCCTGTAGAGGTGTATACACCTGTAGGAACCATTCTTTGACCTTCTTCCAGGAGTTTATTTTTGCATAATTAGCATGATTGGTTCAAAGTTAGCCTCTGAGTTTAGAGGTACCAACGGTGAGCATTACCTGTGAGCCCAAAGTTTAGATCCGGCTTTTATCTTTTTTTTGTAGGCCACAAAATGCCTCTAATTTCAGAGTTGACATACTTTTTATTATATGATTATTTTCCAAAGGAAGCATAAAATAGCAGTAGTAATATTTGCTATCATCTTATTACCCAACTGAGTGTAAATGTATTTTGAAATCATTTTGTGCCGATTTATCACCTAATATACAGATTAATAGCTGCAACCTTTTCATGAAATTGTCTTTCTGTATTGTAAGAAAATATTTAGAGCTTTGGATTGTCATAGTTTAAGCTATGCCACAGACCACTTTGAATAGAAACGGATACAAAATGTTGTAACAACTAAAGTTAATTATGTCTGGGCAGTGAATTAACTAACAAAGTATCCGGCATTACACTAATGGTGTGAATCTCACTGGTCACATTAATTTCCTCAAAGGTTCTGTGCATGTTCCTGCTTAATTAAAATAACCTTCAGTGATATTTATGTAGGGCTGGAAATAAGCCTTGCACTACATAGCAGTTTGATCCGCTTGTGCGCTGGTGTGACCTCACTTAGCAGTTAGTGTTTCTGACTTGAGCTGACTTCATGAAAAATCTGCGAAAAATGACATTTCTATTTTAAACAGAAGTCATTTTTAGAAGAATGAGCCGAACTAAAAATTGATCATTAGACAAACATGGTATTTATTGCTCCATATGCTTTCTTTTAACTGTGTCATTTCTTGTTTGGCTGATATTAAAACACGGTAATGCATGTTTGTTTTATAGTCACGTATCATAGTGTTTGTGTTTTCAATCTGTTCTTTTTACTTTGTTATGCAGTGCTACAGTCTACTACTGTTCTCGAATATTTTCTATTGCCATACTTCATTTATTTCCTAATGCCATATATATTTTTTTTTATGTGGGTCACTTAGAGAGAATTTTAAATTGTGCAATTGCTCTTTAAATTATGTAAAGCTGGGAGTTATACTGTATGTCCCATGTACTGTGCTTCCAGATAACAATACAGTACATGGGAGATGCTTCCAGTCTACAAGGTGATCAAGACACACTTGCCGAATGAGAAACAAAGGTTTAAATTGATTGACCAGCCAAGCAAAAAACAAAAGGGCACTCGCCTTTGGTCCTCTACGGCTGATAGATCTGACTATAGGGAGCACCAACTCACAGCAGCCAGTGATGCTTGTCCAGCACATGCCTTCCTAAATCAGTCACAGAAGCACTACCACACCCTCTCCATTCACTATAATAAAGGGGCTCGACACACCCTCACATTGCTTGTTACTGATGGCGGAGGCACAAGCCTGATATGCGCCATTTGATCAGATGGGCTGCTGGTTGTAGATGTAATGGTGTTGATCTTTATATCATCATTTTATTCCCTTCGATTTTACTACAGGTCCTTTTTTCACCAGATTAAGATTGCTACATGAAGTTTATGCCTCCTCTTTTTTCATGTTTTGTAGGTTTCTGCCCTGAAGAACAGGCTTAGAAAGGTGTCCACAACTACTGGAGATGGGGTGGCACAAGCTTTCCTTAAATCCCAGGCTTCTCTGTTTGGCAGTTATAGAAGTGCACTGAAAATTGAGCCGGTAAGTGCAGATTCTTCCATTTTGGACATGTGGAAATGTAGCTGTTCCCTGTTGGGGGCATCATCCTATCTGATCAAAAATCCGACAGGGCATTACCCCTGTTTCCCAAATCCCTTTTACTGCTACCTGTGTATAACAGCATAATTTACTTTAAAACATCAAAACACAGTTGATGAAACATAGTCATTCAAAATATGATATAAAATTTCCATAAAGAGTCTAATTTGGGCATTCACTATCAATTAAGAAAATAGCCTCTCTCCGAAGTTGTTCCAGTTGGTTAGATGGTTAAGGATCACTTAACCAGCTATGGGGGCTTATAAACCAGGGTGCGAAGACCAGCTGCGGCTTCCCCGGCCCTGAAAACTACTAGCTTGCATAGCCTATATGGGCCTGTTCTGTTTGGGGGGGCTGGGAGCCAAGCCTTTTGAACTGGTGCACAAGGCTGCTGCTCTTAGACGCGCCATGGGACCGGGAAACGAGGTAAGTAAAGGCGGCGACCTGGGGAGTTCCACACAGCGAGGCATCCCGATTTTGGTTGCCCTGGGGGGGAAACGATCAGCCCGGTAATTTTTTATATTCTCCTTGTTGTCTGTGACCCAGTTGTGCCTATCTATGTATATCAATTGGAAAGCTTGTATAACAGAATCCATGGCTTCCATATGGACCATAATGGTATCATTGGCACATACACCTCATTTTTTTGTTTTTTACAGTCTTTTGGTCTCGCTATTTATGAATTTTAAATAGTAAGCAAAGCTATTTCCACAGTGGGTCACAGACACAAACCAACCTCAAAACCCATTGGGTGGGTAGGTTCTCTTTTACTACCTGTCCTGGACTGTAAAGTTTAACCATCCCTTACTATTTCCTAAGACAGGAAACTCTTTTTTTTTTTTTTCTTTACTACAGGTCACCTATAACAATCTGCTCAGCTCTCCTCTCAACTCTTGTCACTGTAATAACTTCCAAGTTTTCCACTCTCTGTCATCAACCCATAATTATGGTCAAATGATGACCTTTAATGACATGTAACCATATCTGGGATGATAGGGTTTTAAAAACTTTGAAAATGTGTCCAATGATGGTTTATACCACCACTGTCATGACAGTGACACTAACATTGTAGTGTTTTGGTAATTAGCAGGTCACTTTACCAGTTCAGGTACTGTAGGCCATTTCTAGTTTGAACATAGTTCAGTCTGTCTAGAGTTCACATTTAAGCAATTTAACTTTAGGTGGCCCAGCTTGAAGGATTAGTAAAACTATAGAGATACTGTAGCTGCCAGTGGTACTGTGACTCTTGCTTTATTCACTTGATGGCCATTTTTGTTACATGAGTTAAAACTTCCCTATCCAACTTAAATTATTTTAGTTGTGAGCACTTTTAGTTGTTAAGAAACGTTTTTGAGCAAATCTTTTTTTTTTTTTAATTTTACCAAGCTAAAATGTACAATAATTGTATAAAACGCCCACTGTGTGGAGGTGTACAAGAAACATAGGCAGGGAGGGAACATATTGATGTGTTTTGTCAGAACAAACACATTCAGCCCTCATCTTATTGTGGGTTTCTAATTTACTGGCAGAACGCTGAGTGACATTGATTTGGGTCTGTGTAAGAACAGCAAAGCAAACTATCACCAGCAGAGCGGGGGAGGTTCTGTTATAGTCTCTTACCTACACCCTTAGTAATTCTATTGTATCCAAAACAAACATAGAAGTTCTGATGAAAGCATCACAAAGTCAAAATGTGATATATAGCATGCTGTGCCCTGCAGTAAATATTTTGATGGCCCTTACATTTTGTGTACTGCAAAAATATTGTAACCAACTTCGATTAAAAAAAGGCCGAAACGTTTAGAAGTGGAAAGTTTATCTTGTAACCATGCAAAGCAGTTACTTGTCATGTATTTGCAAGCTTTCATCAGAATGATAGAATCTGCTATGTAATAATGACAAAAGAATTTTTTACTACTGCTTATCCAGAACTACCTGGTAATTTACTTTGCTGCTAGGTGCTACCCTAGAGCATCTCTTTGTGTCTAATTTTCATATATCTGTTGGCCGATGTGACATCTTTTTCCTGCTAATGCTCCATGATTGCCTTATATTTCCTCAGAAAAAAAGGGTCTGGCAGAAGTCTTGTTCTTGTCGTATTTGGGTCTTTCCTATCCAGGCCTGGTGTCTCTGATATAGGATGTTTTATTTGTAATGTTCTCCTACCCTTATGTGCTTATTTGAGCATTTTTAGCCCAGGCTGCTTGTGTTGCTAAAGACAACTGATAACAGAAGACCACCTCTGCTGTTGACTGTGCTGGATTAAAGTGGACCAACACCCAGGGGTGATCGGCCCGGGAATCTATAAGATTCCCGGGCTGATCACCTCTCTCACGGGTGAGGGACCCCCCCCCCCCCCCAAAAGCCCCAAAAAACTCACCTCACCTAATCGGGGTGCCTCCCTGAAGTGGACCAAAACCCAGGATAGTCAAAATCCTGGGTGTTGGTCCACTTTAAATGGCCAAGTGGTAAGGCAAATATAGAAATTTTGAATAAATAAACTCACAGAACACTTCCAGTGAGCTAAAAACACTTAGTTTTGGACCGCCTTTACTGCCCTGATGGTGGCCATGGGTCAGTGCTTGGGACCTGCCAGAGAATCCATTCAGCCTGACACTGCTTCACCTCAATACATAATGACTTGCAGTAGGAAAGTTTTCATTTTTCTTGACATATGAGACAATGAGCTTTCCACATAGGGCAACAAGCTCTCAGATGATGTAATAGCTTTCCACATTTTAGTCAATTTCCTCCAGAGAGATAGGTACTATATTTGGTAAAAGTATTTCATATTTCCCTGTATAAACATGTTTTAACTCTTTAAAGTTAAGATGCTGTAAAGAAAGTCATCTATGCGTCTAAAGTAGTGACATATCATGTAGATAAACAAAGAATTTGACAAGTAATTATAAGCTGATCTACACAGTGACAATATTTGTTCTAGTCACCAAGGCATGACCATGCTGATCATGATGATGTTCATGAATGGCAGTAAGCAATTACTCAGTCAAAAGAGTTTTTCATATAAGTATTTGCAATGCAGATGACCAGAGCTAATCTTTACCCTACTTTATACTAGAGCTTTAGGCCCTGCCCTTCTGCTTCCAACCCTCACAATATGGCTGCAAGGGATAAGCTTTTCTACCATTGTTTATTTCCATAATGTAAAATGCCTCCTAACTAAAGCTTGAAGTCTTTAGATGTTTATAGGAAGACCTTGCCCCAATAAGGCCAAAACATCTGAATCTGGTGACAATCTAGTTTTGGCATCCAAGCTACAGTTTATGAACATGACTGCCTCTCATTATAACATTAGATAATTGTATCTACAATTCTTTGACCAGCTTTACACCTTTGAAAGAGTATTTCCATTAGAGCACAATTGTTGATGACCATGGAATACAATACCCAAGTACTGGAAGGAGTCCCTAATTGTGGGATGGGCTGGGCTGAGGGTTGTACAACTGGGTGATCTTGGGTATTGGAGTCTAGAGCATGGTAACATGAATAACACAGCAGCCAAGGTTGAATCCAAGAAAGCAGTCCAGTGAATATCTACTAGCCACTTCAGAACAGAAGGTCATGGATACAAAGCTCACAATGCCCAAGAGAAAGGAGAATCAAAATACAAACTTGCAGTGACCTGGTGGCTGGAGACATTCTTTTAAAGGCCCCAAAGCAGGCTTCACATGCGGCACGTCATACATGTGCTACATGTTCTTTTGCATTAGTCCCACAGCATGCATGTGCACTATGCCCTCTCTTCTGCATATGTGCTGTAGAGCCACGCACGTGATTATTTGGGAAAACTCACTACTGGTGTTCTATAGACATTTTAGAGGCAGGCAGTTATAAGGGACAGGGACAGCTGATACAAAGCTGGACTTGTAATCTGCGTCTAAAAGGAGATGCCAAAGAAGCCACTTTCAATTACTGATTTGGGGAATTCTGCTTAGTGATAAAGTAAAAATCCAAAGCCTTCATGTCTGCTTCCTCATTTTTCTCAATTTGCTGTCACCATAACTCCTCCTTGTTTCTTCTGCTTCTGCTGTACTTGACTATACATGGTTCATTTCTTTTCATTTTAAGCATGATTCTAGTGGACAAGGGAGCACATAGCCCTACATTGTTTTTAATAAAAAGAAGCTCCTAATGGAAAGGGAAAAACAAATAACAAATATAATTCTTTCATGCAGACTGTGTGTGGGTGGTAGTGGACCCAGGACCAGAGGTCAGCCTTCTAACTGAACTAACCACTGATTTGCCTTCATCCTATTGATACATCATTTTTATTGTTCTTTGTACCTTTAGCACATAGACCATTTTTAGGTCCAAGATCTGATTTATATCCCAGGCATCTTATCTGCATGTGGCCTTCCCATATACAGCTTTGTGTCTTTTATGAGCTATTCTCCAAACAATATGAGTTCCATTTACTGCATTGCTTTTTTTTATTTATTTTTTTTAAAATATGTATTAACTAAATAATTAACTGCTTAATGTGTATATAAACATTTCTACACAAAACTTTTAAAATGGCAGATTCTTGTCGTGTACAAAAAGCAGACCAAGAAGAATCATTTCAGATTTTTTTCCACCTTTAATGTGACCCATATTCAGTACAATTCCATTGAAAAACAAACTGAAAGGGGAGAGAGAGGGGGGCCAAATAAAAATAATAAAACTCAAATAATGTGGCTGGGTAAGTGTGAGCAACCCCTTATAATATGATAAGTAATGTTTTATTACATTTTCTAATGAAATACAACTACTATGCACACTATCAAGGGTTAAACCCTTACTGGGAACCAGCGGCTGGTAGACAAGTGCGCGGAGGCCGTTCGGTGGGCCCCTGGCTTTTAAGGCTATCAGCCCGCATAGCTTTTCTGCACCCTCCTGGGCTTTCGGGATGCCGGCTGGGAGGGGGGGGGGTTTAATGGCAAGTCACCCACCAGCCCCTTCTGCTGTGTGAACTGGTATAGGGATCTCGAGGACCCCTTACCAGTTTACAAAGGGTTACATTTAAAAAAAACCACACACAGAAAAAGTATTTTATTTTTTTCTCTACTTACCTCCATCCATCGTGATTCTTATGTCCCACGCGGATCACCACTGCTGCGTCAAGATTTTTTAGTTGCATTTTAAAGCTCAAGCTATGATCTTAAACTGCTTACAACACATCATATGGATCTAATTGTTTAAAGGCAACACCCGGGAGAAGGGAACAAAAACATTTTCAAAGCATTAGATATACCATTGAACACACAGTGAAGATGGCAATCAAAAAGTGGACACATAACAGTGACATTACCAGAACTTCTCCACTTTCAAAAATTGATGAAAATACCAGAAGAGGGTTCGAGAGGCTATCAATGGGCCTACAGCAACATTAAACGAGCTGCAGGAATATTTGGTTAGCACTTGCTGGATACTGTATATTTTTATATGTCTGGCTTCTGGGGTAGGGTCGTATGAAGTTTTTTCTTACAAACAACAAATATCCAAGCCCGGCTTTGTTTTGCCAGAACCTACATCAAGTCTGCCAAAACATGTAGGAAATTGTGTTATGGTCTGGTGATACCATGGATGAACTTTTTGGTCATAATGTAAAAAGGTATGTTTGGTACATCACAAATAGAACACTATACTCAGAAAAGGTGATGAAGGCATTTTGCTTTGGGTTTGTTTTTCTGCACCTAGAACTGGGTCATAAAGTGGACCTAAACCCATGGTTTTCACTATCCAGGAATTTTTGTGAACCCTCCCAGTTTGTCCCAAAAACTCACCTTTCCCAGGTCCCACACCACATGTGCGGGCTCTCATCTATTCAGCATAATTTGCCGTGCACAATATGTCCCTGTTTAAACACAGAACACAGCATAAGAGAGTGGAAGCGGCCACATCCCTGGTTTCCCTGTGGTGTGCAGCACACTAATGCATCCTGTCTGTCTGCATAACTGGGCATGAGAGGTCACCTCAGCTACAGGGATGCTGGAGATGCAGCTGCGGCCTGCGAGCGTGGTGTGAGAGCAATGGATTACGGAATAATAAACGTGAAAGTTCTGAAATGATTAATATTATTTTACATGATAAAAACCTGCAACACTTAAAAATATATAAATGAGCGAGCGCAAACCAAAAATACCTCTAATTATAGTTGGAGTTGGTGGTAACAGTATGTAATTGAACAAGAACGAATTTAACATTTGAATACAATTTTTGCCTGCTTGTTGCAATATTACCTCTCCTACAGTATGCAATGTAGTCGGAGCAGGGGATGCCACTAGGAGCGTGGCCAAGCTTTGCCGCACTCAGCTGAGCCACGCAACTGGCAAGCTTGAGGGTTTCACACTGCAGGGCTTTCCAAATTGGAATGCCCTAAGGCCAAAGAATCTTCTAGCCCCAGAGAACTTAGACAAGGGGTAGTTGGAAGATTGGTATTTTACTTCTTAGTAGAAGCCTGCCAGGGACAGGTTTCCACATTAGAATTTACGTGCACTTTAACCAGATTTTAATCGTATCAGTTACATTGTCATTAAAATGGACCAACACCTGGGAATTTGACTTTCCTGGGTTTTGTTCCATTATCCCATTTTTTTATTCCAGTATTTTATAATCCACGTGGCAGAGCATACGCCCCATTCAAAGCAATGAGAGTTTGCCGAATAACATAGTCGCGGCAGGTGGCTCTCACTTAGAGGCCCGCTTTCGCACCATTGGCGTGGGGATAGTAGGTGTGTGTTTATGGACATCCTGGGGGTTTTCACACAGCAGCCCACCCAGTTCAGGATGCCCTGAGGGAAGGCCAATGGCCCGCCCTGGAATCTTTTAAATTACTGGGCCGAGCCGGGTGGGTTTTGTTTTTGCTTTAATGTGTGTGTTGGTAAGTATGAAATATCACCTTGCATGTATATACTGTAGCTTTTTTTTTTAAGTTTACTCAAGGGCATGTTAGCAATTACTATGCACCATCAGTAGATGAAATGTGCATATATGTGGATGGCAGAGAGAATTAAGTGGCAGCGTGAATAAATGTTAATTATTTGGCTTTTTTTAGAGACATTCTGAGAACGCAAAGGCAGCTAAACTTTTCTGTATTTAATTAGTAGCGTGTCTTCATGCTCTTCCCAAGGCTGCCATCTAGTGGTCAAGCAATGCCGGCTGCTTTTCCCTAGAAATTATTTCACATTAATGCTCAGCGTAAAGTTTATAATTAGCTCTTCATTGCTGTGGGATGCTTTATTTTTTCTTGTGTGTTGTAACCGCAAATGTATTCATACCTGCATGAAGCCCGCTTGCAAGGTGTAAAGGCACAGAGCAGAGATTATTCTGCCATTGTTTGTTAATGATATCTAGTGTAAAAAGAAAGAAAAGAAGCTGCAAATCCAGCCCTTGTTAAAACCGAGCAAACAGACTCATTTTTTGGGGGGGATTTGGGGAATTTTCCAGGCAAAATAAAAACATTTAATTCTCACCCTTATTTAAGTGCAGCATCGTGTTCCTATTTCAGATTTCCAAAACTTTCTGGGTCCCGAGATCGAGCCCTACAGCTTACATGTGCCCATGGACTCTTTAAGCACTCATCCATCATTTGAAAGAAAATATGTGGACAAGGTCCAGACTCCCCCCCTCGCCGCTTTGTACTGCGCTCCGCGGCGGGCGACGCTATATGTGTGAGGTGATTTCTTTCTCTACTGTGATGACGCCGGCGAGGTCACTTGAGCGCAGTTTTCGCGCTCTTCGGGGGGGGGGGTTCCGGTTGATGCCGCGTATCGCGTCGTCCTCCTGCGCCCGCCCCTCAAGGTTCCTCTGCCGGCGCTTTGGGGCCCTTCTCATCCCGGAGCTGCGGCGGTAATCCCGGTCTGCTTGACGCTTCCTCCTGTGGTCTGGCGGTTGGTGCCCTTGTCCTACTTGGTCCGTGAGTCCCCTTCGGGGGTTTTTGGTCTCTTTTGGGCATGCGCTGCGGGATACTTATGTGTCTTTATTTATGTCTTTCAGGCGGGACAACTGTGGGTTGTGGTTTCTCCCGGTCCTATCCCTTACCATCCCTCATCTTCCCTTACTGGCTTCTGGGGGCATCCTTTGGGGGGGGCATCCCGGGTGGCTCTTGCTAGCCTTTACCCTGTGCTGGCCTATTGCGCCTGTGTTAATCACCATATGGAGGCTTCTGGGGATAACGTGCTTGGGGGTCCTTCGGGGCAATTCCGGCTGTGTGCCATGTGTGGGGTATCCCCTGTGAGTGACAGGGTGTGCGTGCCGTGGGCCCAAAGTGTCCTTGCTCCCCAGGCTGGGCTGCCCGCTTCGCTTCCCAGCTCTGCGCCTCCTTCGGCATCACCTACCCCCCCCACGCCTGCGTTTAGCCCCTAGTGAGGGGGATACTAGCGGGGGGACACAGTCTGAGTTGGTACTGCGTGTGGCCAGCATCTTGCCAGGCCTGTTCCACGTAAGGCCTCTGGCAAGAAGTGGTACCTAGCTCCCGTGACATCCCTCTTTCCTGAGGAGGATGAGGGACCTGATACTTTTGTTGGCCTTTACCCCCTAAAGGAGGGGGAACTCTTTCAGGACTCTGACTCCTCTGGGGACCAGCAGAAGGGTTACGGCAGTGACCCTGGGTCTGTGTCTGGGGAAGACTTATGGTTCCCTGAGGACACTGATAGCCTGTTAGCTCACATTTTTGAAATCTTGCACATTGTCCCCCCTGAGGTGGCTAAGAGGAAGCAGGGTGAGCTCTTTCGTCCTGACAAACAGCGCCTGGAGTTCCCTGAGCAGAGCCATTTCACTAATGTGGTGCTCAAGAAGTGGGAACGTCCTAGTAGATTGCTCGCGGTGCCAAAGGGGTGGGATAGGAGGTATCCCTTTCCTGCCGACCTGGTCAAGTGATGGTCGTGTCCCCCTAAGGTGGACGCTCCCGTGCTCGGGCTGCCCAACACCTCGGTCATGCCTACACTGTGGGACAGCGAGGACCGGCGCATGGATCAGCTGGCCTACCATGCTTTTGCGTGTGTGGGGGCTGGGCTGCGTCCGGTCTGCGCTGCTGCCATTACAGCTATTGCCCTTAAAAGACAGCTCAAACTTCTCCTGGAGGGCGCTACGGCTGGCAGCAGGGGGGAGGATCATAGGTCCCTTTTGCTTTGCTCAGATTTTGTTGCCTTTGTCCTTACTGCCATGGATGATGCGGTATGGATGTGTAGTAGGACCTCTGCCCTTTTGGTGGCTCTGCGCCGCTCTGTTTGGCTGCGTCAGTGGGCGGCTGATACTGCCGCTAAGAAGGCTCTCACTGGGCTCCCCTTTACGGGGCTGAGGCTCTTTGGTGAGCGTATGGATGTTTTAGCCAAGAATGGTAGGCTGCCTCAACGGAGGAGGCAGCCTCGGCCCTTTCGGGGGTCCTCCTCTTCCCTCCCCTCTTTTCGTGCTTCCAGAGGAGGTCATGTCTCCCTATTCTCGGGTACACACAGGGATTCCCAAACCTTCCCCCAAGCCCCCTCAGGCATGAGGAGGCGCCCTCACCCATCCGGGTGGGGGGACGGCTTCGGCTCTTTGCTCACGTCTGGAGGCTACGCGTCTCAGACCAGTGGATTCAGGAGGTGGTGTATTCCGGTTACAAGATAGAGTTTGCAGCCTGGCCGCCCCCAAGATTCCTCAGATCCCTGATGTTTCAAAACCCTCTGTCAGTTCAGGGTTTGCGCCTTGCGGTTCAACGTCTGTTGGAGTCAGGAGTCATTTGCCTGGTGCCTTCCCAGGAACGGGGGCGAGGGTTCTAATCCAATCTGTTCATGGTCCCCAAAAAGGACCGGTCCCTGAGGCCCATCCTGGACTCGAAGGGTCTCAACAAGTTTGTCAGGTTCAAGCATTTTCGCAAGGAGACTCTACGCTCAGCGGTCAGTACCCTGCGCCTGGGCGACTTCATGACCTCAGTGGACATCAAGGATGCCTACCTTCACGTGCCAATCTTTCTAGGTCATCAGAGATTTCTCAGGTTCGCTCTAGAAGATCAGCATTACCAGTTTGTGGCCTTACCGTTCGGTATCACCTCGGCCCCTCGGGTGTTCACCAAGGTGCTGGCGGTGTGATGGCTCTGCTGCGGAACCAGGGCATTCGCATCCTTCATTACCTGGACGACATTCTGATTGCGTCTCGATCTCTTCATCAGGCCAAGAAGGATACTCAGGTGGTGATTCCCAAGTCTTCACTGTCTCCGTCTTTGGTGAGGTCCTTTCTGGGCATGACTCTGGACACCTCTCAAGTCAAGGTATTCCTACCTCAGCAGAAGGTGGAGGGCCTTCAAAAGCAGGCACGGACTCTGCTCTTGTGTCCCCATCTCTCCATCCGGCAGGGGATGCAGTTAGTGGGTCTGATGGTGTCCTGCTTCGAGGCGGTCCCTTTTGCTCAGTTTCACATGAGACCTCTTCAGTTGCACCTCTTGTCAGTTTGGGATCGGGACCCTGTGTCCCTGGATCAGGAATTTGCTCTGTCCCCCCTGGCCAGACAGTCCCTCTCGTGGTGGCTGGACTCGGGGAACCTTCTAGTCGGCAGGACCTTTCTGTCTCCATGCTGGGAGACTGTCACCACAGATGCCAGTCTGACCGGTTGGGGGGGCTCTTGGAAGTCTCTGAAGTTCCAGGGTTGGTGGGGTCCCCCAGGAGGCCCATGCTCCCATCAATGTACTGGAACTGAGGGCGATCAGGTTGGTTCTGTCTCAGCTGACCACACACCTTCAGGGTCAGGCTGTTCAGATCTGCTTGGACAACCAGACGGCGGTTGCCTACATTAATCATCAAGGAGGGACTCGGAGCAAGCGAGCCCTCAAGCAAGTGTCCCTGATACTGTCTTGGGTGGAAGAGAATGTCCCCTGCATCTCGGCGGTTTACATTCCGGGGCTGGAGAACCTGGAGGCGGACTCCCTGAGCAGGGGAACGTCTCGGCTGGGGGAATGGTCCCTCAGCAACAGAGTATTTCGCTCCCTGTGCCACCGCTGGGGTCAGCCGGATGTGGATCTGTTTGCGTCCCGCCACAATCACAAGCTTCTCAGGTTGGTCTCCCTGCCACAGGACCCTCTGGCCTTCGCCACGGATGCGCTAGCAATGCCTTGGACGGAGTTTCGGTTCCTTTATGTGTTCCCTCCGTTACCTCTGCTGGGCAGGGTGCTGCGCAAGATAGTCCAGAAAGGGGTACCAGCCATTCTGGTGGCCCCCTGTTGGCCATGAGGGTGTGGTTCACAGACGTTGTGCGGTTGGTAGTAGATCAGTATGCCCTGCCCAAGGATCCAGATCTTCTCACGCAGGGACAACTGTGCCATCCCAATTTACAAACGCCGGCTTTAACGGCTTGGCTGCTGAAACCTCCATCTTGAGGGATAAGGGTTTGCCGGCTTCTGTTGTTGATACCATGATTAGGGCTAGGAAGAAGTCTTCGTCCTTTATCTACTACAGGATCTGGCATGCTTACATTGCCTGGTGTGAGTCCAAGTCTTTTCCTTTTCGGGTGTTTTCTATCCCCAGGATTCTGGAATTTTTGCAACATGGTTTGGATTCGGGCCTTCAACTCAGTACCCTCAAGGGACAAGTGTCAGCTCTGCCAATTTTTTTCCAAAGATCCTTTGCCAATCACCGGTTGGTTAAGATTTTTTTCCAGGGAGTTACTCATGTGCGTCCGCCACGTAAGCCTATGCTACCTGTTTGGGACCTGAATCTGGTATTGTCTGCTTTGCAGGGTCCTCCCTTTGAGCCTATCCGTGGGGCTGCCTTGCCCATTCTGACCCTTAAGGTGGCCTTTTTGGTGGCCATTACTTCTGTCAGACGAGTTTCTGATCTGGCGGCGCTTTCCATCAAACCTCCTTATTTTGAGAGGCATCAGGATAAGGTGGTGTTTCGGCTTTAGCCGGATTTCTTGCCTAAGGTTGTGTCTGCTTTTCATCTCAATCAGGACATTGTTTTGCCTTCCTTGTGTCCTAACCCTGCTAATTCCCAGGAGCGGAGCCTTCACTCTTTGGATGTTGTCAGGGCTCTGAAGTTTTATTTGGTTGCTACTGAGTCTTTCAGGAAGTCTGACGCTCTTTTTGTTTTTCCTGCTGGACCTAGGAAGGGTTTGCCTCCTGCTAAATCCACTATTAGCAAGTGGATCCGTCAGGCGGTGGTACAAGCCTATTCTGCTAAAGGGAAGGAATCTCCTTTTAGGATTACTGCTCATTCTACTCGTGCTATTGGTGCGTCTTGGGCCTTTCAGCACCAAGCTTCTGTTGAACAAGTTTGTAAGGCTGCAACTTGGTCTTCTGTTCATACTTTTTCCAAGTTTTCCAAGGTTGATGTTAAGGCCTCAGCTGATGCTGCCTTCAGGCGGTAGTGGTTTAAATTGCCTGTTGTTACTCTTTGGGGATCCCACCCTACTTTATGGACACTGCTTTTGGATGTCCCAGATGTAATGACTTCGTAAAGCAGGCCGTGCCATGCAATGGGAAAAAGACAATTCTGTGAGTACTCACCTGTAGAATAGCTTTTGCCGTGCATGGCACGGCCTGCTTCACCCCACCCTTGTTATCGTTGCTTTTGGTTGCCTCTGTATGGCGATTGTTCCAAGTTAGTTGAGTTTTCTGTTACTTTTATTATCTCCCGGTTTCTTGAATAACTGCTTGTCAACACTGGATAAGTCTATGGTGATTCCGTTTTTATATGGTACCGGGAGGAGCCACAACTCTTCTGCAGTGCACTGCGCCACCTTGTGGCAGAATACCCAGTTGTAATGGGTGAAGCAGGCCGTGCCATGCATGGCAAAAGCAATTCTACAGGTGAGTACTTACAGAATTGTCTTTTCTATGTGGCAGGCATTTTTGAATGGATGGCGCTGCTATGTAGAGGAGCAGGAATTTTGGCCATTGGCGTGTTCTTCAACCGGCTTGGCTCGCTGCTGCAAAGCAAAAGCAGAATTAAATGCTAGTTGGTGAAAGGGTGAACGGCCCAAGCATGTACCGTGAGATCAAAGGAAATATGAGTGTATACCAATTCTGCACAGTTTACAGACAGGAGGGATAAAGCCTGGGATAGTGAAAATCACTGATTTCGTTCCTCTTTAAGGCAACCACTCATCTGTTTATAACATCTGTGGTAGAGACTGTTAGGCATCCTAGACGACCCTTTCCAACTCCCCTCAGCCATTATTTCTTATCTATTCCCTACTAGGAATGCTGTCTCAGCTTAAATGGTGCTTTTTGAAGAACTTTGAATAACCGCAACACCCATGGTTCATTGCAGATAACCAGACATTTTTTTCAGACATTATTTTATTAATGGGTGCCCATAGCCAAGGGCGGACTGGCCATAGCAGCACAGGGCGTTGGGCCTGACTGGGCTCAACATAGGTCCCAGCATGCAGCCCAATTCACCCAGAGCCCGTGCCAGAAATGACTTATTCCTCTTCTGCCTATGCCTCCACAATCTATCTCCCTGTACCTGGGCCACGGTGCCACCCTAGCCAGGACACCCAAGTCCAGTTTTTTGGCCGCACAATATTAAAACCTTAGCATCATGGTTCGGGGGGGGGGGGGGGGCATACCCACCCATGCCACATTATCTGCCCTACAAAATTAAAAATACTGTAGCACCCTTTCAAAGGAGCACTATCACAGAAAAACGGCCCAATGATAAATATGAATGCGCATTTTCTAGATGGAGGGAGGAGCAGGTCACTTATACATATTGTACATACATATCCGGCCAGGCATTTTTTTTTGAGTGGAAGGAAGAGGAAATCGGGGGCAGCTTCTGTCCCCCTGATGCACTCAAACCTGGCACCCCTGGATTTTATTACTACCAGAAAAACCACAAGCTTGGCAGGGCTTCTATTCAGTTCTATCCAGTTCAATTTTTAAACCTCAACACTAGGCCATAAACATCATAGTACAAATTTCACAGACACGGTTGTGAAGGCATTGTGTGCACATTTTAGTGAAGGATCGTGAAAAAGGTTCTACCACAAACACAGAATACCCTTGCTGAGCTGATATTTGTGGGAGTGCACGGTTGATATTGTTAGGTTAATCACCAGGCTATTCATTATCAGTATTTTATGGTTATATGGCTATGTATCGAAAAATATATTTTTTGTGAGCCTGCCGTTTATTGATGTCTTTTTAGAACATGGCACATGCTGGACTGCTTCAAGCACTGTCACACGGTTAAGACATACTTAAGTCTGTCCATATCCCTCCAAATTTTCTTGGCTATCTGCCTCTCTGTTCAGTTAAGAACCTATAGCTAAATACACTCTTATCTTTAGCACAGTTGAGGACTATGTAGATTCACAGAGCAGCAACAAAAACTAAAACATTATAAATGTTTTGGGTTTTATGTTTCTGAAAAAAATATTTCCAACAGAACTATTTCTTTAGAACCAAACAAGTTAAAGCTTATCTCTATCTAAAAAACGGCCATATTTACCTGTCCCCTGGGCCAGATGCTCCAGTCATGAGCTGGTCTTCCTTTTCTGTTAATAGCTGCATGCTCCTTCGGACAGTGGTGTGTGCCCAGACCAGCCACACTGAGAACGTATATCTCACAGTTGCCTATCTAGAGTACTTTGGAGCTGGCAAAGCAGCATGTGGATTTTGAAGACAGCTGGTAACTATAAAATGAGATCTCTTCTGCTTTCAGCTCATTGCTGCGGGGGCATGATTAGGGTTAAGCTGCAGATAGACTTAAAGCTTTATTGTGAAAACCTTGTGAACATATATGTAAAGTGATTGAACACACAATAAAAATAACATAAAAGGTACTTTTGTCCCGTGCAGCTGATCGGTCTAATTCTGGTGATCAGCAACTAATCTCATCGCTGGATTGCATTAGGTTTGAACTCCATTTACTGGCGCTTCAGTGTCTCACACATCTCGCCATTACTCACAGCCATGCCCTCTCCATTCACTACAATAGAGGGGGTATGTCAGGCACCGAAACACCCCTTCATTACAATGAATAGAGAGGGTGTGGCAGCGCTCCTGGGACTGGTAGCACACCATCAATGCCAATCCCAGTTTTCAATACACAGGCTGCAGTACTGGCTGGAATCTATCAGGTCAGTTGCTGATTTTTGGTGAGTACACTTTTGTTTCTTTTTTTTGAGTTGTCAATCATTTTAAACCCTCCTTTCCTAATTTGGGCAAATACTTTCATAGTGTAATTAAGAATTAACAATAGCTTGAACAGAGAACACCATGGATTTCAAGCAATAAGTGGTCACCTTGACTCCATCACTTCCCTTTAAAGCGGACCAAAACCCACATTTTTAACTCCTGAATTGTTCCCCCCACGAGGAGTACCTTTTGCCAATTTTCCCTGCTCATGCTCATTCTATTCCCAGATAATGGCTCTTGTTTAGCTGTGAAGCTGCACCTCCTCCATTAATCTCCACTGTTGTGTTTGGCAATGATGTCATTGCCACACCTATGCAATGACTGCCTGCCATCTTACAGAGAGGCAAGTGTTCCAGGGCCAATCGAAAAGTAAAAATATCTGTTTCTAGTTCTACACCCTAAGGGAGTATCGGCAGGGGTTTTGGCCAAATGTATTTTACAAGTTCAGTGGGTTTTGGTCTGCTTTAACAGTGTGTAGTCCTCAAAGCCAATCACTGTCCTGGATTTTCAATGAGGAACGAGGCAAAGGTAAGGTTTACGAGCGTTCTGGGGTGGGTTGTGTGGGGGGGCTCTAGCACTCTGGATGCCCCCCCAGTCTGTCTTATAGCGGCGGTACCAACACCCATTCTCATATATGGGCGTTGCTCTGCTTTAACAGTACAAAATATTTGTGCCCAGTTAATGGATACATAGAGCGCTGAAAACATGGGTGCTATGCTGAAAGCATAGCAGAATGTATTTAATGTAAGTTTGTCTACCTCATGGCCAGCATGCCGAAGAAAACAAATGATGCCATTTAAGAAGTGCTTTTAAATAAGCTTTAATACTGCTTAATATTTTTGATATGATATGCACGTTTTTCTCCCCTGATCCTTCAGGACAGCCATGGAGAGAGTGGCTCCACCCCCTAGAGAGGAAAGTCAAACTGGGTCTGTTTAAAATCTCCACCCCTTCCTCCGAGACCTCAGTTTTTGTGTTTCCTCTCCAGGAAACTGCAGGGATAGCATCATCCAGTTTGTTTTTGTTTTTTATTTTCACTCTACCATCCATGTTTAGAGCGCTTTCCTTTTTAGAGGATGCCTCAGCTGAGGCAGTTAGAGCTGCAGCAAAGACCACTGGTATTTTAAACTGTACTAGAAGATCTATTTGGATAAAAACCTAGCAAGGGGATCAAACCTTGGCCCTTATGCTGACCCCCCCAGTGGAAGGACAACTGACCTTCTTTCTAACAGCCTGGCAGAGCATCTGTTCAAATCAGTTTGTTGTTCAGACCATTGCCTGGGGCTATCAGTTAGAGTTCCAGACCAGTAGAAAGGTTTCTGGTAACCAGGTCTCTCTTGGATCAAGAGAAGAGGAAGGCCTTTCCTCTGGTAATCTCATATTTGTTCAAATAGCGAGTTATATAACCAGTCCCTTCAGAAGTCCAGGTTTTTACTCACATGTGTTTTAGTACAGAAAGATTTCGTATGGAATTAATCTTTTTAGTCAGGAATCTCATTTCCAGTACAGGACACTGCCATTTGCAATCTCTGCAAATATTCACCATTGTGCCATTTAAGGTCCAGGGGAATTATCATCATTGCCTACCTGGATGATCTTCTGTTGTCAGCCAGTTCAGAGACCAGACTCTGGGAGTATGTGACACTCTGGTCTGGTCTGGATTGTCAATGAAGAAAAATCCTGCATAATTCCAGACTTGCAGATTTCTTGGAAATGATTTTTCTGCCTCCAGCGAAGCAGTAAAACGCGAGGACTGCCATACGCTTGCTGATAACCACTGGGGAGATTTCTCTAAGAGAAACCATGAGAGTACTGGGTCTCATGACCTCCACCATTCCTTCAGTTGTGTGTGCACAGCTGCTTGTCAGACAGCTGCAGGTATGGGACTGCTCTATAGACTCACTAGACAACAGGGTAGCGATTCTGGCAGTGATCCTGAAAGATCTAGAATGATGGTTGAAACCTTCCATCTTGCAGGCAGGTCGCCAGTGGTGGCAGATTGAGCTGGTCATTGTGACTACAGATGCCAGCAACTGGGGTTGGGGGACCCACTTGGGACCACATCAAATACAGGAACCTTGGCCTGCAGATCTAAAAAACAAGTCCTCTAACTACAGGGAGCTGTTGGCAATTCACAGAGCTCTTGCTTACTTCAGCCATCTGATAAAGGAAAAAGATGTTCAGGTCTATTCGGGCAACATTGCTGCAGTAGCTTACATCATGGGGGCACAAGATCAGTCATTCTACAGAGTTTGGCATACTCCTTTGTAGTACCCTTTCAGGATCAAATAGACTGTAATTTCAGCAGTTCATCTAAAAGGAACTCTAAATGGCTAAGGATCTATCCCATAGAGTTATTGAAACTTTAATTAGTAGCAGAAAATTGACCACTAGACGCATTTATTTAAAGATATGGAAAAGATTTTCTGCGTTCTGTGAAGTTAACAGTCTGAAGAAGGATCTCACTTCCACAATTCAGGAGTTTTTACAGGATGGTTTTGAGTTGGGATTGGCAGTAAGTACACTCAAGACACAGGCCTTGGCCCTATCTGTCTTTCTAAACAAGAGCCTAAGAAGTGAAGGTTTGATTAATAGATTCTTTATTGCCATAGCTATGAAAGGACCTGTTCCTCAGGGTCAAGTACCCGCTTGGGACCTATCTTTGGTCGTGAGGTGCTTAGTCTAACCATTACCTCTCCTAACCATTACCTCTGCTAGTAGGGTTAGCAACCTTCAGGGAACTTTACTGTATGATTCTTCCAGACAGTGTCATTCTTAAGCCAGATCCCTTATATCTGCCCAAGAGCCTCTACATTTTACCATACTCAAGATATTTTATTGCCTTTATTTATGCTCGATTTAGAGTTGAATGAGGAAAATGCTGAATCTCTAGATGTCCATAGATGTCGTATTTCCTACTTAGAACATACTCATGATTTCCGTAGAACAGAAAATTTATTTGTTTCCTGTTTGTCTCCCAGCCTCTAAGATTACCATTGCTAGATGGATTAGGCAGGCCACCTCCTTGTCCCACACCTTTATGGATACTCTACCACCTTATATTGCAGCCCAATCCATGGGAGTGGTCTCAACATCCTGGGCAGAAACGAAGAGGGCATCTATTGCTGATATCTGTAAAGCTGCCACATGGTCTTCGCCCCACACATTTTTAAAACATTACCATTTAGACTTATTATCTGATAAGCAACAATCCTTTGGTAGGAAAGTTCTACAGGCAGTATCCCACCTTTAAGAATGTATTTCTTGTTTGTTCTCTCCGTAGCCCTCGTGGAGGACGAGGGGAGAAAATCAGCCCAGTAACATTGTTTCTTCGAGTCCTTCAGGATGGCCCATACGACCCCCCCCCCCCCCATTACTACAGCGGTTACTTGTGTTCTTGCTTAATACTGAGGTCTGAGAGGAAGGGGTGGGGATTTTAAACTGTCACAGTTTGTGTTATTCTAAGCATACAGTACGTCCTGCTCCATATATAATACTTGCACTTGGGTATTCTCCGCACTGCAGACATGCAAAAACAGGCTCCTCCCGGCCCTTCATATACCGAGGGACCTCCCACAAATCCCCAGATTTCTCTGCAGTGCGGACTGCGAAGACATGAAGTATCACTCTCTCGCAGGTGAGCGGGGCTATTACAGCCTGCGGCCCTGTTGGACTATTCCCACCCGTCCTCCTTGTGATGTGCCTCCCAGCCTGGGCTGCGCTGGTCGGGTGAAGGTAGGCAGCACCATGTGTGCTTAATGGAGCCATGCTCCACCGCAGTCCCCCACCATAGGGTAGGCGGTTAGGCTGATGGTGAGCCTCATAGTGGATGCCCCTCCCGCATTATTGCCCCGTGTAGGGGCGGACCCTATCCAAAGGGTCGCCATCCTCCCTCGTTTCCCCCCGTAGCTTGGGGGGAAAGAAAGGGGGGGGGGTGTGTGGCGGTCTCAAGTGTACTGCGATCACAAGATTATGGCCTTAGTATTGTCCTTGACTTGTAACTTGGTGTCAGAGCCGCGCTGTTTGCTTTTTTATTGTTATCTGCCGCCGTCTCGCTCGTCTCTTTCCTTCTTGGATGTGCTGCGCCGGGCGGCAGCGTTGCCCCAGACGCTGCGGCGTCTCCATTGGCAAAAATCATCTATGCTATGTGTGTCATACACTCTGCTTCTCTTTACAATATTGACCCCAGACGCTGCGGCGTCTCCATTGGCAAAAATCATCTATGCTATGTGTGTCATACACTCTGCTTCTTTTTACAACATTTTCTACTGCCTTAGAGCTCCGCGCTCTTCGGGGGGGGGGGGGGGGGCGCTTGCCTGGTTGGCGCGCTCCGCGTCACGGCCCGCTCTGGCCCGCCCTTCGAGCCTCGCTTGCCGCCATTTTGATGCTAGTCGCGCGTGTGTGGTAACGGCCCTCCTCCTACCTTGATCTGTAAGTGCCCTCACGGGTGATTTTCATGAATCCTATTACTGCGCATGGCTCTGACACCCTTTATTCCCGTTATGTCTTTCAGACAGTTGAATCCAGTGGCTTCCCCAGCCTGGGTTAAATTATAGCGGGCCTTGTAAAATTCTCCCACCTTCCTAGCGGGTCTTTGGGGCATCCAGGGTTGCCTATTGCGTAAATCCCTGCTGGCATATTGTGCCTAGATAATCACCATATGGAGGCATCTCAGAATTATGTGACTGGGGTCCCTCTGGGACAAGACCGGCTGTGTATAGCGTGTGGTCAACCCCATGCTGATGCTGACAGGGCACGGGTCTGCGCACCATGTGCTGAGCAAGCACTGGCCCTGCAATCAGGCTTGCCAGTGGCTGCACCTCGTTTCAATACACTTATTTCCCCATGCTTAATTCTCACTCCTGCTGAGTCGCATACAAGTGGGGATTTGCAGCCTGCTGTGTCTTCCAGTCTGCCTACGGCTGATCAGATTATGGCGAGGTTGTCAGGGCGCAGGGGCCCTGGTAAGAAGTGGCCCTTGACGCCTCCTGTTTTCTGTTGTCCTATGGGAACTGAGGAGTTGACTACTCCGTGTGACTATACCCCTTCTGATGAAGGAGAGCTGGTCTCTGACTCAGGCTCATCTGATGAGAGGCCGAGGAGTCATGGCGCTTCTGGCCCTGAATACTGGGGCCAGTGTGAGATTGTTGATTAAGGTCTTTAAGGTCCTGTCTATCTCTCTCCCTGGTGAGGCCTCACAAGCCGAGAGGGGAGCGTTTCCATACAGCGACAGAGCGCTTGGAATTTCTAGAGCAGGCTTGTTTCCATGCTCTTGTACTCAAGGAATGGGATTTCCCCAGTAAATTCCAGGGGTCCCAGGGGACTGGGATAGGAAATACCCCTTGTTCCCCCTGAGGTGGTCAATTGTTAGTCATCACCCCCCGTGGTGGATGCGCAGATAGTAGGGGTTTCTAACCCCCCCTTTATTGCAGCCCCTGCTTATAGTACCCTTCGGGATACTGAGGACCGGCGCATTGACCTGTGGCCTCCGAAGCCTTTTCTTGTACAGGGATGGCGCTGCGCCCGGTCTGTGCCACGGTCATCACTGCAGTGGCCGCTAGAACCCTCATCAGAAAGATGCTTGATCATCACCCTGAGTATCTCCCCTGGGATGCGTTTGATGCACTCTCCAGTTGTGATGTATTTGTAGAATTTATCCTATTAGCACTGGATGACACCATTAGAAGGTGTGCAAGGACTCCTGCCCTTGTGGTAGCTATACGTCGCTTGGTTTGGCTGCGTCAGTGGGGTACTGACGATGATGCTAAGAAGACTCTTACTGGGCTTCCCTTTAGAGGGCAACGCCTGTTTTGGGGCCGTCTGGACCTGTTTTGGTGATAAGGGCAATTCACCCCAACGTAGGCGGCCGTCCCGGCCCCTCGGGGCAGGTTAACCCCTCCCCCTCCCTACCATAGTGTAAAACAAGATCCAGGGGTGTCCTTCCTGGGGGCTCGTGCAGACTCCTCCCCCAGGAGCGGCATATAATGCTCTGGTCCCTCTGGCGGGGCTAAGCCTAAGTCTTCCAACAACATCCCCTCAAGCATGTTGGGGCGCCCTTGCCCATCTGGGTGAGAGGACGGCTGCGGCACCTTGCTCATGCCAGGAGATTTCACGCCTCAGACTGGTGGATTCAGGAGGTAGTGCCCTCCGGATACAAGATAGAGTTTGCTGCGCGGCCTCCCCCAAGATTATCGGGTCCCGGGTGCTCCTGGTCCCTGCCTCTGTTCAGGTGTTGGTGCAGGCCATGCAATGCCTGCGGGATCTGGGGGTCTCTTGCAGATTGCCCTTAATAGGCAGAGGCAGGGGCCTTCTTGCCGTCTGTGGAGCTCAATGCTGCTTATTTTTACTTCCCTGTGTCTTCTGGACACCGAGGTTCTTCAGATTTGCGTTGGTTGACCAACACTGATAATCATGACCTTATCATCTTGCCTCTCTTCAGCTCCCAGAGTGCTCACCAGGGTGCTGACGGGGGTGTGGTTTTTCATGAGACCAACGGGCGTCCGCGCGATGACCTACCTGGACGTCCTCATCATTTCCCAGTCTCTACGTCTGGCTACTTTGGATACTCGGCTGGAGGGTGTCCTTTTGGGAGTTATTTGGAGGGGTGATCAAACACCCCAAGTCCTTATTGTCCCTTTCATTGGTAACTCCATTCCTATGAATGATGTTTATACAGTTCAAGCAAGGATCTTCCTTCCTCAGCAATAAAGTGGACAATCTGGTTGTATGTGGACTGTGTATAAATACTCATGTTTTTAAATGTTTAACACATCTGGCCAGGCAAAAAAAAACTTTTGTCCCCATAGCTTTTCTGTTCTGATCCCATGTCATAAAACCAGTACCAGTTTGCAAGGCCGAGTACGCAACATGCAGATAGGAAAAAAAGCCTCTCATCTTTTTAATGCATTAAAGTCAAATTCAATTTTGTATAAATATATATATATATATATAATGCAGCAGTAACCGTATTCAATGTACTGTATTACTATATTGTGCTCTTACTTATTAAAGCGGTCCTTCACTCTGAATAACCTTATATGTTTCCCACACCCTGTACATACAGATTGCTTACATTAAATATCATCCTACCTGCATCTACTGCAGATTCAGACACTTTCGCATGGAGACTCTGTGCTCCGCTGTGAATTCTCTACACCCAGGGGACTTCATGACCTCTGTAGACATCAAGGATGCTTACCTTCACATACCAATCTTTCCGGGTCATCAGAGATTCCTCAGGTTCGCTCTGGAGGATCAGCACTACCAATTTGTGGTCTTGCCCTTCGGTCTCACCTCGGCTCCCAGGGTATTCACCAAGGTGCTGGCAGGAGTGATGGCTCTGCTGAGATCTCAAGGCATTCGCATTCTTCCCTACTTGGAATCACATGCTTATCGCTTCTAAGTGATTCCTATAGGCAGTGCTAGATACCCAGCGGATGGTGTCCACACTGGAGTCATTCGGCTGGGTGATCAACCACCCCAAATCTTCCCTGTCTCCTTCCATGGTGAAGTCCTTTCTGGGCATGATTCTGGATTCATCTCAGGTCAAGATCTTTCTTCCTCAGCAGAAGGTGGAGAGTCTTCAAGAGCAAGCACAGCTCCTTCTGTCTTGTCCCCATCCATCAGGCAGGGAATTCAGCTGATGGGCCTGATGGTGTCCTGCTTCGAGGCGGTTCCATATGCTCAGTTTCACATGAGACCTCTTCAACTTCACCTCTTGTCAGTATGGGATCGGGACCCCGTGTCCTTGGATCAGGTGTTTGTTCTGTCCCCTCTGGCCAGGTGGTCTCTATCGTGGTGGCTGGACTCAAGGAACCTGCTGGGGGGCAGATCCTTTCTGGCCCCTTGCTGGGAGACTGTAACCATGGATGCCAGTCTGACAGGTTGGGGGGGCTTTTGGAAATCCCTGAAATTCCAGGGTCAGTGGGGCCCTCAGGAGGCCCACACCCCTATCAACATTCTGGAGTTGAGGGCGATCAGGTTGGTTTTCGCCCACTAACCCCACACCTTCGGGGTCAAGCTGTTCAGGTTTGCTCGGACAACCAGACGGAGGTTGCCTACATCAATCATCAGGGAGGGACCCGGAGCAGGAGGGCCCCAGGGAAGTGTCTATGATTCTGTCCTGGGCAAAGGACAATGTTCCCTGCATCTCAGCTGTGTACATTCCGGGGGTGGAGAATCTGGAGGCAGACTCTCTGAGCAGGGGGACCTCTCGTCTGGGAGAATGGTCCCTCAGCAGTAGGGTGTTTCGCTCCCTGTGCCACCGCTGGGGTCAGCCGGATGTGGATCTGTTTGCGTCCCGTCACAAGCTTCCAGTCTTTGTCTCTCTGTCCCAGGATCCTCTGGCCTTAGCCATGGATACCTTAGCAATGTCTTGGACGAGTTTTCAGCTCCTGTATGTGTGTGTTTCCCCTGTTTCCTCTGCTGGGCAGGGTGCTGCGCAAGATAGCTCAGGAAGGGGTGCCAGCCATACTGGTGGCCCCCTGTTGGCCAAGAAGAGTGTGGTTCACAGACATTGTGCAGCTGGCAGTAGATCAGTACGCCCTGCCCCGGGTTCCAGATCTGCTCACTCAGGGGCACCTACGCCACCCCAATTTACAAACACTGGCTTTGACGGCCTGGCTGCTGAAACCTCCATCTTGATGGAAAAGGGGCTGCCTGCCTCGGTTGTTAATACCATGATCAGGGCTAGGAAAAGGTCCTCTTCTTCCTTCTACTATAGGGTTTGGCGTACTTACATTGACTGGTGCGAGTCTAAGTCGCTTCCCTGTCGTGTGTTTTCTATTCCTAGGATTCTGGAGTTTCTGCAACATGGTTTGGATCTGGGTCTTCAGCTCAGTACTCTGAAACGTCATGTTTCTGCCTTGGCCATTTTCTTCCAAAGATCTTTTGCTCAGCATCCCCTGGTCAAGACCTTCTTCCTGGGGGTTACTCACATGCATCCCCCATGTAAGCCTATGTTACCAGTCTGGGACTTGAACTTGGTCTTATCTGCCCTACAGGGGTCTCCCTTCGAGCCCTTGCAGGGGGCCCCTTTGTCCATTCTTATGCTTAAGGTAGTCTTTTTGGTTGCTATTACTTCTGTTAGGCATGTTTCTTAGTTGGCGGCGCTTTCCATCAAACCCCCTTACTTTGAGAGACACCAGGACAAGGTGGTGTTTCGTTTTAAGCCAGACTTTCTGCCTAAGGGTGTTTTTGCTTTTCATCTCAATCAGGACATTGTTTTGCCTTCTTTGTATCCTAATCCTAGTAACTCTAAGGAGAGGGTTTTACACTCTTTGGACGTGGTCAGGACTCTATTTAGTGGCTACTGAATCCTTCAGGAAAACTGATGCTCTTTTTGTGCTCCCATCTGGACCTAAGAAGGGTCTGGCTCCAGCTAAATCTACTATCAGCAAGTGGATTCGTCAGTCTGTGATTCAGGCCTATCCTGCTAAGGGGAAGAATCCTCCCTTCCGCCTTACTGCTCATTCCACTCGTGCTATTGGTGCCTCTTGGGCTTTTGAGCACCAGGCTTCTGTTGAACAAGTTTGCAAGGCCGCTACTTGGTCTTCTGTTCATACCTTTTCTAAGTTTTACAAGGTTGATGTTCGGGCTTCAGCTGATGCTGCTTTTGGCCGCAAAGTTCTGCAGGTGGCAGTGGTTTAAACTGTCTGCTCTAACTTCTTGGGGATCCCACCCTACCTTACGGACACTGCTATTGGATGTCCCAAGTGTAATGAATATTCTGGAACAGGATGTGGTGTATACTAAGAATAATACAATTCTGTGATTACTCACCTGTAGAATTGGTATTATACATATACAGCACGTCCTGTTCCACCCCGCCCTTGTTATCATTATTTTTAGTGGTGATTTATGGTGATTGTTCTTATGTTCAATATTTGATAATGGTTATAGTTCTCCCGGCTTCATTTTAACTGCTTTTCAATACTGGGGAATTTGTGGGAGGTCCCTGGTATATATGGGGCCGGGAGGAGCCACTTTTCTGTCTCTGCAGTCCAGCGCCATCTTGTGGATGTATTACCCAAGTGTAATGAATATTCTGGAACAGGACGTGCTGTATACGTATAATACCAAATCACAGAATTGTATTTTTAGCTTACTCTCCTCTCCTCAGTAAGTGTGATGCTTCTGAGGCAAGATGGCGGCGCCTGTATCCTAAAGTCCTGAACAAAGTTGCAGCCCAGTGGGGGAAACAATAATAAGTAAGTGACTAAAAATGTAAAATATATTAATTTTAGATGCTGCAGAATCGTTTTTTAAGGGTTTGGGTTTTTCAATAAATCATGCTGAAGGTCCAGTTTAAGGAAAATCTCTTTTGGTGAAGTCATTTAGAATGCAGAGAAATGAGATGGATAGTCATGTATATGTAAATAGTTAATATAGTTGAACAGTTGAAGGATCACGTTTGCACACCAAATCAGGCTACTGGCAGAAGGCTGGGAACAAATGACCACCAAGTATTTAAACATATCACACAGTTGAAAATAAAACTAATATCCACACACATCATGACTCTGTACTACAATCCTATTTGTTCTCATTTGGGAAGCAGGAGGCCATACTACTGATGCTGGATATGCACAAGTGAGAAGTGAGACTAATGAGCTGGGGCAATGAAGCATTGTGCAGTGTAAGCTCCACCACACAGTCACTTTATCTGCCTTCAAAAGCGCTGACAACAAAATGTAAAATTCTCTAGCATATTTGTCAATGGCTCAGGCCATATACCTTAAATGTATTGTTTTACAATATTCAGTATGCAAATGGTAAATGCAGGCACAGGGCATTTTAATTTTGTTTTAGTTTTTATTGTGGGTTTGAGAAGCTTTTCAGTATTTATTGGCTGTTGGCAAACTAAGGCAGGAGAGGTTCACCGAAAATGTGTAGAGTCTTTTCGCATTAAAACACTACCCCTTTTATTTGTTATACAATTATATTAAATATATTGTAAATATATTTTAAAATGGAGCGAAACCCAGTGGCCCTGGAATTATAGCCTATCTGCATGGCTGGATGCGGGGGCATCTGCGCACTCAAACAGTGAGCTAGAGATGTGGGCCTTTATGTTTAGCTTTTCCTCACCTGGTCCAGGTGAGAGGGGAGTTATCTGTGGTATCAAAGACTAGAAGCTAAATAACACACTTTGATGGTCCTGCACTGCCTCACAAAGACTCATTCTAGACTAGGGGAGTCTAGCTATCAGCACGATGGGGGTCACATAAATTGTAGGTAAGGTTTTATAAAATTATTAAGCAATGATGTCATTCTAATTAACTAAATAATTAAGCAGTACCGACATCTGATTAACCAATTAAGCAAATTACACAAAATAGATAAAGATGCATTCTTTAGAGTGGCCATGAGAGCCACATTTTTTTCACCACATACAATAGTGCATCTGTAAATACAAAAGAAGTCACCACTGCAACATCCAAAACTGCAATAATGTACCTAAAATGTATCCAGAAATATTTACCACTGTGTATCAAAAATATTGAACTGAAAAGAACATATAGTACCAATTTGACTTCCTAAACTTCCTTCTGACTACCTACCTACCCACCCAACAAGCTTTCTTTAACCCTTTCCATTGCATATAAATAAGTAGTTGAGTAATCATAGTCAGTCCACATTAGCCCCACAGTGCAATTCCCCTGGCACCATTTGGTTTTGGTCTGCTTTAATTTATCATAAATATGAAAAAAATTTTAGGTGTCAAAAACGTTAACATACAATGCAAACATATAAATTTAGTTCTGCTCACTTATGCCCCACTGCAGACCCAGTGATAAATACGTCAGTATATGTCAATACGTTCTTGGGGGTGGTAGGAGATGGATGTTTGAATGCCAAGGAATTTCATATCCCAGAGTGTAGGTCTTGTTTAATGTGCACCACGTTGAATAAATTTGCACATAGATTTCATGCCTTCTGTGTTTGTTTAACCCTTTAAGTGCCAGCCTACCTAGAGATTTGTCACCCTCTGTTGCTAGACCATTTTTCACTATTGTGCACTACACGTGTTTAACTGTGATATTTGAAGGGATTTCCCAGGAAAAGTATGTATTTTTTTTTTTTTTTAGCAGAGTCTGGGCTTTAACATGAAATGTCGTGTTTGTCATTTTTTTAAACTGTATTCTCATTATTTTGGGCAAAATATGTGCTTTCTATTTTTTTTTACAATTAACAAAATGTAAGTTTGACAATAAAATCTTATTACCTGTGAAATCCCCATTTCCCCTTTTACAACTCTACCCATAGACACCTCTGGTTGACACCTTTACCTGCCCAGGAGACTCCTCCAAACTGAAACAGCGCTTTATGAGATTTTCAGATAAAATACAACTGGTATATGGAATCTTGCAGTTTTTCAAGAAAAACAACCCCTTTACATTTGAAATACCCCCTACAAACTATATATTATCTGGAAGTGCACACCTCAAGCTTTCTAGGCGTATCAGGCTTGTTGACATATGCACAGTTTTCTGGATGTAATCCCTCAATGAATTATTTGGTTGCATGTGGTTTCCCTAAAAATAGAATAAAAAGCAGAATCAAAGCCACATTTTTCCTAAAAAAAACTATATGCAAACAAAAAAAAAAACAAATTAAATCTGAAAAAGCAAGGTTTCCCAAACAGAACAATATCCAACGTGCATAGGTACTGTCAAGGGAAGAGTTGTCAAACACCTGAAAGTAAAGCATGCGCATAAGGGTAATTTTACTAGAAAATTTCAGCTCTGCAGATAAAGTGCGCACATTACGCTTTCTCAACCAAAACAACCCTTTACATTTGAAATAGCCCTGTATTACACACGTTAAGTTTTTTAGGTGTACCCAGCTTATTGTAGCGTGCTCATCTTTCTGGAGATGCACAGGGTTTCCCTAATAAAATGTGTAAAATAGCAGAATAAAAAACACATTTTCCTAAAATATCAATATACAAACAAGAAAAAAACATGCTAAATCTGAAAGTGCAAGGTCCCCCGAAAAGAACAATACCCAACATGCATAGGTACTTTTTACTGCCACCCTACTTGAGATAAAAAAAAAGATTATTTGGCAGATTATTTTTTCACCATTTTGCACTATGTAAAAAACAAAAACTAAAAATTGTGTTTTTAAAAAATGTATTTTATGCGAGAAAACCATATTGCATGTGAAAGCCACATTTCTCCCGATTACTATACCACTTATGTATCGGTAGCCCCACCAAACTGAAAAGAGCACTTTATAACTTTTACATTTAAAATACAACTACCCCGGTACTATCCACACTATAAATTGTTAAGGGGTCCCCCTTGATTGACAATCAGAGCACTCACCCGATTCTGTGCTGTGGGGGCGGGAGGAAGGTGGGTGAAACGGGGCGACTTGGAGGTACACACACCAGGGCATCCCAATTCAGGATGCCACTGCAGAGAGGAACAACAGACAGGAAAGTGAAATTCATGTGTGGTGTTCCTCTTTAATGGGGTCTTATATTAGAACAGGTGAAGAGGGAACACCACGTCTTGCTGGTGGCCTTAAACCTTTGCTAGATCATAAGAATGGTGTATAAATGGCATATTATATGTAAATCTACCTCCCGCCTGCTAACCCACCCCAGATCGGCAGAGGGATAGAGCTGGTGCAGTCATCTGCAGTATCCATGCTCCTATGGTGGCTCCAGGTGAATGTCTGACCCCCCTACTCATAAACCCGAAGTAGCAGCTGTGCAGATGGCTCCTATACTTTTCTTTCTAGTGAACAGCTGTACCCATCCTAGATTCTAAGTGGAACTGGCTTTGTGGACTAGCTTTATCCTTGGAATCCATGTTCTAACCCTGGAATGACCTTTCATCTGCTAAAAAAGCTTTGTTCTCCTCTCTGCACAACCCCAAAATCTTGCAAAACAGCTTTTTAACACATTCTGCTATCTACTTGTACTACTACCATCAAAACCTATTCCTCCCACCTCCCAAATAATAGCAGAGCACTTTGCATCATTATTTTGTGCTTATCGGGAGAGCTTACCACATGGGGGATCCCATTTCCCTGGATCCTCCACCCCCCATAACCCAACTACTCCAAAGTCCTTCCTAGGAAGTCAACTGAGGTGCAGGACCACCTTCCCCACCCTTGAAGAGAAAAATGAGCCCTGTACACACAGAACACAACTACTGGGCATGTGTAAGCTTAAGGGAGCTCCCTAGCAGTATAGTGTTCCATAGCAGGATTGTTCTATGTATACTAGACTCTCTTCAATCTTCTTTGTGTACAGTTGCTAATAGCAACAGATTGAAGGTAGTGACAACTTGTTCCATGAAACACACACTTGCAAACATAAGAAAAAATATACTATTCCAATAAAATTACATTGCAAGTAGACTTTACATTTAAGTGTAAATTTTATCATTTTAGCCTTGCAAGCCCCACCCAGCTTCCCCCTATACTACTACCCTAACCAGTTTCACTCAGTTAACTGAACAGAGACTGTCCTCCCTAGCCTCTTAAGTTTTGCCTATGGTCTTGGCCTACCCATAGACTAGGCTTGCACACCATTTCTATGCAAATAACACTGATTTATAGCTTTAGGCCCCCTTTCTATCCTTTCTATCTTGTGTTCTAGACAAAACAATGTTTGTTGTCCTCCCACAATCAAATTCTGCTACTGTCTCCAATATCTGCCAATGATCTTACAATCACCACAGCTCGTCAAACAAAATGCCTTAGTGTTGTACTGGACACCTCTCTATCATTCACACACCTTATTTATTTAAGATTATAAGTGTGCAACAATACTAATAATAATAACCTTGGTAGTTCCTTTATTCTCTAAATTTTCAACTACTCTCTTAATTTCTTTTTCCAATAATTCACTATTAGAACCCCGACCATGTGGCAACCCGCAAATGGAATGGCTGCCTGCGTGGAGGGCTCCTAGTCCAGGGATACCACTCCTTTCTTCTCTCTACATCAACCTATGGTTCCCTGCATGTTACCCTCTCTTTTTTTTATCTCGGACATATGTGGTGCCTTGGAATTGCTGCCTGAGTAGTGCCTCCAAGGACTGGAAAGTTCTTTCCCCAGATCCTAACCCTTGTTTCTGTGCACCTATTTTCGGCTTATGCTAAAGACATTAACTATAATCAACCCTTCCTATTGTACTTACTCTTTCATGGACTCTACCATCAAACCTCAGATCAGCTGTGCTCAGAGGGTACGAGATTCCCCAAATTCCTACCCACCCGATCCTGCGCTGCTGCTCTTTCATCCACTGTGTCACTGCGTCATATGAGAAGCCAGTATAGCTGTTGTATAAAGCTTTCCCATTGACTTCCAAAGAGGCCTCTGTACACCAGGTTACTTCTTTTACCCCATTTGTCTGGAAACTTTTTATAGGGGGCTAACATCTGCTTTTTGTATGAATTACCCTTTGTGGCTGATTGGCAGTCACACCTATGTATTATCACAGTTCTGCCTGATTGCATTGTGATTCTATACCTCGTATAAACGACTTGAAAATAACAATTCTCAAAGGGAATTGGAGGACAAAAAGCTGCCATGATATGGGAGTCTCAATGATGACAACATTTGATGCATTAAAGACAGGCTTAATTGGGGGCTTGAAGTTTTGTCTCATTATGACATATAAACCCAGTCTACCTATGTATGTTTTGCATTAATACATTATCCAGGCGGTCTATAGGGACCACTCATCCTTTGTTCAGTATATCAGTCAGCTGAATCAAGGGTTGCTTGTACTCAATGGTAATGCTTCTATTGTTTTGCAGGGATGCCATTGTCTTCACATGCAAGGATTTATTTCCTTCGGGCTTATTTGCAGTATTTGGCATTTTATGTTATAGGATCATGTACTTGCCGCCTGCCCACCTGATGTCATAATCAGAAATTATTGCCAATTTAAATAGCCAAAAAAAGCCCTTCAGCACTTAAAGGTTTATCTAGTAAGGCAAACACTGCACCGAATAGGTGCCACTAAAGCAGCTGCTCAAATGCTTGATTTCATGTATTTCCTTACTTTAGACTGAAATATGATTGTTCTCTGCATCACTATGAGCTGCTTTATTGAACAGGCAAGTTAGCCCTTTTTACATTCATCTACATGGGCAATTCACTCCAGGTATTGTGCATGACTTCTGGATACAAGACTCACTGGCTAATTTGTATACCGAAAATGTAGGGTTTGTATAGGAGGTACTATTTTGTCAACTGACATGGCAAGACAAAAAGTTATGGGACTTTTACTGTCTCTTTTATATCAAACTATTTTTTTTGAGAAATAAAATCATCATATAGCTTGGTCATCAATAATCCGCCAGTTTCACAAATGTTACTATTTTTACTACTGATTATTGAACTAACAGCAATAGTACTGATTACATACGAGCAATTATGCAATAGGTAACAAAGCAGGGAATGTACCACATGTGTTTAGGATTTCTTGATTTTCCCTATATCCAGTCCAGGTTGTCCCAGAAGTGATGACATGTGGGTATTCCGCCCGGCCCCCTATAAAAGCAGGTGTCTCACTATGATTTCCCAGTGTTCATCTTGCAGTCTGGCTGCTGAAGATCGTTGGATACTCTCTCCTGGATTGTGCAGCTGAGCGGGGCCTCCTAGCCCGTCGGCCACTGTGACCTTATTACCACTGATCCCGTGGACCCACTATTGCCTATTGCCCACTATATGGCTGATCGGGGCGGTAATGGTAGGGAGAACGCCGGAGTCAGGCGTTTGGCAGAGCTAAGCTCTGGGCCGCAGACCCTGTTTAATGGGTAGCCGGCCATAGGCTGATGGTGAGCCTATAGTGGGGGGGAACCACTTATGCCAACTGGCTTCATACCCTCCCTGCCCCACAAGCTTTATTACTGTGTTGTGTTTGGTGTGACCTGCACTTATACACTTTGCACAGACATTGTAGGGGCTCATTTGGAAGTAGTCCCTCGATGAATCAGTTTATGCGCTGTGTTTTTGTACATACCCCCCTCGCCCTCTCGAGTTGTCCTACTCCTCTTTCCCCTCCATCTCTGCCTGCTACACTGTGAGGGGGGGGCGGCGCCGCTAACGGGGGTTTTTTGTCTGAGACTGCAGCTCTCCTGGCTGCGGAGGTGCGTGCGCAGGCCGCACGGGCTTGTACGGGGGCCCCTCCGCGGGCCGCCCTGTGTTTTTCTGCTGCGTTGGCTTTGTCCTCCATTTTGGGGCGGGCTCTCCTTTTGCGCCGTCGGGGGGTGGGGCCGCGCGATGATGCTTCATGTTTCTATTGCACTGATATGCAGGTTGCACAGCCTTGAGCAACTAATGTTGTATATAGCAGAGTATATATCAATTAATTTTGCATTTGCACTTTATTGTATAATTGATTGTGGGTTCACTGATCCATAGGGACTCTTTATTTACATATCCTCTTTGAGAGCTTGATACATTTACCCGGGGTCCTCATGTTTTTAACATAGTTTTTAACCTTAGTAGCGTATTCTAATACTGTAATTATACCCATATATGAAATAAAGGGCTTTTTCACTTCCCAGTCTCTACGTCAGGCTAAGTTGGATACCCGGCTGGTGGTGTCCATTGGGAGTCATTTGGATGGGTGATCAATCACCCCAAGTCCTCATTGTCCCCTTAATTGGTAACTCCATTCCTAGGAATTAATCTGGATTCGGTTCAAACGTTCAAATCTTCCCTTCTCAGCAATAAAGTCGACAATCTGGTCGCATGGGCTCAGTCCCTCATTGCTGTTCCGGTCTCTTCACCAGGCAGGGATGCAGCTGGTGGGCCAGTTGGTAGCTTGCTCAGAAGAGGTCCCTTATGCTCAGTTCCCCTTGGGCCCTTCTGCAACTTCTATTTTTAATACAGGACAGGGATCCAGCATCCCTGGAGCAGGGTCTGTGTGCCTTCCCACCTGGTAAGGAGGTCCCTCTTGGAGTGGATGAACTCAAGGATCCTGTCTGGGTGCAGTTCCTTCTTGCTTCTTCCTGGAAACGGTCACCATGGATGCCAATCTATCAGGCTGAAGGGGGGGGGGGGGGGTTCTTCTGAAACTCCCACCTATCAATGTTTGAAACAGTGAGCGTTTTCAGTTGGTTCTATCTCGCTTGACTACTCCTCTTCTGGGCCTGCCTGTTTGGGGGCGCTCGGTCTGTCTGACGACAGTGTCCTACATTAATTATTGGGAGGGGCCTGGAGCAGGAGGACCCTCCAGGAAGTGTCTATGATCCTAATCTGGGTGGAGACAATGTTCCCTGCATATCAGTGATATTAGCTCCGGTGGGGATCCCTCTGCGACAGGATGTGTTAATCCCTGTGTCACTATGGGATCCAACCAGTTGTGGATCTGTTTGTGTCCCGTCACTATCACAAGCTTTCGGCCTTGTTTCCCATCCTCTGGCCGTGGTCTGGATGCCTTAGTAACGTCATGGCTGGACGTTCGGTTCTGTATGTCTTTTCTCCATTCCACCTGCTAGGCAGGATTCTGTGCAAGATTGCTCTGGTAAGGGGACCAGTGATTCTGGTGGCCCCCGGGTGCCCTAATAGAGTGTGGTTTGCAGACATGGTACAGAGGGCAGTAGTTTCTGTACGTTCTGCCAGGAGTGCCAGCTCTGCTCACTCAGGGCCCCTTTACGTCACCCAATCTACAGACTCTGGCCTAGACGGCCTGACTGCTGAAACATCCATCTTGATGGAGACAGGCTTATCTGTCTCGGTGATTGAGGCTATGGGAAGACTAGGAGCAAGCTTCTTCTTCTTCTCCTTCCTTCTGTTATAGGGTATGGCATACCCATATTGATTGGTGTGAATCTAGGTCTCTTCCCTGTCGGGCGTTCTCGGTTCCCAGGGCTCTAGAGTTATTACAGCATGAGTTGGAGTTAATTCTCCAACTCAGTACTCTGAGGGGTCAGGTTCTGCCCTGGCCGCCTTACTTTAGAAGTCTTTTGTTCAGTTTTCCTTGGTTAAGACTTCTTTCGGGGGTATTCAGGTGCGTCCCCCATGTAATCCTATGGTCCCTGTTGGGATTTGTATTTGATTCTGTCTGCCTTGCAGGGTTTTTCCCTTTGGTCCTATTCAGGATACTGTCTGGCTGTTCTTACCCTCAAGGTTGCCCCTCTGGTGGCTGTTACTTCGGTCAGACCTGTGTCTGGCGGGCAGCTCTGTCTATCTAGCCCCCTTCCTTTGAGATCACCAGGATGGGTGGTGTTCCGCCTGAAGCCGGATCTTTTACCTAAGGTGGTGTCTTATGTTCATTGTTTCAAGATGTTGTTCTTCCTTCCTGCCTTATTCCTAGCAACCCTGAGGAAAGGGTTCTGCATTTCTTGAACAGGTGTTGGAAGTTTTTTCCTTGGTAGTCACTGTGTCCTTAGGAGAACTGATGTTCCTTTGGGCCTACAGCCACTCCATCCTGAATGTGCCCAATCTTGTCTGCTTCGGGAGTTAGGCGGCTTTGGCCCTGGTCATTACTTGGATGGGATGGTCCCTTCTGGTCCTAGGAAAGGGTTTTTGGCTGCTGCCAAGTCTACTGTTAGCGATTGGGAACCGGGAGGAGCCTGTTTTGCATGTCTCTGCAGTGCAGCGCCATCTGGCGGAGGATAACCCAAGTGTAAGTACTATATCTGGAGCAGGACGTACTGTATACAAATAATATCAATTCTACAGGTGAGTATTTCACAGAATTGTATTTTTATTGCCTTTGTTGTTTCTGCCATGGACGATGGTGTCCGGCTCGGTGCCAGGATTTCGGCCCTGCTTGTTGCGCTTTGCCGCTCGCCCTGATTGCGGTAATGGTCGGCTGATGCCGCGGCCAAGAAGTCGCTCACTAGTATCCCCTTCATGGGGCACAGGTTGTTCGGGGTGCGTCTGGACCTCCTGATCAAGGATGGTAGACTCCCTCAGCGAGGAGGAAGAGGCTCTTCATTTTCAGGTGGCCGTAGAGATTTCTGGGGATGAGGTAGGTCCCGCGGCCGACTCAATCCCTCCTGGGGATCCAAGTCCAAGCCCCCTGCCAAGGCTCCTCAGGCATGAGGAGGCGCCCTCACCCATCCTGGTGGGGGGACGGCTTCTGCTATTTGCTCATGTCTGGAGGCAGCGCGTCTCGGATCGGTGGATTCAGGAGGTGGTGTCCTCCGGTTACAAAATAGAGCTGACAGTCAGGCCGCCCTCAAGATTTCTTCAGTCTCGAATATCCCAGAATCCAGTGAAGGCACAGGGCCTGAGAATGGCCGTGCAGCACCTCCTGCGGTTAGGGGTGATTTGCCCTGTGCCTCGTCAGGAACAGGGCTAAGACTTCTACTCCAATCTGTTCACAGTTCCCAAGAAGGATGGAACGCTGGACCTGAAGGGTCTCAACAGGTTTTTCAGAGTCAGACATTTACGCATGGAAACCTTACTGTCTGCGGTGAGCTCGCTTCGGCCCGGCGATTTCCTTACCACAGTGGACATCAGGGATGCCTTTTTGAACATCCCGATATTCCAGGGACATCAGAGGTTCCTGAGGTTTGCTCTGGAGGACCAGCATTCCCAGTTTTTGGCTCTGCCCTGGTTTTCATCAAGGTGCTGGCGGGCATCATGGCTATTCTGAGGAATCAGGGCATTCGTGTGCTGCCTTATCTGGACGATTTACTGATTGCGGCTCAGTCCCTTCAGCAGGCCGATAGCAACACCCGGGCGGCGTTATCCACTCTCGAGGATTTCGGATGGGTAGTCAATTACCCCAAGTCTTCGATCACTCCCTCAATGGTGAGTTCCTTCCTGGGCATGACGTTAGCACCTCTCATGTCAAGGTATTCCTCCCACAGTAGAAGGAGGTGGGCCTTCAGACGCAGGTGCAGGCCTTGCTGTCTTGTCAGCGGCCATCGATCCGTCTGGGGATGAAGCTGGTGGGCCTGATGGTGTCATGCTTCCAGGCAGTCCCCTTCGCCCAATTCCATATGAGACCTCTTCAATTGAACATGTTGACCGTCTGGGACCGGATGCATGAGTCGCTGGAACAGGAGTTTTCACTGTCCCTCCTGGCCAGACAGTCCCTGTTGTGGTGGCTGGACTCCGGAAACCTGTTGGTGGGCAAGTCCTTTCTGACTTCCCGGTGGAAGATAGTTACCACGGATGCCAGTCTGACCAGCTGGGGAGGCATTTGGCAGACGCAGAAGATCCAGGGTCAGTGGGGTCCGCAGGAGAACCACTTGCCCATAAATCTCCTGGAGCTGAGAGCGATCCGGTTGGTGCTTCTTCGCCTGACTCCCCATTTAAGGGGTCATGCGATCCAGGTTTGCTCGGACAATCAGACGGCTGTCGTCTACATCAATCACCAGGGCGGGACTCAGAGCAAGCGAGCCCTCAAGGAGGTGACCCAGATTCTGACTTGGGCAGAGGAGAATGTTCCCTGCATCTCAGCGGTTTACATCCCGGGGTAGAAAACCAGGAGGCAGACTCCCTGAGCAGGGGGTCTCACGTCTGGGGGAATGGTCTCTCAGCTACAAGATCTTTCACACTCTGTGTCTCCGCTGGGGTCAGCCGGATGTGGACCTGTTTGCGTCTAGACACAATCACAAGCTCCCAAGGTTCGTCTCCCTGTCCAGAGATCCTCTGGCCTTTGCCACAGACGCTCAGGCAATTCCTTGGACGGAGTTCAGGCTCCTTTATGCATTCCCTCCTTTTCCACTCCTGGGTCGAGTGCTGCGCAAGACAGCCCAGGAAGGGTTTCCAACCATCCTAGTGGCTCTTCGCTGGCGGAGAAGGAGTTGGTTTGCGGACATAGTTCAGATGTCAGTGGATCGCTACATCATGCCCGATGACCCAGGGCTCCTCACGCAGGGGTCGCTGTGGCACCCCAATTTACAGACACTGGCTTTGATGGCCTGGCTATTGAGACCTCAATTCAGATGGAAAAGGGGCTGTCAGCCACGGTTGTGCATACCATGATTCAGGCACGGAAGAAGTCTTCTTCCATGATATATTACAGAGTTTGGCATGCCTACACTGCTTGGTGTGAATCCAAGAGTCTCCCTTGTCGCACATTCTCTATCTCTAGGATCTTGGAGTTTTTACAACACGGTTTAGACTTGGGTCTCCAGCTGAGCACCCTCAAGGACCAGGTCTCTGCCTTGGCCATCTTTTTCCAGAGATCCTTTGCCAATCATAGATTGATCAAGATTTTCCAGGGAGTCACCCACGTACGTCCACCACATAAGCCTGTATTACCAGTGTGGGACTTGAATTTGATACTTTCTGCTCTCCAGGGTCCTCTCTTTGAGCCCTTGTGCGATGCTGCATTGCCTATTTTGACCCTCAAGGTGTTTTTTTTTGGTAGCGATCACCTTGGTGCGTCGCGCGTCGGAGCTGGCTGCGCTTTGTATGAAGCCTCCTTATTTTGAGCAGCATAAGGATAAGGTGGTTTTTTGCTTTAAACCTGATTTTTGGCCTAAGGTCGTTTCTCCCTTTCATCTTAATGAGGAAGTGGTCTTGCCTTCCTTGTGTCCAGCACCGACTAATTCTAAGGAAAGGACCCTCCATGCCTTGGATGTGGTCAGAGCCATCAAGTATTATCTGGTTGCGACTGAATCCTTCAGGAAATTGGATTTGCTCTTTGTTCTAACAGAAGGTTCTAGGAAGGGCTTGCCACCAGCCAAGTCCACTCTTAGTAAGTGGATCAGACAGGCGATGGTGCAAGCATATTCTGCCAAGGGGAAGGAACCCCCTTTTGCAGCTCATTCTACCAGAGCTATTGGTGCCTCTTGGGCTTTTCAACACCAGGCATCTGTTGATCAAGTTTGTAAGGCCGCCACTTGGTCTTCAGTTTATACCTTTACCAAGTTTTAGAAGGTTAATGTTAGGGCCTCAGCTGATGCTTTCTTTGGCCGAAAGGTGCTTAAGACGGTAGTGAAATGAACTACATGCTGTACCGCACTAGGGATCCCGCCCTAATGGACACTGCTTTTGGATGTCCCACATGTCATCACTTCTGGGACGACCTGCACTGGATATAGGGAAAAATACAATTCTGTGAAACACACCTGTAGAATTGTTTTTGAATATATCCAGTCCAGGTCGTCCCACTCCGCCTTTGTTTCATTATCTCTTGTTTGCCTGTTATGGTAATTACCTTTTTTATATAGGACCGTTATCCTTAAGTTTTTAGTTGGAGAGAGTACATGCTGAAGCTATGTGAAGTAACATGGTTTCTTGGACTCCCGGCCTGTCTCTTTTTCTTACTGCTGTTTAACCAGTGGGAAATCATAGTGAGACACCTGCTTTTATAGGGGGCCGGGAGGAGTGACAGCTTTTGATCTTGCAGTCGAGTGCCCCCTGGGGGCGGAATAACCACATGTCATCACTTCTGAGACGACCTGGACTGGATATATTCAAAAACAATTCTACCGGTGAGTTTCACAGAATTGTATTTTCTTTTTATATAATCTATTCGTGACTGAGTAAACTATCACAGAACCCAGTGTGCCCCTATGGAAGCACCAAGCCACCACACCCACTGCCCCCCACCAACCCTCTTATGTTGTCGTTACCAATATGCACCACTCCTGCGATATGTCACCTTCTCTAAAGCAATGGGGGTTCCCCAGCTGCCAGTGTTGATAAGTACCAGGAAGTTCGGCCAAAACAAACAAGCAGTGCTCTTTATTGGCTCTTTAAATCTACATGATAATCCATACAATAAAAGTTTTACCCTCAGTGCGCTCACAAATGAGAAACTAAATCTTCTTTAAAGTCCTTCTTAAAGCAGTCCAAAACCCACATTTTTAACTTGCATTCCCTGAATTGGTCCCCCCATGAAGAGCACCTTTTGCTAATTTTCTCTGCTCCTGCTTCACCCTAATCCCAGATAATACTACTTGTTTTAGCTGTAAAGCTCCGCCTCCTTCATTCATTGCCCCTGTTGTGTGTGGCAATGATGTCATTCCCACACCTATGCAATGACTGATCTACTGCCATCTTACACAAGAGACAGCAAAAATAAAACCGTGTTCCAGGACGATTTGAAAAGTGGAAATATCGTTTTCTAGTTCTACACCCTAAGAAGGGAGCAGGGGATTTGGCCAAATGTATTTTACAAGTTCAGTGGGTTTTGATCCACTTTAAAAACAAGGACACTTAGTTATACTCTATTAGTATGTTTACTAATATTTGCCTGTACAAAAAACATGGTAACTTTTCACTTGCCTGTAAAGAAATGGGGCAACATACCTGCCTGTAAAAATTCTTGCCTGTACAAAGACAGTGCCAACTTTGTATTTGCCTTCATAGAATTGTGTAGTGTTTTATATATCAGCAAAACCAATTAAAGTGACTCTGCTACCAGGAAGGTTCATAGTGGTAGTCGGGGGTGATAGACTTTGACACAGCAGGTAGGCCACTTTTGGAATGAATTGGCTGTTTTAGGTAAGTCTGTATAGACTGCTTTAGGCAGTTGGAGGGGAGCTGTATGCTAATTTACATTATAAACTAGTCACTGGTGCTTCCAACAGGAAGTAGTGGTTGCATGCATCAGGTACTTAGGTACCTCTGGTCCGCCAGCACACAGTTTTATATATAGATATGTCGATAAGGGGAGCACATTGGGCCTTCCTAATTTCACACCTGGGCTTTACACCCCCTGAAAAAGGGAGCTATGAGACATTCCCTGGAAGTATCGGTTACTATTATACACTGCATACTGTTTTCTGTTTTTAAGGACAAGCGCATTAAACCGAATTCCGGGCACTCTGTAGCTAGTGGGTTTTTGAGTGTATGTCAAACAAGCATGCATTAGTGCTGCCATATGTTTGCACATAATAATAATAGGGAGCTGTAAGAAATTATTTTCTGTGCCTTTGTCTTGTGAATGACTCTGTATTACTGTTCATGGTGTTAGACATATGATAGTCTTAAAAACGTTTAAAGCGAACCAAAACCCACCAAGCTTGTGGAATACATTTTGCCAAAGCCCCTGCCGATATCACCTTCTTGGGATATAGAACTTAAAATTTAAATTTTCACTTCTCAAATTGTCCCGGAACACTTTTTTTGCTGTCCCCACACCCAACAATGGCAATGAATTGAGGAGGCAGAGCTTTACAGCTAAAACAAGGGCCATTATCTGGGATTACAGTGAAGCAGGAGCGCTAAAATTGGAAAAAGGTGCTCTTCATGAGGGGAAAAATTCAGGGGATGCTAGTTAAAAATGTGGGTTTTGGTCCACTTTAATAAATAATTTCACAACAATTTTACAACAATCCTCCATAATGAGTCCCTCCTAAATGGCTGCTGGGCACCCAGTTCCTAGCTTGGTTGTCTCTAAGCGTAACATATTAATATCAACTGGCAATTCTGCTTAGTATAACCAGCACAACAGTATAGGAATTGTTATTATTACAGTCAACATGGCGTATTACTGTCTCGATACTTTTCTCATGTCCTTTAATGCATGACTTTTTTTTTTTTCTAGCTTGAACAAAGCTCTGCCCTCGTTATGTTAGTTTGAATGGTGAAAGCTGTTCTTTTGGCACATAATGGCTCTTTTGCCATGCTTTAGCTGTCAAACATGAATGCATTTATGAAAGTGTTTCTGTGCCAGAAAAGCAAAGAATTGTCCTTTGTGGAAACCACCGGCTTTCAAAAAGCATCTGTATGTCATGGCCCTCAATATGGACCATTGGCTAAGGCCTGCGGCCAGCTTTCTGTTGCATGAAATAAATGTGTGAGCCAGTGAGAAATTAAGCAATAATAAGTTAGTGCATAAATGAACTTGCTTGTTAAAATTGATGGGGGGAAAGTAGAGCTTACAGAGTGTTTCTTATTTTAGTTTAATAAGAATTAAATCATCATGCACATGTCTCACTGTTAGAACCGAGTCATTTATATCCTACATAAAAGAGGAACAACACAGTGGCATGCCAAATTGGAATGCCCAATACACTCACCTTCCTGTTGCTCCCATGGTGCAGACTCGGGTGAGAACGAGCGCGCTGATTAGCTGAGTGGCCTGCTCAGCCAATCAGCGCACTCGCTTTTACTCAGCTCCCTTTGGCTCTGCTGACAGCTAAGCCACCTGGACAGTAAAGCAGCCTGGTGGGGCCAATGGGAGCTGAGTGTGCCACCAGCCACATCCCCTACTCACCTTCTAGTCTATGCCGGGGCATGCCTGCACCACCTATTCACAAAAGCCAGGCACAGATATGCGCACAACTAAAGGTGAGCGGGGATGCAGCCGTTGGGCACAGTTGCGGCTTGGGCTCCTGGAGAAGGTGAGTGTATTGGGGCTTCTGGAGGGGGTTTACACATCTGTGCATCTCAATTCGGGAAGTCCTAGGGAGTGGAACTTGAACGGCCCTGGAGTCTTTTAGAACCCAGGGCCTGCAAATTTTCTTTTGAAAACAGCACTGTAGTCATCTCACTAGCACCAACAGCATCCACTTTGACCTTGCTACTTGGCACTCTCTGTTTTGTTGGCTTCCAGGAGTATCTACACTTCCTGGTCACAAGTTACCTTTAAGCCTTCAATAAAGCCTGCATTACCGCGTGAGGAGCTTCACATATTGCGCTATAAATAACATAGTTCTGTACATAGTATTGCAATAACGAACAGTTCTTCAATTCCTGCCAAGACTAGAAAAGTCATGCTCTACTGATGTAGACTGATGGCATCCAACATTACCTGCTGCTCCTATCAGAGAAGACTGACTTGTTTGTATTGCATAGTGAATCTTCAGACCACATTTGTGCAGTACCAGTTGAAAGCTGGGGCTGTACACAAGGCCAAACCTGATAAATTATTGACCATGTTGTTTCCAGACACTTAAAAGACTAAGCACCTGTGCTGGCTTTGGCCGGGATGCAAAAGGCAGGCATCCATTTTGGGGCGTGTGTCTCCCAAAGGTAACCTTGTTCCCCTCCAGGGCCCCACCCGCAGGATTCCATTGTTCCTGTTTGCAGTTGTTTATCAGATGTCATCAGTCTTTTTCTTTATTGCATGGCACGGCCTGCTTCGGTATTCATAACAATTGGGTTATTCCGCCACAAGGTGGCGCAGTGGTACTGCAGAAAGCTGTGGCATCTCCCGCGAGTGGTATTACTTGTGGTGTTTTGGCCGTTTACAGTGTATTTTTTGGGTGTTTTTTTGGCCGCCGCGCCGTTTTGTACGGCTGTGGGTGCTATAACCTGTGGCGTTTTTGCTTTGTCATGGCGGGGGCACGTGGGTGCCATTTTCGCGCTCTTTGGGGGGCGGGGGATGACGCGTATCGCGCTGTCCCCCGCGGCCCGCCCCTTGAGGTACCTCTGCCAGCGCCATTTTGGATTAGCTGCGCGTCCGGATTTCTCCCTTCTGGGCTGCAGCGCTGTTTCCTCCGGTGTGTGGCTTCATCCTGCGGTCTGTGCCTTGGTGACCCTGTGGTGTCCTTGGTCCGTGAGTCCCCCTTGGGGTTTTTTTTATTGGTCTTGTGGGGCATGTGCTGCGGGATGCTCATGTGTCGTTTTTACTTATGTCTTTTAGGCGGGATACCAGTGGGTTGTGGCTTCTCCCGGCTCTACTCCTTCCTCCCCCTCATCCCCCCCATTTTTGCTTATCTGTGGGGATCCCGTGGGAGGGCATCCCGGGTGGCTTTTGTATTAGCCTTTACCCAGCGCTGGCTTATTGCACCTGTGTTAATCGCCATATGGAGGCTTCTGGGGATAGTGTGCTCGGGGGTCCTTCGGGGCAAACCCGGCTGTGTTCCATGTGCAGGGTATCCCCTATCAGCAATGATGTCAACGTGTGCGTGCCGTGCGCTCAAAGTGTCCTTGCGTTCCCGCTTGGTTTGCCTGCATCGCTTCCCAGCTCTGCGCCCCCTTCGGCATCACCTACCCCCACTGCTGCAATTAGCTCATGGTAAGGGGGATGCTAGCAGGGGGTCACAGTCTGATCTGGAACTTCGTGTGGCCAACATTGAGAAGCAGCTTGCTGGGTCTATTCCTAGGAAGGCCTCTGGCAAGAAGCGGCACCTGACTTCCACTCCCTCACTCTATACAGAGGGGTATGAGGGATTTGATGTCACTAGAGAAAGGGGAACTGCTCCAGGACTCTGACTCCTCTGGGGACCAGCAGGAGGGTTGTGATAGTGACCCTGAATCTGGGGAGGATTCATGGTATCCTGAGGACACTGATAATTTGCTGTCTCACATTTTTGAATTTTTACACGTTGCTGCCCCTGTGGAGGCTAAAAGGAAACAGCATGAGCTGTTTCGTCCTAGTAAACAGCGTCTGGAGTTCCCTGAGCAGGGACATTTCACCACTATGGTGCTTAAAGAATGGGAACGTCCTAACAGGCTGCCTGCTATGCCCAAGGGTTTGGATAAGAGGTATCCCTTTCCTGCTGATCTTGTTAAGAGGTGGTAATTTCCCCCTGAAGTGGACGCTCCCGTGCTAGGTTAGTCCAATATTTCGGTCATGCCTTCACCTGACACTACCACTCTGAGGGGACAGTGAGGACCAGCGCATGGATCAGTTGGCCTGCCATGCCTTTACCTGTGTGGGGGCTGGATTGCGCCCTGCCTGTGCGGCTGCCATTACAGCTATTGCCCTTAAGAAACTGCTCAAGCGTCTCCTATAAGGGCAGACTAGATGGACCGTATGGTCTCCTTCTGCCGTCAACCTTCTATGTTTCTATGATGGCGCTACGGATTGTAGCGGGGAGGAGGAGTATAGGACTCTCTTGGTTTGCTCTGATTTTGTGGGCTTTATCCTAACTGCTATAGATGATGCTGTGCGGCAGAGCGGTAGGGCCTCTGCGCTCTTGGTGGCTATGCGCCGCACTGTTTGGTTACGTCAGTGGGCAGCTGACGCTACTGCTAAGAAATCTCTCACTGGACTCGCCTTCGCGGGGCTGCGGCTATTTGGGGAGCGTCTTGATGTTCTAGCCAAGGATGGCAGGCTACCTCAGCGTAGGAGGCAGTCTTGGCCCTTTCGGGGGTCCTCCGTCCCCCTCCCTTCCTTTCATGCTCCCGTGGTCATCCCGGTCTCTCCTGGAGTTCCAAACCCTCTCCCAAGCCCCCTCAGGCATGAAGGGGCGCCCTCACCCATCTGGGTGGGGGGACAGCTTCGGCTCTTTGCTCACGTTTGGAGGCTTCACGTCTCAGACCGGTGGATTCAGGAAGTAGTGTCCTCCGGTTACAAGATAGAGTTTGCAGCCTGGCTGCCCCCAAGATTCATCAGATCCCGGATGTCTTTAAACCCCCTGTCTGCTCAAGGGTTGCTTCTGGCAGTTCAATGCCTGTTAGAGTCAGGAGTCATTTGTCAGGTGCCCCATCAAGAACGGGGTCAGGGGTACTATTTCAATCTTTTCATGGTCCCCAAAAAGGACGGCTCTCTGAGGCCCATTCTGGACCTGAAGGGCCTCAACAAATTTGTCAGATTCAAGCATTTTCGTATGGAAACGCTACTCTCTGCTGTCAGTACCCTTCGCCCGGGCGACCTCATGACCACTGTGGACATCAAAGATGCGTATCTTCATGTGCCTATCTTCCCAGGTCATCAGAGATTTCTAAGGTTCGAGCTGCAGGATCCGCATTACCAGTTTGTGGCTCTACCCTTTGGTATGACCTCGGCGCCTCGGGTGTTCACCAAGGTACTGGCGGGGGTGATAGCTCTGCTAAGGAACCAGGGCATACGCATCATTCCTTACCTGGACGTCCTCCTGATTGTGGCCAAGTCCTTTTCTCAGGCCGAGCAGGACACTCAGATGGTGACATTCACTCTAGAATCCTTTGGCTGGGTGATCAACTATCCCAAGTCTTCTCTGTCCCCGTCCTTGGCATGACTCTGGATACCTCTCAGGTCGAGGTGTTCCTTCCTCAGCAGAAGGTGGGGGGTCTTCAGATGCAGGCTCGGGCTCTGCTATCGTGTCCTCATCCCTCCATCCGTCAGGGGATGCAGTTTGTGGGCCTGATGGTGTCCTGCTTCGAGGCAGTCCCCTTTGCTCAGTTTCACATGAGACCTCTTCAGTTGCACCTCTTGTCAGTTTGGGATCGGGACCCTGTGTCCCTGGATCAGGAATTTGCTCTGTCTCCTCTGGCCAGACAGTCCCTCTCGTGGTGGCTGGACTCAAGGAACCTTCTGGGGATGCAGGGGACATTCTGTTCCGCCCAAGACAGTATCAGGGACAGGGACGTCCCTCTGCTCAGGGAGTCCGCCACTTAGTTCTCCACCCCCAGAATGTATAACGCTGAGATGCAGGGGGCATTCTATTCCGCCCAAGACAGTATCAGGGGCGTCCCTGTCCCTGATACTGTCTTGGGCGGAACAGAATGTCCCCTGCATCTCAGCTGTATACATTCCGGGGGTGGAGAACCAAGTGGCGGACTCCCTGAGCAGAGGGACGTCCCTGATACTGTCTTGGGCGGAACAGAATGTCCCCTGCATCTCAGCGGTATACATTCCGGGGGTGGGGAACCAAGTGGCGGACTCCCTGAGCAGAGGGACGTCTCGTCTGGGGGAATGGTCCCTCAACTACCAGGTGTTTCTCTCCCTGTGTCACCGCTGGGGTCAGCCGGATGTGGGCCTGTTTGCGTCCCGTCACAATCACAAACGTTCCAGGTTTGTCTCCCTGTCACAGGATCCTCTGGCCTTCGCCACGGATGCACTGGCAATGCCTTGGACAGAGGTTCGGCTTCCCTATGTGTTCCCTCCGTTCCCTCTACTGGGCAGGGTCATGCGCAAGATTGCCCAGGAGGGGGTGTCAGCCATCCTGGTGGCCCCCTGTTGGCCAAGAAGGGTGTGGTTCGCAGATGTCGTGCAGTTGGCAGTAGACCAGTACGTCTTGCCCAGGGATCCAGATCTTCTCATTCAGGGACAGCTACGCCATCCCAATTTACAAACGCTGGCTTTAACAGCTTGGCTGCTGAAACCTACATCTCGACAGAGAAGGGATTGCCTGCCTCTGTTGTTGATACCATGATTCGAGTTAGGAAGAAGTATTCTTCCTTTATCTATTACAGGGTCTGGCATGCTTACATTGCCTGGTGTGAGTCCAAGTCTCTTCCCTGTCGGGTTTTTTCCATTCCCAGGATTCTGGAATTTTTGCAACATGATTTGGATTCTGGCCTTCAACTAAGTAAGCTCAAGGGCTATATTTCAGCTCTGGCAATTTTTTTCCAAAGATCTTTTGCCAACCACCGGTTGGTTAAAACTTTTTTCCAGGGTGTTACTCATGTGCGTCCACCTCGTAAGCCTATGCTACCAGTCTGGGACTTGAATCTGGTGTTGTCTGCTCTGCAGGGTCCTCCCTTTGAGCCTATCCGTGGGGCTGCTTTGCCCATTCTGACTCTTAAGGTAGCCTTTTTGGTGGCTATCACCTCCGTAAGGCGAGTTTCTGAGCTGGCAGCACTTTCCATCAAACCTCCTTATTTTGAGAGGCATCAGGATAAGGTGGTGTTTCGGCTTAAGCCGGATTTCTTGCCTAAGGTGGTATCTGCCTTTCATCTCAATCAAGGGGAAGAAACCTCCCTTTAGAATTACTGCTCATTCCACTAGTGCTATTGGTGCTTCTTGGGCTTTTCAGCACCAAGCTTCTGTTGAACAAGTTTGCAAGGCCGCTACTTGGTCTTCTGTTCATACTTTTTTACAAGTTTTACAAGGTTGATGTTAAGGCCTCAGCGGATGCTGCTTTTGGCTGCAAGGTGCTTCAGGGGGTAGTGACTTGAACTGCCAGATCCCACCCTACTTTTGGACACTGCTTTTGGATGTCCCAACTGTTATAAATATCAAAGCAGGCCGTGCCATGCCATAAAGAAAAAAGCAATTCTGTGAGTACTCACCTGTAGAATTGTTTTTGTTCTTGCATGGCACGGCCTGCTTCGACCCACCCTTGTTATCATTATTCTTGGTTGCCTCTTTATGGTTAATTGGGTTTTTTTTTACCCCTTTTTACATTTATTCTCTTCTGGCTTCTTGTCTCACTGCTTGTCTACGCTAGGAACTCTATGGTTAATCCTGTTTTTATAGGGGGCCGAGAGATGCCACAGCTTTCTGCAGTACCACTGCGCCACCTTGTGGCGGAATAACCCAACTGTTATGAATACCGAAGCAGGCCGTGCCATGCAAGAACAAAAACAATTCTACAGGTGAGTACTCACAGAATTGCTTTTTTTCAGCGGAAATCCCTTTTAAAGCAGTTTAGATACAAGAGTGGCAAGCCATCATTAGAAGTCACATGCCAGGCTTCTTATTCTTATAAGCCAAATGTCACCTAAAACCGTACATAAGGAACATTGTGCTTTCCTGAAACAGAAAGTGCATACTAACCAAGAATAACATAATTACTCATCATTCTTAGCCAGAGGGTGGAGCCATTCAAAATTATCTCTAATGACTCATTTCAATATTCTCAGTGACACATGTGACTTTTCACACTTTAGGGTCAATGCAGAGCCAGGTAAGGATTCTCACTCCTTTTTAGAGGGCCAAGTGAGAATTTTCACCTGGCTCTGAATTGACTACATTGAGTTTAGTATAGGTACCATTCTTAGATAAGGATTTATTGTTCACTCCACATTAAAATACACCTTTCAATGTAGACCTCAGGCAGTTATTCTGGGAGGTTCTCATTATAGTGATTCTTGGCCGTTTTGATACTAATTTATTGTAAGATCTCTTTTTGGTCATCATGGGTCTCCGTTTTGGCTACATTCTTTGTGTGTGTGTGTATTTTAATTGTCTTTATATTGTGTGTGGGTTATGTACATACATTTTCTTTTAAATTAAGCCTTTTTTGTGATACATATTTTTGCTAGTCGTTCTGTCTTATATGGTCTATTTGCTTGTGTGTACACACTGTCAATTGTGCAAACATAATTTGTGTGTTGCTGAAATATGTGATGCTCACATTTGGCTTTTATGTTTTATTCCACCATTTTTTTCCACTTGTGTAAACATGTTTTGGGGATTTTTCCCTTTTCAGCACAAACTATTGAGTTCATGGTTGAGAAAGCTGAAAATATAAAACAGAATAAAGCTGTATAGGATCTGATCCTAATTTGCCTTCTCCTAATTCAGTAAAAAAATATAATGTTATAGATTGCAATACTCATTTTAAAAAGTTTGTTTCAGGTCCAAGGGCATTTTCCAGGAATCCTGGAATTTCTGGGCTTGTTTGAAGTTGGAACTCTGTTGGATAATTTTGACCTGTCAATCAGAGGGTCTGCTACAAGGAGCACCATTAATGATCCCTGATGTGGTTCTTAATAGTTTGTTGACATTTCTGTGACATCATGGGTGCTTTGTAGTATAAATGCTGGACATCAGAAGGACATTGCGAAAGGGAGCTACCAGCCTCTATGCTTAGTCTGGTGCAATAAAACTATACAGTCACGCTGCTTTTTACCTTTAAACTAAGTATTTCATTCCATATTTATATAATTTCACTTTAGAAATGGGCCAAAATTGACAAAATTGTTGGCACCTTTTCAAAATTGTGGGCCAACATCTTTTCATTCCAATTCACCCGAGGCAGGTGGCCAATATAAAAATCACACCCTGAAACCAGATGAAAAGGGGAGAATTTGACTCAATCCTTACATTGTTTGCAAGCATGATGTGGATGGATCTTTTAATTGCTTTTGGGAGAAGGCACATTTCAAATATGAAGATCTGGACCGATTTGCAAAAGAAGATTTTGACAAAGTTACAGTTTAAGTAGACCTCCAGACAAATAAACATTTAATAAATTGACAACTCCAACCCTACATGGAGCTTTGACAAATGGGCACTCCACCAGGCAATTAAAATTGATGTAGGTGGGAAAGTACCAAAGAGTGCCAATCTTTGGTACTTTCCCGCCTGCATCAATTTAAATTTTAGTACATATATTAGTACATATATTGGTATTTGTATATAATGGTTATTATCATGTGGATTAATTTGGGATATGAAATTTTGTAAGGTAGTAAGCCAGTTTTGTTTTTAATTGTCCTGTGTATTAGTGTATATTTTTTGTTTTTAGGCCTTGGGGTGGCTTCAATACATTTTTTTCACAATTTTAATGGCCTGGTGGAGTGTCCATTTTTCCAAGCTCCATGTAGAGTTGGAGTTGTGAACTTGATTGTAATTTGGAACTCGGGGGGCACCCCCCAGGGGTTTTGAATTATGTAATCAATTTGTGGTGCCCTCACAAACTGTATTCATTTAGTAAATTGCACACCTGACAGTCTTGCTTACACATGATCATAAGGGGGGAGCTGTGCCCGCAGCATTTAATAAGAAACTGAAAGACATATATAGTATGTGTCAGAAACATGGAGTAACTTATCTATCATTTTACACACACACTGAATAAACAGCTGATGGAGGAATTGTGTGTGAGAGTGAACCAGTTACAGTACGTTTTTTTATGTTATGTCAATCAAGCAGCATCCACAGAGCTTTCAGACTTTGAAATTAATTATCGGAAATGTATCGATCTGTATGTTTAATTTTTCACTGGAGGAAGCAAATTATTTCTGTTATTTATTCCAAAGGGTGTATAACCAAATATCAAGGTGTGGGTGCCCATTTTTGGAGTTTTGCACAAAATGCTATCATTTTTGTCTCTTTTTTTTTTGCATATAATTTGTTTCATATGCCAATATACCAGTCGTCTCTTTGTGTGCAGTAAGGGAGAATCTGCACTTGTAGTTGCGCTTTTACACTGACAAATAATTGATGCATTTTGTCCAGTGTGTGAACAGGTGTATTACAAAAATAGGGAAATGGCAGGTTCTTTTATGTTTCATAAGTGCCGTAGACAAGAATTGTTAATTTCTTTGTGTTATGTTCCATGTACATTGCAACTATACCATGACCTTCTTATATTTAGAAGAAAAGCTTCACTCCATTGGCTGTCTGTGCTGCACTTACGAGTTCTGGTTGGCGGGTGGGCGTGTCCTCTTTAGAGACGGCTTCCACTGAAAATAATGGGGGCCTCTGTACGTGGCAGTTCCTGGTGTATGGAGGCCCTCTATTCTTAGTATACAGTACGTCCTGCTCCAGATAGATTACTTACACTTGGGTTATCCTCCGCCAGATGGTGCTGCACTGCAGAGACATGTAAAACAGGCTCCTCCCGGCCCCTCAAATACCCGGGGACCTCCCACAAATCCCCAGATTTCTCTGCAGTGCTTACTGCGAAGACATGAAATATCACTCTGTCGCAGGTGAGCGGGGCTATTAAAGCCTGCAGCCCTGTTGGACTATTCCCACCTGTCCTTGATGTGATATGCCTCCCAGCCTGGGCTGCGCTGGTCGGGTGAAGGTAGGCAGCACCATGTGTGCTTAAGGAGCGCTGCTCCACCGCAGTCCCCCACCAAAGGGTAGGCGGTATAGGCTGATGGTGAGCCTTTATGGGATGCCCCTCCTGCACTATTGTCCCATGCCCCGGTAGTGGTGGGTCCTGTACAAAGGGCCGCCATCCTCCCTCATTCTCCCCGTAGCCTTCGGGAGGGGGTGTGTGGTTGAACTCACTCGCGGGCGACTTTGATACTCATTATTTTACTGTGTATGACTCTGACACCCCTTCTTCTCATTGTGTCTTTCAGACCAGTGAATCCAGTGGCTTCTCCCGGCCCGGTGTAATTGTAGTTGGGCCTAGTATAAATACTCCCACTTCCCTAGCGGGTCATTGGGGCATCCAGGGTTGCTTTATAGCGTCAATCCCTACCGACATATTGTGCCTAATAATCACCATATGGAGGCATCCCAGGATATTGGGACCGGGGTTCCTGCGGGACAAGCCCGGCTGTGTGTAGCTTGTGGGGTCACACCTATCAGGGGTGACAGTGCACGGGTCTGTGTCCCTTGCGGACAGCAGGCACTAACGTTGCAACCCGCCCCTCCGGTGGCTGGGCCTGCATCTCGTCTCACTTCACCTGCTCCCCCAAGTTTGAGTCTTACCCCCATTGAATTACATACAAGCGGGGATTCTCAACCTGATGTGTCTGCTAGACTGGCCAGTGTTGAAAGATTGATCGCTAATACTTTAGCGCGTAAGGCCTCCGCTAAAAAGCGTCACTTAACTCCTGATGCCACTCCGTCTCCTATGGAATCTGAGGAGTTGTTGCATCTGTATGGCTATGCCCCATCAGACGAAGGGGAGCTGTTTTATGACTCAGGGTCATCTGATGAGAGACTCAGACCCTTTCCTGCTGATATGGTCAAGTGCTGGTCATCGCCCCCTGAGGTCGATGACCTTACTATGCTGCGGGATGCTGAGGACCGGCACATTGACCAATTAGCGTGCCATGTCTTTGCGTTTGTTGGGGCGGCGCTGCGCCCGGTTTGCGCCTCGGCCATCACGTCTGTTGCGCTCAGGACCCTGATCAGAAGTGTACTTGACGGGTCTGATGAAGGGCAACCGGATACGTGTAATGCCCTGTCTAACTGTGATATGTTTGTGAACTTTATCCTATCTGCCTTGGATGATGCCATTAGGATGTGTGCCAGAACCTCTGCCTTGGCGGTAGCTATACGCCGCGCGGTCTGGCTGCGCCAGTGGGCTGCTGACTATGCTGCTAAGAGAGCCCTTACTGGGCTTCCATTTAAGGGGCTACGCCTGCTTGGGGACCGCCTAGACCTTTTTGTTAAAGGAGGAAAGTTACCCCAGCGCAGGCGGCAGTCGCGGCCCTTTCGGGGCCAGGGGCCCCCTTCACTTCCCTACCGCGGTGCTAAGCAGGGCAAAGGGGTGTCCTTCGCGGGGGCTCATACAGATTCCTGGCACAGGAACAGAGGTTGACGTCCCGGTGCCTCCTGGGGGTCTAAACCAAAACCCTCTCCCAAGCCCCCCCTGGCATGATGGGGCGCCCTCGCCCATCAGGGTGGGGGGACGGCTACAGCACTTCGCGCACGTCTGGAGGCATCACGTCTCAGACAGGTGGATTCAGGAGGTGGTGTCCTCTGGTTACAAGATAGAGTTTGCTGTGCGCCCCCCACTAAGATTCGTCAAGTCCAGGATCCCCCAGGACCCTGCCTCAGCTCAGGTCTTGATGCAGGCCGTGCAAGGCCTTCTGGATATCGGGGTCATTTGCAGTATCCCCTTAAGAGAAAGAGGCAAGGGGTTCTATTCCAACCTTTTCACAGTTCCCAAAAAAGATGGGCCAGTCAGACCCATTCTGGATTTAAAGGTCCTCAACAAATTTGTCAGAAACAGGCGTTTTCGCATGGAAACTCTGCTCTCGGCCATTGGCTCCCTGCGCCCAGGGGATCTCATGACGCCGGTGGACATCAAGGATGCTTACCTTCACATCCCTGTGTTCCCTGGACACCAGAGGTTTCTCAGATTTGCGTTGGAAGATCAACATTACCAATTTGTGGCCCTGCCCTTTGGTCTCACCTCAGCTCCCAGAGTGTTCACCAAGGTGCCGGCAGGGGTGATGTCTCTGGTGAGGTCAAGGGGCATACGCTTGCTACCCTATCTGGACGACATACTCATCACCTCTCGGTCTCTGCATCAGGCAGAGTTGGACACGCAGCTGGTGGTATCCACCCTGGAGTCCTTCGGCTGGGTGATCAATCACCCCAAGTCCTCCCTGTCCCCTTCCTCGGTGACCCCATTCCTGGGAATGATTCTGGATACGATTCAGTCAAGGATATTCCTTCCTCAGCAGAAGGTGGAAGCTCTAACTGCGCAGGTGAGGTTCCTGCTATCGTGCCCCCAGCCCTTACTCAGGCAGGGAATGCAGTTGGTGGGCCTGATGGTGGCATGCTTCGAGGTGGTGCCCTTTGCTCAGTTCCATTTGAGGCCTCTACAACTTCACCTTCTGTTAGTATGGGACAAAGATCCTACGTCCTTGGATGGGATCTGTGTGCTTTCCCCCTGGGTCAGACGGTCCCTTTCGTGGTGGCTGGACCACAGGAACTTGCTGGGGGGCAGGTCCTTTCTGGCCCCCTCCTGGGAGACGGTCACCACGGATGCCAGTCTGTCAGGATGGGGGGGATTTTGGAAGTCCTTGCGGTTCCAGGGGAGGTGGGGCCCTCAGGAGGCCCACTTACCCATCAACTTTCTGGAACTGCGGGCAATGAGGTTGGTACTGGAGCAGTTGACCTGAGAGGTCTGTCTGTCCATCAGGGAGGGACCCGGAGCAGGAGGGCTAGGAGGTATCGCGGATTCTGACATGGGCAGAGGCCAATGTTCAATGCATTTCGGCTGTGTACATCCCGGGGGCAGAGAATCTACTGGCAGACTCTCTGAGCAGGGGGACCTCTCGTCAGGGAGAGTGGTCCCTCTGCAACAGAGTATTCCAGTCCCTGTGTCACCGTTGGAGTCTACCGGATGCGGATCTGTTTGCATCCCGTCACAATCACAAGCTCCAGGCTTTTGTCTCCCTGTCTCAGGATCCTCTGGCCTTGGCCACAGATGCTCTGTCCATATCATGGCAGGAATTTCGGCTCCCGTATGTCTTTCCTCCATTCCCCCTGCTGGGCAGGGTACTGCGCAAGATTGCTCTGGAAAGGGTGCCAGTGATTCTGGTGGCCCCCAGGTGGCCAAGAAGAGTGTGGTTTGCAGACGTGGTGCAGATGGCAGTAGATCAGTACGTCCTGCCAGCAGTACCAGATCTGCTCACTCAGGGCTCCCTACGCCATCCCAGTTTACAAACTCTGGCTTTGATGGCCTGGCTGCTGAAACCTCCATCTTGATGGAGAAGGGCTTGTCTGCCTCCGTGGTTGAGACCATGGTGAAGGCTAGGAAGAAGTCTTCCATCTTCCATCTATTATAGGGTTTGGCGTACTTACATTGACTGGTGGGAGTCTAGGTCTCTTCCCTGTCGGGTGTTCTCAGTTCCCAGGGTTCTAGAGTTCTTACAGCAAGGCTTGGAGTCTGGTCTCCAACTCAGTACTTTGAAGGGTCATGTTTCTGCCCTGTCTGTTTTCTTTCAGAAGTCTTTTGCTCAACATTCCTTGGTCAAGACTTTCTTTCAGGGGGTTACTCATGTGCGTCCCCCACGAAAACCTATGGTCCCTGTTTGTTATTTGAATTTGGTCTTGTCTGCCTTGCAGGGTGCTCCCTTCGAGCCAATTCAGGATGCTGCTCTGGCTGTACTTACCCTCAAGGTTGTCTTTCTGGTGGCTATTACTTCGGTCAGGCGTGTGTCTATCCAGCCTCCATACTTTGAGAGTCACCAAGATAAGGTGGTGTTCCGCTTTAAGCCGGATTTTCTGCCTAAGGTGGTGTCTGCTTTTCATTTGAATCAAGATATTGTTCTTCCTTCCTTGTGCCCTAATCCTAGTAATGCTAAGGAAAGGGTTTTGCACTCCTTGGATGTGGTCAGGTGTCTGAAGTATTACCTAGTAGTCACTGCGTCCTTCAGGAAGACTGATGCTCTTTTTGTGGTCCCTTCTGGTCCTAGGAAGGGTTTGGCTCCTGCCAAGTCTACTATCAGCAAATGGATCCGTCAGGCTGTGATTCATGCCTATTCGGCTAAGGGGAAGAGTCCTCCCTTCCGCCTTACTGCTCATTCTACTCGTGCTATTGGTGCCTCTTGGGCCTTTCAGCACCAGGCTTCTGTTGAACAAGTTTGCAAGGCCGCTACTTGGTCTTCTGTTCATACCTTTTCAAAGTTTTACAAGGTTGACGTTAAGGCCTCAGCTGATGCTGTTTTTGGCCGCAAGGTTTTACAGGCGGCAGTGGTTTAAACTGTCTGCTGTTACCTTTCTTATCGGGGATCCCACCCTACTTTATGGACACTGCTATTGGATGTCCCAAGTGTAAGTAATCTATCTGGAGCAGGACGTACTGTATACTAAGAATAATACAATTCTGTGAAGTACTCACCTGTAGAATTGGTATTATACGTATACAGTACGTCCTGTTCCACCCCACCCTTGGTTTTTCATTATTCTGGATCCCCTGTATGGTTATCATTGTTTTAGTTACCAGTTTTTGGGTGGTTAAATTCTCCCGGCTTCTTGTTCACTGCTTTTCAATGCTGGGGATTTGTGGGAGGTCCCCGGGTATTTGAGGGGCCGGGAGGAGCCTGTTTTACATGTCTCTGCAGTGCAGCGCCATCTGGCGGAGGATAACCCAAGTGTAAGTAATCTATCTGGAGCAGGACGTACTGTATACTTATAATACCAATTCTACAGGTGAGTACTTCACAGAATTGTATTTTTTTCATAGCCAGGCCATGCACAACTGCCAACTGGGAACCCAGAAGTGCAGCTCCTGCCTTTACAAAACTAGGCTTCAGGAGGAAGATCGCCTTCTAAGCAGTTGCAGCCTCGAGCGCAGGACAATGGCAGCAGTAACTAAAGGTAAAATGGTTTCTGGGCAGACCTGAGCTAGATAAAAGCTCTCTCTTCCGTACTAATGACATACCTTTTTGCAGAGAGTTTTGGACCCAGTGAGATCGCTACAAAAAAATGAAAAGTGTGGTGAGGTAAATTCCTAGTCTTGGCTAAGCTCTGTCCACAAATATGGACCGAAATAATATGAGCCAAAAACACCAAAGCACAATGGTTAACGTGGCCGTGGCGAATGTTACACTAGTTTATTTGTAAAGGTGACAGAAAGCAGAAGAAAAAGTCAAAAACAACAAACCCATTAAAATACAATATTGTAAGCTAAAACTAGGGGCCCCATAGCATATGCCACCACCACACAAAGCACCACATATGCCGGCAAATGAAAGCTAGACTCCAAAAAGTCAATAGAAGATAAACAGAGCTATGACCAGGACAAGGACCTCCGCAACGTCTAGTCAGCGGACTCCCTTACGTCAACAGGGTAGACACAGTCTCAATCAAACTTGTCATGGAAATGGTTACGATTTAAATGGCCGTGTAGCCCAGCGCAGGCTCAAGCAGGACAAGACCCCACGAGCTGCACAAACTTGCTCTCCTCACTCTTAGCACCCGGTGACAAGTTGCTCAGTCCACAGTTATTCTTGGAGGGTCAGGCTGTAGCCAGATGGCGGCCAGTCCCATAGAGTAATGGTGCTCAGTGTGTGTGTGGAGGTGTGGCAGCATAGCCTTTTCACCCTCCCCTTGGGGTTTCGTCTAGATTATGCAAGGATGTCAGCTCTGCCGCTTATCTTTCCCTCTGCCTCTTATCTTCCCCTCTGCCTCGCAGCACCACTAATGGGCTTCCTGCCCATTAACTCAGGTTGGTAACATGTATAAAAGGAGATATCTCTAGGGATCATAATGGAGCATATGGTGCGCTGAACCTATCATCAAACAAACCAGGTCCCCTATTGTTCCAGCTATTAAAATCATATTTCACTGCTTAGGACTAGATATAACCAAAATACAGCCATATTATCCTAAGGTGAGCACAACACACTCATACTGTACCAGTCATACTTACCCCTTAACCTGCCCAAAATCCTGCCCACGATCAAAATAGGGGCAGATGGCTATAAGATAAGGTAACAGCAGAGTAGGAACAGTAAAAAAAAGGGAGAAGAACAACCATGGATAATGAGGAAGTAGTGAAAAAGACAAAGGTAGGACTGTAATACAGTAAAATAAAAGATGGGCAATTTACACAGCACATTAACCATTAAGTCTCTAACCCTGTCCAAAAGTTACTTTTAGTAGTCTAGCTTCCATTTTCTGCCATAGGTGGTGGTGTGTGTGGTGGGCTGTGGTCGTGACATATGCTATGGAGCCCCTAATTTTAGCCTACAATATTGTATTTTAATGGGAGGGTTTTTTTAAATATTTCTACTGCTTTATGTCACCTTTGTACAAATAAACTAGTTTGTCATTCACCACAGCAATGTTTATCATTGTTCTTTGGTGTTTTTGGCCAAGTGAGATTGCATGTCCCAACACCCCAATACATCCTATAATAGAACAGGACTGAATCTGACCTTAACTTTTTAAGTGTTAAATGTACAGCCCCTGTTTCCATGCCACTGTGCGAAGGTCTACATTTGCTCTACACTAGTCCCTACATTTGTTACCTCTTTTCCTCCTTATCTTGTGTGGAACCTTTCATTGTGCCCAATCACCCCCCCTCCTGTCATTTTTTTTTCCAATCCATTCCAGGCACTCCTTACGCTTGGGATTACCTCCTTGCTGATCACGTGACTGCAAGAAAGAAAACTGGTGTGGCCCCTCCTGGCCCATACGTAGCAGCTGCCTCCTCACCAAGATCAGTTTGTTCTTTCTTGCAGTGGCAAGTGACTGTAAAGGTTGTTCAAGAGATTAGCTCTCAAGGATTGGCAGCAAGCGGGGGACTGAACCCTGTCCGCTCTCTGCGTAGCCTTATTCCCACGGATCCCTCAAGACCCAAGTTTATGCTTCCACAGCGTTGGCTGTTTTGGGGTCCTTGAAGGTAAGGTGGAAGCGCCGGTGGAAGCGCCGGGGCCTTGGGGAGTGTATATGCTCTGGGCTGCAGGCTTTTTTGAAAAGCAAGTCAGTCGCAGGTTTTTCTCTGGTGTACCTGCTGAGGAATGTTTTTTTTATTTTTTACCCAACCCTTCCTTCTTCCAGTTAGGTAGGTTTTTTATCTTAAAAAAAAAAAATGTGAAAAAAAAACATTTAAAAAAAAAAAAAAAAAATTTTTATGTATGCCCTTAAGGGACGTGGCTGACCTCACGCAAGGGGCAGAGTTTAACCCGGAACCACAAGGCCGTGTATTCAGTTGTCTCTCTCCCCAGGCGAGGAAATCGCAGATTGCTAGGGGTGTGTGTGTGTATATATATATATATATATATATATATATATATATATATAGCGAGCAGATGGCAGTGCGATTGCGGCGGTGGCCAGTTGGGGCAAGGTGCTGGCCTAGGAATGCCTTGTGAGTAGGATGGCTTTCGGGGGTTCCGCTGTTTTATTCATATTGCTGCCTCAGGGCAAGCTGATTTTGCCGTTGTTTGCACTAAGCTATGATATATATATTATGTGTTTGATCATTTCTTTTTGTATAGCGGGGTAAAGAGAAGAGCAGTGGTGGTGAGTGGACATCGCCATTATCAATTTTTATATAAATTTTTTTTGTATTATCAATTCATATTTCAGTTAGTTATATTATTTATATTGTTATATATATATATATATATATATATATATATATATATATATATATATATATATATATATATATATATTTTTATATTTTACTATTTGTATGAATATATTTTATTATTATAATGATTGTCAGTTTTATCTTTTTAACAGTTAAAAAAAAAAAAAAAAGAGGGAGATTATTAATGCTCTTTTCTCCTGTTTTATTTTTTAGAATTTGGAAGAAAGATAGAAAAAGGGTTGTGGTTCCTCCCGGTCCCTTTTGGGATTTGTTTTAGGCTTACGGCCTTTTAGGTCTGATTGCCAAATTAAAAAAAAAATAAATAAAAAAACACCATGAGGGAGGCATCAGGGGATAGTGATTCGGGCATCCCATTTGAGCAGGGCGGGCTCTGCCCCTTATGTAAGCAGGATCCCCGGGGTAGTTTCAGCACGGTTATTCCAAAGAAGGCCACCTATAAGAGGAGGCATTGGAACCTGTTGCGGAGAATATCCACTGTCAAATCTGTAAGACTGCGTTTGACATAGTGTATGTACTGTATGTTCTACCCTGTCTGTAATTACTACTTTGTAAAGCGCTACGGAAGATGATGGCGCTATATAAATGAACAATAATAATAATAATATCACCCCTCCTGAGGTGGCAAAAAGAGGGAAGTAAGGCAAAGGCAGGTATTCCCGGAGCAGCCCCACTTTTCTAAAATGGCGTTAAAGGAATGGGAAAATCCTAACAAATTACCGGCTGTTCCTAGGATACTAGACTCTAGGTATCCCTTTCCGGCGGACATGATTAAGCTTTGGTCTTACCCACCTGAGGTGGATTCTCCAGTAGCAGGCTTGTCTAATACTTCCATCATGCCGTCTGCTACTATGGGATCTTTAAGAGATCCCACGGAGAGACGAATGGATCAATTGGCCCGTCATGCTTTTGCTATGAAAGGATCCTTTCTACGTCCTGTTTGTGCCATGGCCATTGTGTCCCTGGCTTCAAGGAAGAAGATGAAGAAAAAGTTTAGCCAGGGCTAAGTCTCGCAAGCTTATTCAAGAGTCCAAAGATTTTAAGTATTGTTTGGACTTTAACTCGTTCGCTATCACTGCAATGGATGATGCAGTCAGGCTAGCTGCTAGAACCTCTGCTCTGCTTGTGGCCTTGCACCGTTCCTTATGGCTAAGACAATGGTTGGCGGTTGCCGCCACTAAGAAGCTCTTATAGATCTATCTTTTTTAGGGAGCAGATTTTTTGGAGAAAAACTGGACGGTATGGTGAAGGATGGAAAACTGCCTCAGAGGAAGAGGACGACTCTGCCTTTTCAGAGGACTTCATCATATCGACTCTTTTGGACTGGCAGAGGGGCCTTTCGTCCTTGCTCCCGTAGAGATTTTTGAGGTAGAGGCAGAGCGCGTAATAGGGCAGGAGGGGCCGAGCGGGTGGGGGAACGGCTTTTGCATTTTGCTCATATCTGGAGGCACCACGTGGCGGATCTTTGGATCCTAGAGGTGGTGTCATCAGGCTACAAAATCGAGTTTGCAGCCAGACCACCCGCAAGGTTCCTTCGGTCAGGGGCATCCCAGAAGCAGTCATAGATAGATGCCCTGAGACCCGCAGTTCAGCATCTCCTTCAAAAAGGGGTAATTTGTCGGGTATCCTTTCAGGAGGAAGGTCGGGGGTTTTACTCCAACCTGTTCACAATCCCCAAAAAGGACGGGTTGATGCATCCCATTTTAGACTTAAAGGGTCTCAACGGGTATATCCGCGTGAAACCTTTCCGCATGGAGACGCTAAGGTCAGCGGCAAGAGTAGTTCGGCCCACGGATCTTATGACTACTATAGACTTAAGGGACGCGTATCTGCATGTTCGAATTTTTCCAGGGCATCAGAAGTTCCTGAGGTTTGCCCTGGAAGACCAGCACTTCCAGTTTGTGGCACTCCCATTCGGGATATCCTCGGATCCAAGAGTGTTCACCAAAGTTTGGCGGGTCTCATGGCCATTTTCAGGAGCCAGGGGATATGCATATTTGGACGATCTTTTAATTTCAGCGGGTCTCTTCAGCGGATCATGAAAGATACGCAGATGGTCCTATCAACTCTGGAAGAGTTCGGCTGGGTGATCAATTATCCGAAGTCCCATATCACTCCGGCCCCAGTAAGGAATTTCTTAGGAGTGATTCTGGACACGGTTCAAGTCAAAATGTTTCTACCAGAGCAGAAGGCTCTGCTAATTCGATATCAAATAGAGTACTTACTGGCTTGCCGGCAGCCGACCATTCGGCTAGGGATGAAGCTAGTAGGCCTTATGGTAGCCTGCTTCGAGGCCGTACCTTTTGCCCAGTTTCACATGAGGCTTCTTCAGTGGAATCTGTTGGCAAACTGGGATCAAGCCCCACAGTCGCTGGATCAAGTTTTTTGTTCTGATGCCCTCGGCCAGGCAATCTCTTCTGTGGTGGATGGACCCTCTTCATCTGTCTGTAGGCAGGTCCTTTCTGACACCACAGTGGCAGATCGTTTCCCCGGATGCCAGTCTCACAGGTGGGGGGGGGGGGCATCTGGCAGACACAGAAGATCCAGGGACAATGGGGGCCGAAGGAGTATCAGCTTCCCATAAATATATTGGAATTAAGAGCAATCCGACTAGTGCTTCAGTATCTGACCCCCAGCTTAAAGGGGCAGGCAGTCCAGGTCCAGTCGGACAATCGGACGGCAGTAGCCTATATCGATCATCAGGGTTTTTTTTTTCCAGAAGTTCATTAAGACTTTTTTTTTCAGGGACCACCGCGCAAGTCTATTTGACCAGTGTAGGACTTCATTTAAAATGTTTCAATTTTTAATGCATAGATGACCATTGTATGCTTGCGCACACATAGGAATTCATCCTCCGCATTTGACCCATCCGTGCAGTGAGTGTGCACATGCTCGGAGCGGTGGGCCGCCCTAATTGTGGCGCCCGGGGAGCAGTTGCGGGGTTGGGTGCCTTACAGCCCTCCGGTCGCAAGTGCGCTCCCCTTGCCTCTAGGCCACAACTGCCCCTAATCTGGTGTTGGATCTGGTGTTTACGGCTCTGCAGGGTGCTCCCCTTGATCCTATGATTGACGCTCCATTGGGCATTTTGACGCTTAAGGGGTTATTTTTGGTGGCAATCACCTCTATGCGGCGTGTTTCTAAGTTAGCCGCCTTATGAATGAAGTCTCCTTATTTTGAGTTACACAGAGACAAAGTAGTTTTTCGGTTTAAGCCTGATTTTTTACTTAAGGTCGTCTCTCCCTTTCAAGAGGTAACTTACCTTCTTTATGCCCAGTTCCGGCTAATGCTAAGGAAAGGGCGCTTCATTCCTTAGATGTAGTCAGAGCCGTAGATATTACTTGGCAGCTACAGATTCCTTCTGCAAAACGGATTTCCTTTTTTGTTATATCGGAAGGGCCGAGAAAGGGGCTTCCGCCAGCTAAAGCCACTGTCAGTAAGTGGATTAGGCAGGCAGTAGGAAGAGCCTACTCGACCAAGGGGAAGGAACCCCCTTTTCGGGTCATGGCCCATTCCACTAGGGCCATTGCTGCTTCTTGGGCTTTTCAGCATCAGGCTTCGGTGGAACAGTTTGCAAAACTGCCACCTGTCTTCGGTTCATACATTTACCAAATTTTACCAAAGGTGGATGTTAGAGCCTCAGCTGACGCTGTGGTTGGTTGAAAGATTCTTCAGGCAGTAGTGAAATCAACTACCTGCTGTTCTGCGTTAGGGGATCCCGCCCATAGATGGCACTGCTTTTGGAGATCCCAAACGTAAGGAGTGCCTGGAATGGATTGGAAGAAAAAACACAATTCTGTGAGGTACTCACCTGTAGAATTGGTTTTTCTGGGAATCCATTCCAGGTACTCCGGCCCACCCGTTTTTGGGTCATGATCTATCTTTTGATGCTTTTTTTGATGGTGTTTAGTCCAATTATTTCATTAGCTTTAAAAAAAAAAATAAAAAGAGAAAATAGAAAAATTGTAAGAGTATTTTCACGGAGTTCGGTGTAAAGTAACATGGACTTCTATATAGGCCCTCCCGGTCTGCCTCTGTTTTTCTGTTTTTTACTGCTTTTTAAGTAAACTGATCTTGGTTAGGAGGCAGCTGCTACTTATGGGCCGGGAGGGGCCACACCTGTTTTCTTTCTTGCAGTCACGTGATCAGCAAGGAGTGCCTGGAATGGATTCCCAGAAAAAACAATTCTACAGGTGAGTACCTCACAGAATTGTGTTTTCTCTGCTTTATGGCTCCTCGTGTTTTTGCTTATGGCCCTTTTCTGTTATCATAAATAATCCAGCAAGCAATTTAGTTCTCACAAAACTAGCTGGTATCTGGTATACTTTTTGTGAAGGTCTGCCTCTATTGTTGAAGAATTGCACTTTTATGAACTATGCATTTTACAATATGACATAGGCCAATAGTACTTCACACAGTTAAGTACAGTTAAAGATAAAGAAAGCTTTTTTTCCTGGTGTAATTCACCTACATTTTGACATTACAAAATAATAGTTTATCCGGTAATTCTTTTGTAATGATAGGAAACAATACTTTTTTTTACCTCCTTGGGCACATTCTAATGCTTTAATTTGCTTTAATTTTGTGCCATACTAACAATACTTTTTTTCCTTTAAGTAACAATTTATGTTGGCATTATTATTGTCATACTTATCTGTAAATCTCTGGAGTGATAAACAAAGCAATGAGTTGGCCTTCCAGCTAACCTCAATTAAAACTAAAGACAGAGGGGAGCATTATTTTGCCCGAAAGAAGGTTCTGTGAAGTTAATGAAAGATTATGTTTTCCTTTAATACCTCATTAGGAGATGACAGTTGTATAGACCCAGTCAGAGGCTCTTCAGTTGTTACCCTTTTTTTTTGTTAAATAAGTAAAAGCTTAAAATGGCCAAATTTCATTCTGAACGACAATATCAACTTGATATCCCAAGGAGAGTGTATGCTTTGTCCATTTAAATAGCTAAAGGGGGAAATTTTGCTTAATTAAGGCTTAGTTTTCCAGTTATGCAACTGCTTTATTAAGTACATTAGGATAATGTTTTATTATAAATAAAAAGGCATTGTTAGTGCAGGGTGATAGGTCTACATTTGTAGAATGATAGCTGGAAATAAAAGAGAATCACTACAAAAGCTTTTAGCTTTCTATGAGAACATGTTAAGACTTTTTCACATGTGCAAATTTAGGGTAAATACCTAAAAAACAAAATTTGCACAGGGGTAGCTGAACCTTAGTTGAACCTCAAAATGGCACTTTGGCCAGAAAGGTTGAAAATCACTCACAGTATTTAGACCTTATAGTATTTTGTCAAACTTAATGGTCTTTGGATCATGTGTTTGCTTGGGGCAGATATCACTGTATACTTACAAGGATGAAATTTGAATAAATAAATAGCAATCCGGAGTTTTGTTTTGTGCTTTCATAGGTTATATTGTTTTCTTGTCAAACAAGCTGGAAATAAAGTGGCCTCTGCTTCTACTCCTTTCAGGTAAAACCTGATCCTCTAATGCCCATCTATGCTCTGTAATTATTAAAGTAACAAAAATCTGGACCATCTGATCTCTCTAACCTTACAGAGTAATTTGTAGGGATTATCAAGGTGATTATCTCAGCTTCCGTTAGCCCATCTGTCTGTGTGCGTGGAGGGGCGAGCGTAGTGCAGGTTTGTCAGTTAATGACTTGCTGTACCTGTACCCATGGGGGGGCTCAGCTTAACACTATCAGGTACGCTGATGTTGTGATCTAACAGTGGGATAAAGGAGGGATTGTTTTAACAAGGTCCTAGGGGCTTGCAGCTAGTGTAATCCACCAAGTCATGTGAGGATGAGCAGAATTTGATCTTTAAAAATAGACGGTGACAGTTATTTTTTTTTCTTCCATTCTGTGCTATTGAACTTATTTTACCTTTTTATCATATGAGGGAGTCCATTAATGCAAGCATTGCCCTGTTAGAACAGATTTGGACACATTTATTATGAGAAAACTTTAAAGTGGGGAATCTGCCCCAACAGCCAAATCAGATTTAAGGTTTATTATTAAACGCAATTTGATTGTTTGCCAAGAGTAAATGATCTAATTTTAGTAGTTTTTACAACAGTCTTGTCACGTTTACCCCTTAATTTGAGCAGTATAACAGTTTGGTATACTGAATAAGCATCCATATCTTATATAATCCTCTCGATTTGAAGCTGAACGTTAGGCTTCAAGGTTACCAACAAGATTGTCCAGAGTTAATAGATATAATTCACTTGAAGAAGTAATCAGAACTACTGTTTGGCAATAACAAATAGCTTAGTTATATGAAAGTTTGATCACAGGCGTTTTTTGATTTTATTCTGATATTTGGGGAGCCAAAAGTAGTAGGTCACTGAGCAACTAAACAATTCTTGAACTATTTTCTTTCATCAGATATACACATCATACAGACCCCGGAGAGAGAATTGCCTTCCCTCTGGTTTTATGACAGAGACAATTTTATGGGCAGGAAAGTGGGGCAACTGCCCTGATCCAGGATCTGTAAAGCTGAGGGTGGGTGAAGACCACTATCTGTAGAGCCAGTCATATGGCAGGCCCCATCATTTCCATATACTGGCTCTGCCATAGAAAAGAGTGCATTTGGAGCAGCAATCGCATGGGAGTGGTGGAGCGGGTTTCTTTGGACCCTGAAAGCTATTTAGCCTAGAAAACTGCCTTGGAGCCTATAAAGGTTAGTATTTAGCACACAGAATGTTTCCAATGGCAATATATATCTTCTATATATCCATGTGGAAGCAGGTTTCATACCAATAAATTAATTTAATTACATGCCTCTGATGTCAGCCCTTATAAATTCTGTTGATAAATGTCAACATGTTCATGAAAATCCCTTAGAATAATGTGAAATGCATCAGCACACAATTTGTAACATTGTGTGGACATGTATGTATTTTTGACACAAGAAAATAATTTACTTAAATATGGCCTAGGCTATACAAGCCATGATTTGTCCTAAGGAAATATGGGTGTGGGTTTAAAGGAGCTGTATCATGAAATCACTCAGTATTAAAAATCCATATAAACCTGCTGGATAGTGAGAGAAGGGGTCACTTATATGCCCCAAATGAAAAAAAAATCTGCTTGTGATTTCATTCAAGGGTGACAAGTTTTTGGAGCATTTCATTCTACTTTTATTGGGGGGAATCTGCTCCAATTAAATGTCTGTCTCCTGCATTAACCACTTAAACATCTGCCCAAAGCATTGCATTATGGGTAACAAAAATAATTGCAATACCAATAAGCTGTTCTCCTGCACAGGCTAGATCAGGGGACAGGCCTTTAGAGTTGAGCAAATCTCCCATTCACCAGCAAAATCGCTAAAGTGGGTGTCCAGTCTGTTTGTTTTATCATTTCCTTCGCAAGCTCTTTATTGTATTGTTTTGTATAAGGATTATTAATGTTTTAATGTATTAATGTTATTATGAGTATTATTAGGAGTAAAGAAGTATGAAAAAATTCAATCCCTTATCATTAGAGTGTTATGATTATTACTAATAATTATGTGTAATGCTCTTTAATGCCAATGCTCTTAGAGGACAATGTTGTTCTCTTATCACTCCCAGAGGATGATCACCGTTCACCATCAGCCACTTTCCCTCTTCTGCCTACAGCAGATTGTTTCATGGGTCATTTTGATTACAAGCTTTTGATTGAGAAAACGCCCATAAGCTTGTAATCAGTTGTCCATGTCACTGATGACTGTGGCCAGCTGGGTATAACACCAGCTTAACTCCACTTTTAATACTTACAATCAATTTACAACTACTTTTGCTGTCAATGACTCTACTAGACAGATCTAAGCTTAACTTCTGTTTGGTCACTGGAGAAAATTCTTATGTCGCATAGATACGCTTTTTAAACCAAGGATGCATGCACAAACATTTCTGGTCTAGGGGACCACATTTTCTTATTGTTCCTCTTTAAGGGGCTGCAATAAAATGGAACCAGTGAAAACGCAAATAGTTTACTGCAGGTAAACTGCATACTTAAAGTGGACCAAACCTCACGGAGATCGGCCCAGGAATCTATAAAATTTCCAGGCTGACTGATTCCCTCCCCCCGTGGCATCCAGAATCCATTTGTGAAACCCCCCCAGGTTGCCCATAAACTCACCTGCTTGCCCGGTCCAACAGTGCATGCGCAAGCAGCGGCTGCATCCTCACTACCCCTAAAGCAGGGCACGCTCCCTGTTAGAGGGCAGCGGGGGATGCGGCCATTTGCTGCTCGGATCCACTCCCTTAGACGAGGGGAGCCGTTCTGAGCGTACTGATTGGGCGAGCTGCCGTGCATGCGCCCTAGGACCGCGAAGAGGTGAGTTTGTTCGGGCCATCTGGGGGGTACACGTAGCAGGGCATCCCCAAGCAGGGTGCCCAGGGGCAAGGTCCAAAACCCAGGATAATCAAAATCGTGGGTTTTGGGCGACTTTGATGTATTATATATGCTTTATGTATATGCAAATGTGAGCAGAGGTAAAGAAGGAAAAGGTCTGATAAGCGGAAATAGTCAGATGTGAGATAAGCAGAGGTGAAAGAGGTAGGCAGATGTGAGATAGGTCGAAGTGAAGTAAGCAAATGTGAGGTGGGAAGAAGTGAACAGAGGTGAGGTCAACTATGATGAGACTGTATAAAATCGGCTGAGGTGAGCAGAGGGGAAGGGGGGAGGAGGAGGTAGGCAAAGGTCAGGTGGACCGAGATGTGATGAACAGAGGTGAGAAGAAAGAGGTAAGCAGAGGTGAGAAGGAAAGAGCTAAGCTAGATTTAGAATACAGACCATAAAGTGTCCAAACCAAAACTGAGGGTAAATTTAATAGTTTACAGACCACAATATTGCTTTCAAGCCTTTTCCCACCTAAAACATTTTGCCTGAATTTGGACTATGACTTGTTGACACAATGCTGTCTGCAGTGTACTAATTGTTTAGATGCTGTGTTTGACACAATGCATATGAACACTCAAAATACAATGTCCCTTGCAACCGAATAGCAATATGTGTGTCACCCACCTCTACAAAGAAGTCTATCACGTCCTACTTCATTAATTAGCACTGCACTGCCTCTAGTAGCTAGCCATGTGTACTGCAGGCAAGGCAAGCTCTGCGTCCAGCTCCCTATCATTTAGAATTAGGGTTGCTAGCAGGCTGCAACTGAAGGCAGTGAATGATTTAGGAATTTTCAGAAAAAAATAAAACAAGCTAAACTCATCTTTCTTCCCCTGCAGAGGATGACTATCCAGGCAGCCACAGACTGTCTCCTTGTAGTTATCTTCTGTTTGTAAGAGCAAGTCCATGGATGTTACAGTGAATGGCATTTGTAGCTGGCTAAAAGCCAATTAGCGCTTTAATTTGGACCTACATAGATTTGCCACCAACAAAAGCATGACTTTAGTCTTGCATTTACTAATGAGGAGACTGCACAGTGATAGTGAGCAATGGGTGCTATATGGGAAACGCATGAGCATTTTGAGTTTAGGGGAATGAAAGGAAGTAATTTTGTGTAAAAAAAAAAAAAGTTAGGCATACAACAGTTACCATATGTGTCCTTTCACATTAAGCACTGTAAGAGTTCCTTTGGGAGTACAGGGGAGGGCACTTTTGTGCACTACAACAGGTGGTTGCTATCAGAACTAAGGGCCATGGGGCCTAAAATTAGGGCTGTCCCAGTGGCCTACTTTATGATTGTACAGCAACCATTGGTGCTTTATACAGGGGGAGGGGGCACCAGATATCAGGATTGCAGTTATTTTGTTAAAACAAAAAAAAAAACTTGCAGGGGTACTTATGGTAGCAGAAAAGCAGCATGAGGAGCAAACTTGGCATACAGGGAGTAAAGTAAAGCAGAGGGGGTAAGGTTGAGCACAAGGAAACAAACAAATGTTGAAGACCTATGCACAGTGGCATAGGAACAGGGATTACACAAGTCCAATATAGGTTTTTAGTATTTTAGTGCCGCTGATGTGACATATCTCATGACAGAGGAGGAAAGGCTCCTTGCTTCTAGATAATGTGGAAAAAGCAGTGCAAGAGGAAGCAGCAGTCCACAGACTGTCATTTGTGGTGCATCAGTGATACTGTACCTAGCTGAACAGGCATTTTATGGACAGACCTAGGGAGACCATAGAGGGCCAGGCATCCATCAGGATGTGGCTGGCTGTCCTCGAAGTTGCTTTAAGAATGTTTAAGCATCCTAATTTATGTCCTAAATAAAGTGCAGTTCACAGTGCAGTAGATTTTTACCTTTACTACACTGGAACTTTGATTTGCTTACAGTCCATATATGAACTTGATGTGATTTTAGCAACATAAGGAAATCATTGGGATCTAACAAGAATGAAATTTATTTGGTGGAGGTTGTGCGTATAACAAGAGGTGTTTGCAGTCATGATGACCTTGGGTGTTTTTATTGGCACTCCATGAAAGAACTTTTGGGGAATTTATTGATCCTGTTTACATGAGAAACATTTACTTAGATGCAGCGGACAGGAGTCAGCAGTGCAAGCTGAGACATTTCTAATATAGTGTTTAGATGTCTGGCTGGTTGTTAGCTGTCTTGTAAATATGCTTTTTTGTGTATACCTGAATACATGTTGCAAAGTTTCCTGTCAAAAGGCAAGTCGAATCATTGAAGTCCATGTAAACCATGTTCATTTGCATGTTTCTCTGTATAAATTATGCATCTATACTATAGTGTTTCATGTATTTTCTTTGGCTAGTTGCTTTCAGATCATTGATGTTATCTTGATTTGAACATTTATGGCTAATCTAAGGCCATCTAATTCCACAATAGTGTTTGTTACCCTTGACAGATTTTCTACCATTTTTTGCAACTAGTTCCACTGGGCTATGTCAAAGTGTTTATAGTGAAATTAGTTACATGAAATCACATTGGTCCCTTATTTTTGAGGCCTCAAAGTGGGACAGCTTAAACCAGTTTCTGGTTGATGAGTGTGGTGGGGATTATGTATTGTTTTTTGAGGAACAAATATCACAGCATTTTATGTTATTTATGTGTTTAAATATATGTAGCCTCTGGTCGCGTGTGGCAGAAATCGTTGGTCCATAAAAGATGTTTGGAGATTGAGCTCAGCCAGTCAATGCATTCTACTATTCACCTTTAGAGTGAGAGCAGTTGTAAACCAATGAAACGTCCTGCATCCCTTCCCATAATGTCAGCTAAGTGGGACATAAAGGTGTCTCCAGAGATTTTAGAGAGCCATAATACCTGAACTTAGGACTGCCCCCTTTGAAAGTGGGACATCTGGTCAGCTGACCACTGTCCCTCAAAAAAGATAACTATCCAATGGCCTTAATGTTTACAGTGGACAATTTAATTAAACTACTGTATGTTTTGGTCTGTGAGGAAACTTACAGAGTTACAGTCAAAACATACTTGTGAGTAATTCTTGACAATGATGCTGTTGTACGCTAGAAGCATGGGTCACCGTGCAACACAGCTATAAAAATGTTAAGTAGTCACAGCTACTGGGTGTACCTTAGAAAGCTTCTGAGACAAAGTAATAGAAAATAAATAAATTTGAGGTGATAAAGTGGCCCATGTGACTGGGTTCTCACATAGTTGGCTAAGCTGCTTTTCTTCACTGAGTTCAGTGTCCTGGAGAAATAGAAATAGATTCAGCCATCAAGCAGTAGATACAATAGAATTGCCTCTCAGCCACATAGTCTGCAGTACTAGCATCATTTACTGTATCCCAGCCTAATTAAATTTTATCAAATCTCAAAGTCACCGCTGACCTGAAATCCATGTGCTGCCTCTTATCCAGCGGGCATGATCTCATAGGTTTCCCAATAACTGCTTGCTGCCCTTCTTTATCAAAGACTATTTCATAATTAAGTTTGAAAGTTCTTTATAATTGGAAATCTTTGTAAGACAGCAGAAAGAGCACAAATAATCCCAAAAATGGTGGTGGTAAAAAGGGTGATTAAACCTGTGGTTTTTTTTTTCTTTTTTTGGTGGTTTGTTCATGTTTTTTCCATTATTTCTGTTACACTAATATAAAAAATAATTTTTAACCGTTTCATAAGTAGCACATGGAAAATAAGTATACAATTTTTTGTTTTAAATACCTTAGTAAAAGCTCAAGTACATATATGGAGAAAACTACAATACTATGTCCTGAAAGCATGAAAATATAGGTGTAAAGCTGTATCTGAAAGGGAAACTAGATCTTTATTGGAGACATTTCGTACAGGAACCAGTAAGATTTAAATTTGTAATTGGAGCTTTCCAATCTTCTGTCCACAAATTGCTCCAATAAAAAGTCTGGCCATACTTACTGGTACGTTTGCCCAAATTGACTTGACCCGACTGTGTGATCTTTTCTTCCTGTCACAGTAAGAAAGTATACATCAGCAGATCTTATAACTGTGACTAGGGGAATGAACATGCAAAAAAACCTGAAATTGCCCCCCCCCCCCCGGCATCCTTTTTTGGGATTCACATACTCTTTACTCCCCCTCGTCAGATAATGTGCAGATAAACTAACCATACATTATACAATTCCACTGGTGTATCAGATTCAGCACCTTTCCTGCTGGCTATGCTTATTGGCTTCTGATGGACAGATAGCTCACCTGAGCAGCATGGGAGAGCAGGGCAGGGTGAGTTTCATTGCCCAATTTTAGACATTCCCAGTCAGGATTCATGGTGATTGGAGCTTGATTACATTGCCTTTTACTTTTTTGTCTTAAATAGTGAACATCTAAATAAAAAAGAACTAACACATGGCCTCGTCCAGTTAAACATTCTAAGCATCAATCAAATTAATGTACCCTACTTTGCAGGTTTGTGTAATTTAAATAAAATATAAGAAATAACACAGCGCTAAAAAGTGTTTTTAATACACAATCTTAATTATAATATCAAAACTAAGGTGATCAGTTATGACCCACAGCTCCAGGACACCGAACAATAGCAATATTTGCCCTTAGCAATATATTAAGATATATGTTACATCTCATTTTTTTTTAGTTCTGGGTGGGCGTTCTAGTTTTGGGAATAACAGTGGGCTCATATGGGCATCAAACAAGTTTGCATGTTCTTTTGAACACATTTCCTGGCTCCTACATTTGCCCTAATCCTGAAATTAATTTGATGGATGGGTCTTCTACTGCAATTCTTACAACCAATACAACCAATTAGTCTGCCCAAAGCAAGATAGGTGCTTCTCTTGCAGTTCTCTTGGGAGGGTGTGTATAGGACTCTCCCATGTGCTAAACATTATTTTGTTTCATCTCCTGCCACTAATCAAACACGTAAGTACTGTATTTTTACCCGTTCCAAAGACTAGTAATAAATGAGCAGAGAACAATGAGCAAGGGCATGTCTTTGTTTGACTTGATTGTTGCAACTACTCTAGGCCTACTCCTGGTACTACCAAAGGGTTATGCCATTTGAGCCCTCTGCTTTTAGTTCTATTCAGGAAAAAACACATGTATGCACACTAACCACATTAAGAAGTTTCCCATGCATTTAAAATAATAATTTCATATCGAAATTGCATGAAAATACCTCAAATGTACAAATATTGCTATCTACCAAAGTGCAAGACAATTCAATTATTAACTTTGGAAATGTACATATTTATACTGTAGTTCAGTATTCCCTCTGAATAACCCTGTGTAACCAGCCACTAGAAATTCCTTGTACATCCTGGTGTGCTCGGAAAATAAAGGTATTCAATAAGTACATGTAAGGTTACATGACTCAGTTTCCAATCAATTAATTATATACACGATGTACAAAAAGATCAGTGCATTCTATGAAAACATGAAGGATGCAGGTAACAGAACAATTCTCATTGGCCACAATTCAATACTATTATAGTAGTTTCAGTAGTGATATCAACCCAAAATGCATGCCAGCAATGCAACTAAAAGGGTATACACTGATTTTCAATTCTTGTGTTATCCTTGTGTTATCCTACTGGTCTTTTTGTACATGGTGTATATAATAAATTTAATTGTGAACAACTGACACATTGAACGACTGTTTACTTTGAATTGTGACCAGCTGGAACTTTGGTGGGGGAATATGTATGATTACAAAATGAAATTATTAAAATATAAGTTATACCTATAATATAAAACATTTTGGTGGTTGGGTTGCATACCTATGTTGTTTTTGGAATAGTACAATATAGGATCATTTAGGATGATCCTAATATGAGTAACTGCACCCACTCTAGATAAGCCCCACCTTATCCTGCCCCTTTGTGCTTTACAGTGCCCTCATCCCATCTTGTTTTTCACCCATACCCAATAAAACAATACGAATAAATAGGTAACAGTAGTGCTTGTTGGGGCTACTTTACTGCAAAACTGGAGGCAAGCCCATGTCAAAGATGCACAATAAGAACTGATAAATATCAGAATATGATTATAAGTCAATTAATTAAATGAATTGCTTTTCTAAAATATTCCGGGGGCTGGGGGTGCCAGAAGTTACTAAAAGTGGACTTTCCCATTTAAAGCTATATAGTATTTAAACTCTGTATTATTTTGGTTACTCTCTGAACTTTTAATTTAGGTACAAGTGCACCACTGAGATATGTGGTCAGTTGTCAATTTAAAGAAAAGTATCTCCCCTATATCTAAGACATAAATAATCTTTTATTACGTCATTACATTTGGTACATTGTTTTTTGTCATTTTAAAAACATATATTTAAAATGTATCCCAAACTATGAAATACTAAGAAATAAAAAAGATTAAATTTCATCTACAGAGTATACACACCCCTGCTAACTGCCAGGATTTGTTATCAGTTCTGCCTTTCATTTAAACTATAACCTGTAGAATTCAATTGAAAAACAAACTGATATGTTTTAGAGTGGAAAAATAAAAACCAAGTAGTAAAATGATGTGGTTGCATAAATATGCACACGCATTTATGACAGCATTTAGTCTTTTATGGCAGAATACCGGGCATATCTAAACTTTGCAGTCTTTGCCCACTTTTCCTTGCAAAAGTGCTCCAAATCTATCAGATTGCGAGGACAGCTGTCTTTAGCTCAACCACGGATTGTGTATGGCTCTGGCTGGGCCAATCCAAAACTCTGATCATCTTCTAAAGCCATTCTTTTGTTGATGTGGAGGTATGCTTTTTGTCACTGTCACACTGAAATTTCTCCTCAGCTTCTGAATGTTTTGGGCCAAAATTTGCTGTTTTGGAACTGTTCATAATTCTCTCCACCTTGCCTTGAGCGGACCAAAAGTCAAAAATGACTTAAACCAGACCATCACAACAAACAGTGCCCATATGCATCCTTTCCCGGGGCAATTTAGATTGCTGCACATAAAAATTAATCTTTTTCTAACTCTTGCTGTAGTAAATTTTAGAAAATGGCGTCTCCTGGACTTGGAGGCCGCCTGCAAACAGGAAGTACTGCTTGGCTTCCTTTTACTGTGCATTGTCAGTTATGTCAGTTGAATGCAGGCAGCAACATGGCTGAGATGCTGGGAGAGAAAACTACAAAATGGCTGCTGCCTTTCTTTTCCAACTGTGCCAGGCTGTTGGTCCGAATTTAGCCCCGGGTCCAGCTGCAGAGAAATAACCTCAAATCCAAATCTGCCTCTATTGTGGGTATGGTGCTCAAGTTCAACATTTGTCTGATTAGACCATAACACATTTTCCCACGTGCTTATGGCAACCGATATATAGGTTTTGGTAAAGCATAGCCAGGTTTAATGCTCAAGTTCAACATTTGTCTGATTAGACCATAACACATTTTCCCATGTGTTTATGGCAACCGGTATATAGGTTTTGGTAAAGCATAGCCAGGTTTAATGTTTTCCTTTGTAAGTAAATGCATACGTCTTGCCACCCTACCCCACAGCCCAGACATATGAAAAATAGTGTAGTTTGTTGACACATGAAGTTTACAACCAGTACTTTGACAGAAATTACTGCTTGTCCTTTGTTGTTGCTGTTCTTGGCCTCTTGGAATTCTCACAGACACAATTTTCTGTCTGGCTGCTGTTTAAAATGTATCAAGGGTATCTCCCTGCTGGGTTACATTGTACTGTACAGCTATTGACTGTATGACTGCTGACAAGCTTTTGCAATGTTGCGTGAGATCACTCTGAAGAATGCCACATATATCAAGATCAAATCAATATCTTGTTGTCTCGACTGACGTCACAGCTCTTTCACTACCACCAGTGAATAGAGCCCAGCCCCATAAGAATGCCACTGGCTCTGTTAGATGGAACCCTATTAACAGGATTATATCATGCCTGAAGCCATCCCAGTAGATTACGATGTAAAAGAGAAGCATGGACAAGTGAGATTTCATTGCTGCTTAGACTTAGCCAAGCTGATTAGCTCACCTGTTACATTGGAAGAATTCTGGGACTTGTAGTCAGTAGTTTTTACTTAAGGCCAGGAAAACCACTCCCACTGTAGCAAAACAGATCCCCAAGAATATCAGAAACTTTGAATGAGTGTGCAGTAAATCCCTGGTATGGGGGCACAATCCACAGACAAATGATTATACAACAATACATTAGAACTTCAAAAACCTGACAAAAAGGGAATTCTCCTTTAAGCAGACAAACACCCATGCTGGTGTTGGTCCTCACCGCAATAAGACATTCTGGGGGGCATACAGAATGCTGAAGCCCCCCACACACTACCCCCCAAATCACAGAATTCTTTACCTTAGCCTCGATCCTGCCTGGCACTCATGTGAGTAGTGATGTTCTGGTCCTTAGTGGTATGATGCAAATGGCATGTAGAGCTTGCTGGATCCTGGTCCCTCCTAGCATGATGCTCTGTGTTGACCTCCCCAAGGCCAAAGACAAATGGTCCTGGAACCTTCAGACTTTTATACACATGTGGGGGTTTACCCTTCGATCTCCTCCCCCTGGCAAACCCTAAAAGGTAATATGTTCAGAACTTTTCAGTGGTCATAGAGAGACAATTCTGGTGCCAGCGGACCCATTCGGGTACTACATCCACTATGATATCAACCACCATGGTTCTATATGGCTCCTAACCTGAAATATCCTGACCTCGGCCTCTATGTGCCAGGGGACCCATGTATATGTGAGTTATGTGCATGCGTGCACATAACGACTGCTTTAGGTCTCTTTTGTGTAAATGTTGCTATATCAAACTGATAGCAGCATCCAATCTTTTGAAACAACTATTTTTTATTCATCCTTGCTAAAAGAAACTGGAATTGATTACAAATTACAGGGAAAGCCCTTTACGTTTGCGTCTTGTGTATATATATATATATATATATATATATATATATATATGCCCTTTTCAACTGTCAGTTTATCACAGGAATCTGCTTTGAGACCATGATATCACTACATATCCTACAATCTTCACAGGTTTCACAAGTTTTTTTTTCGATCTAGCCTTTACAGGTTTCACAAATTTCCATCCATCTTATAATAATATTAGCAATAATAAAAAATAGTGTCATGGCTATCAGCCCTTTCCACAGTATCTGAGATGCTGTACTATTAATTGGCTGTCAAGTCGTGAAAAACTAATGGATTAATGTGTTTGATCGCAGCGCAGTGTTCAGAGACTGAAGTTTGATCCTAATGTCCCCAGCCTCTTTACTTAATGCAATTACAGATATGCATCCAGGACATCTGAGTGAATTGCATTTCATTAAAATGATTGGAGCGGACAGCATTAAGCTGCTTTCAGGGCCCTCTTTGACAGCTAATTACTCGAATGAAGCTTGTACACTGATAAAGAACAATAGAGCACTTGTCTGGAACACTAAAGGGGGTCTATTCTCAGGAACTCCGGCAGCTCTGCCCAAAACCAAAGACGGCTGGAAGGTATTGGCAGGGAAGATTCTTTTTCTAATACAGAGAGGAAAGTCACATCCCGCTGTACTTGAAGCTTTGAAATGTCTGTGGAACAGGAGGAGCTAGTTAAGCCTTCATTTCTAACATCACAGATTATTCTGCATGATGTTTATCACCTGGACTAACATAGACACCTTTATTCCTTAGTTCTCCTTTTTCAATGATTAATTTTTTACTTCAGTGAGCAAGCAAAGTTGCAATGACTTTTTCATTATAGGTATTACAAGAAAAAATAATTCACTTTTTAGGTCATTCAGAAGAAAAAAAAAAATACATTCTCTAACTGCTCTGGATTGACCAGTTCCTGTTTACTCTCCCAGTCCATGCCAACAAAAAGCTTCTATTAAAAAAAGGGTTATTTCATGACACCAACTAAAAACACTAAAAGCATCTTGTCTTGTGATTTCATTATTTATCAATGAATAATGTTTGAACATCTTTGTATAGAACAATGGCATGTTCCCAAGAAATTACAGATTTCGTTTTTAACCACATAAGGACCACAGGGCTAAATATACTTAGGGACCAGATCATATTCTGTATAGAATTTACATTGACATTTAAGAAAAACTAACTTTGATGAAGCTGATTCAATTGATGGAGGTCATACAAATTATCTGGTGAAGCAAGTTGCAAGCAAGGTGCACCCCGGTGAGCGCTTTTACACACAAAAAAGTGCAAAATAATATTTTTTATAATTACCCCCCCCCCCCCCCCAAAAAAAAAAAAAAAAATACTAGCCATGAGGTAAAAAGTGAAAGATTAAAACCTGCTGGTGGTACCCGCACAAAATATTCTATTTCTGTACTAGTTACTCCCATCTGAATGTATAAAATGCCATTTGATTGCTGTAAGCAAATAGTAGACTGAGGCGTTAGGCTTAGTTTACGTTTTAGGTGCATAAAATAAAATATTATTCCTAAAGCAGGACTTTGCACCACCAGTATATCAAAATGCTCTCCTGCCCCTCTTCCTCTGCAGAGCTACTTGTCTAGAGAGGTTGTAAGGTTGGGCACATGCTTGGCATGCACAGGGTCACACAGGAGCTGCAAATGAATTGCCACATTTTTCTAGAAGCATGAATCACTTGGCCTATCTTTACAAAGGAGGTTCTAGAGTTACTGAAATTTAGCTTGTGTTTCTGTTTAGTCACTATGCACAAAGCATTCGCTAAAGTGGGCAAAAACACACAGAAAAAACAGACAGGCTCACATTTGATTCCTTACAGCATGTCACTTTGGGTTCCATCTTTTCAATACTTATCTGTTTTGGAGATCTGGATACTGGTGTCCATGCACATGCTTTGCTGCCCCAGAAAGAGGCAGTGGAGGATCAAATGTGACTATTCCTGAAAAAGGATCCCTTGACGCATCTCTTTACAGCCAAGAGTGCAATACTCCCACAACATTGGCACCCCCTCAAGCTTCCTCATTCAGTGGAGAATATCAGTAGAATGGACTAGTAAACTCAATGATAGGGGGATAACAAGTACACATTTCCTTGGGTTTTATGGTTTACTTTTTTATGCCTTAACTTAGACCACTATATTTCATAAACTCCTGGTTTACCTTTTTTTCTGAAATATAGACGAAAGAGAGAGACTGAAGCCCCTTTTAAACAGGCATTACATCCACAGGGAGATGCCTGTTTCCTCTGCACTCAAAAGCAGCCCTCCACACAGCTCTTCGCCCCATCCCTTCCTTTGGCTTACACTTCATTTCCAGCCTAAGGTTTTCACTGTGCAGGGGAACTGTAGGAATCAGCACTTCCAGTTGAAGCAGTGTGCTTCAGACTGCTGAGAGGAGGCTTGGCCTGTAGGAATAGCGTTCTATTGAATTCCTTGCTGTAGACCTGTTTTAAATTCATCCTGCCACAGCTACTAAATAATAAGTAATTTAATAACAAATAATGATTTATTAAACTACTGTGTATTTTTAATGTTGCTGTAGTAGCATTATGTTATTTTATGATTATTACTGTCCATAAAAGTATTTTATAAGTTGCTTTCACCACCGCTCTTAGGCAGACATACATTTCTCAGCTACAGAGCTGTCAAGAATCAAATCCTGGGAAGCTTACAAATAGCCAACCTCCTGCAAACTTTCAGCAGGCCTTTCCTGACTCGACACATCTCCCTGCCGTGATTTCACTTTCACTCTGAGCTCTCACACATAATCCGTCTCTTGGAATAGGATTTTATTTCTACATGACACCAGTTCAGAAAAGTCCTGCAGGCTGATCCCAGCCTTTTACACACACGAATAGCAGACGAGCACTGATGCTTACTCATTCAGCTAGACATGTGCAGGTGGAGGACATCGATTTTATTCCAGTAGGTTAACTCAAGTTTCATAAAAAATGGAGCAAAAAAAAAAAATTGTCTGCAGGTCAGCATCAGTGTATTGCAGTAAATTTCTTAACATTTTTCATCTTCTTTGATGCTGACATATCATGGGTCTATGAGTGGGTCCACTAGACTGAGAGTGCCAGGACACTCCATCGGTACAGTATTTTGTAATGTATATTTGTGCCTCCCCTGCAACTCTGTACTAGTAGGAAATCAGGATATGCATTCAGGGGTCTGAACATTTTGTGAAATAAGGGGATGCCTGAAATGTAGTAGAACGCTCTCTGGGTTGGCAGTAGGAGTGTAGTCATTTATAATCTATTAGTGATTAAAGTAAATCTGAAATGCAGATTTATTTAACTGAAAACTAGGTAAGGTATATTAGAATAACATTTCCAAAACGTGCAGAAATATATATGTTATACAATCTATAAGGAAGTAGTCCTCAGTCAGTTTGTATACTACAAGTCAAACCTAAATGTATTTTTTTAGCTCTCGAACTGTCAGCTTTCGGTAACAGCTAATATCCTGTTAGCCATATACACAGCAGGAGAGAAAATAAATAAGACAAAACCTTTTAGCGGCTAAGTGTCTGTATGGTCTAAATAGAAGTCATCAAGACATGCTTTTTGCTATATTTGCCCTATTGCATCGCTGCTCGGTCTACATGATCCTGATCAGCTTTGGGGATAATGGTGGCACCCAGCTGCCTAATATTGTTGGTTATGAAGCCCAAAGTGAGCTGAGCAGTGGGGGTGGAGTGTGGCCAAAGAAACTGTTCCACCTATATAATGAGCTCCTACTAGTGACGTGCAAAGCTGTGGTGCTTCAGCCACCAACGAAGCAGTATTGCAAATCTTTCAGATCTGAGATAAAATACTATTCTATTCCAAGTATGTCTCACACCCTGCTTCGGAAAGATTAATTACACGTGGGTTATGGTCCAGTAGAGGGCGAACTTCTGCAGAGATGACAAGAAGAAGAAGCCCCTCCGGTCCATAAATACCTGGGACCTCCCACACACTCCCCAGATAAGTCTCTGCAGACGGCGAAGCAAGTCAAGAAGATGGCTGTCTCTTTCCTTTACAGGTAAGCCGGGTGTACACCCGGCCACTTTTTCCTATTTCCACCTGGACTATTTCATTAATGTCCCCATGCCTCCCAGCCTTGGCTGTAAGGTCCCGGTGAGGGTAGGGCACACCTTAGAGGTGTTTTAACAGGAGCCATGCACCACCACAAATCCCCCACCAAGGGGTAGGTGGTCGTCAGGTTAGTGATCCTGACGTGGGATGCCCTGTCCGCATCGATGCCATCGCTACATAATTATAGGTAGCTTTCGGCTTCCCCTCCATTACTCCCTGTTCCTGGATAGTGGGGGGGGGGAGGGCTGACCCTCCATCTTGTCCTGTATAGTACTGTCAATGTGCTGTTTTTACTTCACGTACTGGCTACTGACAGCGCGTTTGTGTTGTGTGTGTGTGCATATGTTTGGTTTTGTCACTGTGATCTGCGGCTCGCTGTATTGTGCAGCGCCGGCGGGCCGGTTGCCGTATGGCTGGCTCCACAGCATGGCTGGGGAGCGCGGCTCTCTCTCTCTCTCTTTCCTCAGTCAGAGAAGGGGTGGGGCCTGACGCTCTGCACGCCGTTACGGCCCGCCCCTCTCCTCCAGCGCTTTTTGTGGCTCTCAGCCATTGGCTGGGAGCCGTGTGTCAGTTCCCGGGGCGGGAGGGGGCGGGGCCACGCGTGGCGCGATCCAGGCTCTCCTGGCGAATGGACGCCATTCCTGTCTGCCGGATACTGTGAGTGCCCTGCGGGGCCTTGTTTTTTTATTTTTGTATATATATATATATATATATATATATATGTGTTGTGCTGTTATCACAGCGCCTGGGGGCCTGGGGATACTGCTTTAATTACTGCATTTAACCCCTTTATGGTCTTCCATATTACCTGGATGTGTGTATATAATTGATGCCTTATGCTGCATATGTTTGTGCTTGGAATTTTTCTGTGTGCATATTTGATTTTTATGAGGTCCCTTATTGTGTCTTTCAGGTGGGACTACCAAGCCTTTAATAGAAAAAGGGGATTCTCCCGGTCCTTAGGTCCCTTGTTCAAATTGGGGTTCCCTTTGGTTATTATTAAATCCTCCCACTAACGGATGCTAAGGGGCATCCCGGGTAGCTTCATAGCGTAATTCCCATTGATCATTGCAACTATCAAAAAATCACCATATGGAGGCTCCCCAGGATACTGGACTTGGGGTCCCTTCGGGACAACCCCAGTCGTGTGTGATATGTGGGGCATCCCTTTTGGGAGATAATGTACAAATTTGTATACCATGTGCACAACAGGCGCTTGTGCGGCAAGCCGGGCCCCGTGCGGACAGTTCAGCTGGCCTCATCACCTACACCCCCACGCCTGGTTATGACCCCAAGTGACGTTGTCACCAGTGGGGAGTCGCAATCTGATGTATGCGCATGACTGGCCAACATTGAGAGACTGATTGCTAGCTCTGCGGCCAGGAAGGCCCCAGCTAAGAGACGGACATGGGAAAAGCCTAGTCGGCTCCCTGGTATCCCTCACGGGTGGGATAGGAAGTATCCCTTTCCTGTTGATGTGGTGAAACTTTGGTCGACACCTCCAGAGGTCGACGCGCCCGTCCTGGGATTGTCCAATACTTCAGCCGTGCATACCCCGGATTCCACTACCTTGAAGGATGGTGAGGACCGACGTCTCGATCAATTGGTTTCACATGCCTTTGCTTGTGTGGGTTCGGCCTTGCGCCCGGTTTGTGCTTCTGCGATTACGGCTGTGGCTACTAGAGCTCTAATTAGGGGTCTTTTGGATGGTTCCCAATTGGATCCTTGCAGTGAGGAGTTTACAGCCTTGACTCATTGTGAGATGTTCATTGCTTTTGTCTTATCAGCCTTGGATGATACTATCCGTATGTGTAGCAGGCCCTGGCATTGCAGGTTGCTATACGACGGTCGGTCTGGTTGCGCCAGTGGGCGGCCGATAACGCAGCTAAGAAGGCGCTCACAGGTCTTCCCTTCGTGGGTCTGCGCCTGTTTGGTGATCGTTTAGACTCGGTTGCCATAGGGGGTAAGTTACCTCAACGCAAGAAGCAGCACCGGCCCTTTCGGGGATGCCTGGGGTAGGGGCAGAGGATGTGCCCGACCCGGGACTTCCTGGGGTACTAAACCCAAATTCGTTGCCAAGCCCGCTCAGCAATGAAGGGGCGCCCTCACCCTTGCGGGTGGGGGGACGGCTGCGGCTCTTTGCTCAGGTCTGGACCCTAGAGGTCACAGACGTCTGGATCCGGGAGGTAATTTCCTCGGGGTACAAGCTGGAGTTTGCATGCCGGCCTCCTCCCAGATTCCTCAGGTCCCGGGTTCCGTCGAACCCTCGGTCGGCACAGGGCCTTTTTATGGCGGTGCAAAACCTTTGGGATATTGGGGTAGTTTGTCCGGTTCCCCCCACAGAGAGAGGTCTGGGTTACTATTCCAACCTCTTTACGGTGCCCAAAAAAGATGGTTCCATAAGACCCATTTTGGACTTGAAAACTCTCAACCGGTTCATTAGAACCAAAAAATTTCGCATGGAGACTCTGCGCTCTGCTGTCGGCTCACTGCGTCCGGGGGACTTTATGACCTCAATAGACATCAAGGACGCTTACCTTCATGTTCCGGTCTTCCCGGGACACCAAAGGTTCCTCAGGTTCGTGGTAGACAACCAGCACTTCCAGTTTGTAGCTCTTCCCTTCGGGCTGACTTTGGCGCCCAGGGTGTTCACCAAGGTTTTGGCGGGCGTGATGGCCCTTCTCAGAGTCCGGGGCATTCGTATCTTGCCTTACCTGGACGATCTTCTCATTACGTCATCCTCTCTCCACCAGGCGGAGTTGGACACCAGAACAGTGGTGACGATGCTGGAGAGGTTCGGGTGGGTAATCAATTACCCCAAGTGTTCTCTATCCCCGTCAAGGGTGGCTTCGTTCCTGGGCATGACTCTGGATACTATTCAGACCAGGGTGTTCCTACCCCAGCCGAAGGTGGATGTTATTCAGGGTCATATTCGTTTTCTTCTGTCCAGCCCTCGTCCATCCATCAGGCAATGCATGAGGCTGGTAGGTTTGATGGTGGCTTGCTTCGAGGCAGTGCCATTTGCTCAGTTTCACATGAGACCCCTTCAGCTCCATCTTCTATCGGTTTGGGACAAATGTCCTCTGTCTCTGGATCAGACTTGTGTTCTGTCCCCCTTGTCCGGCGGTCCTTCCAGTGGTGGATGGACCAGAGGAATCTCCTGGGGAGCAGGTCCTTTCTTGTGCCCTGTTGGGAGACGGCCACCACGGATACCAGTCTGTCAGGCTGCGGAGGCTTCTGGAAGGAACGTCAGTTCCAGGGGCTGTGGGGTCCTCAGGAGGCCCATACCCCCATCAACATTCTGGAGCTGAGGGCGGTTCGGTTGGTGCTGTCGCATCTGACACATCACCTTCAGGGCTTACCAGTTCAGGTTCGCTCCGACAATAGGACAGCGTTCGCTTACATCAATCACCAAGGAGGGACTCGCAGCCGGAGTGCCTTCCGGGAGGTGTCTATGATTCTTGCTTGGGCCGAGAGCAATGTTCCGTGCATCTCGGCAGTCTACATTCCAGGGGTGGAGAACCTGGAAGCTGACTCTCTGAGCAGAGGGACCTCTCGCCGGGGGGAATGGTCCCTCAGCAACAAGGTATTTCTATCCCTCTGTTGCAGGTGGGGGAGTCCGGAGGTGGATCTGTTTGCCTCTCGTCACAATCACAAGCTTCCGGCATTTGTGTCTCTGTCCCAGGACCCTCTGGCTCTGGCAGTGGATGCCATGTCTCTGTCTTGGCGGGAGCTCGGTCTCCTGTATCTGTTTCCTCCCTTTCCCATGGTGGGCAAGATGGTACGCAAGCTGGCTCAAGAGGGTGTGCCAGCAATCCTGGTGGCCCCAAGGTGGCCAAGACAGATGTGGTTCGCAGACGTCGTCCGGCTGGTGGTCGATCAATTCAGGCTGCCTCTGGTTCTGGATCTGATCACACAAGGTCAACTTTGTTACCCCAATTTGCAAACGCTGGCTTTGACGGCGTGGCTGCTGAAACCTTCATCTTAAAGGAAAAGGGTTTGTCTGAAGCCGTTGTCCAGACTCTTGTCAGGGCTAGGAAGAAATCTTCCTCTAATATCTACTACAGGAACTGGCGGACCTACATTGATTGGTGTGAGGCTAGGGCCTTTCCCTGTCGGGTGTTTTCCATTCCTCAGATTTTGGAGTTTCTTCAGCATGGTCTGGACATGGGTTCTCAGCTTAGCACGCTTAAGGGGCATGTGTCCGCTCTGGCGGTTTTCTTTCAGAGATCTTTCTCTCTTCATCCTTTGGTTAAGACCTTTTTTCAGGGGGTCACTCATGTGCGCCCTCCTCGCAAACCCATGTTACCTGTTTGGGATTTAAATTTGGTGTTGTCTTCCCTTCAGGGTCCTCTTGAACCGGTGCAGGATTCTGCTCTATCCATTTTCACCTTAAAAGTTGCCTTTTTGGTGGCTATCACCTCTGTTCGACGTTTTTCTGAGTTGGCGGCTCTGTCCATTCAGGCCCACTACTTTGAGAGACATCAGGACAAGGTGGTTTTCCGTTTTAAACCAGACTTCTTGCCAAAGGTTGTCTCTGCCTTTCACCTCAATCAGGACATTGTGCCTCCTTCATTGTGTCTTAAACCTAGCAACGACAAGGAGAGGGCCTTGCACTCTCTGGACATCGTTAGATGTGTAAAGTACTATCTGGTGGCAACTTCACCATTCCGGAAGACGGATGCCTTTTTTGTGAAGAAGGATTTGGCGCTCGTCAAGTCTACCATTAGTAAATGGATTCGTCAGGCTGTTATTAGCGCCTATTCTGCTAAGGAGAGGGATCCACCTTTTCCAGATCACTGCCCATTCTACTCGTGCTGTTGGGGCTTCCTGGGCGTTTCAGCACCAAGCCTCTGTTGAACAAGTTTGTAAGGCTGCTACTTGGTCTTCTGTTCATACTTTTTCCAAGTTTTATAAGGTTGATGTGCGAGCCTCAGCGGATGCTGTCTTTGACTGTCTGCCCTGAGGAAGGGGGTTTATTGCACCCCCGAAACGTCGGCTTATGGGACATTGATTGCTATTGGATTACTCTGTGCTGATGTATTGCATTCTGCTGTGATGTGTGCATATGGCTTCATCTTCTTGTATGCCTGACAATACAAGTTTATTTGCTTTACTAACGGTGTGCTGGCCCTTTGTATATATTAAGTATGATGTTGGAGTGTTTTGTTTTTATCGTCCTTGGGGCTGGCAAAGTATATAGATTTATAATTGTCTTTCTTATTGCACCCCCCCAACTTTTGCCTATTTATAGATCGACCGGTTATATTTTCTCAAGTGATAATATAATGGGTTGGATTAATGTAGGAAACTGTAGAAACTGTGATGGCACTCAGTTAACTCAGTTAACGGAAATACCCTGGACACTTACTCCTTCCCTTTGGTTGAAGGAATACGCATGCACACACAGACTTCAGATTCAGAGGATGAGAGGTCCCAATGCCCATCCCGCATGGCGCGACGGGGGGGGGGGGGGGGTGTCACTGCACCAGAAGGATGTTGCCTCCAGTCCCCAGTACGGCCGTTGGTGGGGAGCACATCTGGGGCTCAGCCTGCCTGTGACAAAGGGATGGACTTAGCCTTTAATAGTTAAGGCTATCAACAGAATATTTGCATATCCAGTAATCTGCAGGATCTGGCTGCTAACATAGGCATTTCTCTATGTAGTACATATGAACTCTAATTTTATGTTGCCAATGCTGTGTGTGGACAAATGGACACATGTAATTGGAGATTGTTGTTATTATTGTTTATTTATTATTATTGTTTATATAGCGCCATCATCTTCCATAGTGCTGTACAAAGTAGTAATTACAGACAGGGTAGAAACATACAGTACATAGACTATTACAAATACAGCTTTACAGAGTTTAAAATGAATATTCTGCATACAAGATACAACAGGAGAGAGAGCCCTGCCCTTGCAAGCTTACAGTCTAAAGTTGTAAAATATAATAAAGGTTGTTGAATAATACATGTGGGGAGGGACCACTGAAAGGGTTCAAGGGGGTAGTCATAACCCTCAGTTTCAATAATTATATGGGTTACAGATAAGTCTGAAAGCATACCACTAGTTTGTATACCACTGGTTGGGAACCTATACCAAAAGAAATGCAGGAGAGTGCTGGATGGTTTGAAGATTCTTCCCAGGGCTTTTTGCTTTCCTGAGTCAATCAGGTCCTCTTTTTTTCTATCACAAGATCAACAGGCATTTGATAGAAGAATAGTTGGGATTTGCCATTGGGAGAAATTAGTTTTTCTGTGTACTGACCTTGTAGCTGTGAGTATTTGGGTGTTCTCGTCTATGTGGAGTGTTTGTTCACTATGCAGGTACTGAAAAAGATCTAATTTTTTCATAAATAATTGCCCCCAGACCGCCTGCGAATCAAAACTAGTCGATGACCAGTTGTACTAGAATCCAGTGACCCTGAATCTTCAGGCTGTGCCTGATTATCCCAAAGAGTCCAGTGAAGAATCATGATGGCATAATATCTTCAGTAGTTAGCCAGCCAGGTCAAGAAATACAGTATAATATGGTATGTTTCAACACAAAGGAGCCATGAATGCAATTATTATCAAGTATTGATAATTGTTTTGTCTTTTATTCTAAGTGTGCCATACACTCCACTTCGATCTTCATGACATGTGGGTAATCTCCAGTAGAGGGCGAACTTGTGCAGAGATGGATATGCAAAAAAAGAAAGCCCCTCCCGGTCCATATATACCTGGTACCTCCCACCAATTTCCCAGTTCCTTCTCTGCAGGGAAGGCGACAAGACAGAAGATGAAGACTTCTTTACTTACAGGTAAGCCGGGCCCGCGCCCGGCCGTTTATTGTCCCTATTGCTGCCAGGACCCTTTCTAAATTGCCCCTATTTGAGCCTCCCAGCTTAGGCTGCGGGTCCTGGTGAAGGTAGGCAGCACCCTATGGGTGCGGAAGGAGCACTGCTCCACCGTGAGACCTCACTATGGGGTAGGCGGTTATCCAGGTTTTGGTGATCCTGGTGTGGGATGCCCCGTCCCTCTATGCTTATGGCCGGATTCTGGCAGGGTTCCCCCCTTCTGGGTCCCTTACTCCCCTCTGGGGGGGGGGGGTTGCCTGGCCGTTAATTCGGTTTCGTTCTCCTATGCCCCTGTGTGTGTGGGTGTGTGAGTTTCACTGTGTGTGTGTGTGTGTGTGTGACTGACAGGATGTTTTTCACTTCTGGGACCATATCTGGTGCTTTGATTTTGCCTGGGGGAGCTTCTCCCCCTCAGGCTGTGGTGCGATTCTGTGGCTCACTCCTTGGGATCCGCGTTGCTGGGAGGGGGGCGTGGCCTGGCGAGCGCGCGTTCTGCGCTGGCCCGCCCTCCCCCTTCTCTTCCTGTCTTTCTACATGAGGCACTTCTCGGGGGCCATTTTGGATGCTGTTGCTGAGCTGCGCTCCTGGTGGTAAGGGCCGGATGGTCACTTCCTTAGCTTATGTGGGGGCCCCCACTGATTTGCGAGCATGTGTGTGTATATTTGTTCTTGGTTACGCATGTCTGGAGCTGGGATATAGATATATATTTATATATATATACAATTATGTATGTGTTCTTGCCTTATATATGTAGAACTGCACTTATGTTGCGTGTGTGTGTCTTACAGATTGCATTGTATTTGTGCATATTAAGGGGTTCCTCTTGGTCCTGGGGTCCCTAGTGTAAAATTGATCACCTCAAATCCTCCCACCGGGACTTTTAAGGGGCATCCTGGGTTGCTTAGGCGTAAATTCCCTGCGGTCTTGCGACTGACCACAAAAATCACCATATGGAGGCTCCGCAGGATACTGGGCTCGGGCTCCCTCTGGGACAATCCGGGCCATGTGTGGGGTGTGGGGTATCCCTTACGGGGAAAATGTGCTGATCTGTATACCATGCGCACAAAAGGCCATAACGCGGCAGTCTGGTACCCAGCCTTCTGGGTCGGCTCCTCCCGCTTCATCGCCTTCCCATCCCCGCCTTATCCGTACTCCAAGTGACGTTGGTGCCAGCGGGGAGTCGCACTCTGATGTTTGGGCTAGATTGGCCAGCATCGAGAAATATTGAACCGCCTGAGGCACCCCCTCTCAAGAAGGGGGAATTTTTGGGGGTCCGCAAGCCCCGTCTGGAATTCCCTACCCAGGGTCACTTTGATGCACTGATCCTTAGAGAATGGGAGAGGCCCAGTCGGCTTCCTGGTGGAAGGGATGGGATAAGAAGTATCCTTTCCCGGTGGAGGCGGTTAAGCGCTGGTCTTCTCCTCCCGAGGTCGACGCGCCAGTTTTAGGTTTGACCAACTCTTCTGTGCTGAACAAATCCTGATGCAACTTCCCTTAAGGATGGCGAGGATAAGCGCCTTGATCAGATGGCGTGCCACGCATTTGCCAGCGTGTGCTTGGCCCTGCGGCCTATTTGTGCTTCTGCACTGGTGTCACTTGCTACCAGGTCTCTTATCAGGGACTGGCTGAATAACGCTCAGTTTGATCCAGCTTGCTCTGAATTCGCTATCCTTAGGATTTTGTCATGGCTGCTATGGAAGATTCTATTGTCGTGTGTAGTAGGACTTCAGCCTTGCTGGTGGCTATGCGCAGATCGGTCTGGCTCCGCCAGTGGACGGCGGACGTTGGGGCCAAGAAGTCGCTCACAGCTCTTCCCTTCTTGGGTACGCGGCTGTTTGGAGATAAATTGGATGCTGTTGCTAAAGGAGGTAAGTTACCTCAGCGGAAGAAACAGCGCTGCCCCTTTCGGGGGGCTGGCTCGTTCACTCCTTCCTTTCAAGGGGCCAGAGCGGCTAGGGGTTTGGCCTTCTCGGGTGTCAGGGGCTCGTCCTGGAACAGGGGCAGAGGTCGGGCACGTCCCGCGGCTGCCTGGGGCTCCAAGCCCAAGCCTGCCGTTAAACCGGCTCAGCAATGAAGGGGCGCCCTCACCCGCAAGGGTGGGGGGACGGCTGCGGCTCTTCTTCCAGGTCTGGGCCCGGGAGGTCACAGACAATTGGATCTTGGAAGTGGTCCCCTCTGGGTACAAACTGGAGTTCGAGTACGGGCTGCCCCCAAGATTCTTAAGGTCTAGGGTGCCCTCGGACCCTCAGGCTGCACAGGGGCTCCTGTTAGCAGTGAAAAACCTTCTGGACATGGGGGTTATATGCCCGGTGCCTCCGTCAGAGAGAGGCAGGGGTTACTATTCCAACCTTTTCACGGTTCCCAAAAAGGAGGGTTCGGTGAGACCCATTCTAGATCTCAAGGTTCTCAACAGGTTTATCAGAGCCAAAAAGTTCAGAATGGAGACTCTGCACTCGGCTATCAATTCCCTTCGCCAAGGGGATTTTATGACATCCATAGACATCAAGGATGCGTATCTGCATGTTCCGATTTCTCAGGCACATCAGAGATTCCTCCGGTTTGCGGTGGAGGATCAACATTTTCAGTTTGTAGCTCTTCCCTTCGGACTGACCTCGGCGCCGAGGGTCTTCACGAAGGTCTTGGCGGGAATAATGGCTCTGCTCAGAGCTCAGGGCATTCGCATTGTGCCTTATCTGGACGACCTGTTGATCTCAGCTTCTTCCCTCTGTCAGGCGGAGCTGGACACCCACCAGGTGGTGTCGACCCTGGAGAGGTTTGGGTGGGTGATCAACCGCCCCAAGTTTTCTCTCCGTCTCGTGTGATTTCATTTCTGGGCATGAATCTGGATACCATTCTGGCCAGAGTGTTTTTGCCCCAGACCAAGGTGCAGGGGATTCAGGGTCTGATCCGCCTTCTTCTGGCCAATCCTTGTCCCTCTATCCGACAGGGGATGAAACGGGTGGGCTTGATGGTATCCTCCTTCGAGGCAGTTCCGTTTGCACAGTTTCACATGAGATCTCTTCAACTTCACGTATTGACGCATTGGGACAGGTGTCCGCAGTCATTGGATCAACCTTTCAGGATGTCTCCCAGGGTTCGGCAGTCCCTTTGGTGGTGGCTGGAATCGAGCAACCTGTTGAAGGGCAGATCCTTTCTGGTCCCTTGTTGGGAGACAGTTACCACGGATGCCAGCCTGTCGGGCTGGGGAGGTTTTTGGAAAAGTCATCAGTTCAGCGGGGTGTGGAGTCCTCAGGAGGCTCACACCCCCATCAATGCCTTGGAGCTCAGAGCCATCCGACTGGTTCTGGCTCGGCTGACCTCACACTTACAGGGTCTACTGGTTCAGGTTCGTTCAGACAACCGAACAGCGGTAGCTTACATCAATCACCAAGGAGGGACTCGCAGCAGGAGTGCCCTCAGGGAAGTCTCTCTGATCCTGCACTGGGCGGAGAGCAATGTTCCTTGCATTTCGGCAGTCTACATTCCGGGAGTGGAGAACACGGAGGCGGATTCCCTGAGCAGGGGATCCTCTCGCCAAGGAGAGTGGTCTCTCAACCCCGAGGTTTTTCTGGATCTTTGCCGCAAGTGGGGGACTCTGGAGGTGGATCTCTTTGCCTCGAGGCACAATCACAAACTTCCGGCCTTTGTGTCTCTTTCTCAGGATCCTCTGTCTCTGGCAGTGGATGCCTTGTCCCTTGCTTGGAAGGAGCTGGGTTTTCTGTACCTGTTTCCGCCCGTCTCCATGCTGGGCAAGGTAGTTCACAAACTGGTTCTAGAAGGGGCACCGGCGATTCTGGTGGCTCCAAGGTGGCCAAGAAGGGTTTGGTACGCAGACGTGGTAAGGATGGCCGTAGATCAGTACCGGCTTCCCTTGTTGCCGGATCTGCTATCTCAGGGTCATCTACTTTACCCCAATTTACAAACGCTGGCTTTGACGGCTTGGCTGCTGAAACCTTCATTTTGAAAGAGGAAGGTTTGTCTGAGGCTGTTGTTCAGACCTTGATTAGGGCTAGGAAGCGGTCCTCTTCTGGCATTTACTATAGGACTTGGAGGTCATATAATGATTGGTGTGAAGCTAGGGCCTTGCCTTGCAGGGTGTTTTCGATACCCAGGATTTTGGAGTTTCTTCAGCATAATCTGGATCTTGGGTTCCAGCTTAGTACTTTGAAAGGACAGGTTTCTGCTCTGTCTGGGCTTTTTTTGCATATTCATCTCTGCACAAGTTCGCCCTCTACTGGAGATTACCCACATGTCATGTAGATCGAAGTGGAGTGTATGGCACACTCATAATACCCGTTTTAAAGGTGAGTACTCACAAAACGGTATTTTTCTGCTCTGTTTTTCCTCTTCGCTTTCACTTTGCTTTTAGTTATTGTACTCCTAGCTAATCTGTCTTGAAGAGACAAAACTGGAAGTGACCTGACTATTGCCATCCTGCCTCATGGCAGTGCTTCCTCTCCAGGCAAATATACTTGCCTTTTGTTACCTGCAGCTTCTTCATGCAGCTACAGTGTCTTCAAACTTACCAATGGTGTCCTCCAGCGCTAGGCGGACATGGGGCCACTTGATTGCATGCCTCCTCTGTTGAGTAGGCATAAGCAAGTCTCATTTCGATCCCTCAGGCTGTGTGTGCAAAACTCTTGCTCTCCACTATTGGTAAGTATGGAGACATTGGAGTGCAAACATTGGAGACAGAAGGTGAATATAGACATTTCACTTTTTTGTCTGTCCTGATTACCAGACCTGGAACAAACAGGCTGGCAGTAAAGTAGAAAGCGCCAAATGTCCCGGTCCATATACTCAATAACTGTTTAATCCAAAGAAGCAGCAAGATATCCAAACAATCATCAATTTTAGACCCCACTCAGCTATGGGTTTCTCATGGTTCTTTCCTAAAAGATTCGGGTTCAGATTTAGGCTAGAGTTGCTCCACTTGCGCAATAATGTGTCTTGAGTGTTTTAGATTTCAAAATATTTTTTTCACCTTGCACCTAGGCATTAATCCTGCCTGGATAATAATGTCTACAGTTTGATGCCAATAATCCTCCTTCATCTGGTTTTGGTAGCATGCTAATATCCACAAGTAAGGAAGAAGAATCTAGTTTGTATCCATAGCTTAAGGCATTAAGGCCCTTATTTAACAAGGGATAGCGCCAGGTAGCGAATGGTCAGTGAACGGTAATGACGGTTACCGCCACGAGAACGCCGGCTCCCCTCCGCAATCACACATTTATCAAGCCGATCCTGCTTAGCGACTGACAGAGCGCCAGATAGCGAATCATTCATCATTATTCCAGCCTCACCCCACAGCGCCAGCGAGCGACCTTGAACAGCGACAGGTATGACCTCTCGCTACCTGATGCTCTCCAATACATTTCAATGGAGCAATCTTTAAATATTCTTAATTAATTGCTATTCATTTTTTTTTTTTTATTTATTTTAAATGTCAAAAATTCTGTGACCACTTCTGCAATGTTAGATATTTTTTTTTAAGGTAAAAAAAAAAAAAAACAATTTGTACAGAATTGATATTACAGGTCTGATATTAATGTATTCATATTACAAAATGTTTTGAAAAACATGTTTTTTTTTTCTAAAAATATGGTTGTTTGGGGGTTAAAAAACTACTTTTAACCCATCGCCGCCAGCACTCTGGGGTTTAAACAAGCATTTCACAGCGCGAGAATTTTTGGAGCGTGATTTGTTAATGAATATGCTGGGAGCCGTTCGCTATGGCCATTCGCTGTCATGCGCTCCCATACAGCGCGGAACCTGTCAAACAGCGACTCCTAACCCCGTATTCAACATTACTGCACACCGACTAAGTCGCTGTCAACAGCCGAACAACGGCCAAGCACAGCGAATACTAGCGTGCGCTGTGAAAATAACGCTACTGTCACTCATCTGTCGCTACCTGGCACTATTAATGAATCGGCCTCTAAATATATTCAATAAGTAGGGCACCAAGACTGAAGCATATTTTTTTTTTATAATAAAGGCCTGTAAAGCCATCTGGGCCCTGTGATTTGCCCATATTTAATCACCTTGCAATGGCATCCAGGACCTCCTGCAAAATGATTGTAACTTTCCATTTTAGCAGTTTGGTCTTGTGAAAAAGAAGGTAGGGAAATGTTCTGATAGAAGTTGTTAAACTGTTTTTGCTTGAGGTTCCAAGTGTTTGCTATAAATATTTTTCAGGGTTAATCTATTTCTGAAAATGTTTTCTGTGTTGGTGCTTATATTCTGGCTCTGTAGTTTCAGTTTGATGGGATGGTGTTTGGGTGTAGAGATGCTCAACCTCTAAGCTAACATACTATCTGGCTTGTTACCCTTGGCTTAATTTTTTGTTTTTGCCATCTTATTTGTTTTTCAACCTTATAGTCAAGCAACTATTTCAATTCTAAAGTAATGTTGTCTACCCTTTTTCTGTTTTCTGGTGTATTACTTTTTTGTATTACCGCATTCTCTAACTGAGTAAATATATATTTTGTGTTGGGTGATGTTCTCTCCAAACATCACACACATTGTAAGATCCTAGTAAGTCTATAAAGTTCCCTGCGTGTTTATTGTCCCACTTTGTGTTAGCATCAGGGATATTTTGCCTAGAACAAACTATTTTAGCATAAATTACTAAAGTTGAGTATCCTACTAAGATTAAAATCCCTTTACTGTGGGTATTAATTACTTTCAGGCGGTTAGTAAAAAATGTATAGGTGCATAGTATTAGACATTACCTCTACATCAAAGAAAGAACCTTAAACCAGAATATATCTACCTATGGGGTTGGGGATCTCCTTTCTGCAGCAGAGCAGAATGCCTCTCCTAAAGGCAATAAGTGCACCTTGTTTCTTTTCTCAGCTGAACTAAAAAATAATGGTGAATGTTCTCAAGTAACATGAATGAGATTAAAACCTGATTTCTTACAAACATGACACATCAATCTTACAAGATTTATATTAATGGAATGCTTTAGTTCTTTTTTGTTTAATCCCTCTACATTATACATTATGATTTTCAGATTATTCAAAGAAAGCCATTGCATTATTTATTAATATGCCATGTCTTTTAAAGTGTACTGAAGTCCCTGAATGTGCCAGGCTCCTCCCATACTCCAAGCCTGGCAGAATTGGTGCACAATTGGTGCATTAAAACAAAAAAAGAGGCCTCTGCTGTGAGTCATGATCATGAGTCTCATTACACATTCACTGCAGCCAATGGTTTTGGATGAGGCAGCTGTCAGTCCAATGGACTGCAGCACCAAGCTCCCTATGTGGGAGCAGATGAAAGCTGGGAATAAGTGGGCATTTGACTTCAGAATGCAAATTGTTTGATTCCTGAAGTATAAATTACAATTTTTCCATGGCTTTCAAAGTATGGTTGTAGACAGTGATGGCTGTCTTAGGTAGATCAAGTCGATTTGGTTAATAATGCTGCTATTAAAGCAAGAAAGTCTATTTATTCTTAGTATACAGTACGTCCTGCTCCAGATAGAATACTTACAATCGGGTAATACTCCACCAGCTGGACTGCAGAGACATCGAAAATAGGCTCCTCCCGAGCCCTCAAATACCCAGGGACCTCCCACAATCCCCAGATTTTCTCTGCAGTCTGGACTGCGAAGGACAAGAAATGGCTCTCTCTACTCGCAGGTGAGCAGGGCTATTAGCCTGCGGCCCTGTAGGACTATTCCCACCCATTCCATTAGTAATGTGCCTCCCAGCCTTGGCTGCGCTGGTCGGGTGATGGTAGGCAGCACCGCTGTTAGGTGCTTAGGAGCGCTGCTCCACCGCAATCCCCCACCAAAGGGTAGGCGGTTCAGGCATATGGTGAGCCTCTATGGGATGCCCCTCCCGCACTATTGCCCCTTGCCCCTGTCTATTGGTGGGCCCTATGTTAAGTGGCCGCTTTCCTCCCTCACTCTCCTGGTAGCCTTCAGGGGAAAAGGGGGGGGGGGGTGTGTGTATGCATGTATATATGTGTATTGGCTTTATGCTTTATTACATTATGCTTTGCGTCAGCCGGCGCGCTGACTTGTTTTACAATTATTATACTTAAAATTGCCGCCGCACGCCTTTTTTTCCCCTATGTTCCGCGCTTGGCAGCGGCGTTACCTCAGGCGACGGTGCGCCGTCATTGGCTGCTTGTCAAGTGTTGGCTTCGCCCTCTTCAGGGGGGGGCCTGTCTCTGGCGTGTTCCGTGTCCTTGCTCGTGCGGGCCTCCCCCTCGAGATATACCAACGCCATTTTGTCTGCTTGGTCGGCTTCTGCGTGACGGGCTTCTACCTACCGCGATCCGTAAGTGCCCTCATGGGCGGCTTTATTACCACCTTTTAATTATTGTTTGCTTATGGCTCCCTTTGATTATGTCTTTCAGACGGGCGAACCCATTGGCTTCTCCCGGCCCTCTATTAGTTGGTTAACTTGTGAGGCCTTGTGTAATTTCTCCCACTTCCCTAGCGGGTTACTGGGGCATCCCGGGCTGCTGTATAGCGTTAATCCCTATCGGCCTATTGTACCGCTATAATCACCATATGGAGGCATCTGAGGATAATGTGACCGGGGTTCCTTCGGGACAAGACCGGCTGTGTGTAGCTTGTGAGGATTCTCATGTTGACGCTGACAAGGCGTGGGTCTGTGTAACCTGTGCCAAACAGGTGCTTGAACTGCAATCTGGTCTTCCAGTGGCTGACTCTGCGATTCGTTTCGCCTCTCCTACTCCCCCAAGCTTAAATCTCACTCCCATTGAATTGCATACAAGTGGGGATTCGCAGTGTCTTCTAGACTGGCTAGTTTTAAGAAGTTAATTGCTAATACCTTGGAGCGTAAGGCCCCTGCAAAGAAGTGGCACTTAACGCCTGATGTCACTCTTTTTCCTATGGAAGCTGATGAGTTTTTGCATCTATCTGGCTATACCCCTTTGGAGGAAGGGGAGCTATTCTCCGACTCAGGGTCATCTGATGAGAGGCCCCGGGTCATGACGATTCTGGCTCTGACCTCTGGGCCCCGGATGATACTGATAGATTGTTGGCCCATATTTTTGAGGTTTTGTCCATTTCTCCCCCTGTTGAGGCAAAGGGGGGAACTTTTTCATACTGCTAAGTCACGCTTGGAATTTCCTGAGCAAGCACATTTCAATAACCTTGTGCTCAAGGAATGGGAACGTCCCAGTAGACTTCCCTGTGTACCTAAGATTTGGGATAGGAAGTATCCTTTTCCTGCTGATGTGGTAAAGTGTAGATCATCCCCTCCCGAAGTGGATGCCCCGGTCCTAGGGTTATCTAACACCTCTGTCATGCACTCCCCTGACTCTACTACCCTGCGGGATGCTGAGGACCGGCGCAATGACCAGCTGGCGTCCCATGCCTTTGCATGTGTGGGGACGGCGCTGCACCCGGTCTGTGCCTCAGCCATTGCGGCAGTGGCCATTAGGACCCTGCTCAGAAGTATACTTGATAGTGCCCCTGATTATTTGCCTTGTGAGGTGTTTAATGCACTCTCCAGTTGTGATGTCTTTGTACATTTTGTCCTCTCTGCCTTGGATGACACCATTAGAATGTGTGCCAGAACATCTGCCCTTGGGGTGGCTATACGCCGCTCGGTTTGGCTGCGCCATTGGGCTGTTGACAAAGCTGCCAAGAAGGCCCTCACTGGACCTTTTTGCTAAGGGAGGCAGGTTACCCCAGCACAGGTGGCAGTCTCGGCCCTTTCGGGGTCAGGGCTCCTTTTCCTTCCCCTACCGTGGTGCTAGACAAGGGAGGGGGGTTTCCTTTACTGGGGCCCGGGGAGACTTCTGGGGTAGGGGCAGAGGACGTGGATGTCCTGGCTCCCCCTGGGGCCCCAAGCTTAAGTCCTCTCCCAAGCCCCCTCAGGCATGATGGGGCGCCCTCACCCATCCGGGTGGGGGGGGGGCGGCTTCAGCACTTTGCTCACGTCTGGAGGCTTCATGTCTCAGACCGGTGGATTCAGGAGGTAGTGTCCTCCGGTTACAAGATAGAGTTTGCTGCCTGGCCGTCCCCAAGATTCATCAGATCCCGGATTCCTCAGGACCCTGTGTCAGCTCAGGATCTAGTGCAGGCAGTGCAAAGCCTCCTGGAGCTGGGGGTCATCTGCAAGGTCCCTTTAAGAGAAAAAGGCAAGGGCTTCTATTCCAACCTCTTCACAGTGCCCTAAAAAGATGGTTCACTCAGGCCCATCCTGAACTTGAAGATCCTCAACAAATTTGTCAGGAGCAGGCGCTTTCGCATGGAAACTCTGCGCTCTGCCACCAGTTCCCTGCGCCCAGGGGATTTCATGACCTCTGTGGACATCAAAGATGCTTACCTTCATAGTCCTGTATTTCCAGGTCATCAAAGGTTCCTCAGGTTCGCTCTGGAGGATCAACACTACCAGTCTGTGATATTGCCCTTTGATCTCACTTCAGCCCCCAGGGTGTTCACCAAGGTGCTGGCTGGAGTGATGTCTCTGCTCAGGTTTCAGGGCATCCACGTGCTGCCTTATCTGGACAACATTCTCATCACCTCCCAGTCTCTACATCAGGCAGAATTGGATACTCAGCTGGTGGTGTCCACCCTGGAGTCATTTGGATGGGTGTTCAACCACCCCAAGTTCTCGCTGTCCCCCTCCTTGGTGACTCCATTCCCAGGAATGAATCTGGATACAGTTCAGGCAAGGATTTTTCTTCTTTAACAGAAGGTGGACAGTCTGATTGCGCAGCTCCAGTTCCTGCTATCCTGTCATCATCCCTCTATCAGGCAGGGAATGTGGCTGGTGGGCCTGATGGTGGCATGCTTCGAGGCGGTCCCCTATGCTCAGTTCCACTTGAGGCCTCTGCAGCTCCACCTCTTGTCAGTGTGGGACAAGGATCCAGCGTCCCTGGACCGGGTATGTGTGCTTTCCCCCCTGGTCAGGAGGTCCCTCTCGTGGTGGATGGACTCCAGGAACCTGTTGGGGGGCAGATCCTTTCTGACTCCCTCCTGGGAGATGGTCACCACGGATGCCAGTCTGTCAGGTTGGGGGGGTTTCTGGAAGTCCCTGTGGTCCCAGGGGAGGTGGGGCCCTCAGGAGGCCCACACACCTATCAACCTCTTGGAGCTGCTGGCGATCAGGTTAGTTCTGGCTCAGTTGACTACTCACCTTCGGGTCTGCCTGTTCAGGTGAACTCGGACAACCAGACGGCAGTTGCCTACATCAATCATCAGGGAGGGACCCGGAGCAAGAGGGCCCTCCAGGAAGTGTGTCTGATCCTGACCTGGGCGGAGACCAATGTTCCCTGCATATCAGCTGTGTACATCCCAGGGATGGAAAATCTCCTGGCAGACTCTCTGAGCAGGGGGAGCTCTCGCCAGGGAGAATGGTCCCTCTGCAACAGGGTGTTCCAATCTCTGTGTCACCGTTGGGACCAACCAGATGTGGATCTGTTTGCGCCCCGTCACAATCACAAGCTCCCGGCCTTTGTCTCCCTGTCCCAGGATCCTCTGGCCTTGAACACCGATGCTCTAGCAATGTCATGGCAGCACTTTCAGTTTCTGTATGTCTTCCCTCCATTCCCCCTGCTGGGCAGGGTTCTGCGCAAGATTGCTCTGGAAGGGGTGCCAGCAATTCTGGTGGCCCCCAGGTGGCCAAGAAGAGTGTGGTTCGCAAACGTGATGCAACTGGCAATAGATCAGTACGTTCTACCCATGGTGCCAGATCTGCTCACTCAGGGCTCCTTACGCCATCCCAATTTACAAACTCTGGCTTTGATGGTCTGGCTGCTGAAACCTCCATCTTGATGGAGAAGGGGCTGTCTACCTCGGTGATTGATACTATGATAAAGGCTAGGAAGAAGTCTTCTTCTTCCATTTATTACAGGGTTTGGCGTGCCTACATTGACTGGTGTGAGTCTAAGTCTCTTCCCTGTCGTGTGTTCTCTATTCCCAGGATTCTGGAGTTCTGCAGCATGGGTTGGAGATGGGGCTCCAACTCAGTACTCTGAAGGGTCAGGTGTCTGCCCTAGCTGTTTTCTTCCAGAAGTCCTTTGCTCAGCATTCTCTGATCAGGACTTTTTTCCAGGGGGTTACTCATGTGCGTCCCCCACGTAAGCCTATGGTGCCTGTTTGGGATTTGAACTTGGTTTTGTCAGCCTTGCAGGGCCCTTTGAACCTGTGCAGGATACTGCCCTGGCCATTCTTACTTTCAAAGTTGTCTTTCTGGTGGCGTGTGTCTGAGTTGGCGGCGCTTTCCATTCAGCACCCCTACTACGATTGACACCAGGACAAGGTGGTGTTCCGCTTTAAGCCAGATTTTCTGCCTAAGGTTGTGTCTGCTTTTCATTTGAATCAGGACATTGTTCTTCCTTCATTGTGCCCTAATCCTAGTAATGCTAAGGAGAGGGTTTTGCATTCTTTGGATGTGGTTAGGTGTCTGAAGTACTATCTGGTGGCTACTGCACCTTTCAGAGAAACTGATGCTTTTTTTGTGGTCCCTTCTGGTCCTAGGAAGGGTTTGGCTCCTGCCAAGTCTACTATCAGCAAATGAATACGTCAGGCTGTGATTCAGGCCTACTCTGCTAAGAATCCTCCCTTCCGGCTTACTGCTCATTCTACGCGTGCTATTGGTGCCTCTTGGGCCTTTCAGCACCAGGCTTCTGTTGAACAAGTTTGCAAGGCCGCTACTTGGTCTTCTGTTCATACCTTTTCAAAGTTTTACAAGGTTGATGTTAGGGCCTCAGCTGATGCTGATTTTGGCTGCAAGGTCTTGCAGGCGGCAGTGGTTTAAACTGTCTGCTGTTACCTTTTGGGGATCCCACCCTACTTTATGGACACTGCTATTGGATGTCCCGAAGTATTCTATCTGGAGCAGGACGTACTGTATACTAAGAATAATACAATTCTGTGAATACTCACCTGTAGAATTGGTATTATGAGTATACAGTACGTCCTGCTCCACCCCACCCTTGGTTTTTGCATTATCTTGGATCCCCTGTATGGTGATTGTTATCACTGTTATAGTTACCAGTTTGGGTTGTTTTAATTCTCCCGGCTTCTCCTTAACTACTTTTCAATGCTGGGGATTGTGGGAGGTCCCTGGGTATTTGAGGGGCCAGGAGGAGCCTATTTTCGATGTCTCTGCAGTCCAGAGCCATCTGGCGGAGTATTACCCGATTGTAAGTATTCTATCTGGAGCAGGACGTACTGTATACTCCTAATACAAATTCTACAGGTGAGTATTCACAGAATTGTATTTTTACATTTCAAAGATCTTTGCTTCTTTGCATCTACATGTTGCAGGCATCAAGACATAATATTATGATATAGTACATGGCCGTCTGCTGCAGCTCCCTATATTGCCATGGGCATTTTTATAACATCTTTCTTTCTGTGCCTCAATTATGTTTTCAGTAGTGGTATATTGGACACACTTCGGCATCTTGTACAGTAGAATGTTGTCTCATGAGACGTGAGACGTGTCATTTCTTGGCACATAAATGGAGCTGGCTCCATTTGAGAGTGGCTGGTGTTGTGTCCTGCAGGCACTTCCGGGCAGGCCTGAGAGGAGATGTGCTGACCATTTTTGTCTAGACATCTGATTCCAGCAAGTCCCTATAATTCTGTGAGGCCATGAATTCCACCCAACAAGCCCACTTAAGGAAGTGTGCCTCTGCAGACTCATTGTTGTCTGCAATCAAGCCTTCGTATCTTTCTATTTCCGCTACTTTACTCAGCCATTGGGAGACTGTTGGTGGTGTTGATTTCTTCCATTGTAAGGGGATACAGGCTTTTGCGGCATTCACCATCTGCACGGTGCTGGTGTTTGGGCCGCTAATGTAAGGCTCACTGGAGCATGGTGATATTGCCTACGGAAGTTGCGGAGACCCGTTGCAGCATGTGGTGTTGGACGACAAATAGGTCAATCCGCGAGTACATGTTATGGGGTGCCGAGTAGAATGTATAGTCTCTTGTGTCTGGGTGGGGTATGCGCCACGGGTCTACTAATTGGTGTGTGTGTAGTTTCCTGATCTTTCTCAACTTGGAGTAGGAGAGATATGAATGGCCCTTGGACGTATCTATCAGGGGCTCGAGTAAAAGGTTGAGGTCCCCCCCAATGACAAATTTGCCTTCTGCAAAATCAGCTACCCTGTTCAGGACATCCTCCAGAAAGGAAACCTGCCCCACATTTGGCACATCAAGGTTTACAAAGGTGAAGAGCTCCGATCCAATTTTCCCTTTGACGAGGAGCCACCTCCCCTCTCCGCCACTCAGGACACCCACCTCTTCCCAGGGGACCGATCTGGACAGTAGGGTGCTCACCCCTCTGGACTTCGAGTCCGGGGAGTAAGAATGATAGGAGATTGGGAATACCTTATTCTTGAGCGATGGTGGGTTCGCCGCCCTGAAGTGCATCTCCTGGAGAAGTGCCACATGAGCCTTCATCGCCCTAGGGCTCTGTAACACTGTTGACCTCTTCTCAGGTGCATTCAGCCCCTTCACATTAAGAGAAATCAAGTTAGTCTCGCAGATATTGAAATAGGAAGAGGGGGGGCTGGGGAGGCAAGAATCAAAGGCAGAGAAACAAGAAAGGGGGGTAAGAGAAATGAGCAGTAAAATAAATAATAAAGACAACAATTACAATTTCCAAACCAACCTGACACTCAGGAAGGGACCTCGAGCGAAGGTAACTAACTAGCTAAATATGCTTGGTCTGTGGCCTTTCCCCAAACAGGAAAGGTCAGAGATCGGCCTAGGTGGGGAAATGTGTCTGACGACGAACGCAAGAGTCAGTCTCCCCCCTCCGGCCAGCTTAGTCCAAAAATGCGAAACTGGGAAACAAGCAAACCATTTTCCTCCCATGAGGCCACCCGGGCCCGAGATGACCATCCGGCACCACCCATCTAGCAGTGCCCGCCGGCCCTTGCCTCGCACCGACCCGGGGGACCAGACTGCCTCCTCCAACCACGGCCGCCACTCTAGAGGTGGTACGCCTCCGGACGAATCAATCCGCTCTACGGTCCGGTGCCCTCCAGGCCGCTGGCGGCTCGAGCCCGCCCCTCGTTACATGCACGACTCAGGCCCCAATGACCCCAGGGAGGACACAGTTCTTTAACCCTAACAAATGGCAACAACAAGACAATGCAACTGGCATCAGGATTTTCTATCTTATTGAGGAACTGCGGTACATGGCTACTGCGCTGGGCTACAATAGACTTCAGAGCTCTTTGTCCATCGGCCCTAGGAACCTCTCACTTCTCCTCCTGGATCTCGAGTGGCCAGGGAAGATCCTTGGTGGCCTTTGCGCTGGAGGTTCTTCTGTTGGCATCAACCAGTTCGGCATGGGGACGGGACCGCATCTCAGGAAGGTGAAGAGGCCATCCAGGTCTTGGTACGATCTAAGAGCGTAAGAGTCCCGATCTTTGGAGACGATCAGGTGAAGAGGGTAACCCCATCTGTATGACGCACCAGCGCTTCTGCACACATCCAGGACCGGTCTCAAGAGTCTGTGCATCTGAAGTGTGCGTCTTGAGAGATCTGGGAGGATGATGACTCTCGCTCCATCAAAGTCAATGGGCCCATGCCTCCAGGCCCTGCGGGATATTTCTTCCTTGACCCTATAGAAGTGTATCCTACAGATGACATCTCTGGGGCGGGCAGGGTCAGGACTGCGTGGGCCCAGCGCTCTGTGTGCTCTATCTATTCCTAGTATGTCACACACCCCACTTCCAAAGATCCATGACACTTGGGAAACCGGCCTGTAGAGGGCGATCTTGCAGAGATGACATGGAAAAAGGAGCCCCTCCTGGTCCATAAGTACCGGGTTCCTCCCACTATTCCCCAGTCTTTCGTCTCTGCAGTCGGCGAAGCAAGTCAGAAGATGACTCTCTCCTCCTTGCAGGTAGCTGGGGTAACTCCCGGCATTTTTTATGTCTATTTCTGCCCGGACCTCTTTTTCTTTTAAAAATTAAGCTATAACAATATGCCTCCCAGCTTAGGCTGCAGGCTCGGACAATGGTAGCAGCACCTCTGGGTGCATAGGGGAGCTAGCTTCCCCCCGTGAGACCCCATACTAAGGGGTAGGCGGTGTCCAGGTTGGTGATCCCCGGCTTGGGATGCCCTGTCCCTCTTGCCCTTTCACCGATTGGTGTGGGTTCCCCCCTCCTGAAGTGTCTCTCCATGCCCCTTTGGGGGAGGGGGGTGGCCTTTCTCCCATAATAAAGCTAAATAATCACATGGGAAAAGTGTGTGTGTCTGTGTGTGTTTTCAAGTGTGTTTTAGCACTGTTCAACAGGACAAGTATCGCAGGAAGCTCAGCTTGTGGCAAGTCTTTGCTTTTAAAATAAATGGTGAAATGTAAGTAGTTAGGAGCTGGCTTGAGCAATAGAAACAGTTAAAATCATCAAATTCGGCCATTGTTGATTTTCAGCTGGCTGCTGCTCCTCAGCTGTGGTTAAGGAGAGGGCAGGGCCGGGAGCTCAGCAATTTTGGCTTCACTGGTGTTTTTTCTGGCCGGCCCCTCTCCTTCCTGTCTCTCCCTCCTGTCTTTCCTCGCTTCTATGAGGGTTGTTGTTCAGTTTTGCCACTTGTGTTATATATTCTTATGTATATATTTACTCTGTGATTCACAAAATGGTATTTTTCAGTAGCTAGCTCCAGCTCTGTCTAGAGAGACAACACTTAGATTAGCACAGGCTGGTGTTTCTTTGTAAACACTCCCCTCTGCTGAGCTGCCTCACCAACGCTTGTGTGCTGCTAAGCCATTACTTGTGGCTGGAGCAGCTGGCCTGTTGTCCAGGCTTCATTGGAGCCTTGACTCTGGATATGCTGGGTTTTGACTACTGAAGAAAATTTGTCTCATAGATACACAGATACATGTATTGTTTTGAGTGATGTGTATGTTTGGCTTATGTCCTCCTGTCCTTATGTTCAGGTTTTGTGTTCCACTTTAAGGTGGACCTGGATTCATGTTACCTGGCTCTATGTGTTAAAGACCAACAACATAGAAACATAGAAGGTTGACGGCAGAAGGAGACCTTATGCTCCATCTGCCCTTAAGTAGTCCTAAGGGATTTTAAAAAAAAAAAAAAATCCTCCCACTTGGGACTTGAAGGGGCATCCCGGGTAACTTTAACAGCTTAATTCCCTCTGGTCATTGCTACTACCTTAAAGATCACCATATGGAGGCTTCCCAGGATACCGGGCTTAGGCTCCCCTCGGGGCAGTCCCGGCAGTGTGTGGATTGTGGGGTATCCCTTGTGGGGGATAATGTACTTTTTGCATACCTTGTGCTCAGCAGGCCATAACGCAGCAGTTGGGGGCCCAGGCCTCTGGGTCTGTGGCCCTGGCCTTTTCTCCTACCCCACCCCGCCTTATCCTTACCCCAGATGATGTTGTCACAGTTGGGGAGTCGCAATCTGATATGTGTGCCAGATGGCTAATATTCAGAAAGTTATTTCTAGCTCTGTGGCCAGAAAGGATTCGGCTAAAAAAAACAAAAAACTTTTTGTCTCCAGCCGCACCGGCTTTTGAGTTTGATGTTTATGGTTTACTCAATTGGTCTGGTTATTCCCCGCCAGTAGAGGGGGAATTATTTGAGGAATCTGATGGTTCCGATGATCAGCAATTTATTGGTGCTGATATTGGGCGATTTCTCCCCCAGAGGAGGCTCCTCCGCAAATGGGGAAGTTCTTTGGGACTCCTAAGCCGCGCTTGCAATTCCCAAATCAAGAGCATTTTCATTTGTATTATTCTTTAGGAATGGGGAGGCCTACTCGGCTTCCAGACACACAATGATTTGACCCCAAAATGTTTCAGTTTACTTTAGCATCACGCTATTTAAACACAACCAAATGAAACACAATTGAAATATATGGGAGAGCGCTACTGAGCGACACATGCTACATGAGGCTACTGAACCTAGTGTGCCAGCGCTATACACTGGGCCACCCGTGATAATACATGTGGCTCTACATGACGCTATTAGAGGCGCTCACCAGCCTGACTTTCTTCCCCTTCCGGGGTTGATGCCCTGGTGCTTGGGTTATTTTGTTCTTCCATTGCATTCTCCTGACTCTACCACTCTTATGGATGGTGAGGACAAACGCATTGATCAGATGGCTTGCCACGCTTTTACCAGGTCTGTTGTTAGGGACCTGTCGAGTACTTCTAGGCTTGACACGGCCAGTGATGAGTTCGCTGCTCTTTAGCGGTATGAATTATTCATGTCTTTTGTGCTAGCCGCCCTGGATGAGAGCTACGCTAGCTCAATGTGTGTTGCTTGATGCTCTTATTCTCCGGGTCATGGGTTCAAGGCCCTTTTGGTCTGTGTCCTTTAAATAAAAATGCAATGGTTATGCGTAACCTCGGCCTTGCTTATGGTTTTTTGGCGGTTTGGTTGTGCCAGTGGGCGACTGATTTAGAGTCACGAAAGCAGGGAAGCTAACTCAGCGTAAGAAGCAATGTAGTCCTGCTCCTGATTCTTCAGGTCTCGGGTGACTTCGGGTTCCTCTGGCCGCACAGGGGCTCCGGGTGGCAGTAGGAAATCTACTGGTCATGGCTGTCATTTGCCCAGTGCCTCCCGCGGAAAGAGGCCTGGGCTTCTATTCCAATCTATTCACAGTGCCCAAGAAAGATGGCTCCGTTCGGCCCATTTTGGATCTGAAGCCCCTCAGTCGGTTTATCCTTCAGGAAGTTTCGCATGGAATCCTTGCGTTCAGCTGTCGATTCACTTTGTCAGATGTCCATAGACATCAAGGGTGCTTATCTGCATGTACCAATCTTCCCGACACACCAGAGATTTCTCAGATTCTCGAAGACCAGCATTATCAATTTGTGGCCCTGCCATTCGGCCTTACCTCGGCCCCAAGAGTCTTTACCAAGATGCTGGCAGGAGTGATGGCTATATTCAGTGTCCAGGGCATCCGCATTGTGCCTTTTCTGGACGATCTTCTTATTGCGGCCTCCTCCCTCGAACAATCAGAGTTAGACACCAGGACGGTGGTCTCTACGCTAGAGAGGTTTGGATGGGTAACAAGTTACCTCAAATCCTCTCTCTGTCCGTCCAGGGAAATTCCCTTCCTGGGCCTGATTCTGGATACATTTCAGGCCAAGGTTTTTCTTCCTCTTTCCAAAATGGTTCTGATTCAGGACTTGATTCGTCTATTCTTGTCCAACCCTCGTCCGTCTATCTGTCTAGGGATGAGACTAGTGGGATTGATGGTAGCTGCATTCGAGGCAGTCCCGTTTGCCCAGTTTCAGATAAGGACGCTTCAGCTCTTCCTCTTGGCAAAGTGGGACAGGTGCCCACTATCATTAAATCAGACTTGTCTATTGTCTCCCCACGTTTTGCAGTCCCTTCAGTGGTGGTTAATATCACACAACCTCCAGAAGGGCAAGTCATTTCTAACTCCGCGTTGGGAACTGGTTACCACGGATGCCTGCCTGGTGGGCTGGGGGGGGGGCTTCTGGAAGAAGCATCAGTTCCAAGGATTGTGGGGGCCTCAGGAGGCTCATTCTCCAATCAATGTATTAGAGCTTCGGGCCATACTTCTTGTTCTACTTCAACTGACCCATTTCTTACAGGGTCTGCCAGTTCAGATTTAGTCAGACAACCGAACAGCTGTTGCATACATCAATCATCAGGGAGGGACTCACAGTTTGGGTGCCCTCCGGGAAGTGTCTCTGATCCTTCAGTGGGCAGAGATCAATGTTCCCTGCATATCAGCAGTTTACATTCCGGGGATAGAGAATGTGGAGGCAGACTCCCTGAGCAGGGGATGTTCTCGCCAGGGAGAATGGTCTCTCAATCCAAGGGTCTTTCAGTTCCTCTGTCACAAGTGGGGGACTCCACGGTTGGACCTGTTTGCTTCTCGTCACAATCACAAGCTGCCTGCTTTTGTGTCTCTATCCCAGGATCCTCTGGCAGTGGCAGCGGATGCCATGTCTCTGGCCTGGAAGGATCTGGGGTTCCTGTATCTGTTTCCCCCATTCTCCATGATCAGCAAGGTGGTGCACAAGTTAGCAATGGAGGAGGCACCAGCAATTCTGGTGGCGCCAAGGTGGCCAAGACGTCTGTGGTACGCAGACGTCGTAAGGCTGGCAGTGGATCGGTTCCATCTGCCTTTTCTTCCTGATCTCATCACTCAGGGTCAACTTTGTTACCCCAATTCACAAACGCTGGCTTTGACAGCATGGCTGCTGAAGTCTCCATCTTGAAAGAAGAAGGTCTTTCTGATGCGGTTATTCAGACTCTTATTAGAGCTAGGAAGAAGTCTTCCTCTGTCATTTATTATAGGACTTGGAGGTCCTATATTGATTGGTGTGAATCCAAGGCTTTGCCCTGTAGAGTATTTTCTATTCCTAGAATTCTGGAATATCTGCAACGAGGTCTGGATATGGGATTTCAGATTAGTACTTTGAAAGGGCAAGTCTCTGCCTTGGCTATTTTCTTTCAAAGGTCATTTGCTCTTCATCCTTTGGTTAACACCCTTTTCCAAGGAGTCGCGCATGTGCGGCCTCCCAGAAAGCCTATACTTCCTGTTCGGGACCTTAACCTGGTGCTTTCAGCTATACAGGCCGCTCCCTTTGAGCATTTGCAGGATATTCCTCTTCCTATTCTTACTCAGAAGGTTGCCTTTTTGGTTGCTATTACTTCTGTCCGCGTTTCTGAACTGGCGACTTTGACTATTCTAGCCCCTTATTTTGAGAGGCATCAAGATAAGGTTGTTTTCCATTTTAAACCAGATTTCCTTCCTAGGGTGGTGTCTGCTTTCCACCTAAATCAGGATATAGTTCTTCCTTCCTTGTGTCCCAAACCTAGTAACGACAAGGAAAGGGTCTTACATTCTTTGGATGTAGTTCGTTGTGTTAAGTATTATTTAGTTACTACCTCGGCCTTCCGCAAGACGGATGCCTTTTTTGTTGTACCTTCTGGGCCCAAGAAGGGTTTTGCTCCTGCCAAATCTTCCCTTAGTAAGTGGATACGTCAGGCCATCATTGGGGCCTATATGGCTAAGGGGAAGGTTCCCCCTTTTCGTGTCACCGCTCATTCTACTCGTGCTATTGGAGCTTCGTGGGCTTTTCAGCACCAGGCTTCTGTTGAACAAGTTTGCAAGGCTGCGACTTGGTCTTCTGTGCATACTTTTTTAAAGTTTTACAAGGTTGATGTGCGGGCCTCAGCGGATGCTGCTTTTGGCCGCAAAATTCTGCAAGCTGCATTAATTTAAGTTATGCATTATTCCTTGGGGATCCCCACCCATTATAGACACTGATATTGGATGTCCCAAGTGTCATGGATCTTTGGAAGTGGGGTGTGTGACATACTAGGAATAATACCACTTTGTGAATACTCACCTGTAAAATGGTTATTACAAGTATGTCCCACACCCCACTTCCCCCGCCCTTTTTTTGTTCTAGGGATCCTTTATAAGGTGATTATTATTTTCAAATTATTTACATTTTTTGAATATAATTGGCTCTTCCTGGTTCTCACTGCTTTCTAAAAAGACTGGGGAATAGTGGGAGGAACCCAGTACTTATGGACCAGGAGGGGTTCCTTTTACCATGTCATCTCTGCAAGATCGCCCTCTTCAGGCCGGTTTCCCAAGTATCATGGATCTTTGGAAGTGGGGTGTGTGACATACTCGTAATAACCATTTTACAGGTGAGTATTCACAAAATGGTATTATCTCGATCTGAGTATCCACACTTCTCTCCAGTAATCGGTTGAAGATGGCGGTTATAATATGTTTTACGTCCTCTCCCGAGGATGATTCCGGGATACCCCTCAATCACAGATTGTTTCTCCGGTTCCTGTTTTCGATGTCATCATGCTGGAGTTGGAGTTGCAGAATCTGTGCGCTCTGGGCTTCCACTCTTGCCGATAGCGATGCAACCGCCGCTTCCGTGGAGGACTGGTTAGTTGTAACTCTAGTGTTAAATGCTTGGATCTGGCCCCGTACCTCTGCAATATCTTTCTTGTGAGCGGCTTCGTATGGCGCGATGAGTGCCTCGAAGTCCGCCCTGGTAGGGATAGATCTGAGGAAAGAGAGGGTTTCTCTGTGAATATTTCCCTCTTGTATCACGCCGCCAGGTCCTCCATCTCAGAAGTTGATTGAGATCGGAGCAGGCAAAGTCAAAGGCGCCGGTAGGTTGATTGTCGGGGGAATCTCCTTGCAAGTTCGAGGTTGAAGTTGGCGGGATGGGGGGCGGCACCTCCTCCGGCTCCATCCAGGCCCGATGGGAGCTCAGAGGGGCATCCACCGGGGCGGCCTGCTGGATAGGGGGGGTCGCCCATGTACGATTTCCCGTCGGCGGCTCAGCCGCGTCCAGCCTCTGTAAACTTTTTTCGCGCGGCATTCTTTGTGGGAGTCCTCTGTTCAGGGACGGAAGAGCGACGTCGCCAGGTACTAACTGCCGCAATATAACCTGCTCAGGCATCCGCCCCCTGGATGTGAAGCCAAAACTCTCAAGTTTCCTTGTTAGCGGGGGTTCTCCGCAGGGCCTACGGCCGTTCACGGCTGCTCCCCTCGCTATGTCCTCTGCTGGTGTATGGATTGTGTGTGGATTTTTCATGTTCCCTATAGTACAGAACTCTGTTGGAAAGAATTCTTCTAAATTTGTGACTTATGGGCAGCTAAAGTTGGTGGGTTAGTGTCCTTGTGGACCAACCTGTCACAGAGTTACCAGGAGGGCTTAAGTCCACTTTAAGAGAGATCTGTAGTATCAGTAACCCAACAGTAATTGTGACTCACCGTGTAAAATCAAGAGCCATCTCAGGTTTTCAATCCTAGAAAGCCACTTGAAAGGGCATAGGGGTCATTTTATACCCCAATCATGTACACAGTTTTCAGTCCTTCCACAGCTGTGCCCTTCAGTTATTGGTAACCTGAGCATTTCTGTACGCCATGGTATGGACAACTTTCCAAACAAGTTATTTTTACTGAGTGTTTCTGGCTTATTTTTGCAGCAGTTTAAACATCTTGCAAAGACTGATGTGTCCTCTGCTTTGTGTACAGCATATTTTAAAGGGGGAGCTGTCTAGGCAAGGGGTTAAAAAAACTTACCACCTCTTAAGTGGATGTTGTTTAGCCCTCTATGGTCCTTATTTGCAGCTTGGATCAGTGTCTAGTTTCTCCCTCTCCACCTGGGCTCTGCTTGGTTGGTTAACATATAAAATTCCTTGGTCTCCTGTGACCAAGGACTGCCCCAGCTCCCTCTCAGCTTGTGCACATGCAGGGCATTACAACCCCCCTGATCTGCATGACCATGCCTATTCTCTGTGAGAAAGACAAAGTTCTACACAAGGGACCAATGCTTGGCATTGCCTGCTGAATTCCTTAAAGCAATTCAAGATGAACCTCTTTATTTCAGTTTGAAGGTTATGCCCTAGGGGGAGCAGCTTTGGAGGCCCCTCTTCAGTGTTACAGAGTGTGAGTGCTTGGTGCAGCGGAGTAAAATTCAGTGCAGTAAGAGAAGTTACCTTACATGGTGGATAGCATAGACAGGGAAAAGAAGTCATAGAGATCATCTCAATGTACAGGAAACACAACATGCAGTAGAGGATGTACAACAGAGACTGCACATAGATATATGTAACAGCACCATCTACTGTCATAAATGTAAACTGCATTAACTTAGCAATATAGATGCAGATCACATACAGAGACAAGCTGTCCAGAACATGGTGTCAGGATTCTTCTGTGTCAGACAAGGTCCTGGTCCACAGGGACACCAAACTAACCTACCGCCATCAGAAACCTATTCGCCTTTTGCTAGTGGGCAGGTTGATGGGAAACTACACACACATGTGGCAGCTTTACTTCCTCCAATAGGAGGCATGCATCGCTGTGTGTGTTAGTTTCTTGTGCACCTGGTCTGCTCACTTTGTATCATTTTAATAGGTGACAATGGAATGCCTCATGGGACATTGGGGTCATATTTTACCCCAAGGCATGTACACAATAGCCTTCCAGCTGTTGGTATCGTAAGCATATCTATATATATATATATATATATATATATATATATATATATATATATATAGATAACCTGCTACTGACAAAGTATTTTTGCAGAGCCTAGCTGGCTTATTCCTGTAGTGCTGGCTAGTTCTATTGTTTTCCCACAGGTCTTGGAGGGCCAACATTCATTGTTTTCTTCTTTCCTTCTTTAAAATGTTATGTATGTGTGCAAGGTGTCTTGCAGACCAGAACTGACTTAGACATCAAAACTCATCTGGTCTTCATTGACTGCAGGATAGCTCCCTAACCAGGTAAGGTTGATGGTATCTTTGAAGAGTAAGCTTGCTTATGAACGTTGTACAAGAATCTTAGACAAAAAAAATACTTCTTTTAAGATAGATTACCTCACTTTCTGTCCTTCTAGAGTTGAGTTGCAAGTGACCAGAATCCTTCAACGGGAACTTTTTATGAGGTCTGAGTTGACTAAAGCACACATGTATTTTTTGAGACTCTTTTGGTATGGGGCAGATGTTGAGCTTTTGCCCTTAGATGCGCTTCGGTGTTGATTTGTCAGACCTGCCATTTGAGTAGTCTAGACCTTTCATTGAAGGCCTGGAGACCCTGATTAATGGTTTAAAGTGCAACTAAAGTTGTGCAACCAACAGCAATGCATGAATCTAATTAGATCCGTCGTAACGGTAAATATGAAGCCCAGGCAAATACATTCACAATGGGCACAGACAAAGATCAAACCAATTAAAATACAAGCAACACATAAAGAGGAGTTGGGGGGGGGGGCAAATAAATATACAGTGTATATCAATCTAATAACCTTAAGTCCATGTATAAATACAGATAATGTACAGAGGATAAATAGGTTAATTAAGTATGAGCCCTGCCTACGATCGGGATCACTGCTATACAAAAAGAGTCCGTAGAGCATCAACGTTAAAATTCAAAATGGTCTTGTGCTAAATATAATATCTAATAAAGTGCCAAGTGCAAAATAAAGAAATTATGAAGTGAACTCCATATCTTAATGCTCAGAAACAAATGTGTATCAAAGTAAATGTACTAAATATCATTACAGTGATTGGCAAGTCAAAACAAATCAGTAACTTACCTTTCATTGAGTGGCTGGAGCGATGTAATTCCTCATCTGTCCGTCTCATAGTGAGAAAATAACTTCCTAATTCAGCTTTCAATTCCCACCTTGCTGACCTTGTCCTTCAATCAACCTTCAGTGGACCAAGAACAGAAACATCCCCACTCCCTCCCCAGACATCCTGATTGGCTGCCTCTGTAGCTATAAAACCTTTCCCTCCTCTCTGCTCTCTGGTCACACTATGTGCTAGCAGGCTGGAGATGCTTCAGCCTGCAGCATCTCTCACCCCCTTTTTCTTATCACACTCTGTGCTGGCAGTAATAACTAGAGTCACAACACTTATTTTTTTGCTATGATGTATGTTAAGCACACAGTGTGCTTACATCACAACACTGTTGTCACACCCACTGTTTTTCCTCATTTTTTCACCTAACCTCCAATGCTCTAATACAAAGGAACTAGAGGGTCTTTCACAAAAGGAACTTGAAATGGATTGTTGTGACAGTGCAACGTGTAGCCAGGGACAGGCAATTGGGCTTACCTTAGTATAACTTTAAGTGTGAACGCACTTCTGTGCTACAGTACATCCTTAATAGTCACCATGCGCTGGACACAAATGCTCCCTTGGAGCTGGCTGTCATTACTTCGTATCACAAACAAAAATCCTCCCAGAGACCCTTATTAGGGGCACTGGTAGTTGCCCATTGCCTCAGAAAAAAGCTAGGTATTTCTGGTTACCCTAAATGAGTCTTGGTATTTGGCACTTCATTTTACCATAAAAGAAACTGTATTCAAAGACAATTTTCAGCTTGAAAACAAAAACGCTATACTCACCATGTGTCCTCACACTCTTACCTTATAGCTGGATCCACTGCCTGCGCTTACAGGCCGTTCACGCGTCTTTTTGTCTTCTCCGATGCAGAGACTACAATAGGCTACAATAAATCATTACTTGTTTGGCTGTGTATCAGTCAAATCAAGATGCACACCTTATGTTTGTATAAAGTAAAGTCTAGTAGTGGGTGATTTTTATTCCTTTAAATTCCCGTGTGATGTAAATTTACATCTTAAGTTTTTGATAATGCTCAGCCACTAAAATCCCCTTCCACTCACTCTTTGAGGAAGTGGATTACTCCCTGAAATGTTGAGCCTTAAATCACACAACAGCCTGGCACAGTTGAAAAGAAAGATAGTGGCCATTTTGGAGCTTCCTCTCCCAGCATCTCAGCCATGCTGCTGCCAGGATTCAACTGATATAACTGACAATGCACAGTAACAGGAAACCAAGCAGCACTGTTTGCAGGCAGCCTGCACATCCATGAACTGCCATTTTGTTTTTAAAATTTACTGCAGCAGGATTTGTAAAAAGGTAAAATAATTTTTATGTACAGCAATTTAAATTGCCCTGGGCATGGATGCATATGAGCACTGTTTGTTGTGTTGGTCTGGTTTAAGTCATCTTTGACTATTGGTCCGCTTTCAGTGGACCTCAGCCCATGATAACTAACACTTTCACTTATTTAATTAAAGAGGAAGTCCAAGGATCCCAGCATCTCATGTCCTGGGTGCAGCACAGAGAATGAACTTGACAGGTCAGTCACCTAATCCTGTGCAGCATCATGATTGTACTGGTCATTCACTCAGGTCTATGGCTGCCATTCTGTCCTGCCGCCTGACGGAATTGGGGGGAGGATTTCAGCGATCAGGTGAGTTGTTTTATTATTTTAATGCCCTTGTTCATTAATGTATTTGGTGTATACTCTGCATGATTTTAGTGGCTTCACTTATGATGTAAATAACCTGCATTTAAATGTCAATAGTGTACATTCCTATAGATAAACAGCTGTGTATGAGTGACATCAGATAATGAAGAAGGGCGCAGAGGATGCAATCTTTCCCAGCCTGTTCTAGAACTACGAAACTATTTGTGCACTTAAAAAGGAACATCAGACCAAAAATAAAAAGGGTCCAATTTCCACCCCACCTTCCCGATCCTCACCCCACTGTTCGCTTAACCGTCCCTAACTGACAAGCATGCTCGTCAATATCCCACTGCAATCTTGCAGCTCAGCGAAGTCTGCTGGATTTCGGGCAGCTCCATTGCATTCCATTCATGGGCACTGTGCAGGCACAACATCAGGCACCTCGTGCAGTGCCTGATGGGATGCAGGATGGCATCGCCCAGAATCCAAGGGACCCAGAAGATGAATCCCCTAGTGAGGTGAGTATAAACTGCCCAAATGTAAAACCGGAGGGGGGGCAGAAGATCGGTGAGGTTTAGGGGAGGTTTTAACCTCCCCTTGATGTTCCTCTTTAAATGTGTGCATTTAGTTGTTCCAAGATTAATGCAATTCAAGTTACAGTTGTAGGCTACAGCAGACCCGTTAAATAACTTCGCCTCATGCTGTCATCCTATAAGAGAAGGGAAGAGGGATTAGAGGGAAGTGCAAGATGCGGCCGCCAGCGTGCTCAGAGCCGTTGTGGTTGTACGTCGCTTGGACGCGCATACCACAGCGGCTCCGAGCGCACCGATTGGACGAGCGACCGTGCATGCGCCGTAGGAGCGGGGTGAGGTGAGTTTTTACGAGTGATCAGGGGGGTTTCACATAGCGGGGCACCCCCGATCGGGGTGCCCCGGTGAAGTGGACCAAGACCCAGGATAGTCAAAATCCTGGGTGTTGGTCCACTTTAACTTTGTCTTGTAATATGCTACAATAAAAATATTGACTTTAGAACAACAATCGTGTGAGTGCAATTGTGAAACTCTGCTGGTTTCGAAAAGAGGGGGGAGTTTTTGGCACCCCCCACAATATTGCTATGTACTGTACGTTAAGACCAACAGAGCAGTGCACCACCAAAGAATTGCTTATTTAATTTAGTTGGTGTCACCCCATAGAATTCTTTTTGCTGTAATCCTATAAGAGAACCTGACCTGCATTCCTGGTCACTTTGCTTGACACCGAGTTTGCAACACTGCCACTTTAAGGGATTTCATTTTATTATTTTTACATTTGTTTTAGCACTTAGGTGCTGTGGAAATTCTCAGGAACATCACCCAGGAGCTGCTCAGTAGCTGCTTTATGCGGGAGATTACCGAGTTTAATGATTAGCTCCTACAAGACACAGCTGATGCCAGACTCTACCCCCTTTACACCTAATTAGCCTCATTAATGAGCTCTCCTGCTCTCCACAGAGAGGGCTTCCTTCTTAGAATATGAACAAGAAATACCTCACACAGGTAGGGTCTTCTGAAACCTTTAATTAATGCCCCAAACCTGCAAAGCCTTGTGACTGCTGTTGCCCGAGTGATGCTGTGGATCTGAAATCAAGCTTGTTTACAATGGTACCATTAGACATTCTTTACTCTTTGAAAGCCCAGTGAAACCTTTTGTTTTATAGATATTGTTTTTACAAAAAACATTTTCACCTGCTGTTGCCTAATAAAGCTGTTATTCCACAATAGCAAAAAATAGTATTTGTCTGGCAGGATGTTTATTCATTAGAGGTAGACCATAGTAGGGTCCCTATTCTAATATTCAATTTCCCAGCGTCTGTTACACTCAATTCCCTGGACTTTTAGCAGCATTTATGAAAGGCTTGGTTTATTTCTGATTGAGCCGGATAAACAACTAAAACTTTAGTTAGAAATATATATGGTTGTATTAAATAAACAATACAATTAACTGAATAAACTACCATAATTAATGATGCAATTAAGTAATGCAATAAATCTAAGCCAGAATTGTTATGTTTGGGTAAACTGTCAATGTAACAACCTATTCTGAGTGTTGTGAGCAAGGTTATCTAGCATGGCTGTCACAGGGACCAGTTTAAAGTCACTTGCACAGTGCTAATATCGATCAACACTTTATATTTTCTGGCTAGATTTCCAAATGGGGGGTCACTGGCATCCCTGACTTTCCTAAACACTAAGACAGGGATTGACTTTCATGGACATTCCCACAGATCTCTGGGGCCTGCAGAGGGCAGGAGGATCTCTGCTCACTTGTCCCCTCTTTCCATGGTGCAGATTGCCCTTCCACAGGTCCATTTGTGACACAGAGAGCTGCACTTTCCCAGATCAATCTTTGGGTTGGGTGAGCTAAAAAAAAATTTCTCACTATGGGCATTTCCTGTGTACAAGTCAAGAACAAGGCACCCATTATTCTGTAGCTGACTTTATACATACCTGTACACCTCTGGACATTCAAAAGTGCTGCTCCCAAAGTTACATATCGAGGCTACTGGAGAACAATGGGTGACAGGTAAGCAGGGTGCCCTGTGTCATCTGGCAACCCAAAAAAAGGGGGGTGAGATCCCTGCCCCGACCCTTTATGGGGTTACGGGAAGGGCAGGTACTTTAAGTTGCACTACTTCCTCTTACCTTTTTGCTATTATATTGTCATACAATTGTAAATAATACTGTTGTTGTTAGGTCAAAAAAAAATATATAAAAAAAAAATTAAGGAAAAAAAAAAGGAAAGAAAATGAATTGAAATTATGGTATTCAGTGTATTCTTGATTGTATTCTCATTCACTTTTATTCCATCAGGGTCTATACACTTAAGTTTGTAGCCGTTATATACTCAGTTGTAGCAAGTTATGGTGGACGTGTTTTGCTTTCAAGCTTTCTTCTTTAGCATTATTTTATGAATGCATGCGTGGTTTTGAGATTGCTCAACATATGCCTATGTTCTCCTAGTTGTTGGTGAGTAGAAATCTGCAGTTTACAATGTAGAACTTTGCCTTCCAGAGCACCGTCGCAGCCCCTCAACCTAAAGCTCAGGGGGGTGTCTGGACCCGACCCTCTGGAGGCCACATACTGATTATATCTATGAGAACATTGGCAGATGTTGAGTAATCTCAAAATCGGACCCTAGAGGGCAGCACAATACCTCTTAGCTAATACACAGTCGATCACGCATTCGTAAAATGGTGTTAAACGAGAAAGCTTCAAAGCGAAACGTGTCTACAATTGAGTGTATAATGGCTACAAACTTGAGTGTATGAACCATGATGGAATTAAAGCGAAAATGAATACAGTGTCATTATAAATTTTGTTTCCTCTTTTTTTTCTTTTTCTTTTCTTCTTTTTTTTGACCTAACAACATTATTATTTTCATTTGTAAGGTCAGAGGAAGTAGTGCAACGTAGTGCAACTTAGGGAGTGTATCTGACCTTCCCGTACCCTCATAAAGGGCTGGAAAAGGGATCTCAAGACACCCCCCCCTAACCCCCCTTATTCTAAGTGTGCCATACACTCCACTTCGATCTTCATGACATGTGGGTAATCTCCAGTAGAGGGCGAACTTGTGCAGAGATGAATATGCAAAAAAAGAAAGCCCCTCCCGGTCCATATATATACCTGGGACCTCCCACCAATTTCCCAGTTCCTTCTCCGCAGGGAAGGCGACAAGACAGAAGATGAAGACTTCTTTTACTTGCAGGTAAGCCGGGCCCGCGCCCGGCCGTTTATTGTCCCTATTGCTGCCAGGACCCTTTCTAAATTGTCCTTATCTGAGCCTCCCAGGTTAGGCTGCGGGTCCTGGTGAGGGTAGGAGCACCCTATGGGTGCGGAAGGAGCATTGCTCCACCGTGAGACCTCATTATGGGGTAGGCGGTTACCCAGGTTTTGGTGATCCTGGTGTGGGATGCCCCGTCCCTACATGCCTGTGGCCCTATTCGGGCCGGGTTCCTCCCCCCTTCCGGGTCCCTTACTTCCCTCTAGGAGGGGGGGGGGGCTGGTGGGCCGTCATCCTCGGCCTCTCCCTTTTACTTTATATATATGTATATATGTGTATGTGTGTTGGTGTTACCACTGTAAGTTGTGTGTGTGTGTGAGTTGGTGTGGATCACCTGGAAGTTATTCCTTGATGAATTGGTGCTGTTGCTTGGCCTAGCCTGCCGTGGTTTCTCCTGTCAGCCTGGGGAGCTTCTCTCCCTCAGGCTGTGTTTAGATAAGGGGCGGGGCCGCGTAAGCCCCGCCCCCTCGTTCGGCGTGTTTTCTGAAGGGCCTCCCTGGCCAGATCCACGCTGCTGGGAGGGTGTGGGGCCTGGAAAAGCGCGCCTTCGGTGCTGGCCCGCCCCCCTTCTCTTCCTGCTTCTTCCTGATCACCTCAGAGACGGGGGCCATCTTGCTGCATTGCTGCTGCTGTCGTTTCTGGGGGACGGTATGGGCCTGGTGGCCACTTCATTAGTTATTTGGGGGTCCCTCTCTGATGGGGCGGCCCCCTATGGTACAGGCTTATGCTTTTTTTGTCATTTTGGTATATATATATATATATATATATATATATATATATATATATATATATACATATATATATATATATATATATATATACATGTATTTTGAATGATGTTGTTACACTGTATAGTAACTGATATGCCTTTTTGTGTGTTGCAGATTGCTTCATAATAGTGCATATTAAGGGGTTCCTCCTGGTCCTGGGGTCCCTAGTGTTAAATTGATCACCTTAAATCCTCCCACCGGGACTTTTAAGGGGCATCCCGGGTTGCTTAGGCATAATTCCCTGCGGTTTTGCAACTGACCACAAAAATCACCTTATGGAGGCTCCGCAGGATACTGGGCTCGGGCTCCCTCTGGGACAATCTGGGCCATGTGTGGGGTGTGGGATATCCCTTACGGGGGAGAATGTGCTGATTTGTATACCATGTGCACAAAAGGCCATAACGCGGCAGTCCGGTACCCAGCCTTCTGGGTCGGCTCCTCCCGCTTCATCGCCTTCCCCTCCCAGCCTTATCCGTACCCCAAGTGTCATTGGTGCCAGCGGGGAGTCGCACTCTGATGTTTGTGCTAGGTTGGCAGCATCGAGAAATTTATTGTTAGCACGTGGGCAAGAAGGCCCAGGCTAAAAAGAGACATTTGTTGTTGGCCCAGCCCTTGGGGGATGTTGACGATGATTCCATTGATTTGTCGGATTATTCCCCTTTACAGGAGGGGGAATTGTATGAGGATACGGAGACTGACTATGTACAGTCTGGTGATGCTGATGTCGGGCAGGCGCTGGGGGATGCCGTTGATACGGCCACTGTTTTGTCACATCTATTGGAGGTGTTGGATATTGACCCACCTGAGGCGCCTCCTCTCAAGAAGGGGGAATTTTTTGGGGCCCGCAAGCCCCGTCTCGAATTCCCTACCCAGGGTCATTTTGATGCGCTGATCCTGAAAGAATGGGAAAGGCCCAGTCGGCTTCCTGGTGCGCCTCAGGGATGGGATATGAAGTATCCTTTCCCGGTGGAGGCAGTTAAGCTATGGTCTTCTCCTCCCGAGGTCGATGTGCCAGTTTTGGGTTTGACTAACTCTTCTGTGCTGAACACCCCTGACGCCACTTCCCTTAAAGCAGTCCTTATATGTAAAGCAGTCCTATCTTATATGTTTCCCACACCCTGTACATACAGATTGTCCACATTAAAAATCATCCTACCTGCATCTACTGCATGTTATGAGCCTTTAAACATCCAAGATGGCGGTTTATGGAAGCCGCCATTTTATCAGGCAGCCTGCAAACAGGAAGTGCCTCCTGACTGTGCTGCTCTGCATTCTGGGACTGCTGACCGTTACCTGACCCCAGCTCTGCTCTGTCTGAGCAAAGCACAGCTAAAACCCGCCCCCTGTACTTTATCCCACTCTCCTCTCCTCAGTAAGTGTGATGCTTCTGAGTCAAGATGGCGGCGCCCGTATCCTAAATTCCTGAACAGAGTTGCAGCCCAGTGGGGGAAAGAATAATAGGTAAGTGACTAAAAACGTAAAATATATTAATTTTAGATGCTGGGGAACTGTTTTTTAAGAGTTTGGGCTTTTCATTAAATCACGCTGAATGTCCGGTTTAAGGATGGCAAGGACAAGCGCCTTGATCAGATGGCGTGTCACGCATTTGCCAGCGTGGGCTCGGCCCTGCGGCCTGTTTGTGCATCTGCCCTAGTGTCTGGTTGACACCAGGGACTGGTTGAATGACGCTTAGTTTGATCCGGCTGGCGATGAGTTCGCTACCCTTAAGAGATGTGAATTGGTCATGGGTTTTGTCTTGGCTGCTATGCGCAGATTGGTCTGGCTCCGACAGTGGACGGCGGATTTTGGGGCCAAGAAGTCGCTTACAGCTCTTCCCTTCCTGGGTGCGCGGCTGTTTGGAGATAAATTGGATGCTGTTGCTAAGGGAGGTAAGTTACCTCAGAGGAGGAAACAGTGCCGTCCCTTTCGGGGGCTGGCTCGTTCACTCCTTCCTTTCGAGGGGCCAGAGCGGCTAGAGGTTTGGCCTTCTCGGGTGGCAGGTGCTCGTCCTGGAACAGGGGCAGAGGTCGGGCATGTCCCGCGGCTGCCTGGGGTTCCAAGCCCGCCGTTAAACCGGCTCAGCAATGAAGGGGCGCCCTCACCCGCACGGGTGGGGGGACGGCTGCGGCTCTTCTTCCAGGTCTGGGCCCGGGAGGTCACAGACAATTGGATTTTCGAAGTGGTCTCCTCCGGGTACAAACTGGAGTTCGAGTACTGGCCGCCTCCAAGATTCTTAAGGTCTCGGGTGCCCTCGGACCCTCAGGCTGCACAGGGGCTCCTGTTAGCAGTAAAAAACCTTCTGGACATGGGAGTTATTTGTCCGGTGCCTCAGTTGGAGAGAGGCAGGGGTTACTACTCCAACCTTTTCATGGTTCCCAAAAAGGAGGGTTCGGTGAGACCCATTCTAGATCTCAAGGTTCTCAACAGAGCCAAAAAGTTCCGCATGGAGACTCTGCGCTCGGCTATCAATTCCCTTCGCCAAGGGGATTTTATGACATCCATAGACATCAAGGATGTGTATCTGCATGTTCCGATTTTTCCGGCGCATCGGAGATTCCTCCGGTTTGCGGTGGAAGATCAACATTTTCAGTTTGTAGCACTTCCCTTTGGACTGACCTCGGCGCCGAGGGTCCTCACCAAGGTCTTGGCGGGAATAATGGCTCTGCTCAGAGCTCAGGGCATTCGCATTGTGCCTTATCTGGACGACCTGTTGATCTCAGCTTCTTCCCTCCATCAGGCGGAGCTGGACACCCACCAGGTGGTGTCGACTCTGGAGAGGTTCGGGTGGGTGATCAACCGCCCCAAGTCTTCTCTCTCTCCGTCACGAGTGATTTCATTTCTGGGCATGAATCTGGATACCATTCAGGCCAGAGTGTTTTTGCCCCAGACCAAGGTGCGGGGGATTCAGGATCTGATCAGCCTTCTTTGGGCCAGTCCTTGTCCCTCTATCCGACAGGGGATGAAACTGGTGGGCTTGATGGTGTCCTCCTTCGAGGCGGTACCGTTTGCACAGTTTCACATGAGATCTCTTCAACTTCACGTATTGACGCATTGGGACAGGTGTCAGCAGTCATTGGATCAACCTTTCAGGATGTCTCCCAGGGTTCGGCAGTCCTTTTGGTGGTGGCCGGAGTCGAACAACCTGTTGAAGGGCAGATCCTTTCTGCCAGCCTGTCGGGCTGGGGAGGTTTTTGGAAAAGTCATTAGTTCAGCGGGGTGTGGGGTCCTCAGGAGGCTCACACCCCCATCAATGACTTGGAGCTCAGAGCCATCCGACTGGTTCTGGCACGGCTGACCTCACATTTACAGGGTCTACCGGTTCAGGTTCGTTCAGACAACCGAACGGCGGTAGCTTCCATCAATCACCAAGGAGGGACTCGCAGCAGGAGTGCCCTCAGGGAAGTCTCTCTGATCCTGCACTGGGCGGAGAGCAATGTTCCTTGCATTTTGGCAGTGGAGAACACGGAGGCGGATTCCCTGAGCAGGGGATCCTCTTGCCAAGGAGAGTGGTCTCTCAACCCCGAGGTTTTTCTGGATCTTTGTCGCAAGTGGGGGACTCCGGAGGTGGATCTCTTTGCCTCGAGGCACAATCACAAACTTCCGGCCTTTGTGTCTCTTTCTCAGGATCCTCTGTCTCTGGCAGTGGATGCATTGTCCCTTGCTTGGAAGGAGCTGGGTTTTCTGTACCTGTTTCCGCCCGTCTCCATGCTGGGCAAGGTAGTTCGCAAACTGGTTCTAGAAGGGGCGCCAGCAATTCTTGGGCTCCAAGGTGGCCAAGAAGTGTTTGGTACGCAGACGTTGTAAGGCTGGCCGTAGATCAGTACCGGCTTCCCATGTTGCCGGATCTGTTATCTCAGGGTCTACTACTTTACCCCAATTTACAAACGCTGGCTTTGACGGCTTGGCTGCTGAAACCTTCATTCTGAAGGAGGAAGGTTTGTCTGCGGCCGTTGTTCAGACCTTGATTAGAGCTAGGAAGCGGTCCTCTTCTGGCATTTACTATAGGACTTGGAGGTCCTATATTGATTGGTGTGAGGCTAGGGCCTTGCCTTGTAGGGTGTTTTTGATTCCTAGGATTTTGGAGTTTCTTCAGCATAATCTGGATCTTGGGTTCCAGCTTAGTACTTTGAAAGGACAGGTTTCTGCTCTGTCGGTTTTCTTCCAGAGGTCTTTTGGTTAAGACCTTTTTCCAAGGGGTCGTGCATATGCGGCCCCCTTGGAAGGCTGTGGTTCCTGTTTGGGATTTGAATTTGGTTCTTTCGGCTCTCCAGGGTCCTCCTTTTAAGCCGCTACAGGATATTGCTCACTCAGAAGGTTGCTTTCTTGGTGGCTATTACCTCTGTTCCGTGTGTATCTGAATTGGCGGCTCTGTCGATTCAGGTCCCTTACTTTGAGAGACACCAGGATAAGGCAGATTTCTTTCCTAAGGTGGTGTCGGGCTTTCCTCCTCAATCAGGATATTGTTCTCCCTTCCTTGTGCCCTAAGCCTAACAATGACAAGGAGAGGGTTCTGCACAATTTGGATGTTGTTCTCTGTTTGAAGTACTATTTGGTGAGTACTTCTTCCTTCCGCAAGACGGACGCTTTTTTCGTGGTGCCCTGCGGGCCCAGGAAAGGTTTGGCGCCTGCTAAGTCTACGATTAGCAAATGGATTCGTCAGGCCATTGTTGGGGCCTATTCTGCTAAGGGGAGGACTCCCCCTTTTAGGGTCACTGCGCACTCTACTCGTGTTGTTGGTGCATCCTGGGTTTTTCAGCACCAGGCTTCTGTTGAACAAGTTTGTAAGGCTGCTACTTGGTCTTCCGTTCATACTTTTTCCAAGTTTTACAAGGTTGATTCAGTTTGTTCTGTTTTTGGCCGCAAGGTTCTGCAAGCTGCAGTGGTTTGAGTTGGTACATTCTTTACTGTTTCTGGTTCCCACCCATGACGGACACTGCTATTGGATGTACCACATGTCATGAAGATCGAAGTGGAGTGTATGGCACACTTAGAATAATACTGTTTTGTGAGTACTCACCTGTAAAATGGGTAGTATGAGTGTGCCATACACTCCACTTCGCCCCACCCCTTTTTTCCAGGTATTCTGGAGCTTTTATATGGTGAACCATTGGTTTTGATTGTTATTGATTGATGGTTATAATTGGTTCTTCCTGGTCCCCTTACTGCTTTTTTACACTGAGAAATTGGTGGGAGGTCCCAGGTATATATGGACCGGGAGGGGCTTTCTTTTTTTGCATATTCATCTCTGCACAAGTTCGCCCTCTACTGGAGATTACCCACATGTCATGAAGATCGAAGTGGAGTGTATGGCACACTCATAATACCCGTTTTACAGGTGAGTACTCACAAAACGGTATTTTTTCATTGGTCACATTACAAGCACTTAACCCTGACCCACATACACACTAAGGTGGTCTATAAGCAGGATCTCATGAGTGGTGATCCATGACCCTCCCACAGTTCAGTTTTCCCCCATTAGGTTTGTGGGAAAGACTTTCCTTTTAAATATAAATAATATACTGACCAACTGAATTGTATACTTCTACCAGATCACAGAGAATTGGGCTTTAACCTCATTTATTTTAATAAATAGAAGAGAAGGGGGTGTAAAACACCTATAGTATTGGCGTAAGTTAAATAAGTTTAAAGCAACTGCTCTCAGAGGTTGTCCTTAATTGCTCACAGAAAAAATGCTGGAAAAAAAGGCCTGACTTCAAAACTAAAAATCACAAAGTTTCCTGTTGGTTGGGCGCAATTTTAGTAATCCCTGCAGAACTATGTGGGATAAAGCATACCAGACATATTTATAGGGTCACAGAAATAGCTTAAAGACCATAACCTAAAGGTTATGTGCTGACTTGGCTCCGTACCCCAGAGTTTAAATAACACATGATGAAACGTGGTGGGTGGAGCTAGACCACACAACGCTAGGATGCTCACTTGGAGGAGTTTGACAAGGCTCACAGCAGAAAGCCTACACACTGCCCATCCCTTCTGCCACTCCGCCGGTGCTTGTTTAGTGTGCGCATCTGGAGCGTGAGACATTACATTTAGTGCCATTGGTAGGGACACCCTTATAGAGCAATTGCTAAATTCCGTTTTTTAAAGTGTTCATTGTTGATCTTGATTGGTGTCAGATAGAAGTCAATCCATATATTGAGATATTTCTATGATCTTTTAAAGAACATCTGGTATGCTTTATTCTGATTGGGGGTGTGTAGAATCCCCCCATCACCCCATAAGAGGCAGTGTGCAAAATCCCCTCAAATCCCCCATAACAGGCAGCATGCAGACCCCCCAAAATCAACCCATAACAGGCAATATGCTTAAAAAAACCCTTAATCACCCCATAACGTGCAGCAAGCATAATCCCCCCTCCCCAAAACCCCATAGCAGACAGCGCAATGCCTATTATGGGGTTTGGGGAATTCTGCCTGTTATGGGGTCTTCATACCATAAGATGCACGCATACCCCCATAAGGGCATTTTATGGAGTGAAAAGTATGGTAATTACTGGCCATGCTAAGGGAAAATAACAGAATTGCCCATGATTCATAACCAGTAGGCGGAGCCAATCAGGATTGCTTTTTTGGTCTTCATGATACCAAGCCATGAACCGTAAAGCCACAAATGATCTACCTTTTGCTTATGAGGCCCACACATCCCATAACACTTGTGCACAATTGGAAGAATCATTAAAAAATGTCTGATTCAGTACCTTGGACAGCACACTAATTGTTGCTTGATAAGCACAAAATGCAATAGGCTGCCTTTCTTTCTTTCCTAAAGCAGGCCAGAAGTAAAAAAAAAAAAAGCAAGTTCAGTAAATTGTACTCCACGTGTTAATCAGCCCTGATTTGAGAGGGCTTAACTCCATGCAGATAACTGCATGGGAGCGGCCATCTATCCACATACATGAGTCCACCTCATATAAAATCCCAATCCCACAGTCAAAATTCCCTCACATAGTGCAATCCTCTATTTCTAGAAGAAAGCCATCAGCTGTGATGACTCATTGCTCTGTTGCACAGCTGAAAGAATTGTATCAATTTAGAAGATACACTGTCTGAATGATGTGCGTAAATCCAAAGTCTGCAGTGAACAGTGATAAAGGAACATTGTTGCAGGTTTCCCTTCGCACACACACACACAGACACAATTCCACTAGCATCTGGTTATTCAGTGTCTCTGTGTTTATATAAAAACATACACCAGCTGCCCATGTTTCTGAGACATTTATCTCTTTCAGTCTGGTGTGGGCTGCTGCTGGCATAGCTCTGCCCTCATGCTTGTGTGTGACAAGATGGCCACTCCCATGCAGTTCTGCAGCCCATTTAAATAGTTTTTGCTGGAGGGAGCTTTAGGAGAGCAATTTACTAAACTTTAGTTTTTTGACTTTCGGTCCACCTTAATACAAATGTTAATGACTGCTAGCAAATGCATTCTTATTGCCAGTTAACTCGGATGTAATCAGGAATCTCAAAACACCTGCTGTATCAAGTCTATGAATAGACTAGATGCATAGAATAAATTGTGGGCATGAAATAAGTTGCTTGTTGTGGTGTATAATGTTATTCAGTACTAGTTAAAGCTGGTAACAGTCATTCCAGCAGAATGACGACCCCAAACATACAGCAAAGCTACAATGGAATGATTTAAATCGTTTAAATGTGTTGGAATGGCCCAGTCAGAGTCTGGGCCTAAATCCCTCTGAGAATCTGTGGCATGACTTGAAAAATGCTTTTATCAAAGCTCACCATCTAATTTGATTGAATACACTGAAGTTTGTGGCTTTAATGTAGACATTTTCAAGGGGTATGAATACTTGTTCAAGGCAACATACCTGCTCATATTTCAGAATAGCCCTTGGGTGTTGCAACAGCAGGTACATGGTTGTCCAAATTAAGAAATGTAACATTTTCCTGATTTTAATATTAAAAAGTAGAATTTGTCGTTGAAGTAGATCTAGCCCTCAGGCCTGATGCACCTACTACCTTATGGGGATTCAAAGTAGGATGTTTGCCCTTAGAAATGTCCTTAATCAAGTGATCATATACTCATCCTTTCCCTTTCTGTCAGTACAACCCATTGGATGCCACATTCACAGTTTACTGCCTGCTACAGACTAAACAAATGAGGAAGGCTGAATAAAATAACCCAGTTTCAGTCATTGAGATTGGGCTCTGAAAAATGTTATTTATTTTAAAATCTCTCATTTGTGCATACTAGCCTAGAGCAAACTTTAAAAGAGAAAACACTTTTTGTCAGGTTTTTGGTGTTTAGCCCTCTTAGGGCTGATTCAGCACCATGAGAATTATTTTCTCACTTTTTTTTATGAGAAAACTATTTTTCTCATGATTTTTTTCCTCGGTGCAATTCAGCACCATACTTAGCTGTGCAATTTGTTTTTACATTTGCACAGCTAACTATGATGCTGAACTGCACAGCAAAAATAGGTTGAAAAATGATCACAGCGCTTAATCAGCCCTATGTAAAATAAACATTTGTGTTAGGGCTGTGTCGCCGTACCTGTGATCAGCATGCTGTTTCCAAGTTTCTTATATGCTTGCGGTTCTGTGTTACTAAAGTTGTTGTTGCTTACCTGGCCTTGAGTATAGCCTTTGTATAGCCTACAAATCCCATGAGCCTTCCACTCAAGGATGAGCTCAGCAGCAGCTCCCCTCCTCCATCAAAGCAGAGCCAAATCTGGTACCAGCAATGAGATGAACCCCTCCCCAGGTGGGAACACTGCAGACAACCCATTAGCTCATCTGAAGAGGCTGAATTATAGCAGGAGGGGTTAAACATGTGAGCTCATGAGTGTGGAGCACCATCTCTGCCTAGGCCAATCAGATGACTAGAGTCACAAAATCCCTGTTCTGTACACCAAATTGGGGATGTAGGCAGTGGGCTTGTCATGTCTCCCGGCAAGATTGAGATCAGCCAATTGGCTATGTAAAATTTGCTGGTTGGGCATGGCTACAGTGGTGAAAAAGCTGTTATTTTCAAGCCAGTAGCATGCCCCCAGGACCTCATGTGGGGGCAGAGTTTTTGGTCCACTTTAAAATTGCCCTTGAAAATGGATTTACTCTTTATTGTCTTAATCTGCTCTTCCATTTCATATGGGGGTCTCTACTGCCAAAAACGTCAGGACAAAATTAAATTGTGTGTCATCAGGGTTCACGCAAGTAGTGGCAATGGAATGATATATTTCATTAACATTGAAAGCATACGAATATAGTAATCAGCTTGTGGTGCCCACGTTGCCATTTTTCTTTATTGCATGGCACGGCCTGCTTCGGTATTCATAACAGTTGGGTTATTCCGCCACAAGGTGGCGCAGTGGTACTGCAGAAAGCTGTGGCATCTCCCGGCCCCCTATAAAAACGGGATTAACCATAGAGTTCCCAGTGTTTCCTCTGCAGTGAAACTGCGAAGTTAGAAGATGTCTCTCTCTCTTGCGCAGGTGAGCGGGGCAACCAAGCCTGCGGCCCTGCAAGTCTATTTCCACCCGTTTCTGGACCCTCACTGCCTCCTAGCTTTGGCTGGCAGATCGGGTGAGGGTAGAAGAGCACTAGGGTCAAGTGCTCCTGGAGCGCTGCTCCAAGCCACAGACCCTGTTCCACAAAGGGTAGCCGGCCATAGGCTTTATGGTGAGCCTACGTCCTGCCTCTGAAGGGGTGAGTGTTTTGGGGACTGTGTCCCCTTATTTTCCTTCAGGGGTCCCATCCCCCCCTTCCTGGCCTGGATACTCGCCGCTGCCTTCTCGTCTCTCTCTCTCTCTCCCCCCTCCCCCTCTCTGACTTTGTTCGGGGGGGGGCAGGTGGTAGCGGCGAGTGGTGTTAGTTGTGGTGTTTTGATGTTTACAGTGTGTTATTATAAGTATGTCACAAACCCCACTTCAAGACATTCATTACACTTGGGTATACTGACCTTTAGATGGCGATCTTGCAGAGATGATGATAAAAAAAGGTCAGACCCTCCCGGACCAGAAATACCTGGGACCTCCCTCTCATTCCCCAGTTTTCCATCTCTGCAGAGGTGAGCAAGTCAGAAGATGATGTCTCCTCCTTGCAGGTAGCCGGGATGACTCCCGGCCACTTTTTATTCTTCTATTTCTGCCCGGATCCCTTCTCTTAAGTTACTTGCCTCCCAGCCTAGGCTGCTGGTCCGGGCAAAGGTAGTTGGCACCCCTGGTGCTTAGGAGCCGTGAGACCCCATAACAAGGGGTAGGCGGCTATCCGGGTTGGTGATCCCGGGTCCCTTTGGGGATTCATTCTTTCTTTATTAGTGTGTGTGTGTGTGTTGGTGCTTAACTGAGTGTGTGTGTTTTTTTGACTGGTGCCGGCAGGACGCCTGCCTCCGGCATGTGGTAAATGGCGCCTGTGGGCGCCCATGAGGCGCTTCTCCTCCTTGGGGCTGGGGGGGACGGGGCCAAGCGCTGGCTCGCGCGCCTACGGCCCGCCCCCCGGGCTGCGGGCGCTGTGTGTTAGGTCCCGGCTATGGGGGAGGGGTGGGGCCGGGCGCGACTCGCGAACCGCGCGGCCCGCCTTCCCTCCTCCTCTGCTCTCCTTGTGTCCCCACGGTTCCTCTTGCCTGCGTGCGGTAATCAGGTGGGGCGAAGGTCTGGTGAGTGGCCTGTGGCCATCAGATTTTCTATCGTTAACTCCTTATGGACATTGCCAGCATAGTCTGAGTGTGTGTGTTTTTTTGTGTGTTCCAGGTGGACCATTGACACTATTAAAGGGGGACTCTCCCGGTCCTAAGGTCCCTGGTTAAATTTAGTGGCTTAACATTCCTCCCACTCGGGACTTAAAGGGGCATCCCGGGTTGCATTACTGCGTAATTCCCTCGGAGCATTGTACACACACACATATATATATATATATATATATATATCCATTTTAAAATATCCATTTTAAAAATACCACCGTATGGAGGCATCCCCGGATACTGGGCTTGTGCCCCCCTCGGGGCAATCCAGGCTGTTTTTGGGGTGTGGGGTATCCCTTTTGGGGGATGATGTATTTCTTTGTGTACCCTGTGTAGCCTGTGCGTCGTTAAACCCCCTGTCAGCTCAAGGGTTACTTTCGGCGGTTCAATGCCTGCTGGAGTCAGGGGTCATTTGTTCGGTGCCCCATCAAGAACAGGGTCAGGGGTACTATTCCTATCTCTTCACGGTCCCCAAAAAGGACGACTTTCTGAGGCCCATTCTGGACTTGAAGGGCCTCAACAAGTTTGTCAGATTCAAACATTTTCGCATGGAGACGCTACGCTCTGCTGTCGGTACCCTTCGCCCGGGCGACTTCATGACCACCGTGGACATCAAGGATGCTTATCTTCATGTGCCTATCTTCCCAGGTCATCAGAGATTTCTGAGGTTCGTGCTGGAGAATCAGCATTACCAGTTTGTGGCCTTACCATTCGGTATCACCTCGGCGCCTCGGGTGTTCACCAAGGTGCTGGCAGGAGTGATGGCTCTGCTACGAACCCGGGGCATTCGCATCCTTCCCTACCTTCCCTACCTCATTGTGGCTCAGTCCTTTCATCAGGCTGAACAGGACACCCAGGTGGTGATCTCCACTCTGGAGTCCTTCAGCTGGGTGATCAATTTTCACAAGTCTTCACTGTCCCCGTCCTTGGTGAGATCCTTTCTGGGCATGACACTGGATACCTCTCAGGTCAAGGTGTTCCTTCCTCAGCAGAAGGTGGAGGGCCTTCAGAAGCAGGCACTGGCTCTGCTCTTGTGTCCTCATCCTTCCATCCGTCTGGGGATGCAGTTGGTGGGCCTGATGGTGTCCTGCTTCGAGGCGGTCCTCTTTGCTCAGTTTCACATGAGACCTCTTCAGTTGCACCGCTTGTCAGTTTGGGATCGGACCCTGTGTCCCTGGATCAGGAATTTTCTCTGTCTCTGGACTCAAGGAATCTTTTGGTGGGCAGGACCTTCCTGCCCCGTGCTGGGAGACTGTCACCATAGATGCCAGTCTGACGGGCTGGGGGGGCTTTTTCGAAGTGCCTACAGTTCCAGGGTCGTTGGGGCCCCCAGGAGGCCCATGCTCCCATCAATGTCCTGGAACTGAGGGAGATCAGGTTGGTTCTTTCCCACCTGACCACACACCTTCGGGGTCGGGCTGTTCAGATCCGCTCAGACAACCAGACGGCAGTTGCCTACATCAACCATCAGGGAGGGACTCGGAGCAAGCAAGCTTTCAAGGAAGTGTCTCTGATACTGTCGTGGGCGGAACAGAATGTCCCCTGCATCCCAGCGGTATACATTCCGGGGGTGGAGAACCAGGTGGCAGACTCCCTGAGCAGGGGGACTTCTCGTCTGGAGGAATGGTCCCTCAACTACCAGGTGTTCCTCTCCCTGTGTCACCGCTGGGGTCAGCCAGATGTGGACCTGTTTGCGTCCCATCACAATCACAAACTTCCCAGGTTTGTCTCCCTGTCACAGGATCCTCTGGCCTTCGCCATGGATGCACTGGTAATATCTTGGACGGAGTTTCGGCTCCCCTGTGTGTTCCCTCCTTCCCTCTACTGGGCAGGGTCAAGCGCAAGATTGCCCAGGAGGGGGTGTCAGCCATCCTGGTGGCCCCCTGTTGGCCAAGAAGGGTGTGGTTCGCAGGCGTCGTGCAGTTGGCAGCAGACCAGTACGTCTTGCCCAGGGATCCAGATCTTCTCACTCAGGGACAGCTACGCCATCCCAATTTGCAAACGCTGGCTTTAACGGCTTGGCTGCTGAAACCTACATCTTGACAGAGAAGAGGTTGCCTGCCCCTGTTGTGGATACCATGATTCGGGCTAGGAAGACGTCCTCGTCCTTTATCTATTACAGGGTCTGGCATGCTTATATTGCCTGGTGTGAGTCCAGGTCTCTTCCCTGTCAGGATTTTTCCATTCCCAAGATTCTGGAATTTTTGCAACATGGTTTGGATTCTGGCCTTCAACTAAGTACCCTCAAAGGCCATGTTTCAGCTCTGGCAACCACCGGTTGGTTAAAACTTTTTCCCAGGGTGTTACTCATGTGCGTCCACCCCGTAAGCCTTTGCTACCAGTCTGGGATTTGAATCTGGTGTTGTCTGCTCTGCAAGGGCCTCCCTTTGAGCCTATCCGTGAAGCTACCTTGTCTATTTTGACTCTTAAGGTAGCCTTTCTGGTGGCTATCACTTCTGTAAGGCGAGTTTCTGAGCTAGCGGCACTTTCCATCCAACCTCCTTTTTTTGAGAGACATCAGGATAAGGTGGTGTTCCTGCCAAAGGTTGTGTCTGCCTTTCATCTTAATCAGGACATTGTCTTGCCTTCATTGTGTCCCAATCCTGCTAATTCCAAGGAGCGGACTCTGCATTCTCTGGATGTGGTCAGGGCTCTGAAGTTTTATTTGGTCGCCACTGAGCCTTTCAGGAAGTCTGATGCTCTTTTTGTTCTCACTCCTGGACCTAGAAAGGGTTTGCCTCCGGCTAAATCCACTATCAGCAAGTGGATCCATCAGGCGGTGGTTCAAGCCTATTCTGCTAAGGGGAAGAAACCTCCCTTTACAATTACTGCTCATTCCACTCGTGCTATTGTTGCCTCTTGGGCTTTTCAGCACCAAGCTTCTGTTGAAAAAGTTTGCAAGGCCGCTACTTTGCCTTCTGTTCATACTTTTTCAAAGTTTTACAAGGTTGATGTTAAGGCCTCAGCGGATGCTGCTTTTGGCCGCAAGGTGCTTCAGGCGGTAGTGACTTGAACTGCTGGCTGTTACTCATTGGGGATCCCCCCCGGTTTTGGACACTGGTTTTGGATGTCCCAACTGTTATGAATACCAAAGCAGGCCGTGCCATGCAATATAGAAAAAAGCAATTCTGTGAGTACTCACCTGTAGAATTGTTTTTGTTCTTGCATGGCACGGCCTGCTTCGACCCACCATTGTTATCGTTATTCTTGGTTGCCTCTTTATGGTGATTGTTCCAAGTTAATTGGTTTTTTTTTTACCTTTTTTAAATTTTTTACCTCTATTCTCTTCTTGTCTCACTGCTTGTCTACACTGGGAACTCTATGGTTAATCCCGTTTTCATAGGGGGCCGGGAGATGCCACAGCTTTCTGCAGTACCACTGCGCCACCTTGTGACGGAATAACCCAACTGTTATGAATACCAAAGCAGGCCGTGACAAAAACAATTCTACAGGTGAGTACTCACAGAATTGCTTTTTCTTTACACGTTATTATTAGGTACCACATGATGGCTACCAGTGATGGCATGGGCCATAGAAGCAATGCTGGATCATTGAAGGAGTAAGTTTTTTCGTGGCCTACTACAACTGCTGGCAACAGAGAATCCTTAGTTATAATAAGCCCCTCAAACAATTTTTTCTTAATTTTGTGTTTTTCTGATCCTGGTTATTGCTTTCCTTAGTGGCCAAAATCAGACTATGCTTTGCCCCATAATAGGTAAACTTTGGGAGGGTTGCACAATGGAAAATATGTGAGAAATGAAACAGTTAAATTCACAAGTATATTCTAGATATGCAGGGAACGTATTATTACTTTAAAGTGAACCCAGGATTTTCCTTATTCCAGGTGTCTGTCTGTGCCACTGGGGCATTCTAAATTCCAGCCAGTTGCCCATAATACATATCTTTCTGGTGATCCTACAACACAAGTGTGGCTCTGCTCCAAGTAGCTTTTTTGGCTGTGCATATAAATGAGCAGCTAAAAAGCTGAATGGGAACTTTGCTATTCTTGCATTTAGCAATGGCACCCCCTGCATCCTTCTACAACTGCGAGCGGCTGCACCAGCCATTCAGTTATGCATACAGACTACACAGATGCACAAGATGGTGCCGCTGGCCATGCATCCACCATGGTGTCGCCTGCGAGCTATGTACTACCGGCGACCAGCAGGCTTTCACACAGTTCAACACCCCAAACCAGGGGTTGATACTTATTAGGAGTCTTATAGAATCTAGTCCTGGTTTCATCCCCTTTAATGTGAACTTTTATGTATTTAGCCCAGTGGTCATTGGGCGGGGGCACTAAAGAGCAATATAAAACTGCAGAATAAATAGAAAAATACTAAAATTGATTTTATTATTGAGCTGAAGCTGAAGGTTTTTTTAAATTTTGCCTCCAGTTTCCTTTTATAAAGAATAACACTCCTTCCTAATGCAGTTGTTCATGGTATAGTAGTTTAGACTTCTATTAGAACTTATAGCCAGCAGCTGTACACATGTCCCGTACTCGAGCTCTTGCTTTGCCGGCTGCCTTTCTCCAAGGGAGCGAGTTGTCAGGTAAGGTTTGCAGGCTTTAGTGCACTCAAACGAGGGGGAGGACCCCCACAATCTCGATGCCCCCCTCTGCAGGGGCCCAACACCCATATTTTGTAAAATGGGTGTTGGTCCGCTTCAAAGTTATGAACTAAATGTCTTCCGTTTGCCACTCCCCTAATTTCTAGTTTAAAAAAAAAGGCACAGCCCACTGGAACACGTATCAAAGAGCACTTTCGGAACTGTGAGGGTTTAATGTGTATGGTACCTCATGTAATAACTTTAAGCCATGGCAACGTAAAAAAAAATTATGTTTATATCAGTAATGGAGACTATCTACCAGGCTTTGTAACCCAGCCTCAGGAGGCAAAAGCCAGAACAGTGAGGGAAGGCTGCTATATGGAAATGATTGGCGAGGAGACATTGCTTTTGAGGGCAATGAACTTGGCAAGCCATGTCCATCCAAACAAGCTACCCATCTGGTCCCTCTTACATTATATTAAGAGTGCATCTGGACCCAAGCCCCAGAGTTTCAGCTTTGGGTTGGTCATGTGATGGTCTTCACGACAACTGAAGGTGCTGTGTAAACGCCGAGCACAGAGCCAGATGCTGCTCTTCTTGTGGTGGTTAATTAGATTCCTTTGATAAAAGTGCAACATTCAGGCTGAACTTGTATGTTGCTGACCAACAAGACCTGAGCTTGACCCAGAGGTCAGGGTGTTCGGGCTACACCTGCCATGCCTGGCTTCATGTTATACAAAAGGTCTTTTTACTGTAAAACACGTCATATGGTCCCAATGGTAACATAGCTGCCATTTGAATTTAATGTATGTGGGTTTAAAGTTTGTTGTTCCTTTAGAGTTCATGGGCAATAGAATAAAATTCATAGGTTAACCTCTTGCTTTGTTACTTATGTGTTTTCGCAGTTTAACGTGGCTTATAAAATAAATATCAATATGCTAGTAACTCCTATAGTACAGTGCTAATCTCACAAGTGTATTTTTCAAGCCAGAACCAGAACCGCAGTGATTTTATATTTCTTTTACATACCCCTGGTTTTCAGGTGCTATTTAGTATCCTTTCATCTTGAATAGCTCTCTGCCCTCATGTCATCCTAAGGCTCTATTCACACCTCTCTGCTTGCACAATGCAAAGGAAAATGCTGCTCATTATTTTTAATGGGCCAGTTCACATATATACGCAGCACATATATGTGAACTGGCCCATAAAAACAATGAGCAGCTTTTTGCATTGCACTGTTACTGCGTTTCCTAGCGTGCAGCGCAAGCAGAGAGGTGTGAATAGAGCTTACATCACATATAAGTGACCCATTTTAACTTGGCTTAGGCACTTTAGGGTCTGTGCCTAGGGCAGCAGGTTGCAGCAACCGTCTGGTTGACAGGATTTTTGATTTTTCAAAAAGAGCCCTCAGCACATTGTAGCACATGAGCTACTTGCTGTTTCTCGAACTAATTATTAGTGAGTCTGATCATACAACCTAATATTTTTATAGCACTGGTTTATTCCTCCTATTCCTTAGCTCACTCCACCAAACCTCTTGGAACTTCTCTTGCTTGATGTTATTTACCCATTCGTAAAATTCAAACCTCACCTGTAGAACTGCTCAATCATAACACCTAATCAGGTGCAGGGAATCCTGTTGAAAAGGCTCTCCAAACTCAGTGCATAGGTATCCAAAATAAATCCTAGAAACTTCTCCAAAAGCCACCAAGCCACTCCAAATCTTTTGTTGCCCCTTTGTGACTTAATTCTCTAGCTTATTTGTTGATCTAGGATGTAAAGCCTAATATCATTCAAGCTGCCTCCATCAGGTCTGTTTTATCTATGAACATATAAAGCTACTGTTCATTGAACGAGCGAAAAAACGTACGTCTCATATGCTAGTGGACAATTTGCATTTGGACATGGACCGCTCTAATGCACTCCACTTCCTATTTGTGGTTGATTTCTGTTTCCACATGTCAACGGTCAGGCAACGAACAAGAAAATTTTTGTCAAAACAAAAGACAAAACTATATGTCGCTTGGCAGATGAACAAACTCTCTTTTATCGCTTGATCGCAGGGGGCATTTCCACTGATTCATTCTGGTCTATTTGTGGTCAATTTCTTTATTTGCAAATTGATTAATGGAAATTAACCTTTAAAATGCAATATCGATGTTGGTTCTCCTTTCATCATATGCAAATTTGTGATTTCCGTTTTGAAGTAGACCATTTTATATACTATTATTGTGGGAAAAAAATATTATATGCAATACTATTACCTATAGGTATAATACTAGTTATATACAATTATAATGCAATTTATACATGACAACATTAGGTTATCAAAATCTATTTCAATGTAATTGAATAGAGAACTATCATGTTCATCTGCTGGCAACCCCAATACACCTAGCTGTATTATTTTTATTCAGTAAAATGTATAATGGCACAGATGGCGGAAGATATGGGGGTGGGTATATGAAGAAATATCTGACCTGAAGGAAGCCTGATTGCCCTCTACTACAAAGAGAATGTTTTGTCAAGATGCTGTAAAGGGAGAAAAGATACAATTAGGAACAAGAGACGTGGATTATGCCAGGCAGAAAAATGAATGAAGGCTGGGACACGCTGGATGTGCGAGTGTGAAAATTAGGTGAAACGGGTGAGAAAAGGGTCAGATTGCACATGTAGAGAGACACAGGGATCCATGAAATGGATGGAAGAGAGTCACAGCCTGTACTAAACAGGGTGATAATTTAATGCACCGGCAAGTGGATTACACTGGAAAAGTGATAATAGTCTAAATTACCTTTACAAAAAGAAATGTTCCAGTGCAGTCAGCAGGTAGGAAAAATAATATTTTCAGCAAGAGAAATGTAATATCTGATGTAAGGATACACAAATAGTGGATTTTGTCTCTCCGCCCTATGAATGATACATCAGACTGCTTAGAAAACACACCAGGGAGCAGATGAAAGCAGCAGACCTCTCTTTGAGGATTTTCATATGGCCAAGAGCGGGTTAAATGGTTGTGAATTCTCTTTTTTGCTTTGTGGAGCAGGAATAGGAATTTGACTTTAAATAGGACAGGTCACAGGAAACCATGACCCCCACCCCCACTGTTACAGCAGTGAAAGCGGGCTCCTGCAATGCAACCAGAGGTGTGAAGATACCACATTCTATAGGCACATTGTGTCTGTCAAGAGCAAGGCAGAAAACGGGACTTATACTGTATTCATACCAATTACCATACAACATGCTAATAGATATTAAGATTATTTTTTTAATGTCATCTTTAATTGCATAGTTTAAAGTAAATAAAGAGAAAGTCCACTAAAAAAATGTAAATAGTAAAATGTCCTGAAGAAAATGCAGCTCAATTAGGCCTGATCTCAAAGGTTCAGAGACCTAGGTACACGAAAACACAGGGCTGTTGCTAAGCCCACAGAAGCAAATGTAAAGTTCATTCATAAAGCTTTTAGCACCAGTGCTGGAAATATAAAACGTAACTTTTACTGTAACAGGGGATAACAGGTAAGTCCAGGCTGCTTGATAAAAGGTTTTTTTTCCCTGAAATGCATCGCTGCCTGGCTTGGGGAATGGGACGGTCGGTCCCTTTGTAAGATGATGTTATTACAGTAAAAGTAAGTTTTATATTTGGAGCACTGGTGCTGAAAGCTTTATGGATAAACTTTGCATCCAGCAAAAAATTACTGGACTCACTGTTTAATATGCATCCGCACGACAGCCATGTAAACTGGAGAATAAGATTGCCCGATGCCAGGGCAAGTTCCAGGAAAAATCAGTGTGGAAAGGAAAAAATGCTGCCCCTCCTCACCTTTCCTATAGTGCTGCTGCTGTACCATACAGGTATGGCCCATGCTGAGGCTCTACCTTAGCAGCAGGCATGACTGAGTACATAATGGAGTGATGGAGGGGGGGGGGGCCCTGTCTTATCTCCTGCACCTCCACCAACAGTGGCACTGACCCAACTGCTGGAATAAAGGTGCCCCCAATGGCTTTGACACCCGGGGTGATTGCTCTGATCGCACTCCCCTAGAAACAGCCCTGCCCGATATTCCTCTCTTCTGAGATCATTCCACAGCTGCCTTAGACCAGCCTATCAGACTCACATGGCCAGTGGTTGCACAGTAATGTGTACAGCCACCTGATAGACTGCGGTCACATGGGACGTGGAACCTGGAAAGAGGTGAATATTGGTCAGCTCCTTTCTCAAGGTTATTGTGCACTGAGCAAACTGATCTGAGTCGCCTTGCTGCCACATATTAAAGCGGTCCCACGCCCATTTCCATTTGGGGCAAAACAGCTTATTGCTATTACAGTTCTGCTGATGTGTATAGATGCTTTTTTCCAGCATGCATTGCTTTGACCAGATATTTGATAGTACATTTTAATCCTCATGGGACTTTTGTAATAGACTGTATATGTATCCACTCTTATTGCCATTTAGTTTGTTTTGAGGGTTTTTAATTGACTTTTTTCGTGAGCTAGAAAAGAAAGAATGAAAGTTGTATATCAGTACATCACTTCCAAACTAACACCCACCACAGATGAATATGACTCAACGTGCACCAGTGTTAGAATTGTAATCTTTTTTTATATCCTTCTTAAAGCAATTTGAAAGTCCTTTTTGGATTGCTAGTATTTAAAAAAAAACCTTTTTCAGGTTTTTGGTGTTGTGCCATATTGTTTTTCTTTTGAAATGTCAAAACATATATTTGTGATAGGATTGTGCTCCTAGACCTTTGATTGACTTATCAGCACACTGTTTCCTGATTTTTTTTTTTACTCTGTGTTGCTTAAGTTGAAGCAATTTTCCTGCCCTTGAATAAAGCCCTTACTAGAGTTTCTGACTACAAAGCCCAGAAACCTTCCACTGTAACCAGCGATCTTATCAACAGTTTTGGGTAAATCAAGCAGCTGTAATGACCTCTCTAGGTGAGTAACCCTTTAGGTACTGGAACACAAGATTGTGATCCCTTATTTGAAGAGGTTAAATTAGAGCAGACACGGTTAAACCTGCTGTCTCTGCTTCAGCCAGTCTGATAATTATGAAGTGAATGCCAGGAAGTCCCTGTTCTGTACACTAAACACACCACTTTGGTGTACATTGCTAACATAAACACACTATAGCTAGAGAAACCTATTGTATTTTGTAAACCAGAGTTGCAAATGGATAAACAAAATTACATTGAAAGTGGATTTACTCTTTAAAGCAAGGCTTGGCGATCTCAGATTACCAGCATGCTCCAATTCAAAAGGCAGCTCAATTTCGGGATATACTTTGGGCTTACTTCTGAGTGCTGCAGAGTCTTCAATTGCAGAAGCATGCGGCATCATTGCCCCCTTTCTTGTGCCTCTCAAGGTAAACAAGGCAAAGCATCAGGTTCTCCAGGCTTCCACCTTTGCAGCTGCCTTGAAATCTTGGAAGTAAGGTTAAAGCGGACCAACAGTCAAAAATTACGTAAACCAGACCAACACAACAAACAAAGCTTATATGCATCCCTCCCCAAAGTAATTTAGATTGCTGCACATAAAAAATATTTTGCCTTTTTCCAAATCTTGCTGTAGTAAATTTTAAAAACAAAATGGCAGTTTATGGATGTGCAGGCCTCCTGCAAACATAAAGTGCTGCTGGTCTTCCTGTTACTGTGCATTGTCACTTATGTCGGTTGAATCCAGGCAGAAGCCTGGCTAAGATGCTGGCAGAGGAAGCTCCAAAATTTTACATACAAGCAATCCAAAAGTCTACAGTGATTTTTATATCGATTTAAAGTGGACCACAACCCAACCTTAAGTATGAAAGAGAGAATCTGGGTGAAATCCTTCCCTTAGGGACATTCTGGGGGTTCAGTGCATTGTGCAACCCACTAGTTTCCCAGTATACTCGCCTTGTTCCCACTGTGCTTGTGCAGGCCTTTGGTGACATCCCCACAGCAGCAGAGTGAAAAAAAAAAACAAAGCAAACGTGCTAGTCTATTCATTGGTAGACCTTTAACCCTTTCGCTGCCAGCCTACCTGCAGCTTTTGTCACCCTCTGTTGCCAGACCATGTTTCACTATTTTGCGCTACACATGTTCAACTATGATTTTTGAAAGGATTTCCAGGGATTTCCCAGGAAAATTATATATTGTTTTTTTTTCAACAGAGTCTGGGTTTTAACATGAAATGTCTTGTTTGGCCTTTTTTTAGTGTATTGTCAATACTTTTTGGTGAAATATGTGCAAAAAATTAAATAAAATCTATTTTTGCAATTTGTAGTGTTTTTTTGTAATAAAAAATGTAAGTTTGTCAATAACATTTTTTTGCGTGCGAAACCCCAATTTCTCCCAGTCACAGCGGTACCACATATGTATTGGTAGATACCCTTTCCTGACCAGGAGACTCCCTCAAACTGAAACAGAGCTTTAGGAGATTTTCAGATAAAATACAACTGCGCTATGCACACCTTGCAGTTTTTCCAGAAAAACAACCCTTTACATTTGAAATACCCCCCACAAACTATAAATTCTCTGGAAGTACACGCCTCAAGCTTTCTAGGTGTACCAATCTGGTTTATGTGGGCTTTGTTTTCTGGAAGTAATCCCTCAATGTATTCTTTGGTTGCACAAATTTTCCCTAAAAAAGAATAAAAAGGAAGAATCAAGCCACATTTTCCTAAAAAAAAACTATATGCAAACAAGAAAAAACAAGTAAAATCTCAAAAAGCAACATGCCCCGAACAGAACGATACCCAACATGCATAGGTACTGTCAAGGGAAGAGTTGGAAACACCACAAAGTAAAGCATGCGCATAACAATAATTTTACTTGAAAATTTCAGCTCTGCAGACAAAGTGCGCACCTTGCAATTTTTCAACCAAACAACCCTTTACATTTGGAATACCCCCAACAAACCATATATTCCCTTAAAAATACACATGTTAAGCTTTCTAAGAGTACCCAGCTTGTTGTAGTAGGCTCAACTTTCTGGAAGTAATCCCTCAAACAATTCTTAGGTTGCACAGGGTTTCTCTAAAAAAATGAATAAAAAAAATGAATAAATAACATGTTTTCCTAAAATATAAAACAAACAAGAAAAAACAAGCTAAATCTGAAAGCGCAAGGTCAGCCGAGCAGAACAATACCCAACATGCATAGGTACTATTAACGCTTTTAAATGCCAGCCTACTTGAAGTTTTGTCACCCTCTGTTGACAGGTAATTTTTCCCCATTTTGCGCCATGTTTAACCATGATTTTTGCCGGAATTTTCAGGAATATATATATATATATATATATATATATATATATATATATATATATATATATATTTTGCAGCATAGTTTAGGCTTTAACATGAAATGTCTTGTTTGTAATTTTTCTACTGTTTTTTAAATATTTTTGCGTAAAAAAACAAAAAAATTAATAAAATAATATTTTTTAGACAATTGTCCCCCTTATTTTAAATAAAACATTTACTTTATTAGGGAAAACAAAAATATTGCATGTGAAAGCCCCATTTCTCCTGATTACAACGGTACTACATATGTATCGGTAGCCTCCCCATTCTTGCCCAGGAGACCCCTCAAACTGAAAATAGCACTTTATAACATTTACAAATAAAATACTACTATCCACACTATAAACATAAGGGGGGGGGACATTTTTGGGGGAATTTTAAGGGTTAAAAAACCCTTACAAATCCCCCCAAAAATGATGTGGCCCCCCCCTTACCCATCATAACCAGCCTGGGACCAGCTATGGGGGCTTGTAGGAACAGGGCGAAGGGGCCAGTTTTGGTGGCCCCCCGCCCTGCCGGCTACAAGCTCTGTGGGCTGGGCTCTTCTGCCCCCCCCTGGGCTTTGGAAAGGCAGGTAATTGGGGGTGCCGGGGGTTAATGGCAAGTCACCTGCAAGCCGCAGGTGACTTGCCAGCCCCCAGCCTTCTGAACTGGTAAAGGGGTCTCACAAGGGGTTAAAAGTAAAAAAAAAAAACACACAGACACATGGAGTAATATACTTACCTCCCATCCATCCTGGAGCACTGTGTCCCACGCTGATCAGTCTGGCATCTGCTCTCCTGCTGCTGCTGGAAGCCTTTTATAGCTGCTGGGCGACAGAGCATAAGGGGTTGATTTTAAAAAATGACACAGGGTCCCCCCTCCCCGGGGGGAGGGACCCTGTTTTTTTGGGAATTTTAAGGGTTAGGGTTAGGCTAACCCTAACCCTTAAAAATCCCCCAAAAATGGGGTCCCCCCTCCCAGGGGGGCATTTTTGGGGGGAGTTTTAAGGGTTAGGCTAACCCTAACCCTTAAAAATCAAAAAAAAATTACATAGGGTCCCCCCTCCCAGGGGGGGTCATTTTTGGGGGGAATTTTAAGGGTTAGGCTAACCCTAAGCCTTAAAAATCCCCCCCCCCCCAAAAATGACGTAGGGTCCCCCTTACCCGTCATAACCAGCCTGGGACCAGCTATGGGGGCTTGTAGGAACAGAGTGGAGGGGCCAGCTTTTGTGGCCCCCCACCCTGCAGCCTACAAGCCCACATAGCCTGTTTGGGCCCGAGCTCTTCTGCACCCCCCATGGGCTTTGGGGAGGCAGGTAATTGGGGGTGCGTGGGTTAATGGCAAGTCACCCGCTAGTTGCAGGTGACTTGCCAGCCCCCAGCCTTGTGAACTGGTATAAGGGGTCTCATGGACCCCCTTACCAGTTCACAAAGGGTTAACAGTAAAGAAAAAAAAAAAAACACACCACACAAAAATGTCATTTATTTAAAAAAAAAAAAAAAAAAAAATGTTTTCTTTACTCACCTCACCCAATTGTCAGCTCCTGTGTCGATCAGCTGTCAGATGTTTTCTTTACTCACCTCAACCGATTGTCAGCTCCTGTGTCGATCAGCTGTCAGATGCCCTGGTGATCGCTGGCCTGAGGAGGGGGGGCAGGGGATTAGAGCATCCCCTGCCCCTCCACTGCTCTGCCCAGCGATCACCAGGTCATCTGACAGCTGAGCCGAGGAGAGCCGGGACGACACCTGGGAGTGACGTCATAAGCCCCGCCCCCAAGGGGAGGCAGCGCAGCTTCAGATGAATGTCATTTTTTTTTATTTTTTTTTTTACAGTTAGCAGCAGCCGCTGCCGAAGGGGGGGGGGGGTCACTATTCCGGGGGTTCTCCTGGAGCCATCCGAGCTCCCAGGGGGGGATCGGATGGCACCAAATTAAAGAGGAGTCCCGGACAGATTGATAGAGGGGTCAGGTGAGTATTTTTTTTTTTTTTTTTTTTTTTTTTAGCTAGCAGGGGGGAAAGTCAAGCACGTGACACCTACATGCTTGGCACTTGTGCGTAGGTGTAACGTAGGTGTTACATGCTTGGCAACAAAAGGGTTAAAGGGTAGTATGCACTAGCCAAGCTCATCCAAATATGATCAGGTTTTGTTTTTTCACCTTAAAGATGCCATGGTGAGGAAGACCATACGTAGATGAAAGAATGTAAGGTTTAAATGAGAGAGTAGGTACAGTATCAAAACCTAGGTATAATCTGAAATTCTTATACAGGAAAGGAGAGAAAAGATTTAGAAAATAATTAAATAATACAAAAATTAAAGTTCTTCTGCACCCAAAGTCCTTCCTCCTGCTGAGTGACCGAGAGTAAATACCAGCATTTATTACTGTAAAAGCCAACTCCGAGCAAGACTGTATACATGCAATCAAACCACCAGCACCACCTTTACCTGGGAGTTATAACTTTTCACGAATAACCTTAAATGAAAGCTTTTAGTTATACAGTGGGGTTTATGGTTTATTAGAATTAATTTGATATTTTGTGATAATTATTGTAATTCATTTGGTAGTTTTATTAAACTTACTGGTTATTACTGCAAAACAAACATTATTACTTTTTTTTTTCTTTACAAGCCATGCAATCATCTATTAGGCAGCCTGAATATTCGACATCACTACAAACACGTGGGTAGTATGATCTCACACGTTCACGCTAAAAATATAGTTGCAAAGAACCCGGGTGACCCTTGTTTCTCTTCTTTCTCCCATGGGAGGCTCCTGTCATTAGCTGCTGACTGTGTCCACAGTGTGTCTGCTCATGAGCCAGGCTTCTTTCAAACTCTGTTAGCGACTCAGATGCCTCCTATATGCCTTACTGTGGCCTTTGGATGTTGCAGGCTAGCACTCCTATTCCACCACCAGGGACGTTTTTTTTATCTGAACACATGTGTGCTTACATGGCAGATAAAATCTAATCATATTCGGCACTGTTACCCACCATTAGGGTATTTTGTAATTCGAGGTCAGAACAAAGAGACGCAGAGAACAATAGATGTCACTGTGAAAAACATTGGCATGGGAAATCTTAGCATGATCACAGGCAGCAGTTGCAAAAGGGGGGAATGTGGCATATGCCATGCTGACACAGACACTACATAAAGTATACACAACAAACAGATAATAAAATAAAAAAAGCATTCATGGATACAGGAATAACCATCCCTTTCCTGTGTTGCACTTATATGCGTCTCTCCAGCTATATTCAGCATCAAAACCAAGGTAAGGTGTCATATTTTTGACAACATTATCATTTAGATATATTATTTTAGTGGTAAGAACATCTATTATGTTTTTGGTTGGGTTGTTGACTAAATGTCAAGCAGAGGATTTCTGTTGCCTTGACATTTGTACCATAAGGCTATTTTATGTTTGTAAGTAATAAGTGTTTGTGCTGACAGTTTCCTATGGAAGCAATAGAGCTTGTGTGGAGTGCAATAGCACGTAAATATCACAGCAAAAATGCAGCATGTTGGACATGGCCCCACTGTGATATGAAAGTGCCCATACGTTACTATCGGTAGCACTTTCATAGAAACGTAGAAGATTGACGGCAGAAGGGTCCACTTAAAGCGGACCAAAAGTCAAAAAAAAGAAAGTTTAGTAAATTGCTTTACTAAAGCCCCCATTTGGCAAAAACGAGGGCTCAAATCTATGCCTGAAATAACAGGCCGATTCTTTGCTACAGAACTGCATGGGAGTAGCCATTTTCTCACACACATAAGCATTAAGGGGAGAGCTGTGCCAGCAGCAGACCATCCCAAACTGGCCTCAAGGCCTCAGAAACATGGGCAGTTGTGTACTATGTTATATAATCACTGTTCACTGCGGAATCTGGAATTACCGCACACCATTTAGTCAGTAAATACATATGTATCTTCTAAAATGTTACAGTTCTTTCAGCTGTGCAGTAGAGCAATGAGTCATCACAGCTGATTACTTTTTACTAGAAATAAGGGTGCAATTTACTGAACTTGCTTTTTTTTTTACTTTAGCTCCGCTTTAAAATGTAGCAACTGAGCCGCCAGAAACTCTGGAACTAAACCCTCCAAACTAGATACTATGTTATGCTAATGCTAAAACCTTTCATACTGATTTGGGGGTGATCTCAAGCAGATCATGATCACCCCAAAATCGCTTTGGTGTGAAAGAAGCCCAAGTGCCAACTTTTTATCACCCTTTTACACATAAAGGATTCGGGTTACAGTGTTTTTTGTGAGGCCATACACCTGTTGTAGAAATGTAGCTGTAATTCCTGTCTGCTGTAAGCATTCAGGAAATTCTTCTTACTGAAAAGGCCATGACCCTACATTTTCTGTTGGTGGCCACTTTTCTGTACTTGTAATACACACTGATTTTCTCTGGTAACAAAGCACTATAACTCCACAATGGAGCTACAGAAAATAATGCTTTAATGTGGGCATAATGCTCCATACTTTTTCCTTTAATACCCCAAATGCATCTGGAAGTTTTAAATTGGACCCCAATGCCAAAAGGAAGCAAAAGGGAAGAAAAAAACATTACAGGTTCTTTACTTTGTTTTACTTTTTGTCATGTGATTAGCCAAGTTTCCCGCTTCCAGCCCCCCTTAGGATATATCGTTTTTTAAATTAATTACTAAGGTGTGCAGAAAATGTGATGAAGAACAGTTTTTCCTTTCTGTCCTGAGTGCTAGTTTGCCTAGAAACCTGCATGCAGCCACCTGGAGCAGAAAAAAACATATCATGCTAAGTCAGAAATCATGCTTCTCTACCTGATTTGTTTAATGAATAATTGGCTATAATACTATGGGGTTGTATTTTAGGGGTTGGCTAAGCCCATTCAGCACAGCAAGATATTTTGGGCATTTGTATAATTCCAACTTTATAGAAACAGTTTGAGAAAAGACTATTTCTGTTCCAGCATGACTGATCTCCAATGCACAAAGCAACGTACACAGTTTGGTGTGGAAAAACCTGTCCAGTTTACAGAGAGTCCTGATCTTAATCTCTCTAAAAACCTTTGGGGGAAAACTAGAACAGGGATTGTGTGTTTCTAGAGGAGTGGAAACAGTTCTAGCTGCAGAGGGGAATAACCATAGACCATATTTTTCACCATATAAGACGCACCTAGGATTTGGAGCACGAAAATAAGAAAGAAAAATATATTCTGAACCAACTGTTGTGCTAAAACACCTTCCCCCCAAGGACCAAATAACAGGCAAGGTGCAGAATCCCCAATTACAGGCAGTGTGGCATTTTCCCCCTTCCCACTGCCCATATAGGCAGTGTGGCATTTTCCCCTCCTATTCCCCATAAGCAATGTAGCATTTCCTGCTCCCATTTCCTTCCCCCATTACCATAGGCAGTGGGGCATACCCCCATCCCATTCCCCATGTAGGCAGTGTGGCGTTTCCCCTTCCCATTCCCTATGTAGGCAGTGCAGCATTCACATCATCCCATTCACCTAGTAAGTGTGGGATTCCCTCATCCCATTCCCGTAGGCAGTGTGGCATTACCTCCATTCCTATAGGCATTGTGGCATTCCCTTCCCATCCCATTCCCCATATAGGCAGTGTGGCATTTCCCCCATCCCATTCCCATAGGCAGTGCGGCATTCATCTCATCCTATTCACCTAGAAAGTGTGGCATTCCCTCATCCCATTCCCATAGGCAGTGTGGAATTACCCCCATCCTATTCTTATAGGCATTGTGGCATTCCCTTCCCATTCCCCATATAGGCAGTGTTGCATCCCCCCCATCCCATTCCCATAGGCAGTGTGGCATTCTCCCCATCCCAGTGTGCAGGGTAACTGATGGTCTCATGAGATGAATGTAAAGACGAATGCAGTGGATCAGTTACCCTGCACACTGGAATGCAGGGTAACTGATCCACTGCATTCGTCTTTACATTCATCTCATAAGACTCTCCCACGCCCCCCCCCCCCCCGCCCACACTTTTTGGGGAATAAAAGTGCATCTTATGTGGCAAAAAATACATTAAATTCCTTAGGCTTTGGATTGGGATTTTAACCTTAGTAAGATGCCCTACTTTCTGTAGAACCACAGACGTGATTTCTCCTCAAAAGAACTTAAGAAATTAGCAACTATGCTCACTGTATCAGCTACCTATGCACCACTACAAGAGCTGAAAAGTTCCTCCCTGTTAGGGATACAGCATTACGTAATATACTGGCAAGTACTTCTGTAAAGTGGAGGCCAAAAACTATCCCACAATGCCCTAGAGTATTTGCACCAAACCGGAACATAATGTGTTTACATTCACCAAAAACATGTATAGATATATACATAGATATAGATACTATACATACTCAAAAACTGGACATTTAAAACAAAGTACTGGAGCTCCATATACAGTCACATTATAAATTGTCCTAGTCAGAATAAACCCTACAGAAAAAAAAACTATATAAAAGTGCTCAACAGTTCTAGCATAACTATGTATAGCACCAATATATTGTACAGTATATCTTCCAAAAGGAGTTAATTTTCTTAGCAGGGGACCGGCACTGTTTTTAGTGCATATTCCTAATTTCGTTTTTTTTCTATTCCCTTGTTCACACACTGGGACATTGTGGGACAGCTTTGGAACCCCATCCAGGCTTTATAGTTAATTTGCAAAACAGGTATGAATTTATTTAATTGTTATTGATTGGACTGCCAAACACTGGTAGATTATGTAGGGCTATTGAAATTCAGAACACTTGCAGATAATCTAGATAGGACATCATCGGGAGTAATTGTATGCCTCTGGCAGGTAGGAAAATTAAATGTACCATGTTTACTGGGAGTTAATAATGCATAGGGTGATCATTTGTTTTAATTTTTAGGACAACATATACATTTTGTAGTATATTGGGCAGGCCTTAATCTTGGTTGTACATTCACATCTTCACATTCAAATTACTTTCAATCATCCCAGTATTGGTGAGCCTTACATGTAAGCATAACGCCTAATGGGTGGGCCCAGATCATCTTTCTGAACATTTACTGCAGTTAGTTTTGGCATGGAGCTACACATTCCCTGTGTTGATTTTGTGCTCGTAATTTTGCATCTTCCTCGACTTTCATTAGACCTGTTCTTTATTAGACGTCTCCCATTGCTCCCCTGTGGCCAGTATCTTTTATTACGAATTTACGTTCTCTACTGTTATGCCAGCCACAGCTGCTGAATGATTAGCATCAAATCATTAGATTTCATCCCAAGGTACTGGTAGTGTTTTGGAAATAATCAAAATTATATATAAAATAATCCATGCTCAGTCACATCATTCCATCAAATTCCACCACCATATCTTTTCAAAATCATTTATTGTTATTTCTTTTTGTATTTTGTGTAGCTTTGTCTAGGATCTACAAAGAAAGTAACTGGATATTGTATATACAATTTTCTTTTAGTATTTATCCTACATATTCCGAACTCGGCAGAATAATAGACATAATCTAGGGGAATACATTATAATAAAGCCTCCCTAAAAACATTTTATTCCAGTCCTTCCTTCTTTAGTTTATTCATTATGTACTTTCTACAGTCTTATATATGTAATGTTGTACTGTGCTGAGAGGCATTTGACCCACCAGTGCAAATGTGCCAGCTAGGTGACCAATGTCACCTAGCTAGGTCCAGCTCCTGCAGGGCAGTGCACTGTGATGGCTGTTACAGTCAACTGAAATAGAACCTTCAGGCTCGCAGGTCATTTGACCTGTGCAGATTTATTGGTGCTGTACAAGGTAGAAATTACAGGGGATTAATGACAACAATGCATATAATACACATGGAAATGTAACTAAACACATAGATGCATGAATACATTAGGGAAAGAGGGCCCTGCCCTGCTAGTTTACAATCTAAAGGGAAGGGGGTGGAGACAAGTGGTTGGTTAAGAAAGATTAAGTACTATGCTCAGTGTTTTGGGGGGGGGGGGGGGGGGCAGGTGTAAGATGGATGGGTTGAATCAGTGCTAAGCTTGTAGTGTGGGGTACTCTGAATAACGGAATAAAACACCCCACTCCAGATAAATAAGAACCAATTTAGAATTTAACGGTTGAATATTAGGCAAAGTATTGAACACAATAGTTGGTGTATATAGCCACTGGATTAAGGCAATAAATTACTGTGTAGTATAATTTCTACTTGAAGAATATGGGGGGGGGTATCTCAAACAAAGGATAAACTTGTGTCTAGGTCACTTTATCATATATGGCTATTTGGATAACTTTAAAACACACTGTATGCTCTGTGTAAAATGTTTAAAATGTAAGATTAACTCTATATAATAAACTTCAGGTAGATGATGCTCTAAATTTATAACTATGCTGTAAATAATTCTTAATTCAGGGATAGGTTGCCCTGAAAGGATAATCAGGGCTCAGAACCGTAACCACACCTTACAACTGGTAAGAATCCAATTTCAATTTATTGATTACATTTAAAATCAAGTTTGTCATTTATGACTTTCTTCCACAGTGCAATATAAATATCTATCACATACTCCTTATGTCAAACAAAGCTCATAGAGAGTTACCAGTACAGTATTTCATCAAATTTTTGAAGAAAAAAGGGGGCAGACATGTATCATGTTTCGCCTTATGCGGCTTCCTCAATGCCCTATACATGTGACAGACAAGCATTGCATGTGATTAGTATTGTTAGTCATAAGTAAATAAGTACATATTTCATATTAATAGTACTATTGTTTTGTTAGTCGGTTAGTTACATACATACAGTTTAAATTCAAGTAAAGATTGAAAAGGAGATATATTGGTACCTGACACTGGTGATGTTAACAACACATGTATGATTTAGATATTCCACAAGGCGAACCGGTGGTGTGCTCTCACCTATTTGTCAGAACCCATGCCAATCAGTTTTGGAACATGCGCATAGTCTTATACTAATCTTATACTGTTTAAGGGCATAAATGTATTACCTGGTTGTGTTATATTCGTTCTTTATAGGGATTCAGTTTCACCCTTGCAGTGGTTCCTGTGTGTAGTGAAAGAGGACCCTGTATATAATGAGAGAGGACATCAGCTAAATGCCTCCATAATAGCTCACTATTTAAAAGGACGCCAATTTCATATGTAGAAGGACGCCCTAGACGATGTCTATGCAGTGCAGATCCGGCTCCATATACGATGAGATTAATTAATATTACAGATACCAATATGACCAGGTGTGAAGTTTGCCACTGGGATGTGTGGCTGCTTCCTTGTTTGAATCATATTACCATTCAAAAATGCCTTTGAGCGTTTGACTTGGCGGCTGCTGAGGCTGTGATGCCCTGTACTACAGGGAGAAACGGCCCCAGGCAAAATGGCGAATCTTCGCCAAAATGGCGCCTTCATTCGAGACATGGAGCTGGACCAGCGGTGGCGGGTAAATATACCGCAGATATACAACAGGTATAGCAATAACAATAGAACCGAGGTGATACATTAGGAGCGCGGAACAGCGTGGAGTACCGCGGGTACAGACCACCTGGAGAGACTATACAATAGGACATCCACTGCGGCTGCTTGATTTTGCCCGCCACCGCGACTGTGCTGCATGGACAAAGATCTTACAATAACAGAGGCAAGTCCCTTTATTCATTTTTACATATGAAACTGGCGTCCTTCTACATATGAAATTGGCGTCCTTTTAAATAGTGAGATATTATGGAGGCATTTAGCTGATGTCCTCTCTCATTATATACAGGGTCCTCTTTCACTACACAAAGGAACCACTGCAAGGGTGAAACTGAATCCCTATAAAGAACGAATATAACACAACCAGGTAATAAATGTATGCCCTTAACCCTTTAAGTGCCAGCCTACCTGGAGTTTTTGTCACACTCTGTTGCCAGACCATTTTGCACTATTTTGCACTCCCCATGTTCAAATGTGATTTTTGAAGGGATTTCCAGGGATTTCCCAGGAAAATGATATATTGTTTTTTTCAGCAGAGTCTGGGCTTTAACATGAAATGTCTTGTTTGTCATTTTTTAGGTGTATTCTCAATATTTTTGGTTAAATATTTGCAAAAAAAAAAAAATGTAAGTTTGTCAATGAAATCTTATTGCGTGTGAAATCCCAATTTCTCCCGGTTACAGCGGTACCACATATGTATAGGTAGACACCCTTTCCTGCCCAGGAGACTCCCCCAAACTGAAACAGCGCTTTAGGAGATTTTCAGATAAAATACAACTATGCTATGCAATATGCGCACCTTGCGGTTTTTCCAGAAAAACAACCCTTTACATTTGAAATACCCCCAACAAACTATATATTCTCTGGAAGTACACACCTCAGGCTTTCTAGGCGTACCAGGCTTGTTGATGTGGCCATAGTTTTCTGGAAGTAATCCCTCAATGGATTCTTTGGTTGCAAAGAGTTTCCCTAAAAAAAGGATAAAAAAGCAGAATCAAAGCCACATTTTCCTAAAAAAACTATATACAAACAAGAAAAAACAAGTTTAATCTGGAAACGCAACATCCCCCGAACAGAACAATACCCAACATGCATAGGTTCTGTCAAGGGAAGAGTTGCCAAACACCCCAAAGTAAAGCATGTGCGTAACGGTAATTTTACTTGAAAATTTCAGCTCTGCAGACAAAGTGCGCACCTTGCGATTTTTCAACCAAAACAACCCTTGACATTTGGAATATCCCCCATAAACCATATATTCCCTGAAAGTACACACGTTAAGCTTTCTAAGGGTACCCAGCTTGTTGTAGTGGGCTCATCTTTCTGGAAGTAATCCCTCAAAGAATTCTTTGTTTGCGCAGGGTTTCCTTAAAAAACTTATAAAAAAGCTGAATAAAAAACACCTTTTCCTAAAATATAAATATGCAAACCAGAAAAAACAAGCTAAGTCTGAAAGCGCAAGGTCCCCCGAACAGAACAATACCCAACATGCATAGGTACTATTAACCCTTTTAATTGCCAGCCTACTTGAGATTTTGTCACCCTCTGTTGACAGGCCATTTTTCCCCATTTTGCGTCATGTTTTGCGCCATGTTTTGCACCATTTTTGCTGGAACTTTCAGGAAAATTATATATATATTTTTTTGCAGCAGAGTTTAGGCTTTAACATGAAATGTCTTGTTTGTAAATTTTTTTTTTTTTTTTACAATATTATTAAGTAAAAATAATAAATAAATAAAAAATGTTTTAAAAAAATTGACTCCTTTATTTTAAATAAAAAATGTATTTTATTAAGGAAAATCATATTGCATGTGAAAGCCCCATTTCTACCGATTAGAACGGTACCACATATTTATCGGTAGCCCCCTGTTCCTGCCCAGGAGACCCCCCTAACTGAAACAAGTATTTTATAACATTCACAAAAAAAATACAACTACCATCCACACTACAAAGGGTTAAATCGAGAAAAAAAATGACATAGGGTCCCCCCTCCCAGGGGAGGGAGACCCCATTTTTTTTTTGATTTTTAAGGGTTAAAAACCCTTAAAAATCAAAAAAAAAATTGACGTGGGGTCCCCCTTACCCACAGTAACCAGCCCGGGACCAGCTATGGGGGCTTGTAGGCACAGAGTGGGGGGGCCAGCTTATGTGGCCCCCCCACCCTGCAGCCTACGAGCCCACATAGCCCATGTGGGCCCGGGCTCTTCTGCCCCCCCCTGGCCTTTGGGGAGGCAGGTAATGGGGGTGCGGGGGGTTAATGGCAAGCCACCCGCTAGCGCAGGTGGCTTGCCATCCCCCCAGCCTTGTGAACTGGTATAGGGGTCATGGACCCCTTACCAGTTCACAAGGGGTTAAATGTAAATAATCACACAGACACAAGCAGAGAAAAAATATTTTATTAATTTTTTATTTTTTTTTTTACACTGTACTCACCTCCCATCCATCCTGGAGCCCTCTGTCCCTCGGCGATCACTGGCTTCTGCTCACTTGCTAGAAGCCTTTTATAGCTGCTGGATGACAGAACACAAAGGGTTAATCAAAAAAAAAAAAATGACATAGGGTCCCCCCTCCCAGGGGGGGGGACCCCATTTTTTTTTTGATTTTTAAGGGTTAAAAACCCTTAAAAATCAAAAAAAAAAAATGACGTGGGGTCCCCCTTACCCACAGTAACCAGCCCGGGACCAGCTATGGGGGCTTGTAGGCACAGAGTGGGGGGGCCAGCTTATGTGGCCCCCCCACCCTGCAGCCTACGAGCCCACATAGCCCATGTGGGCCCGGGCTCTTCTGCCCCCCCCTGGCCTTTGGGGAGGCAGGTAATGGGGGTGCCAGGGGTTAATGGCAAGCCACCCGCTAGCGCAGGTGGCTTCCCATCCCCCCAGCCTTGTGAACTGGTATAGGGGTCATGGACCCCTTACCAGTTCACAAGGGGTTAATAGTAAAAAATCACACAGACACAGAGAAAAAAAAATCTTTATTTTTCTTTTTTTTACACTATACTCACCTCCGATCCGACGTCCCTCGCCGCTGTATGTCCCGCGCCGCTGTCACTGACAGATGCCGGTGGTGATCGGCGCAGGGCGGGTGACAGGCGAGGGGGCTCCGATCGGAGACTCCTCACCTGACATCCGCCCTCCTCCGATCACCACCGGCATCTGACAGAGATGCCGGAGCTCGGAGGGGGTATAGGAGGAGCGGGATGACGTCATCCCGCCCCTCCCACAATGGGCGGAGCTAAGCGGCGGCGGCCATCGCCGCCATTACAAGAGGTGAGGACCCGGAAGAGGGTCCTCACCTGAAGACTGCGCAGCCCAGGGGGGGGGATCGGACCCCCCCCTGGTGAAGAGGAGACCCGGACAGAAGGCTCGGGCGCGGAGGTGAGTAAATGACAGTTTGTTTTTTGTTTTTTTTTACAGCGCCGATGTCAGCGCTGGAAACGGGGGGGGGGGGGCGGCTGGTTTCGGGCCCCCCCCTGAAGACGGAGGACGACGGGGGGGCGATCGGATGCCCCCCCAAGGAAGAGGGGACCCCAAGCTTCACGGGGATACCGGAGGTAAGTGGTTTTTTTTTCTATCTTTTTAACTGTTTGTGGGAAATGCCAGGCACGTAGTTTCTACGTGCTTGGCACTTAACGGTAGGAGAGGCAACCACGTAGAAACTACGTGCTTGGCATTTAAAGGGTTAAACAGTATAAGATTAGTATAAGACTATGCGCATGTTCCAAAACTGATTGGCATGGGTTCTGACAAATAGGTGAGAGCACACCACCGGTTCGCCTTGTGGAATATCTAAATCATACATGTGTTGTTAACATCACCAGTATCAGGTACCAATATATCTCCTTTTCAATCTTTACTTGAATTTAAACTGTATGTATGTAACTAACCGACTAACAAAACAATAGTACTATTAATATGAAATATGTACTTATTTACTTATGACTAACAATACTAATCACATGCAATGCTTGTCTGTCACATGTATAGGGCATTGAGGAAGCCGCATAAGGCAAAACATGATACATGTCTGCCCCCTTTTTTCTTCAAAAATTTGATGAAATACTGTACTGGTAACTCTCTATGAGCTTTGTTTGACATAAGGAGTATGTGATAGATATTTATATTGCACTGTGGAAGAAAGTCATAAATGACAAACTTGATTTTAAATGTAATCAATAAATTGAAATTGGATTCTTAACAGTTGTAAGGTGTGGTTACGGTTCTGAGCCCTGATTATCCTTTCAGGGCAACCTATCCCTGAATTAAGAATTGTTTGCATAAAGGGGCCGGACCGTGTACCAACCACAATAATATGAAGTATTAGGGGTTTTTCATACGGTCGCTACAATTACGAACACATTGAGAGGTTCGAAAGTTGACCTATGCTGTAAATAGTGAGGAGAACTGAGAAAAGTTCACTTATCCTTAGACCAAACGATCTTGGTGGAAAATCTCCTGTTATTGCTGACTAAAATGATGCTGTTTCTTTAAATATTTTCTGGATATTCCTTTCTTCAAGCGGTCATGGCCTCAAAAACTCTCCTAAATAAAATTACCAAGGGCATCCTCCAACTGAGTCCCTTTCTTTGCGCTCAGCGGGAGGCTTCACACAGTGACTAACACACAAAAAAAAAAGCCTTTACACCCCTCACACAGTTCAGCAGTGAGGTAAACTGTGGCCCTATAATTTATGTGGGCTCAGAAACACATACAGACACAGAAGTGCTCCCTTTGACCCAACTCACGGACTCTCATCTCTCAGAGCTGTGCTGTGCCTTTTATAGCCTGCAGAAATGACTGCACCAGCCTCTCTCTCATGTCTGGCCCCGCCCACCCACACACACAGAAGAGTTTTCCAGAACCCTTCTAGCAGAGGTTTGTTATATGTCGTTAACAAGCTTGTCTAAAAGTTGGGTTTTAATGGTGATTTTGAAGGTTTTAGGTGGGTTTTAAGGGCACTTGTGGAAGTTTTAAGGGATAGGGAGTGGTGAATTGTATGAGGGGATGCATTCTAGAGTAGTGGAAAGGAATGTATGAAGACTCAAAAGTGGGAGGAGATGATCAAGGTGTTGAGAACAGGAGGAGATCATGAGCGGAGAGTGCGTCTGGTTTGGTATCTTTGGACTAGTGATGAAATGTATGAGTGGCTTGGCAGTAGGGATTCTTGTAGGTTAGGGTTAGTAATTTGAATTTAATTTTTTGTGATGTGGTAGCCAGGGGAGTGATTGACTGAGAGGTGCAAAAGAAGAAAATCAGGAGGATAGCTAGATGAGGCAGGCAGCAGAGTTGAGGAATGCCTATTGTGGTAAGGTGTATGGGAAAGTAATGAATGGTGTCTATTTTTCCCCTGCTTAGCTCTATCAGGCACGATCCATGCCGGGTTTTCAGGACCCAGTTCACATTCCCCAGTCCTCTACAGGTTTGTTCCCTAATCCCAGGCCTTGCACAGGTGATGAGGCTGATTGCAGGGAAGCCTAAATAAAAGGAGCCGCTGAGGGTTTCAGTTGGCTGGTGAACAGCCTGGAGTAAGGAGCCCAGGCTGTACTGCTCAAGGTGAATAACAGAACTGTATGCAGCTGAAGGACTTTGCTTGTGTCCCTGAATTTGGACTTCTGGATGAGCAGCGTGGGCTTGTATGCCCTGTAACCTGGACTTGTAGTTTGCTGGACTATCAAACCTTGGACTTCACAGAGCTGGTGAAGTAACCACTTGATATACTGCGTTTTGTGCTGCAACCATATCTGACGTAAGAGATCTATTTTTTTTGCTGGTCAATATTTGATTTTTTTCAATAAAACGGCCTTTGCTTTTGAAGAACTGTCGTCCGTGTCACTGCCGTTCGCCCCAATCCCTGACACTATATTTGTGCCAGGCTGTTAGCTGGCAGTCCACAGAGGAGGGTGTAGCAGTAGTCTAGTCTGAAGATGATCAAGGTATGGACCAGAGTTTCAGTAGTTTTTGGTGTAAGTTTACTAATGGGATTGATAAAGATAATGGACTGCATCTAAAGTTTGGTAGGTGCAAACATTACGCTGAAGAACTGATTTATCTGAGGGTTACATTAGTCAGTTTAAAACTTCTAGCCTTCCTTTTTTTTAAGGAATTATTTAGTGGAAACTTTTCCCTACCCAAACCCTACGATATTATTTTTGCTATCCATGTTGTGGTTAAGCATGTTTTCTTGGGTATGAAATGAGATTTGACAGTGTTATGCAGTCTAATAATGAAATACAAAATGCCAAAGAAGTATAAAGCCCTTTTGTCAGTGATTTTAGGAGGTAATCAGGAGATAGATATCCCAGTTTATTTCAAAGAGGAACATCAGACCTTTTCTGATGTTCCTCTCAGATAATCCCTCCCTCATTGGGTTTTGGATGTCAGCGTTATCCTAAACGTTGACATTGTGCTGAATTCCAAGCCCTCCCCACCCTTAGCCATCCCTTAGCCATCATTGAATGATGCAATGATACGGGCATATGCAAGATCTGAGGGATGGCGCAGTGTGTGTCGGGAAACTTTTGGCTTCCAAGATGGTGCTGCCCATGGCATGGGAGATGGCAAGGGAGCAGAGGGTTGCCAAGCGCGACTTGACTGGAGAGGTAAGTTTTTGATAGTTAACTGCTAAATCGGAGGGGCAGGGGGGTCGGGCAAACCATGTTTTGGGAGTATTTATTAACCCCCCCCCCCCCAAGACCAGTAATGTTCCTCTTTAAGGTCTCTTTGTAAAACTGGGTAGTTTTTGTTAAAACAAATCCACAGCCTTCATGTCTGCCATGTAATCACAGAACCCAGCATGTTGGAAATTAGGAAAAAAAAAGTTTACAGTCCACTATGGTGGATTTACAGCAGCTGCCACTCCATAGCTTTCCATTGGGTGCATAGCTATTTGTCTTCCGCATTCCCTTTATTATTCTCTGAATGATGATAGATTTTCCAGGCACAAAACTTTTGTTGATATTTTTTGTTCTTTTTAAAACAATCAATTTAATCTCACAATCGATGTCTCGTGGCATCTTCCATCTCACTAATTTGCGTTGCGCTCCCATCCAGCCAAAGAGTGCTATCACTTTTCCCGCTGTGCCTGAAATAAGTTGCCGTGCAGGCCTTTCATTTGAGTGCTACACAGATTCTCGGAAACATCAGGAAGCTGTAACAACTTTTTAACGAGCTCCAATAAAACAAGCCAAAGGAGATTTACAGAAAAAAAACCTTCACCTTACTTAAGCTTGCATCTTGGAACCCCAGAAATATATGCTCCAACTAATGAGATCATCAAATGCAGCTCAGATATATAAATGAAATAACACAATGTATATTGCCCCCCTTTGAATCAGAACATAAAGGTTTATGCATAGTAAAAGCGAGGATAGTATAACAATTTTTTGTTGTTTTTCTATTATTTTTAATATTGCCATTGTTTTGTTTTGCACGTTTCTCTTGTAAAGTTTTAGAAACTGATAAATATATTTTCTAACAAAATAAAGTTTGAATTCACTCCACTATAGTATATTTTTATTGTATTTTGGTTGAGAGAAATTACATTTTCTAGTTAAGTGTACTGTTGGAATTTACTCGGCCCCATGCAACCTTAGTGTGATGTGAAGATACCTGCTACCATTTTACCATTTGATACCCTTATACCACATCTTTTACAAACAGCCTATCCACCTACCTTCATTTTGCCAAGCAGGGTAATTCCACTTTCAATGGCATTTCCATTATTGTAGTTTTCAGTGTGCTAAGCTTATCTGATATTTTTTTAATATTCTATTTGTTTGCAACTATTTGTTATAAAAGAACATAGTGTTCCATAGCAAAAATGTGTTTACCAAGTACATATCATAGACTTCCTCACTCTAACTTGCTGATGGTCTGGTTAGCTAAGAATAAAGATAAAGATAAAACAAAACAGTGGGAGACTCCCCTAAAATATATGTATGTGTACGTATGTAGGCAGTGCCCTTGAAAAAAAAAAATATATATATATATACGGGGCGCCCAGAAAATGGCACAAAAAAATAAATGCATATGACAGACAAGACTTAATGACACACATCAATTAAAATCGCAATTGCGCTTAAAAAACATATACATATAAATGAGGGCCCCTGCCAGGCCGACCTGGACTCCACACTCTCACCAGCACTCACTCAGCTCACACCAAAGAAATGCTGGCCAGCATATAATGACGGGGCAGAAAATCTATCCTCTATAGGAGCAAAAGGTTGGCACGCATCACAATCAAGGACACAATAAATGCCAGGCTTGTGGTTCTGTCCAGCATATACATGTTTCAGATATTTGTGGCAGGATATTATACTGGTTAAGTGGAGGCTCAGGACATGGAGCACTTAAGAGGCAGTCTTACTTAGGCCAGGCACATGGATTTCTCAATGCTTCAAAGCGCCACAGACCATCCACATTTGAATCATACCCACAATGGGATTCAAACAATACTTGCTGTGCAAGAGTGCAGGTGCTTGTACCTAAACACTCTAAGATGAATGTGCGCTCCCTGTGAAGGACCGGAAAACTCCGCAGACCAAAACAGGTGTTCAAATCACATCCCAGTTATGCATCCATAAAGGCACTTCAGACCGTAATAGGTATGCTATTAAGCGTTGCCGCCAACAGTCTCACCACTCGTGATTAGCCAGTTCCTTCCCGCCGGTACTGTGTCCAAACCAAGAGCTACTTGCAGACGCGGCCATGCTGTGAGCGAGCACGCATGGTGGGTGTGGTCAGGGGCCCCGACCGACAGCTGTTTCGCTCCCGCTCGGGAGCTTCGTCAGGGTGGGAGGGGCTGGCTCCATTGAGTCATCTTTATAGGCGGATCTCACTGATGCAAGGGCCAATTACTTTCCTGCGTTCGCAGCTGCGCAGTGTTCGGGCAGAGGTATTCACTTTTCTCGCATTCCAACTTGTCTCACGTGACCTTACAACGCTTTCTTCCATCTGCGCCTGCGTAGTCCACTTATATATACTGCCCGCAGCTCGCGCATGCGCAGCGAGTCTCATCTCGCCGCCCGCAACTTGCAAACTCCATTTAACTCTTTCAGTGCTGGCCGGCGGCAGGGACTATACCCAGATATACCCATATTTTTTGTGCCATTTTCTATCATTAAAGGTGAGTTTTTTGGCTATATATGTCCGTATGTTATTGGCCAGCCCAGCAATTAACCAGTTGTCGGTATCTGTGTGGGTTGTAAATCTGGTTGGCTAAGGCATGGGTGACTGGTTCAACTAATTCTGCTGAAATTCAACTTCTTCAGATTGGAACGATCACAGTCTTGTGTTAGAGTAGCAAGGGTTAATGGCCAGGTTCTGAGCTGGACAGGTCATTAGGCTGCTTAGACATAGCGAAAGCTGCTAAAGAGTTCGCCTGTTACATTGGAAGAATTGTTGGTCCATGTTTTTTTACTCAAGGCCAGAGTGCCAGTAATATGAAAATCGTGGAAACCGCATGGCTATAAGTAAATCACAGGTATGAGCGCACAATCCTAACACAAATGTTTATTTTAAGGCAGAACACCAAAAACATGCCAAAAAGGGAGTTTTAAAACTCCCCTCAGTCTACACCTGCCACCATCTTCAGTGTTATAGTTCTCCAAACCACAATGACTATTAGCTCACACATACTTTACCTGCATTCATTAGGATCCTTTTCCTTTCACTGCAGCTTGTGGGTCCCCCTTGTTCTTTGGTATTGTTTCCTGTAAGTTTGGCCCTGAAGATTTTTTCCTGCCCCCAATACATTAAACTGGAACAACACCAATTTTATTAAAGTGGACCAACACCCAGGGGTGATCGGCCTGGAAAACTATAAGATTCCCGGGCCGATCACCTCCCACCCCGCGGGACATCCAAGATCGGGATGTCCCGCGGGGTGAAACCCCCCAGAAACCCCAAAAACATCTTACCTGATCCGCCGCCGCCGCCTCCCGTGCGCCCCTCCAGACGTGCGCGCACCCGCGCCGGCCCTCTGTGAATGGCCGGCGGGGGCGCGCGCGCGCCGAGAGTGACGCGCGGGAGGCGGCGGCGGAAACGGCTTGGACGTTCCTGATCCCCGCCTGGAAGTTGGCGGGGATTGGCTGCGGCGTTCACGTGGGAGCGTTGAGAGGTGAGTTTTTTGGGGTTTCTGGGGGGTTTCACACAGCGGGGCACCCCCGATCGGGGTGCCCCGCCGAAGTGGACCAAAACCCAGGATAGTCAAAATCCTGGGTGTTGGTCCACTTTAAGAATGTGTGTTTCGGTTTAAAGCCCTTCAATTGTCCTTTATGTATTTTATAGCCATGGGAAGACAAACTATTTTAGAACCATGGTCTTTCAGACCAGGATTCTTGAAAGGCATCTTAAAGGGAGCAGCTAAAATGGATTAGGATAACATTTTCCAGACATGAGGCCTCATCAATAATTTTTTTTAAATAATGATTAATTTAAGCAGACCTATGCTCTCTGGCACAGAGTCACTGGTTCACATAGACATTAACCTAACCTTACCTACCCCCTCACACACTCGGTGAGCTCCAGCTATAGGGGTACAGAAAATGGCTACACACCCATGTGGCAGATGAACCTACTCGGTAGGAGATATGCTTTAATATTGTTTGCAACAATTTCTTCCCATCAATCTTACAGAGTTCTATGTCTAATTTTTGCCTCCTTAGGATCTGTAACCCTTAAACCGGACCTTCAGCATCATTTAATGAAAAGCCCAAACCCTTAAAAAACTATTCCCCAACATCTAAAATTAACATATTTTAAGTTTTTTGTTGCTTGCTTATTATTCTTTCCTCCGCTAAGCTTCAACTCTGTTCAGGACTCTAGGATAGGGGCACCACCATCTTGCCTCTGAAGCATCACATAATGAGGAGAGGTGAGGGGTGAAAAGAGAAAGGGGAGCAGATTATAGCTGTGCTTTGCACAGACAGAGCAGAGCTGGGGTAAGAAAAAGGACAGCAATCCCAGAATGCAGAGAGGCACAGTCAGAAGACACTTCCTGTCTGTAGGCAGCCTGATGCTCCATGGGCTACCATCTTGGATGTTAAAAGGTTTAAAAAAACGCAATAGGTGCAAGTTGGATGATTTTTAATGTAGGCAATCTGTATGTACGGGGTGTGGGAAACATACAAGAGAGGCTCTTATTCAGAGTGAAGGTCAGGTTTAAATGCCAAGCATGTAAATTTCACGTGGTCGTCTCTCCAACACTTACATGCCAGACACGTAAAATTCACGGGCCTGTCATTTACCAAAAAAAACAAGAAATACTTTCACCTGACCCCTCAATCGATCCATCCGGTTCTTCTTCAACCGGAGGGCATCCCATATCCCCTCTGAGCCCTTCTGGCATCAGGGAGGGCCTGAAAGAGCCCCACCCCGCTCCTGCTGCTGCCGCTACTGACTAATGTAAAAGAAAAAAAATGACATTTACTCACCTGCAGCCGTGAACTCTCCCACCGTTTCTCCTCTTCACCCGTGGGGACCCCATGCCAATTTTTTTTTTATTTAACCGCTTATAGCGTGGATAGTAGTTGTATTTGTAAATGTAATAAAGTGCTCTTCAGTTTGGGGGGTCTCCTGGGCAGGAGCAGGGGGGCTACCGATACATATGTGGTACCGTTGTAATCGGAGAAAATAGAGCTTTCACATGCAATATGTTTTTTTTTAATTAAAATAAATGTTTATTTTTAAATAAACAAAAATATCTTAAAAAAACAGAAATGAATGACAAAACGCTGCGCAAAAATATATAGTTTTCCTGGAAATTCCTGCAAAATTACAGTTAAACATAGCGCAAAATGATGAAAAATTACCTGTCAACAGAGGGTGACAAAATCTCAAGTTGGCTGGCAGTTAAATGTGGTTATGCATGATGGGTAGTCTGCATTTCGCTTTCAGATTCAGCTTGATTTTTCTTGTTTGCATATTAAAATTTGTGTGTACTTAGGGAATATATGGTTTGTGGGGGGTATTTCAAATGTAAAGGGTTGTTATGGTTGAAAAAGCACAAGGTACGCAGTTCTTTTGCAGAGCTGAAAAGTTGTGGCTTTGATTCTGCTTTTATATTCTATTATATTTTTTATTTTATGTATTATTTTTAGGGAATCCCTGTGCAACCCAAAAATTCATTGAGTGATTACTTCCAGCACCCACGTCAACATGCCTGGTACGCCTGGGAAATCCCTTCAAAAATCACAGTTGAACATGTATAGTGCAAAATAGTGAAAATGGTTTGGTGACAAAACCTCAGGTGAGGGTTACATACTGTGACTGGAAGAGTTTAACTACCTGTGACTAGTGGTGTAAGTTGGTCAGCTCGGGTTTCCACGACCAGACCTTGTGTGGTTTGATCTACTTATATCCACCAGACCTTAGATGTGATTCTTTAAATGCTCATCACAAATAGATAAATGACCTCCTGGTCTAAAGATAATCTCTTGAAAAAGAAAAGGTCATTGTAAAGTGAACTCTAGGAGATGCTATGTAGATGCTCTGATGTCATAGTGCATGTAAAATTAAGAGTACAGTTCAACATTTCTTTTTGATTCAGTGATGGAAATTAAATAGTGGACAAATCCTGTATTGATAATAATAGGGGCCCATGATACTCTCATCTATTCTGATTGATCCCTGGAGCCTGAATTTTTAATGTTTGATGGTTCCTCCAAATCAGGAAGTGAATGAGCATGTGATAGCCCGGCTTAATTAGGTCTTAGAACAAGATCAGCATATTTTTCAAGTCTCCTCTGAGGTTCTGGGAAATTATACAACAAAAGAACTTGGCACATTCACCTCTCACATATATGGTGAACAGCCTAAAGGAAACCAAGTACCTTGGTAATATTTCATGTAACTGCAGTGGATACAAGACAGGACATACAGAAACGGAAAGATAATTAAAAAACAAAAGAGATCGCAAAATGGCTGGTCAGTGAAAATACATTTTGAATTTTTGATGACAGATTTATCTTCTTAAAATTTTTTTTTTGCACAGACATTTTTTCCCCATACATAAACTATGCCCTTTGCTGGGTGATTACATGTGTTTTTTCCTATAACTTTTTATGGGGCCATAACGAAGCCAGTTCTTTTACTAGGATATGTTCGGACATACATCATATACGGTATGATGAGATCAAAAGCCTTCTCAGAACAGAGACGTACTGTGAAGTGACTAACGAATATCTGTGGTCTTCTTTAAACGCGCTACTGGATGAATATCTGAACTAGTAAATTACGATAATGTATGCAGGCATTTTCACATCAGACTTCACATCAGCCTTCTCAATAGTGTTGTTTCCTCCAGCATGAAATGTATCATACACTGATTGGAAATAGCATTCATAAAACATTTATAAGTATAGCACAAGTTGGGCTGAATGTTGGCAGTTTGTAATACAAAAAATAAATGAGCTTACAAAAAAAACTTGAAGATCTCAGAGTAATGGTACTGATGTGAATAAAGCGTTGAAATCTGACATTTATCCGTGTGAGCATTCTTCTGAAATTATTATGTAAACATTTTGAAAAGATTTACGGGATCATACTATAATTGGAGAAGCTTGAAGCTCAAACAATGTAAACTTGGCCATTGTTTTAGTTATGTTTATGTGTGTTTAGTTGTTGCACTGGATGTATAACTGTGACCTCAGCAAGTGAGTTATCACCTCACAGCATTTTCAGGTAGCTATGCTGCATCTTTGATCTGCTGTGCCGATGTTGATAAGGGGGTCCTTTTGCTGCAAATACATAGATCACATAATCACATAGCCCTAAAGCTCTTGATGTTTCCTGTTTCTTTTTATTGAACCTACCAAAGTGGTGAAAACATATTTTTTACATTTTCAGCCAGTGGGTGTGGCTGATCTCTAGTAATATAGCAGGCAGCATGTCTATATTAACATACTTTGACACCTAATCACACTGTTGCAATACACAGAAGGCAGAGTTATAAACCACCAGTTGAGCCCCATCAGGAGGAGTGCCAGAAATCTGTGCCAAGTTCTACTTCCAGGTGCTGTTGCAAGGTTACAGGAAATGCTCGATTCAGAGCCACATTCGTCTGCACTTCGTAGCTGTCTGTGAAAGTTCTGGTGGGTGTTTGTCATTTTTTTGCTTTTTTTCGTTCATTTTTTATTCGTACGAACGTTAGGGCAAATGCGTATATGCGCTTTTGATGAACGAAAGCAAATCTGAACATTTCCGTTAGTTCGGGTCATTTTCCAAACCAAATCTGATATTTTTCGTTCGTTCAGATAACTTACGTTATTGCTATGGGATTGCGTCTCATTCAGAGAGCTGATCCGTTTCCTTTGCGAACCCCTTACGGGACCATTTTGACCTCGAGACTAGCATCTATGGACGACTCTAGTGCATTTGATGAGCATGAGGATCTGCAGCTCATGGGCATTGAAATTGTCCGGAGGGCTGAGACCACATTGCACTGGCGGCGACGCATGCACGTCATTGGCATGCATGACGTTGAGCTGTTCGAGCTGACCAGACTTAATCGTGCTTCCCTCCATAAATTGTATAGTGAGCTGCGCTCATGGTTAGCCCGCACCACAAGGAAGGGGCATGCAATTTCAGGTATGACCAAGATGCTTGGCTGCCCGCAATTTTTGGCGAACGGCTCGTTCCAGAGGCTGGGTGCCCTCTCCGTGGGGATCTCCCAGCCTACGCTGAGCCGCGCGCTATCCAAGTTTTTGGAAGGCATGGCTACCATCACTCGCAAATACCGTATTTTTCGCCCTATAAGACGCACTTATTTTTCCCCAAAAGTGGGGGAAAAATGTCAGTGCGCCTTATCGGGCGAATGTAAAAAAAAAAAAAAAAAAAAATTACAAAAAAAATTTAAAAAAAAAGCGATGACAGCGGGGGGGGGGGGGGGGGGCCAGAGACAGAGCCCCCGCCGCTCCTCCATCTGCTCCTCCACACGCGAGCATGAAGGTCCCGGCAGTGGGTGGGCGTGGCCTGCACCGGCGCAGGCCACGCCCACCCGCTGCCCGGACCTTCGTGATCGCGTGTGGGGGAGCAGATGGAGGAGCGGCGGGGGCTCTGTCTCTGGCCCCGCCGCTGTCATCGCTGCCTGAAAAGACAGCGATCGCAGCGGCGGGGCCGGGACAGAGCCAGCTCGTGAATGGGGTGGCCTGCGTCGACGCTGCGGCGCAGGCCACGCCCACCCCATTCACGGAGCCGGCCGCTCAGCGCAGTGGTGTCAGCGGACAGGTGAGTTTAACTTTTTTTTTTTTTTTTACTATGGCGCCTGCCTATACTAATGGGGGGAGGGGGGTGGGAATGGGGGGAGAGGGGCCACACTGCCTATGGGAATGGGGGGATGGGGATGCCACACAGCCTTTGGGAATGGGGGGATGGGTATGCCACACAGCCTTTGGGAATAGGGGGAGGGGTATGCCACACAGCCTATGGGAATGGGGGGAGGGGTTTGCCACACAGCCTATGGGAATGGGGGGATGGGGATGCCACACAGCCTTTGGGAATGGGGGGAGGGGTATGCCACACAGCCTATGGGAATGGGGGGAGGGGGAAGCCACACAGCCTTTGGGAATGGGGGGAGGGGTATGCCACACAGCCTATGGGAATGGGGGGAGGGGGATGCCACACAGGCTATGGGAATGGGGGGATGGGGATGCCACACAGCCTTTGGGAATGGGGGGATGGGGATGCCACACAGCCTTTGGGAATGGGGGAGGGGTATGCCACACAGCCTATGGGAATGGGGGAGGGGTATGCCACACAGCCTTTGGGAATGGGGGGAGGGGGATGCCACACAGCCTTTGGGAATGGGGGGAGGGGGATGTCACACAGCCTATGGAAATGGGGGATGCCACACAGCCTATGGGAATGGGGGGAGGGGGATGCCACACAGCCTATGGGAATGGGGAGAGGGGGATGCCACACAGCCCATGCTAATGGGGAGAGGGGGATGCCACACAGCCCATGCTTATGGGGGGAGGGGGATGCCACACAGCCCATGCTAATGGGGAGAGGGGGATGCCACACTGCCTATGGGAATGGGGAGAGAGGGATGCCACACAGCCTATACTAATGGGGGGAGAGAGGGATGCCACACTGCCTATGGGAATGGGGAGAGGGGGATGCCACACAGCCAATGGGAATGGGGGGAGAGGTGGATGCCACACAGCCTATGGGAATGTGGGGAGAGGGATGCCACACAGCCTATACTAATGGGGGGAGAGGGGGATGCCACACAGCCAATGGGTATATGGGGAATGGGAGGGGGGGATGCCACACTGGATATACGGGGAATGGGATGGGGGCATGCTACACTGTCTATGGAATGGGGGCATCCCACACGGCCTATGGGAATTGGATAGGGGAATGCCACACTGTCTGTAATGGTGCGTTTTTGATTGAAAATTTTTTTTTCTTATTTTCTTCCCCCAAATCCTAGGTGCGTCTTATGGCCAGGTGCGTCTTATAGGGCGAAAAATACGGTATATTTGTTTTCCTGACGACATGGTAGCCAGAAACGCGATTAAGCTGGCATTTTACAACATTGCCGACATGCCCAACGTCATGGGTGCCATTGACTGCACCCACGTTGCCCTTGTCCCTCCGGCAGTCGACGAGTATATCTACAGGCAGGTTCAATCAGTTCTTTTTTTTTTTTGTTTTGGTTTTAATGTCCTTAAAAATTCCCAAATACCCTCCTTGTAAAATGTCCCTTCTTCGAATTAGTCCCTCCTTGTAATTAATCCCTCCTTGTAATTAATCCCTCCTTGTAAGTTATCCATCGTTGCAAATACTTCCCTTATTTTATTTATTCCCTCCGTGTAATTTATCCCTCCTTTTACATAATCACTCCTTGCAATTAATCCCTCGTATTTTTACCTACTTGTAAATATTCCCTCTGTGGAAGTAATCCCTCCATGGAATTATTTAATACTTTAATTTATCCCTCCTTGTAAGTTTGCCAACATTTTAATGTATCCCTCCTTTTAAGTATTCCCTCCTTTTAAAGAGTCCCTGTGGAACCATGGACCGTATTTAGTTGCATATAAATGTCACATGTGCTCACCAAGGAAAAATTTTAATGTGTACCTGAAATAGACCCAGGAAAAATAATCTTTACTTTTTAAAACATACATATTGTTTTTTGGCAAGACAAAATACTTATGTAATTGTTTATTGCTAATTTAATTGGCCCACAGCATTTGCTTAGGGTGTGATTAGTTAGTGTTCCCCTAGTTTGCGTCCCCTTTATAATGTTCTTGTTGTTTTTTTTTATCCCAGAAACTGCAAAATGGGCCACTCAATGAATGTCCAAGCAGTGGTGGCCCCGGACATGCGGTTCCTTAGTTTGCTCGCCGGGTTCCCAGGCTCATCCCATGATGCCTACCATCTTCGCAGATCTGGATTGTGTGGTCGGTTTGAGTCTGGGGATTTTTCCGGTGGATGGCTCCTTGGTAAGTTGCCTCCTATAACGTCCTTTTTTTTGGATATGTATGGCTAGGAATTTAATTTGTGTTCCGTGTATGAAGCTATGCCTTTTTGAACACCTTGTTTACCTGTGAAACATGACCTTAACCATTAGATTTTTCAAGCAACAAAGCCTTGCCAAATGTTAGTCCTGCATTAGCAAACTGCAGAAATGGAATTTAGATTAAAGTAATAATGAGTCTTCCACACACTCTGCTTAAATGATGTCCTTGAATTTCTCCTAGGGTCTGCGCCATCTTTGAGTAGATGCATTACACTTACTGAGTAGAGGAGAGTGGGATAAAGTGCAGGGGGTGGGTTAGAGCTGGTTTGTACTCACACCAAGCAGCTACAGGGTCCTGAAAAGTTAAGACATCCAAGAATGCTGAGCAGCACAGTCCGAAACCAATACCTGTTAGCAGTCTGGCCCTCACCCGCCATCTTGAATGTTTAATTTTTTCAAACATCTATTTGATGCATTTTAATTTTTTAAAGGGCCTGTACACTATGTATGCTCATGCTGTGTAGCAAATGTGACCTAGGCTCTTAGTTATGTTGATGGCCCATTTAGGGGATTCCATTTATTGAGGAATGTGTAATTTATGTTTTTTATCATACATTTTGGCAGGTGATTCCGGCTATCCACTTCTTCTGTGGCTGTTGACACCCATCCTCCGGCCCCATAATGCAGCCAAGGAGGCATATAATAGGGCACACAGGAAGACCAGGGCTGTGGTGGAGAGGGCATTTGGCCTGTTGAAGACCCGCTTCCGATGCTTGGACCATACCGGGGGAGCACTTCAGTATGACCCCAAAAAGGTCATAGATATTATAATGGCCTGTGCAGTGTTGCATAATTTTGCTATATTGCAGCGTGTCGCCCGGTATGTGGATGTGCCCCCCTCTCCACCCACCGATGACCCAGACGAGGACTATCGTGGGCCACCTAGTGCGTCTGCCCAAGCAGTGCGGCGTAATTTAATTGAGACACATTTTGCTTAATTTGTGGTTCCTTTGTGGTTCCTGTGTTGTCCCTTTATTCTTTGTTAATTCTGTTTATGGCCCTCTGTGTTTGTATGTTTGTTACTTTTACAAACAGTAAAGAAATCATTTAAAACAACCTCACGCATGATTTTCATCTGGGTTTTTTGTGATGTTACAAATGTGTTACTGCCTACTTTAACTCATCTTTATTCGCCCAAAACTTAAAGGCATAAACTTAGTCCACAACAGGTTAATTACAATTTTATGTAGTTTATTTCAGAAGCAAACAAGAACCCCCAGTCCCAATCCAAGTCCAGTTCAATCTCATCCAGGGGTCAAGGTAGTAGTTTGCCAGCCCAGAATGTCCCCCAGTCATGCCTACAAACAGGAGGAGCCAGAACCAATGTAATTCGGCACAAGCATGCAGCGCAACAGCTTGAGTGGCAGGTTAATTGAGGCTTCACCTCCGGCATTGGCTAGTGGCCTACCTCAGCACTCTAATGAGCTATATGGGCGCAAATCCAAAGCAAACCAGCAAAGCCATAACAAAAGGGTCTATTGGTAGGACTCAGACAGGTCAATACAGTGGGGATGTAGATCAAAGATGTGGATCAGATACAGGCCAAATAGGCCTTAAAATGGGGGATGCCCATAAAACCCAGGTTGGGGCCCTTGGTGTTTCTATTAGAAGTCGAAATTCAGCCATCATGGCACTGAGATTGGCAGTTAAGGTGGCCATGTGGCTGTTGCAATTTCGAACTTCCTCAAGCATGCCACTGTAATAATTGGATAAGGTGGCCATGTGGCTGTTGTTGGACCTAAATTCAGTCAGCATGGAGTTTAATGTGTTGTTTAAGGTTTCTAATTGCCCATGAAGATGTTCGTGGTTTTGTTGATTTTGGAGGCGAAATAGGCGCCTCTCATGGTGCCATGCTGACTCCATCATCTGCGCGCCCCTCCCCTGAGCAAGTGGGCGACGTAGTCGACTACGCCTCCCAATTCCCCGGGTTGTGGGGTGGGCAGATGATGTGCCTCTAGGTCCACCAACAGCCACAGGTCTGCTTGACAAATCCTCAGCAGCAGAGCTAACACTGGGGACTGTCGGCTCAGTCTCTGCATGCTGCCCACGGTGGGCTGGCAGCATGCAGCCAGCTTCACTCTGCTGCTGAGCATTTGTTGTAGAAACATGTTGGGACAGTTGCAGATTCTGTCCCAGGGGGAGGTGTTCTGAAGGTTCAATGAAGGCTCCATCTTCCTCCAGCTCCTGGATTTCCTCCATCAGTGTGTGGGTCTGTTGGGACATGTAAAAAAAAAAGTTCAGTTTAGGGACTACATATGTAATTCCGCAAAAAGAAACATGGCAAGGCACATGCATAAGCAACATCATATAAAGACACTTACCGTATATATCGGATCCTGGGTCCGAGGCAGCACGGAAGTAGACGGCATGTTAAAACTGGCAGAGGATTCCCCACTAGCTGAGGGATGATGCTGGGCTGCATTGGGGAAAAGAAGGCATGTTAACACACAACTAGGCATTGGTGATGTGTATTAACACATATGGTTCCCTAAAACACGGGCCCATGCATGAATGGCAACTCCCCCAACGGACCAAGTTAAACTTGACTATGAATGTCATTATCTGTTAGATGTATTAGTCAACAAGTACATACACATTGATCTCCTTAACCAAAATAAACATGCATGTACTGGCTGTTCTGAGGCTTCACACATCACTTAAAGGCCATTATGGGACCACACTTAGATTAGGCTGTTTGACATTCTTTCTAGGTCAAACGTTCAAGCACCCCACATGAAGTCTTTCTGAGCAAAGCACAGCTCCAACCCAAATTGGCTACAGATAAAGATGGAAGTGTTGTATGTAATTTTCTATAAATACATAACAGGCAGTCCTTTGCTAATCTCAATAGTGTTCCTCAAGACTCTCCAAAATAATCTCTGAGGAAGTAAACAAGCAAATAATGGGTCGCCACACATAACACACCCTGTTTAAATGGTTACCTCCACTACAAGGCACACCCTAGGGGCATGTGTTAATATATGGGTTTGTGCGTAATTTTACACGCAAATCACATTTCACATACACAGTAACATTACTAACCGGCAGAAATATTAGGGATGTCCGTGTCCTGTCGGGCCGAGTGTCCCTCTAAGGCCACAGGATGTAGCAGGCCCAGCACCATCTCCTCAGCTCGGGTAAATTGCAGTTTTGTGGGGAATCCGCCACCAGTTTGTACACACATTTAGATAAATGTTTCCAATACAAGACGAAGCAAAATCCACAAAGTATATATGTACCTGTAATTACGCCATTTATTTTCTTTCTTCCGTGCTGCATACTGTAGGTCCGATATTTTCCTTTGTATCTGCTCCACATCTTTGAGCTCTTCCCCCGCTGCATTGACCTGTCTGGTGAGCTCCTCCAAAATCTCGGCTTTGCGCTGCTTGCTTGTAGCTTTGGATCTGCGCCCATATAGCTCATCATAATACAAGGTGAGGCCACTAGCCAATGCCAGAGTTTGGGCCTCACCAAACCTGCCACTCAAGTGGCCTCGGCGCAATGTGCGCCCTGTTGCTTGACATTCTGGCTCATTAGTGGTTGGCGGCAAATGGAGGGACATTCTGGGCTGGCTGTGTTGGGGAGAAATGTAGGACAGGTGGCTGGCTTCTGATTGGACTGGACTTGGATATGGACTTGGGGTTCTTGCCTGGGTGGCCACTGAACTAGCAGGCGTAGCTGTGGCATATTCTGCCTGCATTTCCACCTGTGCCGGTGCCAAATGTGGGCGAGGAGGAGAGGGTGTGGTGGATGATGTTGGGCTTCTTGGCCTGTGCCTCTGTGGCCCCTTCACACTTTCATGGCCCAGGGAGGTTGATGCACGTGGCTGGGGTGATGCTGAGCTCTGGCTGCTGGGGCTTCGGGCCCGGTGTCTTGGCCTCTTGGCCTGTGAGCTTTTACCACGTGGCTGGGGTGATGGTGGCCTTTGGGGGCTGGGGCTTCTCACTCTCTTGGTGTGCTTTTTATGGGCCGTACCTGTTTGTTTACTGGGCTGGCCCTTCTTCTTTTGCGCTGGATCCTTGGTTTTTGGGCTTGTGGGTGCCTTTGTGGTCACCTTCGCCTGCCCACTGCGGGTTCCCGGCCGCTTCGCCTTATGCATTTTTGAGCGAGTGTTGGGGCCTGCTGAAGCCTCCTCACACTTCTCTGCCTTTTTCCTGCTGGCTTCCTTGGCTGCTTTGGCCTTGGCTGCGGATTTTTTGCTGGCATAATGAAGAGACTCTGAAAGAGAATGAGCTGTGGCTCCAGGACCCTTTAAATACTAATGCCGGGGTCTGACATTGTGTGCGTACGGCCGTTCGTCCGGCCGTGTGGAACCCAGAAACCGCAGGGGCATTACTTATCTGCTGCAGACAAGAGGCAAGATGGCGCCCACAATCTTCACCCCACAATCTTCAACAAGAAGAGATCATCATGCTTGTAAGTGTCTTTTAATGCCTTTGATTTGCCATCTAAATGCATTCCTAGCCCCTAAGGAAGCGCATGAAAAAAAAGTTGTTTTAAAAAGTGTATCAAACTCCGTGCCAAACTGAAACCGGGCCTTCACTCAAAAATGCACACTAAAAAAATCCTATTACAATGTGGTCCCAGATGGCTAAAATCATGAGAGAAATAATAAAAAATGTCTTCCTTTTTTTTTCTCCACTCCCGGGCTTGTTTCCTGCCTCGCTTTTCGTAATATAGGGGTATTGGATGGGAAAGGAGCTCACATCCTTCCCATAAGGCTGCTCGGCGCTGCCTCAAACCTCGCGCCTGCGCAGCTATCTCGGATCGTCGAGGCGGTGCAGCTCCCGAAACTGCACATGCGCAGACTCGGAAACGGGAGCGCGCCACCGGCTTCTGCAGCACTCATTCACGAGCGCTCTGCTCATGAATGAGCTGTTGAGTGTTGCTCGTGATTGTGGCCACGCCCACTGATTCCTCCCTCCCCCCCTCCGTCTTCTCCTCTGCTATGCTGCTTCCACTGATTCCTCCTCCCCCGTCTTCTCCTCTGCCATGCTGCTTCCACTGATTCCTCCTCCCCCCCCCCCCCCCCCGTCTTCTCCTCTGCTATGCTGCTTTCGGTTTCACACACAAGGAGGTACATAATGGGGCATAACATATTAAGTTTGCAGGCATGACATAATATAGGAAATATATATTTGTGCACATGATGATATATATTATGATGATATATATATATATATATATAAAATCATGTGCACAAATATACATTTGATGGTGCATGATAACAATAAAATTGTAAAATAAAAAAAAAAAATATATATTTTTTTTAAATTTATACTAATTTATTATAATTATATATATATATATATTTAAATAAATGTGTGTATATATATATATATATATATATATATATATTTATATATACATATATTTTGATATATAAAACTATACATTATTGCATAATATAACTAAATCTTTAAAAATAAAGAAAACAATATATGTATTTTTATATATATATATATATATATATATATATATATATATATATATATATACACATTGGTATATATTTAAAAAGCAATATATATATTTTTTATTTTAGATATATTATGCACCATCAAATAAATATATATATATATATATATATTTTATTATGTGCAAGAATATATATTTGTATATATATATATATATATATATATATATTTGTATATATATTTATGTACCGGTATATATATTTATGTATATAATATATATTTATGTATTTGTATGTATATATCTATGTGTACATATATGTATATATATACATCAGCGCCATGGGATCTATGCCTACGTCTAAGGTGAGCGTATTCAAGCGCACTGATGGCCACATCCCCACGCTACCCTGCCGTGGGCACGCGCCTGTCGCGTCTTGCGCATGCGCCGTTGGACAGGTAAAAAAAGGTGTATGTGTGATCTGGGGAGGTTTCACATCCCATTTTTGGATGCCTCGGGGGGAGGGGATCGATCGGCCGGGAATCTTGTAGCCGTGAGTTTTTGGTCAAAGAATAGTGTGTGTTTCCCATGCACTGTAATCATTAAAGTGGACCAAAACCCAACTGGATCCGTCCCCTCCCCGCATGGCATACAAAATTGTGATGCCCCACTGTGTGAAACCTCCCAGAACGGCCGCTGCACTTACCTGAATCCCGGTCGAACGGTGCATGCGGGGACCGCGGCCGCATCTCGCGCTTCTCTCTAGCAGGTCGCGTGCCTGCGCTGGACATTTGTGAATGGCCAGCGGGGAGGCACTACCTGCTATAGGGAAGCGCCAGATGCGGCTGCCAGCGCACTCTGAGCCGCTAAGCTTAGATGTCGCTTAGACGCCCATAGCTCAGTGGCTCAGAGCACGCTGATTGGAGGAGTGGCCGCACATGCGCCGTAGGACTGTGGTGAGGTGAGTTGGCTGCGGCGATCCGGGGGGGGGGGGTTTCACACAGTTTGGCACCCCCAATCGGGGTGGCCCGGGGGAGTGGACCAAAACCCAGGATAGTCAAAATCAATTCCCTACCCCTTGGGCATCCAAAACTGGAATGTCCCGCTATGTGAAACACTCCAGTTCACCCTATACACTTACCGCCTTCCTCAGTTCAATGGGTCATGGGCGAGCCGTGGCTGCAACCCCGCTATGCCTCTAACAGGGAACGTGCCTGCGCCAGGTATTGGTGAATGTCCACTCCCTGTTACAGAGTAGCGGGGGACGCGGCTGCCTGTGCTCTCAGATCTGCTGCCCTTAGACGCTGGATTAGACAACGTGACGCCTGCGGCTCTGAGCGCACTGATTCGCCGCACATGCGCCAAGGGGTATAATGGGGACCATCTAATGCTCAAATCGATGGTGGGCTAGTGAGGATCATCTAATGCTCAAATCGATGGTGATATAGTGGGGACCATCTAATGCTCAGATCAATGGTGGTATAGTGGGGACCATCTAATGCTACACTCAAGGGTTGTATAGTGGGGACTATCTAATGCTCAAATCAATGGTGCTATAGTGGGGACCATCTAATGCTCAAATCGATGGTGGTATAGTGGGGACCATCTAATGCTCAAATCGATGGTGGTATAGTGGGGACCATCTAATGCTACACTCGAGGGTTGTATAGTGGGGACTATCTAATGCTCAAATCAATGGTGCTATAGTGGGGACCATCTAATGCTCAAATTGATGGTGGTATAGTGGGGACCATCTAATGCTACAATCGATGGTGGTATAGTGGGGACTATCTAATGTTGATATTGGGGCCCATCTAATGCTCAAATCGATGGCGGTATAGTGGGGACCATCTAATGCTACAATCGATGGTGGTATAGTGGGGACTATCTAATGTTGATATTTGGGACAATCTAATGCTCAAATCGATGGTGGTATAGTGGGGACTATCTAATGCTCAAATTGATGGTGGTATAGTGTGGACCATCTAATGCTCAAATCAATGGTGGGCTAGTGGGGACCATCTAATGCTCAAATCGATGGTGGTATAGTGGGGACCATCTAATGTTACACTCGAGGGTTGTATAGTGGGGACTATCTAATGCTCAAATCAAGGGTGCTATAGTGGGGACCATCTAATGCTCAAATCAATGGTGGTATAGTGGGGACCATCTAATGCTACAATCGACGGTGGTATAGTGGGGACCATCTAATGCTCAAATCGATGGTGGTATAGTGGGGACTATCTAATGCTCAAATTGATGGTGGTATAGTGGGGACCATCTAATGCTCAAATCAATGGTAGTATAGTGGGGGCTATATAATGATCAGAGTGGGGACCATCTAGTGCTCAAATCGATGGTGGTATAGTGGGAACTTTCTAATGATCATAGTGGGGACAATCTTATGCTCAAATTGTTGATGGTATAGTGGGGACTATGTTATGCCTGATCATTGCTGTTATAGTGGCAGGCAAACTGTCTCCCAAAATATGTGTATTAGATGAATATAATATTATAAACAAGCATTATAAAAGAAATCGTTGGTAGTAAAGTGGTGACTCGCCTATCTAGCTGGATGGGATCACTAAATGAATCTCGGCAAACTCTGTGGACTGCTCTCAGGCTGATAACTAATGAGCTCTAAGAGGTGATGGGTGGGGCGTGGCTCAGGCTGCTGTATGCTATCAATCACTCTTGTGACTCACATACAGCAACCTTTGGTCGGAGCTTTGGTTATCAGCCAATCGCTGACTCAGCAGGGGGGAAGAGGTGGGGAGGAGGAGGAGAGCAGTGCTCGACATTGCGGAGCTCGCTCTAGCCAGCATACTGGACACGCGCAGACTGAGGGGGAGGAAGGAGGGGGGAAGAAGACTTGCCAGCACTCATGTGAGAACACAGCCCCAATGACATCACATAATAGACAGCTGGGAACCCGAGGAGACACTTCCGCTTTACAGGCAGCCTGCAAACATGGCGTCCACCATCTTCTATATAAAAAGCTAAGTTTTTATTACATGCTGATAGTAATCAAAATTCTAATGCTGCCAATCTGTATATCCTGTGTAGTAGAATTGTATGGGCAAAACCTGTTTTTTGAGTGAAGGTCCGGTTGAAGTGAGGGCCCACACGTACGAACCAGCACTGAGGCTAGCTTCAAGGATTGTATTAGGCTACAAATGTGTCTGTTAATGTCATTTAGTCAAATGATCGATTGTTGACAGATATTTGTATGCTGTTTTAACTCAAACCTTGTTTTTTTTTTGGTGTTTTGTAGACCATGCTGGAGCGCAGGTACGACTACCTGCCCAACTCTTTTGAGAAGCGTTGGTAGTGTTGGAAATGGATTACCGCATTCGCCGCACCTGGAGGCGCACAGGCCGAGAGTGCTGCATGAATCTGCAGCTGGAAGTGAAGGTGGTGGATCTCCAGGGCGATGGTCCTACCCCTCCTCTGTTGGGTCCTCCGACCAGCCCCTGGACCTTTCCACAGAGGAGGGGCGGCACGGCGTGGGCAGCGAGTCGTACCCAGCGACGCATGCGGGAGCCTCTGGTATGTGACTCTTCATGTAACCGCAGACACGTATACATGCAATTTCCACCCAAGCTGATTCCCTTAATCTGTTTTTGTAGATGCTTCTGGAGTGGGTGAAGATGCGCAAGCTGCAGCAGATCTCGCCCAGGAGGCACAGGGAGAAGGTGAGTGATGTGACACACACATTGAAAAAGACATTTGATTACTGTTGACTAAGACATTATAACTGACCCTATTTGCCATGTCTCGACAGCCTCTACTTCACAACAGTGGCAGGGCCCAGGACATAGGGTTGTCCCCAACGAGGCATCCGTCGGCCACCAACCAAGTAAGTTGTAATGTCATTTTTTGCAGTATGTGTTAAGTGACATGATCCCCCAGACTCATAAAGCCAGAGTCAATGGCATTAGCAGAATTACCTGTGCCCACTTGCTTAGAGTAATTACTTACCAGAATTACCTGTGCCCACTTCCTTAGACTAATTACTTACCAGAATGACCTCTGGCCACTTCCTTACAGTAATGACATAGCAGACTGACATATGTCGTGATTATTTAGGTTGCCAACTAACAAACATTCCATCCACAGGTGAGAAACATGTATTTGTTGCCAAATAATGTTTTTGTCTCAATTTTATACAGGGACCACACGGGCAAGAGTAGAAGAAATTAATCGAAGGTTCCTTGAGTTGGTGGCCGATATGCAGCAGCTGGTTAACTCGTTGGGGACAACAGAAGAAAAATAGTGTTCTGGGTCCTGTCACTGATTTTGTAAATAGTTTTTTACATTTTTAATTTTTAATATTTTTAATGTTGTTTGTTTTAAACTTGTTTACCAAATGTTTTTTTTTTTAATATAATGGGCAACAAAAATGGCCTTTAAGTAAAAAAAAAAAAAATAAAAGCTTCAGTGTCATTTTTAAACACAAATACATTAACACAAAACGAAGGGTCAAATAAATATTTAGAGATGAAGATTCAGATGAACGTGAAGTGTTTTGGGTAAGTTTTAGGGGCCTAAAATGGAAGAAGAACCTAACCGCAAAGTGGTTTGGGTAAGTTTTAGGGGACTAAAATGGAAGAACAACATAACCGCGAAGATGTTTGGGTAAGTTTTAGGGGCCTAAAATTGAAGAAGAACCTAACCGCGAAGTGGTTTGGGTAAGTTTTAGGGGACTAAAATCGAAGAAGAACATAACCGCGAAGATGTTTGGGTAAGTTTTAGGGGCCTAAAATTGAAGAAGAACCTAACCGCGAAGTAGTTTGGGTAAGTTTTAGGGGCCTAAAATGGAAGAAGAACCTAACCGCGAAGTGGTTTGGGTAAGTTTTAAGGGAACTAAAATGGAAGAAGAACATAACCGCGAAGATGTTTGGGTAAGTTTTAGGGGCCTAAAATGGAAGAAGAACCTAACCGCGAAGTGGTTTGGGTAAATTTTTGGGGCCTAAAATGGAAGAAGAACATAACCGCGAAGATGTTTGGGTAAGTTTTAGGGGCCTAAAATGGAAGAAGAACCTAACCGCGAAGTGGTTTGAGTAAGTTTTAGGGGCCTAAAATGGAAGCAGAACCTAACCGCGAAGTGGTTTGGGTAAGTTTTAGTGGCCTAAAATGGAAGAAGAACATAACCGCGAAGTGGTTTGGGTAAGTTTTAGGGGCCTAAAATGGAAGAAGAACCTAAACGCGAAGTGGTTTGGGTAAGTTTTAGGGGCCTAAAATGGAAGAAGAACATAACCGCGAAGTAGTTTGGGTAAGTTTTAGGGGCCTAAAATGGAAGAAGAACCTAACCGTGAAGTGGTTTGGGTACGTTTTAGGGGCCTAAAATGGAAGAAGAACCTAAACGCGAAGTGGTTTGGGTAAGTTTTAGGGGACTAAAATGGAAGAAGAACATAACCGCGAAGTGGTTTGGGTGAGCTTTAAGGGTCCAAAAGGGAAGATGGAGGATAGTGCTAAGTGGTTGGGGTGAGCTTTAAGGGTCCAAAAGGGAAGATGGAGGATAGTGCTAAGTGGTTGGGGTGAGCTTTAAGGGTCCAAAAGGGAAGATGGAGGATAATGCTAAGTGGTTGGGGTGAGCTTTAAGGGTCCAAAAGGGAAGATGGAGGATAGTGCTAAGTGGTTGGGGTGAGCTTTAAGGGTCCAAAAGGGAAGATGGAGGATAATGCTAAGTGGTTGGGGTGAGCTTTAAGGGTCCAAAAGGGAAGATGGAGGATAGTGCTAAGTGGTTGGGGTGAGCTTTAAGGGTCCAAAAGGGAAGACGGAGGATAGTGCTAAGTGGTTGGGGTGAGCTTTAAGTAGTTGGGGTGAGCTTTAAGGGTCCAAAAGGGAAGATGGAGGATAGTGCTAAGTGGTTTGGGTGAGCTTTAAGGGTCCAAAAGGGAAGATGGAGGATAGTGCTAAGTGGTTTGGATGAGCTTTAAGGGTCCAAAAGGGAAGATGGAGGATAATGCTAAGTGGTTGGGGTGAGCTTTATGGGTCCAAAAGGGAAGATGGAGGATAGTGCTAAGTGGTTGGGGTGAGCTTTAAATGTCCAAAAGGGAAGATGGAGGATAGTGCTAAGTGGTTTGGGTGAGCTTTAAGGGTCCAAAAGGGAATATGGAGGATAGTGCTAAGTGATTTAGCTAAACATTGCAGTAGAAGTGAGGGTGTCAAATATGTAGGCGAGCACTTTAATGAGTTAAGTTTGTAGTGCGCAGGCGCAAGATCGTAAGGATTTCCGTCTGGACGAATATTTATTGAAAAAGGGAAACAGAATCGAACGGGAAACGTAAAGGATTCGTGTGAGGATACGATGGGAAAAGGGCAAAAACGAAAGCCTACGTTGTATCCTGAGAAAATGAAACAGAAAAGTCACGATGGAAAATGACATCCTCGTACTCGTACATTCATACGAGAGCGGGAACATTTGAAAATAATACGAAATCGGCACAAAAACGAGTCTTTTTTTGGCTCTCTGAATCGAGCCTGAAGGGAGAAGGGGCTGAATCATTTGCCTGGACAGTCCCTTTTAAGGTGTATTTGAAAACAATTTCTATCTTTTTGTATTTTCATTTATGGTAGAAGAAAGGTTATTGGTGAGCACATCAAGTTTCACTTTAAGGCCTCAAAAATGGTGACACTTAGCTTTAACCAACCAGTTATAGGGTGAGTGACACATGGTAAGGGTGGTGCTTATTTCAGGCTTTTATGTATAGTGCGGAGTTGGGCAAATACTCTCGCTATGCTTATTTCACCATTCCGAGTGTATCAGAGGAAACTAAAACTTCCACCAATAAAATATTATATGAGGAGGGGAGTGCTTTACAGATGGTAAATACGCGGTGAATGCCGAATTACGCATTATGTTTAGGAAGTCGGGGAAGCCATGCAAATCTCTTAATCCCTATTGTCATAAATTCAGCTGGGAAGTGCAATTCTCACATTTGGCTTCTATATTTTAGAGTTGTATCACTCATATACTTGTGTACACATGTTTCTGGCTATTAGGCTCTTGTCAACACAAGGTATGTTGTTCATGGCTCTAAATGGTAAGGCTTGGAGTTTGTCGAGGCTTATTAGAAATCCATCTTTTGCAGAGACTCAGCCTAGTCTAATATAGCATTCCAAAAGCCCACTACTAGATGGGAATAGGAGGAAAAGTGCGCCTTCTTAAGATAGAAAGTAATTTATTGCTGCATACTGAATAAATACTACCCATCATTTTTAGCCAGTGAATAAAGCCATGAAAAAAAATATACGCCCTGATGAAGTTGCAGTATTAGGAAAAATTCATAACACCCTCCTTTGCAGTTTACCAATATTCTGATACCCCTCCAATCTATTCTGAACTCTGCTGCCTGACTCATCCACCTCTCCGCTTCTCTAGGGCCACTCCCCTCTGTCAATCCCTCCACTGGTGCCTGTTTCTGAGAGAATTCAGTTTCCAACACTAACCTACAAAGCATTCTCCAGTCAGGCCCCTCCCTACATTTCATCTTTACCAGCTAAACCATCCCAGTGCAACCTCCACTCTGCCTTACTCCTGCCCTCTTCCTGAGTTACCTCCTCATGCTCCTGCCCTCTAGACTTCTCTTGTGCCCCTCCACTTGTCTGAAATGCCGTCCTCCATTCAATCCATCGCTATCCTATGCTTCAAGCTTTTAAAATTGCCATCAAAACACACCTCTTCAGACAAGCTTGTAATCTCGCTTAAGCAACTACTATATCTCTCACAGGGCACATGCCGACAAAGTCCATCTTTACCACTTAAGTTCCCTCCCATTTTGTCTCCACCCCCTATGCTTAAAGCAGGTCAAAGCTCGCATGGCCAGGCCCTGGAATCTAAAAGATTCTGGCTGGTCCCATGACACGATTCAGGGGTCAGCCGGGAGAGAGCCAATTTTCTTTGAAAACCAGCAGATGAGCGGTGGACCCATTTTTGGGTTTCCATCCGCTTTAGCTTGCAAGGGCAGGGCTGTCTTTCCATTGGTCTCCTGTTCTCATAACATTTGGGCTAGACTTAGTAGCATCTAGTTTGTAATGATTTCTGCACCTGTCTGTAATTATACCTCCTACAGTGCTAAGGAAGAATATGCTGCTGTATAAATTAACAATAACAATTGTCTGACAAAACAAATTGTTCTTGAAACATAACGTAAATGTACCTAAAAGGTATCACCTTATTTTACCACTTTCTACTGCCTTGTGTATGCTCCTGTTTGGTTTTCTAGCCTTTGTGCCTGGAAACATGGCAGAACATATGCAAGCTTCTTTGGTGTCATTCATATATTGAAAGCTTTTTGATGTCTGGAAAAGTAAACCTGCACGGCGAATACTTGTTTAGCTCAGAAATCAATATCGCTTGACCTCTCGGTCTTTCAAGCTACATTTACTATGCGGTGACAACAGCTGCCCATCACCAGAGAGCAACCACTGAATGGCAGTCGGCACTGGACTGTTTAAAGCAGAAGTCGATGCCTTAGTGGGGAAGTGCTGACTGACTAACAATCAAAAGTGGGAGGAGCCCTGTTTGGTGTGTCATAGTGCTTGGCAGCCAGGATCTGCTTTAGTCAATCTTAAGCCTGGTTTGGATGAGCAAAACCTGGCAGCACTGCTAATTATGTTGCAAAGTAGAAGGTGGTTTTAAACTTTCAGTCACTTTTTGGAAAACTTTGTGAATCAAGGCATAGCTGAATTATATTGCATGTGCTTAGGGGGCCTACAGGCCCATCCAGTATATAGTAGGGCTTCTATGGTGCCACCTAGTAAAATCTCCTTTATGATTCACAAAACAAAATCTGTTGTATGAAAAGGTCAGTTATAGGGGATCAGGCCAGTCTTTTTGGCAAGCTAGAAGCAGCAGAGGTAAGTGTGGTTACTGATATATATATTTTTTTTCCCACAGGGAGAGCCGATCACCTTTTGTGAGGAAACCTTTGTGTCCCATCGCTCCAGTGGAATGAGACCATTCCTCCAAAATGCAATTCAGCTGCAGTTGTTTAAACAGGTAAAGGATTTCTGATTTCTTAAAATGAACTGAACGTCGATACTCTTAAAGCAAATCTACACCCTAAAATTGAAGGCTGTCCCTATCAGGCAGGCTTCTCTTCACCACTCACCCACATTTCCCATGACTACCTAATCTCCCATGCAGCTAGAAGTATGTGCAACAGCTTTCAGTCTATAGTGTTAAGACAAACTAGCCCAGGATCAGGCAAACGGTTTTTTGGACTTAATTTGGCCCTGAGCAAAATTAACAAATCCCTTTTTAACCATTTTGCATCACCTGCGGAGACCTTTGGGATGCGTACAGAGCACAGAACTGCACAGCACCTCCATCTAGCATTAGTGAATTAAGTAGCTCCATTCAGCACCGTTAAATATGAAATTTCTATTTCTCTAGCCACCCCAACCCGCAGTAATATAAATGAATATATATACATACATCGATAATGACCCAACATTAAATCAATAAAATTATGCAAAATTAAAATTATACAATTTCAGGAAAGGGCCTCCTTTAGCAATTGGGCCCTAGGAATTTGCCCATTTCCCTGCTTCTTCTTTTAGGCTGTAGGCTTGGGTACACATGCCTGCTTTCAGTTATGAGATAGCAGGTTCCCTTATCAAATGGAACAGCACTACACTACAACAGGATTCAGCTGGCATGGCTGCAAAGAACCTGATCAGGTTTAGTATTCTAGATTAACCAAAGAAATTTAATATCCATTATTTTATTGTTACCTGTGTGACCTTATTAAAATCTGCTCCTGAAGACAGCTGATAGAAGAAGAGGAGGACTTCTTGAATCACCTTTTCTAGGGGTACTGTCCAGACTGATTGTCAAAAATAGAAATACATGGTAACATTTCATATCAACTGGAATACAATTTACAATTGAAATCTATCTGTTTCTGTTAGTTCATAGATGGACGCCTTGACCTGCTGAACACAGGAAATGGATTCAGTGATGTGTTTGAGGAAGAAATTAACATGGGAGAATATGCTGGTAAGAAAGTGTGACAACATGCTGCTTGTAAATTGCAAATAACAGCAATAAGGAGGTTTGCCTGATGTACACTGTGTAAAAAAAATCTCCTGGTTACAACACTGTGGTATGACGTTAATAGAAACTTTGCAACCCTTTTGTGTTGGCTTCCTACCATCTTAAAACGTAAGAGTTCATTTTCCCCACTGTAACTATTACTGCAGTAAAACTGCAAGAAAATGGTGCAAGGTTGTTTCTTTTTTCCATTGAACTGTTCTCCAGGTGGTTTTGGGGCAGGAGGTTATGTTTCTGTATCTTTGATTTGCAGCCCCATTCCGCACTACTGTAGGTTACCTGATATGGCAGGTGCAATTTTGGTATGACCTGGAGAGGAGATGACAGTTTACATGGTATACGTATGTCAGACATACCTCCATTGGGCTCATTTATATAATAGTTATCTTAAAGAGAATCTCCAGTCAGGTCCCTGAACTAGGTTGGGGAAGGTGGGCATCCCTTGGCTGGCAGCTACGCTTGGAGAGTTTGTGACGACTCCCGTTTCCCTTCTTGGCCTCGATAGTTTTTGATGGGGACAATCATAATTTGGATAGAAGGTTTCCATTCATCCAGGTCATAGTATATTTGTAGGAATAAGCTACAATGTTTTGCTGTTTTAACTTTTTTTTTCTTAGAAGATGTTTTGCCTGAAGACGAGTGAAACCCTCGTCATTATCCTGGAATGTGACAGCTGAGCCTTATCCTCAGAACTAATATGGTGCATGCAGCACTGTACTGTGCAACCATTTCTGGGTCCCTTATTGGATGGCGCTCCTCAAGAAATGAAAGTCATATATAGTTGTCCACTATATAACTACCTTAAAGGACAGAATGCTTACCCGTTAATTCTGTTATTGTCTGCTGAGCAATCTAGGAGTCAAGACCTTGCCATTCTTAGTCCCTTGTTGGGGAGATTTGTAACAGATTTGAATTCTGGTCACATGGCTCGGACCTTGAACACCTTAGCCTCCTTGCGTCAGGGGATACAGTCTTCTGATGGTAAAAGGTGCATGATTACTCTGCTTTCGGAGGTCTCGGTTTCCATCTCTCTCTTTGTTTTTAAACGTACCTTTTTGTTGACATATGTGACACATTTTTTATGGAATGGAACATTAAAAAACTGTCAACCTTGTCACCACTAGACAAAATTGCCATGATTTTTTCTCTTGCAGGGTGCATAAGTAACATTCCTCTTGCTACCTGACAAGTTTATGTGGATGTTTAATATTTTTATGATAAAGCTCTTTTAAACTTTCCGACACCTTACCAACATTTGGTCAGATCACATCCTGTATGAGTTCCTCTAATGCCTATAGCAGTGAGAAATAATAACGTTAGAAAGTGAAGAATTAAGTGGGTACATTAAAAGGCTAACAGTATATTTAATCAAGCTTTAATGAATGCTTAGTGCCCATAATCAGAAATGATGTTATACATGTCCGAAGAAGAGAACAAATAATTCCTGAAAGCTTACTTTAAATTTACACCACTGTCCCTAAAATGTATCCCTTTAATTATTCACTTCTTAAAGGAGTGACAGTTACTCATTATAGTGAGAACACTCCCTCAAAAAATGGGCAAACCGGTATTTGGCAGAAAGAGGTAGAGCCTTATTGTATTGTTGCGGCCTATTCTTTGTAGTTACCCCCCAATGATTATTATATATTATATGTGGCTCTATGAGCTGTTAATATATGATTGGTAATAGAAGATGACAAATTGCAAGACCAGGTTTTGAATTACATAATTGTTCATTAGTTTTTATTCACTGGCTGTCTTTTCTTCCTTGCAGGCAGCGACAAGCTCTATCACCAGTGGCTTTCAACAGTAAAAGTAAGCTATTATGTTATATATTTATGCATTTGTGTAGCAGCATAATTTTAATTAATTGTATTTCTCAAGGTTGTTGCCTTTAAATTCTAAGTTAACAAGGTAAGTGCATTTTGCTAGTGTCCAGGACATTCATTTTAAAAGAATCATGGGTGTCCCCAATATGAACCATAAGAGACATTTACTCATCTCTAGAGATTTACTTCACCCCCTTTACTTTTTTACTGAGATGAATCTCCTGCATTAAACAGTCAGAATTAACAGTGGCCCTTACTCATTTACAGAAACAGGATGGCTGAGGTAAGGGCGCCCCCAGTTGGCCTTTGTGCCCAGGACGATTGCTGTGTTTGCCCTCCCCTAGAATCAGGCGTGGATATTGCCCATTCTATGTGGCCTGTTACTTTGGGTTCAACCTTTGCCTTTATATTACTAAATAGGAAGCCCAAGTAGAGACAATACTTATCACTTTTGTGTTCCAGCACTGCAGATATAGAGGCCGGTGTCCTCTTATCTGCACTCTGACCACCAGCAACCAGTTACAGGCAAACATAACAGAATAAGAACTGCATACACTTAGCTTCTTTTCACTTCCACAGCACAGACTCAGGCAAAAGCACTGATTGGTTAGGTGGAGCACTCAGCCAATCAGCACACTCACTTTCACTTGGTTACCTACAGCTCCCCTGATGGCTAAGCAGCTGAGCGGCGACGAAGGGAGCCAAGTGTGCCACCAGCCCCATCCCCTGCTCACCTTCTAGCCGTGGCATGCCTGCGCTGCCCACTCTGAAAGGCCAGGCACACACACAGCTAGACTTGAGCAGGAACATAGAAACATAGAAGGTTGACAACAGAAGGTGATCACGTTCTCCACCTAGTATACTTTTATGTGTAAATGTCTGCTTATCCCAGGCATAGTTAAATTCACTTACTGTTGACTTTTCAAATATCTCTGCTGGAAATTTGTTCCAAGCATCTACTACTCTTTCTGTAAAATTTTCCAACTTTTCCAATTTTTCCAACGTTGCTCCTGATCTTCCCTCCGACCAGCTTTAAACCAGCTTTAAACTGTGACCCCTTGATCTATCATTAAGTTTCTCCCTTGTGAATCTTATTCAATCCTTTCACATATTTAAAGGTCTCAATCATCTCTCCTTTCCCCCTTCTTTCCTCAACACTGTAAAAATTAAGTTCTTTCTTTAAACCAGACCAACACCCGGGTGTTAGTCCTGCTGGCAGCACATAAAAACAAGCCCGGGGAGAGGGCATCCACAATGCTACCGCACATAAACCCCCCAGGATGCCTGATGTTTTTACCTACACCTCAAGCCTGAGCCGGAAAAGAAGTCCTGGGATTGGCCACCGAGTGGTCACATGAGCCATGGGGCTTTGGCCACTGGAAAGTCCTGACCAGGAGCCTCGTCGGCGGCCAATCACAGGGTTTTTCCGGATGGGGCCACCGGTCGGAAGGTTGCTGGAATCCGAGGGACCCAGAAGATGGATCCCCCGGTGAGGTGAGTAGAAGCTACCCAAAGGTAGCAGATCAATTAGGTTTGGGGGAGGCTTTAACCAGAGTGGAGATTCCTTCTACCCAAGTGCATGATTTTACAATTAAATGGACCTCCACAGTCTGAATCAGAACAGACATGCTGCCAGCATGGGGAGAGCAGAAAGTAGACCGATTCAAACTTTTGCCTGAAATATACCTTCAATGGGACTTTCCGGGCAAAGGGTTTATTGAGCCTGCTTTCCACTTGCCCCCTACTGCACTTTGCACTCCCTAATAAACACTATAGAACTTGCTCCCTTCAACTAATTTTCAGGGTTCCCTAAATGAATTGACATCTGAAGGGACCATCATATTTAAATATGCATAGATGGGTCATCTGTTGAGGAGGTCCAGCAGAAGGGAAAGCTTTCTCTGGGAGTTATTGAGAAATACAAAGCAGACAAAATGAAGTCTGTGTGGAGGATGCGGCCCCTGACAGCCAGCAGGCGTAAAGCCGGAAGCAGGCCAATTCTTTTCTTTTTTTTTTCAGCATTTTTTTAACATGGTCAATGCTGAAAGTATATGGACTTGGTTCTGACAGTATTATTCAGTTTAGATCAGCTCAAGCAAATGCAGACATCTTTACCATAGATTCTGTATACCAATAAAATATAAATTCATTCAGTTAGTGCGGTGGGAGGAGTCCCGCCACTCCCCACTCTGTCCTCCCAAACAATGGCACCACTCACTTATATGATTAACCTTGATAATTACTTTATTAATTCAAAAAATTCATATGTACAATATACACACTATTAAAACCAGTTAAAATACATATATACAAACTGTGGAGATAGAGAGGGGGGGGGTAAGAATATGTAAACACACCCCCCAGATAGTAATAGATGCTGAGGCAGTGAATAAAATATCATGTATGGATAATGAACGTGACCGCTACTCCAGACCTGGCTGATAATTATTTGTGATGTGTTAAAACCTAATTAATAGTATTAATACTAATATAAACTAATATTTTTCTTTATGTGCAAAAAAAGATTAATAAGGTGCTAAGTGCAATGTGTAGACTATCTAACGAAGGACAGCCAGGTAGAGAAACAAAGCAGACACATATATAATGAATAAATCAACTTACATCTCAGAACGGCCAGTAAACAAACCCCCCTCCGCTCACACAAACGCCGACGCGTTGCGAGACGTCACCCGTCACTTCTCCAGGGCGCCACAAACACACAGCCACACACATGCCTTGTATTTATACCCCAGCCTGCCCCTCGCTCTCCGCCCATCACCACATGTCTTCATAGTACCGGAGAAGCATACCACCGGAACTGCATCATCCGAGAAACCCCCCACGTGACGCGCTTCCGCCTGCGTTCCAGCAACCCGGAAACAAAGCCTCCGGAGTTTGCTGTGGAGAACGAAAATATGTGACAGAAGACAAGCGGCGCGGGACATGGGATGGGGAAGGGTAAATATTTACATGTGGATATTAGATCCATATGTATATCACACAACCATAAACAAATGCCTAAGTACATATGAACCTATCCCAATATTGAAGACGTTTAAGCTGAATGATTCTAATGCCCATACAAATGGGTAATTAACATATTATATACATATATTACAGCAGTATGCTTTTACACAATGTGTCCATGAGACCCGCCTAAAAAGTATCCTAAATAAGCTTATTTTTATGTGGTAATAAACTGGACCTAGACGGGACCTGTATTCATGCCTATAATCTATGCTGCATGAAGTGCATTCCTATAAGCAAAGAAAAAGGGAAAAGAAAACTGGGAAAGGGGAAGGAAACAAAGAAGGGAAACAAAAGTTACAATTAAAGGAAAAGGGGGGGGGGAGACAAGAAGGGAAGGAAAAAGGGAAATAATTTATCAACAATTGATGTAAATATATATATACACATTACAAATATTTTCACCTATAAATGTACATTATAAGGAACGCCATTTTGTAGCAATATAGGTCTCTACTGACCAACGGTTTTAGAAAGCAGGTAGGGCTTCTTGGGTAATGGTGGGAACCACAATATAGGGGGGGAAGATGTTGCAATATTTAACAGGCCGCAAAAGTCTCAAGTTACACCCCCATGAACGGTAAGTCTTCTTCGACCTTCCTCTTGAGGGTGCAAGAACAGATCGTCCTTCGGATCTCCAAACTGTTTCATGCCTCCCATCTGTATTGAAATTCTGACCTGGGTAGATCACTGCATGACAACTCTGTGACTGAAACATAATCCTATAAATATCTAATGAGATTGTGACAATAATTAAGTGAACAACAACTATGAAACACCCATATGCTACATGTGCCAATCAAGTAACTAAAACAAGTGATATGTCAAATAAAAATTAAATATTAAAATAATAAGGTACTAGTGATGCATAAAAAATGGCCTATAACCCCAAAAAGGTGTGAAAGCCAGGTCTTCATTAAGTCCCACGGGAGCCTGAGAACTCAGGTTGAAAATCCAGCGTAACTCTTTTTGTTGCAGCAGTCTTTTTATGTCACCTCCCCGTGGTCCCACACTCACCCTTTCAATGCTCGTGACTCTCAGGCAGCTAACATCACTGTGATCTTTATTGAGGAAATGTGCGGCCACCGGGGGCACCGTTTTGCCTATTTGTACATTTCTGGCAGCCAACCGGATACTGGACAAATGTGCTTGCATCCTCACTTTGAGGCTATTGTGTGTCTCACCTATATACATTATGGGACATCCACAAGTAAGGGCATACACAACACCGACAGTCTTACAATTAATAAAGTGTTGTATATTAAACATTTGTCTGGTCTGTAGATTACTGATAACTTTGCTTTTTGCCATCTCCTTGTGGTCACGCAGCCAATTGGATGACACATTAAAATGGCTAGGGCATACCCTATCCCGTATGTTCGGGGCACGTTGTGCCATCATGCGGGGTCCACCCCGGACCCACCTGGCAAGCTGTGGGTCTGTTTTTAGTATATCCCAATGTCTTTTGAGAATGTTCTGCGAATACGCAGAAATTGCCCCGTTGGTATCTCCTGTTTCAAGTTGGCTGGGTGGAAGCTTTCATAATGTAACAGTGAGTTGACTGCGGTCTCTTTTCGATACAGACCAGTGCGTAACGTACCATCTCCCACAACCGTGATGGTAAGGTCCAAAAACGTTACCTGTTTGGACGAAATCTGGGCGGTCAAAAAAATGTTGAAGCTGTTAACATTAAGATGATTAAGATACTCATTAAAGCATGCTTCGGAGCCCTGCCATAACACCAGTATATCATCAATGTATCTGTACCAGCCCAACACGTGCCGGTGATAGCAATGCATGTCATCAGAGCAGACTATCTCCCTCTCCCACCACCCCAGGAATGGGTTGGCCACCGAGGGGGCACAACGTGCCCCCATGGCAACCCCACACACCTGGCGGTAGTAATTTCCATCAAACATAAAGAAATTGTGTGAAAGCACAAAATCTAGTAGCCTGAGTAAGAACTTTTGTAGGGATCTGCATTAGTTGCATCACCCATTCAGCTTATTCTGCTAACAAGGAACACTGCATGATAAGGGTCACTGCTTTTGCTAATCTTAATTGCTGTTCAAGTTGTTTTTCCGAGTAAAGCAAAATCCCATTTTTGCATGTGCTTGTTTTTTTCTATTTATTTCAGAAAGGAAGTGGGGCCTTTATAAACACAATGAAATCAAGAGCCAATCCTGCCATGAAGACTGTGTACAAGTTTGTAAGTATTTCAGCTTGGTATTACTTGAAGTATGTATCCTTGATGGTAATGTGGAAGACAAAACATTTTTTTTATTGGTTTTGGATATTATGATAATAGCTTAGGTCATCAAGTTCATGCAGACTGATGCCCCTTTAGGGTAGATGTACAGTACTTGCACATCATGTCCTCATGTCCAGATTTATAGAATAATACGAATGCTAAACCACTAGGGTGATGCAATAAATATACAGTGCTCAGGTGAGAAGTACAATAATAAGTAAACATACAATCAGAGAAGGATATTACTTTTAACTTCTCCTAGGTTATGTGGGTGTGAACCCCACCACAGGGTAGAACAGGTATTCATAGGCAAAAATGTACTCAATATGTGTCTTAAAATGAAAGCTCCACTCTGCCAATGCCATTATCAACTTTTCATATCTTCACATTCCCGCTTATCTTTTGCAGTGAATACAACAAACCTTGAAATGTTCTCATCCTTGTAAATAGATACATGTGCAGCATGGAACCCAAAACAATCTGATATGCAGGGCTGTTTCAAGGGGAGGGCTGGCAGGGCAGTCAACCTGGGTGCCAAGGCCATTTCTGTTTTCTGCAGATGAGTCCGGGCCACTGTTGTGGTCCACCCCCCTATATTGGGCTCAGTCATGGTAGTAGGCACTGCATAACACATACCGGTATGGCACAGCAGCACCATAAAATGGGTGGAGGGCATTTTTTTTTCCTTCCCGCACTGAGCACTATTTTGTTTAGAAAATGCCCTGCTGTCTGTAGGTTGACAAGAAGTAGTTTAGCCTTTTAGACTATAGGGCTGGCTAGAACAGGGCTTTGGTCCTCTAAGTAAGAAATGTGGGGAGAAAGGCTAAGGAAACTGGAAGGAAAGCAAACAAGGAGAAAGATAAGAGAGGGAGATAATCAAGGGATCAAGCTAAGAAGAAAGAGGCAAGAATGGAGGAAGCTAGAGAAGAAAGAAGAGGAGGGGGGTGTGGACGATATAGAGGAGAGAAGGAAGTAATGAAGGAAAATATATTAAATAGAAAGGTAAAAATAGTAAGAGGTGAAGTAGGGAGAGACGGGTTGAAAAAAGGTACAGGAAAAAGATTAATAAGAATTTCAGCCCTAGGGAAAAAAAGAGGGGGGCAGTACTGTCCTGTAAAAATAGTATTGTGTGCTCAAAAACATAGTGCCCCTATTTTTTCCCTTTTTTAGTACAGGAAAAAAAAAGATTGGAATAGATTTTTGTCACATGAAGTGTACAAGCAACCCCTTCTCTTGCTAACTTAGCATGTTTATACACATTTTTAACATGAACCTATAGGCCGCAGTCAGCGAGGGGAGGAGAGTGTTCCCAGGCAGTTTGTGCTGCTAAAAATTGCAAAACAGCAGAGCATTGAGTTGCACGTCCGTTTTGCTGGTCATGTAGGAGCAGGTACCCTTATGGACTGACAACAGGGGGTGCGTCACGTGATCTATCCTGAGCGTCCACCACTGATATGTGCGTTATTGAGGGAGGGACACTTGTAGAGTATGTGTGCCTGGGCCAATCAGGAGCATGTTTTCATCTGCAAAGCATTACCCCCAGACCAGCAAAGCCCACAGAACTTCCAGAGTTCGGGGTAGGGGGGTTAACTTTTTGCCTGGACTGTCCCTTTAAGAGTAGTGCATATTTTCTTTATTGCATGGCACGGCCCGCTTCGGTATTCATGGCATGTCCCGGCTCCCTATAAAAATGGGCTTAACCATAGAGTTCCCCAGTGTTTCCTCTGCAGTGGAACTGCGAAGTTAGAAGATGGCTCTCTCTCTTGCGCAGGTGAGCGGGGCAACCAAGCCTGCGGCCCTGCATGTCTATTTCCATCCGTTTCTGGACCCTTACTGCCTCCCAGCCTCCGCTGACAGATCGGGTGAAGGTAGAAGAGCACTAGGGTCAAGTGCTCCTGGAGCGCAGCTCCAAGCCGCAGACCCTGTAACACAAAGTGTAGCCGGCCATAGGCTTCATGGTGAGCCTCATAGGGATGCAGAGTTTTCTGTCCTGGCTTCTGAGGGGGTAAGTAGTTTGGGGACTGTAGGGTCGATTCAGAGAAACACCAAAAACGTTAGTATTTTTTCCGATCTGTGTTTTTTGGTGTAAATTTTCCGATTTCGTATGAACATTCGAGCGATTCTATAATGCATTTCAAACCGTGTGTAAGTTTTCCATCCGTTCGTATGGCAGTTAGTGAATCAGTTGAATGCCAGTTTCCATCCTGACTTTTCCGTTTCATTTCTCAGGTTTCAAAGTCGGTTTTGGATTTTGCCCTTTTTCCTTTTTTGTCCGGACGAAAATCCTTATGATCTTGCGCCTGCGCACTACAAACTTAACTCATTAAAGTGCTGCCTACATATTTGGCTCACTCACTTCTTCTACAATGCTTAGCTAAATCACTTTGCACTTTCTTACATCTTCCATGTCTCACCCCTAAAACTGACCCAAACCATTTTGGGTTTTTCGAATTTTTCGTGCTCTTCGGTGGGGGAGGCGGTGCCGGGTGATGACGTGGATCGCATCGTTCACCCCGCGGCCCGCCCCTCGAGTTACCTCTGCCGGCGCCATTTTTGACAAGCTGCGCGTCTGGATTTTCTCCCTTCCTGACTGCAGCGCTGCTTCCTCCTGCGGGTCGCCTTATGCAGCGGTCTGTGCCTGTGTGACCCCGCAGTGTCTTTGGTCCGTGAGTCCCCCTTGGGGGTTTTTTATTGATTTGGGGTATATTTGCTGCGGGATGCTCATGTGTGTTTTTACTTATGTCTTTCAGGCGGGATACCATTGGGTTGTGGTTTTTCCTGGCTCCACTCCTTCCTCCCCCTCATTCCCCCTTTATTGACTTCTGGGGGCATCCCGTGGAAGGGCATCCCGGGTGGCTTCTGTGTTAAGCCTGTACCCACTGCTGGCCCATTGCGCCTGTGTTAATCACCATATTGAGGCTACTGGGTATAGCGTGCTTGGGGGCCCTTCGGGGCAAGCCCGGCTGTGTTCCATGTGTGGGGTATCCCCTGTGAGTAACAGTGTCACGGTGTGCGTGCCGTGCGCTGAAAGTGTCCTTGCGCTTCAAGCTGGTTTGCCTGCTTCACTTCCCAGCTCTGCGCCTCACTTGGCTTCACCTACTCCCCCGCTCCTGCAATTGGGCCCCAGTGAGGGTAATGTTGGCAGGGAGTCGCATTCTGATTTGGCTCTGCGGGTGGCTAACATTGAAAAGCAGCTTGCCAGGACGGTTCCTAGGAAGACCTTGGCAAAAAGAGACACCTGGACCCCAGGCCTGCTCCTCTTACTGAGATGTATGTGGGGATTGATGATCTTGGTGGCTGTCACCCCCTTGAGATGGGGGAGCTCTCCCAGGATTCTGACTCCTCTGGGAACCAGCAGGAGGGTTGCGATAGTGACCCTGGGTCTGCAGTTGGAGAGGAATCATGGTACCCTGAGGACACTGATAATCTGCTGTCACATATTTTTGAAATTTTTCACATTGCTGCCCCTTAGGTAGCTAAAAGAAAGCAGGGGAGCTTTTTCACCCTGGTAAACAGCGTCTAGAGTTCCCTGAGCAGGAACATTTTACCACCTTGGTGCTTAAAGAATGGGAACGTCCTAACAAGTTACCTGCGGTGCCCAAGGGTTTGGATAAAAGGTATCCCTTTCCTGTTGATCTTGTTAAGAGGTGGTCATTTCCCCCTGAAGTGGACGCTCCTGTGCTATGCTTGTCCAATACTTCTGTCATGCCTTTCCCTGACACTACCACTGTGAGGGACGGTGAGGACCGGCGCATGGATCAAGTGGCCTGCCATGCTTTTACCTGTGTGGGGGCTGGCTTGCGCCCTGTATGTGCTGCCGCCATTACTGCTATTGCCCTTAAGAAACTGCTCAAGCGTCTCATTGATGGCGCAACAGCTGGTAGTGTGGGGGAGGAATATAGGACTCTCTTACTTTGCTCTGATTTTGTGGCCTTTATGCTTACTGCTATGGATGATGCTGTCCGGCTGTGTGGTAGGACCCCTGCGCTCTTGGTGGCTATGCACCGCTCTGTCTGGTTGCGCCAGTGGGCAGCTGACGCTGCGGCTAAGAAAGCTCTCACTGGCCTCCTCTTCGTGGGGCTGCGGCTATTTGGGGAACGTCTTGATGTTCTAGCCAAGGATGGGAGGCTGCCTCAGTGTAGGAGGCAGTCTCGGCCCTTTCGGGGGTCCCCTGCCCCCCTCCCTTCCTTTCGCATTCCCAGAGGGGGCCATGGCTCCCTTTTCTCTAGTGGTCGCAGAGATTCTTGGGACCGTGGCAGAACCCGTGGTCGTCCCGGTCTCTCCTGGAATCCTAAGCCCAAACCCTCTCCCAAGCCCCCTCAGGCATGAAGGGCGCCCTTACCCATCCGGGTGGGGGGACGGCTTCGGCTCTTTGCTCACATCTGGAGGATTCATGTTTCAGACCGGTGGATTCAGGAAGTAGTGTCCTCCGGTTACAAGATAGAGTTTGCAGTCTGGCGCCCCCCAAGATTCATCAGATCCCGTTCATTGCCTGTTAGAGTCCGGAGTCATTTGTTTGGTGCCTCATCAAGAAAGAGGTCAGGGGTACTATACTTTTCACAGTCCCCAAAAAGGACGGCTCTCTGATGCCCATTCTGGATCTGAATGGCCTCTACAAATTTGTCAGATTCAAGCATTTTCGCATGGAGACGCTGTGCTCTGCTGTCAGTACCCTTACCCGGGCGACTTCATGACCACTGTGGACATCAAGGATGCTTATCTTCATGTGCCTATCTTCCCATGTCATCAGAGATTTCTAAGGTTCGAGCTGCAGGATCAGCATTACCAGTTTGTGGCTCTACCCTTCGGTATCACCTCGGCACCTCAGGTGTTCACCAAGGTGCTGGCGGGAGTGATGGCTCTGCTACGGGACCAGGGCATCCGCATCATTCTTTATCTGGACGACATCCTGATTATGGAGTCTTTTCCTCAGGCCGAGCGGGACACTCAAATGGTGACATCCACTCTGGAGTCTTTCGGCTGGGTGATCAACTATCCCAAGTCTTCTCTGTCCCCGTCCTTGGTGAGGTCCTTTCTGGGCATGACTCTGGATACCTCTCAGGTCAAGGTGTTCCTTCCTCAGCAGAAGGTGGAGGGTCTTCAGCTGCAGGCTCGGGCTCTGCTGTCGTGTCCTCATCTCTCCATCCGTCAGGGGATGCAGTTGGTGGGCCTGATGGTGTCCTGCTTCGAGGCAGTCCCCTTTGTTCAGTTTCACATGGGACCTCTTCAGTTGCACCTCTTGTCAGTTTGGGATCGGGACCCTGTGTCCCTGGATCAGGAATTTGTTCTGTCTCCCCTGGCTAGACAGTCTCTTTTGTGGTGGCTGGACTCAAGGAACCTTCTGGGGGGCAGGTCCTTCCTGCCCCCGTGCTGGGAAATGGTCACCGCGGATGCCAGTCTGACCGGCTGGGGAGGCTTCTGGAAGTCCCTGAGGTTCCAGGGTCAGTGGGGCCCACAAGAGGCCCATGCTTCCATCAACGTCCTGGAACTGAGGGCGATCAGATTGGTTCTTTCTCGCCTATCCACTCACCTTCGGGGTCGGGCTGTTCAGATCCGCTCAGACAACCAGGTGGCGGTGGCCTACCTCAATCATCAGGGAGGGACTCGGAGCAAGCGAGCCTTCAAGGAAGTGTCCCTGATTCTGTCTTGGGCGGAACAGCATGTATTCTGCATCTCAGCGGTCTACATCCCAGGGGTGGAGAACCAGGTGGCGGACTCCCTGAGCAGGGGGACATCTCGTCTGGGGGAGTGGTCTCTCAACAACCGGGTGTTTCTTACCGCTGGGGTCAGCCGGATGTGGACCTGTTTGCGTCCTGGCACAATCACAAACTTCCCAGATTTGTCTCTCTGTCTCAGGATCCTCTGGCCTTCGCCACGGATGCCTTGGTAATACCTTGGATGGAGTTTCAGTGTCAGGACTATACCAAACACCCGTCTGTCTTAAGCCAGTATCCCCCAATCTCCACCGCCACTTCCGCCTATAGACAAGCCCCCGCTTGTAGGAGACACGGGTAATGCCTCTCCCAGTCGGTTGCCCCCAGGACTTAAAAGGCGCAAAGGATAACGGCTTAAGGTGCAGAATGATGTTTGGCAGGGAATCCCGAATGAGGATGCCGGGTGCGAAAGTCCGTAATTCAGGCCGAGGTCAAACCAGGAGGTCACAGGCGAGGTATCCAAGGGAGATAACGAAGGAGTGGTCGAGGGTAGCCGAGGTCAAGTCCAGGAGGTCACAGGCGAGGTACAGGAGGGTCAGGCAAAAGAGTGGTCAGGCAAAGCAGATGGTCAGGGCAGGCAGCAGGCAAGAATAGTCAAAGTCCAAATCCAAAATATTCACTAAAGACACAGCAACGCACATCCAGAACCCAGAAGCTATAACGGGCACTGGGATACTGGAGTAGTGCAGATTTATAGGAATATCTGGCCAATGGGGAACAGGGAAAAAGGAGGGAACGAAGGTGCTTGGTGCAACACTAAAAACGGGAGTGGTCCCAGGAACTGGACGGCCCAGGCCAGACAGGCCGACCAGTCCCTGGGCTCACTCTATGAGCAGGACCAGGATTGGATGATTCAAACTCGCCCCCGGCGGGCGCGCTGGGGAAAGCGCCGCCGGGAGGCATAAAGGCGACGTGCTCGCGCGCGCGCGCGCGCGAGCACGTTGAAGATCGAGCGCGCCCCCGCCGGGAGGGGGAAGCGCCGCACAGCGAGGGAGCCCGACGGGACCGCGCAGCCGCGCAGAGCGGGCTGTGGCGCGGCCGCCGACACTATCCCGCGCCGCCGACCCCTGACCGCCACAACCGCGCTGAGGAGCCAGGACACCCGGGGAGCGCCGGGCAGCAACCAGCCGGGGACCGCCTGACAGCGCGCCGCGGGACCAGGGACGGCGACGAGGTAAGTGCCTAACATTACCCCCCCCCTGAGGAGGGGCCACTGGACCCTCCAAACTAGGTTTCAAAGGATTCTCTCTGTGAAACCTCTTTACCAAATTCTGCGCATGAACTTCTCTGGCCGGAACCCAAGATCTTTCTTCCGGACCGTATCCCTTCCAGTCAATAAGATATTGAAGAGAGTTTCGAAAAAAGCGAGAATCAAGAACCCGGGCAACCTCAAACTCCTGATGCCCATCAACTAACACAGGACTAGGAGGACTATTAGGTTCATGGTTTTTTGCAGACTTAAGAAGTGAAACATGAAAGGATTTACAGATTTTCATGGACGAAGGGAGGGCCAACTGGTACGTAACCTGATTAATTTTTTGTGTTATGGGGAAGGGGCCAATAAATTTAGGTCCTAACTTAGCGGAGGGCTGGCGTAGCGCCAAATTCTTGGTTGAAAGCCAAACCCAGTCACCCACCTTAAAGCTAGAGTTAGAAGATCGTTTGCGATCAGAAAATTTTTTCTGCTGAAGAGCGGCCCTAGCAAGATGTTGCTGGATTTTATTCCATTCCCCTGGCCATTTGGAAACCCATTCATCCACGGAGGGAACTCTAGAGGGTTGGTCCGAAAGAGCAGAAAACTTCAGGTCCTTGCCATAAACACAATGGAAAGGAGAAACCCCCGTGGAAGAATGTGCGGCGTTGTTAAAAGCAAATTCCGCAAATGGTAAGAAGAAGGCCCAATCAGTTTGAGTATCCGCCGTAAAACAGCGCAAATATTGTTCCAGGGACTGGTTCGTTCTCTCGGTTTGTCCATTCGACTGCGGATGGAAGGCCGAGGAAAGGGAGACGGTGAAACCCAACTTGGCACAGAAAGCCCTCCAAAACCGGGAGACAAACTGGACCCCCCTATCCGAAACAATATCCATGGGAATACCATGAATCCTAAAGACATGAGTAATGAAGAGTTGAGCAAGAGTTTGAGCCGAGGGAAGTTTCTTTAAAGGGACGAAATGGGCCATCTTGCTAAAGCGGTCCACAACTACCCAAATAACCGTATGTCCCTGAGACGGGGGAAGGTCAGTAACAAAATCCATGGCCAGATGGGTCCACGGGGAGGCAGGAATGGACAGTGGAAGGAGTGGGCCTTCAGGCGAACTCCTCAAGGACTTACTTTGGGCACAGACTTTGCAAGCGGAGACAAATCTTTGAGCGTCCTTCCTAAGAGAAGGCCACCAAACTTGGCGTGATAATAAAGCTATGGTTTTCTTAACCCCTGGATGACCGGTTGTTTTGGTATCGTGAAAATGGGACAAGAACTCAGACCGGTAAATAGAGGGCACAAACAGGGCTGAAGCGGGTTTCCCAGGAGGAGCTTGGGCCTGGAACTGAGTAAGATCAGGAAGTTGGGGTTGGATGGCGGCCACCACTAAGGAGCGAGGCAAGATGGGAGACACCATCCTTTCCGGTAAGTCAGGGGGAGAGAAACTCCGAGACAGGGCGTCCGCTTTTATATTTTTGGACCCGGGCTTATAAGTTATAGAAAAATTAAACCGAGAAAAGAATAAGGACCAGCGAGCCTGTCTAGGAGTTAATCTCTTGGCGGACTGGATGTATTCTAGATTTTTATGGTCCGTAAAGACCGTAACTGGATACTGAGCCCCCTCCAGCCAGTGTCTCCATTCCTGGAAGGCTAGCTTGATGGCCAGTAATTCTCTATTGCCGATATCATAATTTCTTTCGGCCGCTGAGAATTTCTTGGAAAAGAAGGCACATGGATGGAGGCGTGCAGGTGAACCGTAGTACTGAGACAAGACTGCTCCGACCGCTATTTCAGAAGCATCCACCTCCACAAGGAAAGGTCGTTGCTCATCAGGATGGACTAGGACGGGAGCAGCACTAAATACCCTCTTAAGATTCCCGAAGGCCTGGACAGCTTGAGCTGGCCAAACCGGGGGGTACCCGCTTTTCTTAGTTAGGTTAGTTAGTGGTGTAACCAGGGCAGAGAAATTCTTAATGAACCTTCTATAAAAATTGGCAAAACCCAAAAACCTTTGCAGGCCCTTCAGATCTCTGGGCTGCTCCCATTCTAAAACAGCCTTCACCTTAGATTGGTCCATAGCAGACCAGATTTGGAGATAATGTAACCGAGAAACGGAACCTCAGATACTTCAAATTGACATTTCTTTAACTTGGCATATAAACAATTCTCCCTAAGTTTCTGCAAAACTAGGCACACATGTTTACGATGTTCGTCAATGGATGAAGAAAAAATTAAAATGTCGTCTAGGTAAACAACCATAAACCGGCCAAGATAGTCCCTGAAGATTTCGTTGACAAAACTTTGAAAGACCGCAGGGGCATTACACAGGCCGAAAGGCATTACCAAATACTCATAATGCCCTTCAAGGGTATTGAAGGCCGTCTTCCACTCGTCCCCCTGCCTGATTCTTATGAGGTTATAGGCCCCCCGGAGATCGAGTTTAGAGAAGACCTGCGCCCCAACCACCTGTGTAAAGAGTCCCTCAATAAGCGGTAGGGGATACTTATTTTTTACCGTGATGTTATTTAAGCCCCGGTAATCAATACAGGGGCGAAGTCCCCCATCCTTTTTTTCCACAAAAAAAAACCCTGCCCCTGCTGGAGAAGATGAAGGCCGAATGAACCCTTTTTCTAAGTTCTCGGCGATATATTCCCGCATGGCAAGGGTTTCAGTTCGGGTCAAATTAAATATTCTCCCTCTGGGAGGCATCGTACCAGGGAGCAGTTCAATTGGGCAGTCCCAAGGTCTATGGGGAGGAAGTTTGTCTGCCGCCTTTTCTGAAAAGACATCAGCAAACTCCAAATATGGAGTTGGAACCCCAATAGGTGCTAGGCGCGCAACCCTGAGTGGGAATTCTAGGCAGTTCCGAAAACACTGGTGTCCCCACTTGATTTGCCCCGAAACCCAATCAATTTGGGGATTATGCTCCTGCAGCCATGGCAAACCCAAAATCAAAGGAGTACCAGGCATACTCAATATCAAGAACCTGATAACCTCAGAATGACTGGCTCCCACTTTGATTTGCATAGGAGGGGATTGGAACCGAACTAACCCCCCGGCCACTGGAGTGCCATCAATGGCTGAAACCCGGATAGGAGTCGGCAAGGTCTGTACTATAATTCCTAAAGTCTGCGCTAGTTCAGAGTCTAGGAAATTCCCAGCTGCTCCAGAATCTAGAAGAGCCTTTAGAATCATACATTTAACACCACTCTTAAACTGGACTGGGATGAAAACTGGAGACGATACTTGAGGAGATACCTTACAGCCTAGGAGGGCCCCCTCGAAACCCCCTAGGCTCTGAAGTTTCCCGACGGTTTCTTTGGGCAAAGTCTAACCATGTGGCCGGTTCCACCACAATAAAGACAGAGCCCCTCAGATAGGCGTCGTCGTCTCTCGCCTTCGGTGAGCCTGGTGGCACCTAGCTGCATGGGCTCTTCTGGAGGTTGAGCGACTAGAGCCTCAGACTTTGAAGCCGATTCGGGATGTGATCCTTTCTCTAGGCGCCTCTCCCGGAGTCGACGATCAATGCGGATGGCCAAATGCATCAATTCGTCCAGAGTCTGGGGTTCCGGGTAATTCACCAAGGTGTCCTTGATAGTGTCAGCCAGACCTAGTCGGAATTGGCCGCAGAGGGCAGGATTGTTCCAACGTGAGTCAACCGCCCAACGCCGGAATTCAGAACAGTAGTCCTCGGCTGGACGGCGTCCCTGGCGGAGGGTACGTAATTTGGCATCAGCTGAGGCCCCTTTGTCAGGATCATCATAGAGGACCTCCATTGCAGCGAAGAAACTATCCACCGATAGGCGGATTGGGTCCTGAGCTGATAAGCTAAAGGCCCAGGACTGAGGATCTCCATGCAGAAGGGAAATAATCAAGCCCACCTTTTGCTCCTGTGACCCTGAGGAAACCGGACGAAGCTGGAAGTACAGTTTACAAGAGTCCCGGAAATTGGCAAATTTTGCCCTGTCGCCATAGAACTTTTCAGGGAGTGGGATCTTGGGTTCCACAGACATTGCGGCCGGAGTCCCCTGAGAAGTGGGGACAATGGGAGTAGGACGGTTCTCCTGGGCCGCAACTCGATGAGCCAGGTGCTCCAGGATTTGGTCCATTCTTCTTCTGGCCCGTTATAATGTCAGGACTATACCAAACACCCGTCTGTCTTAAGCCAGTATCCCCCAATCTCCACCGCCACTTCCGCCTATAGACAAGCCCCCGCTTGTAGGAGACACGGGTAATGCCTCTCCCAGTCGGTTGCCCCCAGGACTTAAAAGGCGCAAAGGATAACGGCTTAAGGTGCAGAATGATGTTTGGCAGGGAATCCCGAATGAGGATGCCGGGTGCGAAAGTCCGTAATTCAGGCCGAGGTCAAACCAGGAGGTCACAGGCGAGGTATCCAAGGGAGATAACAAAGGAGTGGTCGAGGGTAGCCGAGGTCAAGTCCAGGAGGTCACAGGCGAGGTACAGGAGGGTCAGGCAAAAGAGTGGTCAGGCAAAGCAGATGGTCAGGGCAGGCAGCAGGCAAGAATAGTCAAAGTCCAAATCCAAAATATTCACTAAAGACACAGCAACGCACATCCAGAACCCAGAAGCTATAACGGGCACTGGGATACTGGAGTAGTGCAGATTTATAGGAATATCTGGCCAATGGGGAACAGGGAAAAAGGAGGGAACGAAGGTGCTTGGTGCAACACTAAAAACGGGAGTGGTCCCAGGAACTGGACGGCCCAGGCCAGACAGGCCGACCAGTCCCTGGGCTCACTCTATGAGCAGGACCAGGATTGGATGATTCAAACTCGCCCCCGGCGGGCGCGCTGGGGAAAGCGCCGCCGGGAGGCATAAAGGCGACGTGCTCGCGCGCGCGCGCGAGCACGTTGAAGATCGAGCGCGCCCCCGCCGGGAAGGGGAAGCGACGCACAGCGAGGGAGCCCGACGGGACCGCGCAGCCGCGCAGAGCGGGCTGCGGCGCGGCCGCCGACACTATCCCGCGCCGCCGACCCCTGACCGCCACAACCGCGCTGAGGAGCCAGGACATCCGGGGAGCGCCGGGCAGCAACCAGCCGGGGACCGCCTGACAGCGCGCCGCGGGACCAGGGACGGCGACGAGGTAAGTGCCTAACATTCAGCTTCTCTATGTGTTCCCTCTGTTTCCTCTCCTGGGCAGGGTCATGCACAAGATAGCCCAGGAGCGGGTACCAGCCATACTGGTGGCCCCTTGTTGGCCAAGAAGAGTTTGGTTCGCAGACGTCGTGCGGTTGGCAGTAGACCGGCACGTCTTGCCCAAGGATCCAGATCTTCTCACCCAGGGGCAGCTGTGCCATCCCAATTTACAAACGCTGGCTTTAACGGCTTGGCTGCTGTAACCTCCATATTGATGGAAAAGGGGTTGCCTGCCTCTGTTGTTGATACCATGATTCGGGCTAGGAAGAAGTCCTCATCCTTTATCTATTACAGGGTCTGGCATGCTTACATTGCCTGGTGTGAGTCCAAGTCTCTTCCCTGTCGGGTGTTTTCTATTCCTAGGATTCTGGAATTGTTACAACATGGTTTGGATCTGGGCCTTCAACTTAGTACCCTAAAAGGCCATGTTTCTGCTCTGGCAATTTTTTTCCAAAGATCTTTTGCCAATCACTTGTCACGGACCGGGTGGAGCGGACTCGGGTGTGGATCCGCTTTAACTGTGGGACCGATGGCGGGTACCGTGTCAGGGGAGTCTAAGGGGCCACCGGTATTCACCAGAGCCCACCGCAAGACAGGTTGGTCTTGTGCGGTGAGTGACCCCCAGGTTGCTACCCTCCAACAGCGGCCCAGTCCCACAGTCAGCCGAGGTTCAGCGAGGTACACAAGTGGCAGGCAAAAGGCTTAGTAAGTACAGGCAGAGGTCAGGGCTGGCAGCACAGGTTCGCGGTAAAGGTGAGTAGCCGAGGTTGGGGCAGGCAGCAAAGGTTCAGAGCCGGGAACAGGCAGAGGTCGGTACACGGGTGAGCAATCCAAGAATGTCTGACTTTCAACAGGCATGGAGAGACCAAGATCTGGCCCTGAAGGAAGGAAGTGCCTCTTTAAATAGGGGAAGAGGATGCAGGATTGGATGACCAAACACCAATCAGTGCTGTACAGGCCCTTTAAATCTCAGGAATCCAGTGCACTTGCCCTCTAGTGGATAGAGACGTGCGCGCACCTGAGCATGTGAGGAGGAAGCATGGGGGGAAGGGCGGCAGCTGGATGCAGCCATGAGGGAGGTGCTGCAAGATGGATGACGGCTGCATGCAGCCATGGAGGTAAGTGACTTGCTGTGAGACGGGCGTGCAGCGCTCGCCCTAACAGTACCCCCCCTTGGGTCTCCCCCTCTTCTTGGGACCCAGAAAGTCAGGGATGAGACTATGAACCGGAATGTTCTCTTCAGGTTCTAATTTCAAGACTTTGCTGTATTGACGAGGAGATACAAAGGCCTTTCCGGCTGGTGCCTGTACCAGGGCGGAGGGAGCAGTGACAGGAGCAGGCTTGGCAGGAATGGGTCCAAAAAACCTCTTGGTGCAGGCTGGGCCCCATGACTTAATATCGCCAGTATTCCAGTCAAGCATGGGGTCATGACGTTGAAGCCAAGGTAGGTCGAGAAGAATTGGAGAAGTGCTACTGGGGAGGATGAAGAACTCAATACTCTCCTGATGGTCGGGTCCAACCTTAAAAAGGAGCGGTACTGTGCAATATCGCACGATGCAATCAAGTCTATCGTCATTGACTGAAGCAATAACTAGAGGCCTTGCGAGGCAATTCACAGATATATTATACTTGTCAATCAAAGAGGCCCCGATAAAGTTTTCCGCGGAGCCCGAATCCAGAAAAGCCGACAAATTCACAGAGACGTTAGCAGAAATGGAGAGTTGCACTGGAACCGTAAGGCGTGAAGAGGTAGCACACCCAATCAGGGATGCCTCTCCCACCCTTACTAGGTGCGCCCGTGGCGGGTGAACAGGACAGTCTTTCAAGAAGTGCTCGGAGCTGGCACAGTACAAACAAAGGTTCTCGTTTCTTCGACGAGTTCTCTCCAACGGAGTTAGGCGAGATCGTTCCACCTGCATAGCCTCCTCAGTGGAAGGCGCATGTGCGGGCAAAGGTGGATGTTGGAAAACAGGGACCAGACGTGAAGCCCTCCTAGGGCACTCGAAGTTCTTTCCCAGGCGGAGTTCCTCTCGCCTTTCAGAAAAACGCACATCGATGCATGTGGCCAAGCGAATAAGATCAGTCAAAGACGAAGGCAAATCACGTGCCGCTAGGGCATCTTTAATATGGCTAGAAAGTCCTTTCTTAAAGGAGGCACACAAGGCCTCATTATTCCAGGATAATTCTGACGCCAGGGTGAGGAACTGTACGGCATATTCGCCAACAGACCGGTCGCCCTGGACCAAGTTAAGCAGGGCTGCTTCTGCCGATGAGGCCCAGGCTGGTTCCTCAACGACATGGCGAAACTCAGAAACGAAGGCATGTAAGTTGGAAGTCACTGATTCATTGCGATCCCATAATGGAGTGGCCCAGGCCAGGGCCTTTCCTGTAAGCAGACTAATAATAAAGGCCACTTTGGCTCGTTCAGTGGGAAACTGGTCCGCCAACATCTCCAGATGCCGAGAACACTGGGCAAGGAAACCTCGGCATGACTTGGCATCCCCATCAAATTTAGCTGGCAAGGAGAGACAAAGTCTAGCTGGAGGTGCTACAGGTGGCGGCGACACCGGAGCGGAAGGTGGCAATTGCTGCTGCAGGATTGTTAGTAATTGCTGAACCATGGCGGCGAGCTGGTTGATTTGGCGAGTCTGCATAGCCACTACAGTGAGCAATTCTGAGGCGTTAGGCAGTGGCACCTCAGCGGGATCCATGGCCGGATCTTACTGTCACGGACCGGGTGGAGCGGACTCAGGTGTGGATCCGCTTTAACCGTGGGACCGATGGCGGGTACCGTGTCAGGGGAGCGGAGTCTAAGGGGCCACCGGTATTCACCAGAGCCCGCCGCAAGGCAGGTTGGTCTTGTGCGGCGAGTGACCCCCGGGTCGCTACCCCCCAACAGCGGCCCAGTCCCACAGTCAGCCGAGGTTCAGCGAGGTACACAAGTGGCAGGCAAAAGGCGTAGTAAGTACAGGCAGAGGTCAGGGCTGGCAGCACAGGTTCGCAGTAAAGGTGAGTAGCCGAGGTCGGGGCAGGCAGCAAAGGTTCAGAATCGGGGACAGGCATAGGTCGGTACACCGGTGAGCAATCCAAGAATGTCTGACTTTCAACAAGCATGGAGAGACCAAGATCCGGCCCTGATGGAAAGGAAGTGCCTCTTTAAATAGGAGAAGAGGATGCAGGATAGGATGACCAGGCACCAATCAGTGCTGTACAGGCCCTTTAAATCTCAGGAATCTAGTGCGCTCGCCCTCTTGTGGACGGAGATGTGCGCGCACCTGAGCATGTGAGGAGGAAGCATGGGGGGAAGGGCGGCAGCTGGATGCAGCCATGAGGGAAGTGCTGCAAGATGGATGACGGCTGCATGCAGCCATGGAGGTAAGTGACTTGCTGTGAGACGGGCGTGCAGCGCTCGCCCTAACATCACTGGTTGGTTAAAACCTTTTTTCAGGGTGTTTCTCATGTGCGTCCACCCCGTAAGCCTTTGCTACCAGTCTGGGATTTGAATCTGGTGTTGTCTGCTCTGCAAGGGCCTCCCTTTGAGCCTATCCGTGAGGCTGCCTTGTCTATTTTGACTCTTAAGGTAGCCATTCTGATGGCTATCACTTCTGTAAGGCGAGTTTCTGAGCTAGCTGCACTTTCCTCCTTATTTTGAGAGACATCAGGATAAGGTGGTGTTCCGGCTTAAGCCGTATTTCCTGCCAAAGGCTGTGTCTGCCTTTCATCTCAATCAGGACATTATCTTGCCTTCATTGTGTCCTAATCCTGCTAATTCCAAGGAGCGAACTCTGCATTCTCTGGATGTGGTTAGGGCTCTGAAGTTTTATTTGGTCGCTACTGAGACTTTCAGGAAGTCTGATGCTCTTTTTGTTCTCACTTCTGGACCTAGAAAGGGTTTGCCTCCGGCTAAATCCACTATCAGCAAGTGGATCCATCAGGTGGTGGTTCAAGCCTATTCTGCTAAGGGAAAGGAACCTCCCTTTTGGATTACTGCTCATTTCACTTGTGCTATTGGTGCCTCTTGGGCTTTTCAGCACCAAACTTCTGTTGAACAAGTTTGCAAGGCCGCTACTTGGTCTTCTGTTCATACTTTTTCAAAGTTTTACAAGGTTGATGTTAAGACCTCAGCGGATGCTGCTTTTGGCCGCAAGGTGCTTCAGCCGGTAGTGACTTGAACTACTGGCCGTTACTCTTTGGGGATCCCACCCTACTTTGGACACTGCTTTTGGATGTCCCAACTGTTATGAATACCGAAGCGGGCCGTGCCATGCAATAAAGAAAAAAGCAATTCTGTGAGTACTCACCTGTAGAATTGTTTTTTGTATTCTTGGTTGCCTCTTTATGGTGATTGTTCCAAGTTAATTGGGGTTTTTTTTACCTTTTTCAAATTTTTTACTCTATTGTCTCACTGCTTGTCTACGCTGGGGAACTCTATGGTTAAGCCCGTTTTTATAGGGAGCCGGGACATGCCACAGCTTTCGGCAGTACCACTGCGCCACCTTGTGGCGGAATAACCCAACTGTTATGAATACCGAAGCGGGCCGTGCCATGCAAGAACAAAAACAATTCTACAGGTGAGTACTCACAGAATTGCTTTATTAGCTTTCAAATACTGTAGGCGTCAAGTCTGTTTTCATTCATTCATAATAGAGTAAATTTATGTAGTTAAAATTGATTAGCTGACATTCAAAATTAAAATTTATTAGCCATTTTTTTCCCTAGGACCTGTATATATTTAGTATTTTTAGAGGCTGAACTAGATGGCTTTATGTTATGTTTTTAACCTATGCATATAAGGGCAACATGCTATAGGGAGATTATGTACCGCTGGGCTGGGCTGTAATGACTCTCCTGGTTGGACACTGCTGATTCCAATGACCCCATTAAATATTTACAGTAAGCAAAGCGCTTGTTAATTATGTATCTTGTTAATGAATACATTTATGTTTTTTAAAGATAATGATGTTTAGTTCATTGCAAACCGTCTTGTTTATCTCTGCTTAGTGGTGTTGCAATCTCTTAGCTATTATAGAAATATGTTTGAAACCCCCCCCCCCAAAAAAAAAAAAAAAAATTAGTGCATTTTTTAATTGAACAGCTGATGAGTGGGATTATACCCTACATGGTAGTGCTGCCAGTCAGGCAACATGCGCGCACACACACAAACACACACACACACACACACACACACACACACACACACACACACACACAGAAAAGTGACCATATTTGCACAACCTGGAATAGGACAAAAAGGGAAAGGCATATCTACTCAGTATAACAGTATAAATATGTGTGGTGGCCTAATGGTTAGCACTCTAAAGTTTGTATGTTGTTCCCTCCTACAACCCAGCAACAAGGATTTACACACCGTTAATTATGTCTGTAAAAAAAAAAGCAAAACAAAATTGAACAGTGTCTTCGTTTGACCTCCAGTAGTCTCAGAATTTTAATTTATTTTATTTTATATTTTAAATTTGGTCAACCTTGATCATTTTCCACCTGCAATTTGACTACATCATGTTCTGTTCAGTCTAAATGTATTACAATACATCTGCACCTCACATGGTGGTCATGTGAAACACCTTTTCCCAGTGGTGGGCAGTGTCATTCACTCATCCCTGGGCAACTCCTATGCAGGAAACAGGGACATGCAGTAACCAGGACTGGGCACTATCGTGGATTGACCAATTGTAGATCTTTTTCTCTTCTCTTCTTTCTTTTTATTCTTTCTGCTGTTCCTTTCTATTTTTTGTCAATCATTCTATTTTTTTTTCCTTTTATTCGTTCTTTCCTTCCTTACATTTTTTTTTTTGTCTGATTTTTTTCTTTCTGTCTTTTCTTATAATCTTTCCTTGTGTCTATGTTGCTGTCCTCTTTGTGTGGTGCCTTCCATTCTTTCTTCTTTTCTTTGTGCCTTCCTTTTGTCATACTATACCTGTTATTCTTTCCTTCTATTTTTTGTTATTCTTTTTTCTTTATATTTAATATATTATGTTCATTCTTTCTTTTACCTGTCAGGCAGATAAGCAATGCCAGAATGGGAGACTGAAACCGTGAGCTTCTTATATTATGCTTTGTCACAACAAGGGGCCCACTGAGATAGTGTCACCCCAAAGGCCACATAAACCTGAGCCGGCTTGCTCCGGACTGCTGCCTCTAAACTAAAAGCATCATTATCGCTGGTTTGCACCTGATCGGTCAAGTTTGCAACTTATACTACCATGTTATATATTCTATATCTATTTTGTAGTTGGTAATTCATGCCTCACTAAAGCTTATTTTGCTTGTGTCACCTGCAGGCTAAAGACCATGCCAGAATGGGAATTAAAGAAGTTAAAAACCGTTTAAAACAAAGGGTACGGTATTGTTCTTCATTTCACATATGAACTTTATTGTATTTCTAGATGGAACAATATGTTCCTCTTAATACAGTTAATAATGATCCCTCATCCATGGTTATCCTGATTTAAGATGTCTGTTTATACATAGGAAGCCTAAAGAACTAGGCAGAATACTATATGCATTTCCACAGCTGCATCTGTGCTACCTCAGCTAAGTTTGCAAGCATTGTCATGGCGCCAAACATGCCCCCTCAAACTCATTTGGCAACTAGCAGTCTTGTGGGGTGCAAGAGTGGCACATGAACATCCAGCATCTGATGGCTGGAGTGTCTGCTGCAGCTTCTAACTCTTAGACAGACTTAGCAGATCTCAAGTAAGCTTGCACCCTTCTTAGCATAGACCATCCACGGATGGGTTAGACCTGCTTAAAGTGAGAGACTTTTAATTTTGTAGTAGGGTATTTTAATTTAGATGCTAACCTTTAACTACAATTGTATTTATTTTTGTGGCATTTGGCTAAACCTACTTGAGTATCCTTTTTGTAGCTTGTGACTCAAATGCAAAGGTTAATCTCATGGTGGCCAAATAGACAATGTGACAGAAATCACCATGGATGTCAGACGGTCCAGAGAGCAAATTCACACATTGTGCTTATCGCTCTCTCTTGTTTGTGATGACCATGATCACATTTACCTTCCTGTCTTTAGGGACCAAAGTGTGACCCTACATGTTGTCATAAGTGAGATAAAAATACTTACTTAACCCCTCAGACATCTACAGCTATGCAATGTTCTCTAAAGGCTTCTGCTAATAATAGTTTCACTTCCTAGTTGCTCTTGATGCTTACTTCATTGACTTTTACAAAACACTCGGGCCATTCCAGAGGAGTGATGAGGGGCATATAAGGGATAAGTTCTGGAGGCAGAAATAAAAGTAATTGACCAGGAAGGAGAATAGAAGAAAATTGGATGCAGAATAGAGGTTGCATCTGGGTTGGTATAGCTGGATGTAGAAAGAGGCCTGGCTGGAGAGAGTCAAAGTTAGGATTGAAGCTGGCACCCAGTGGAGAAACTCACAGAGGAGAGCCGCATTAGAAAGCTAGAGAAGAGGTGGATGAGACGAGCAGCGGAGTTCATAATAGATTGGAGTCTTTGGAAGATGTTACAGACAGCAGATGACCTTCACTGCAGAGCAACTGCTACATTGCATTTTAGTCTATTGTCTTTGGCAGTGGAGGCAGCATACTGTACCAGATACTAATGGTTCAGGTGAGAATAGACTATATAAGGGCACAGTTAGAAGTACACTATCACTGATTTTGGCCTATTAAACTTATTTAGCTGCCAGAGTACATCAGAATTTCATGCCCTTCATGCCCCTCAGAATTCCATAGGATTCCAACAGGATAGCTATGATCAAGGTATGCTTCTGGGTCTAGAATGTGGAATGATATGAGAATAATCAGATCATTGACTAGTTCTGTTTGCACACATGCAATATATGACGGTAGATATGTTTATGCTGCGTTTCTCAACATGTTTACCTCTGTTTAATGTTATGCTGTAGTTATTATAGTCACTTTACTTGCTTTGGCTGGCTTTAAAGTTAAGCTTGTTATCTCTAATTGTTTGTTAGTAAGGCAACTGCCTGTGACAACCTTCTGTTCTTTGAATTAGTCCCTGGGACCCCGTCATTGTATTGATGTGTACTTATTTATATGGGTAACCTTAAAATAGGGCGCAACCTTGCTTCAAATTTACAATTTAAAACAGAATAGGGAGTGGACAAAGGGTAAATCAGAATGTTTGTGTGGTAAAAGGTCAGTACTTAGAAGAACAGTGTTGTGTGCACAGAATATATTTTCATCAAATTCCATTGTCTTGTGGGACCACCAGAACTGGATTAACAAAGACCTAATGAACCATCTCCTACACCTTTGTCACTTCTGCCATAGACACATCATTTAATGACAGACAAGATCATTTGTTGAATGTTTATATATGCCTTTGTGTGACTGATATGTATGTTACAGTCTCATTCTTCTGTTTATGTTGTTCCCTGCTGCCAGCGAAGTGGAAAAAATCTTGATATCTCTTCTCAATTCTACATATATAACTATAATCTTGAATTTTGTAATAGAGTAAAAATAATATGTGTGTGTGTGTGTGTGTGTGTGTGTGTGTGTGTGTGTGTGTGTATATATATATATATATATATATATATCCTCTTTTTTATACTAATGGGCAATGTGTTCTCGGGTTCTCCGATAAGATCATTTGTAATCGCAAGTATACCATTTCATATGTTTAGCACGTAACAGACAAACATAAATTACATTCTATTGCCAGTTCTAATTTACTATTATTACTGTTGTGATTGAGGTGGCATCTGCAGAAAAGAGTAGCAGTGGATGCAGAAAAACCTAGAAAGAATCTGGTGCCACTGGCAGAGCGATCAGAGATTGCCCAACAATACTCTATTTCAACTAGGTAGGCTGAAAAACCCTAGGCCTAGGCTGAGCAGGATGCTAGCTCGGCCTTCCCAACATAGCTTTGCCCCCATCCAAATATTCCCATCCACAAGAGGCAGCTCCCAGCATGACTACTGCACCCGCCACAAATGTGTATTCCAAACTAGTTCTGAGAGATCCTCTCCTCTTCTTTAAACTCTAACCTCTTATTTTTTAATTCCTGTAGCCCTAATGGACTCTTGGTCCTCTATCAGATGTTCAGGAATCTATATATATTTAGTCCTAGTTAACCTGGAGTATGATTCTGGTAGAGGTTCCAACAGAGATTGACTACTCAACTGAAAAAGCAAATGGGTTCTCTCCTTTCGTCCCCACACAATTAATTAATCCTAGTTCAGCGATCAGTAACTTCTGGTTCTCAACCCACTCTGGCCGGATCAAAACTGAAGTTACTGGCACTTCCCTGTCAGGATTGCACCTTTCACCATCAGTCCCAGGGGCAAGGGTACTTCATCTCTATTCACTGAAATTTAGGGGGTGTGTTGAGCCCTGACATGCCTACACTATTGTGAATGGAGGGGACATGGCCACGCCCCTGTGACTGATTGCGAAAGGGTGCAATGCCTACAGAGAAGTGCAAGTGACTTGAGTTCTGACCCAGCCTGTGTGGGATGCGATCTAATGATTGAGGGAGTTGCTGATTGACCGGAGTAGGAATGATCAGCTGCGAGAGACAAAAGTACCTTTTTGTCTTTTTACTTGAGTGGTCAACCCATTTAAGTGTTTTCTTTCATTCTATCCTTTTTTTTCAATCTGTCTTCTATTTTTTTTTTTGATACTATAATGGAGAACAATAAAGCAATGAACAGGAATTAGACTTGATCTAGAGCGTATCTTGATATTCATAAGCAGACCTAATGAAGTGCAAGGTGACGAGGGATTATAAAAGTTTATAATCATCACCTGAAAATATAAATGGTAAAGTTGTCTTTGTGTCAAAAATATTCAAATATGTTAAATATCAATAGGATTGTGAATGTAAACAATTCAATTACCAATTTATATGCTTAGGTTAATGCATATACCCCTGTTTCCCTGAAAATATGCCCTACTCCAAAAATAAGCATGATTCACATACATATGAAGTAGTCCCACTGGAGTCCCTTGACTCTTGATATGAGCGCATTGTGGTTGCTTCTAGTTACCAGGGGGAGCAAACCACTACCCTTGCAATGCAGTGGAACTTGGAAGAGAGCCAGCTGGAATGCCAAGAAACATATATTTTGGGGAAACAATTAATATAAGACCTATCTTCTTTTTGGGGAAACAGGGTAAGTTAAAGTGATTGGCAAATCAAAAGTTTCAAAATAAACATCAGTAGCTTAACTTTTATTCAGTGGCCCGAGCATTGTGCTTCCTCTTCTGTCTCCTTAGCTAGGAAAATCACCTTGTTCAGCTTTCAGTCCTCACCCCGCTGAACTGGTACATCAATCAACCTTCAGTGGACCAAGAAAAGAAACACTCCCCACTCCCTGCCCAGACATCCTGATTGGCTGCCTCTCTCTGCTGCTCTGAAACCCCACCCTCCTTGCTCCTCTCACACTCATCACAGTGTGCTTACATCACATCGCTGTTGCCACACCCACTGTTTCTCTTGATTTTTTTCTTTGAATCTACAATGGAGGTAAAGTCCTAATAGCAGGACTGTATGGTATACAGCGCTCTTACATATTAGTTCTGTATTACTTATTAACATGCTTACAGGCCTGATTTATAATTCAACAATTACCTGCAAACACCATAACCGAAGAGGCCCCAAATGCAGACCTTATAGTTGATGGGTAACTAACTTGGGATCAAATGCCCTAACACACAGTTTGAATTTATTTTCAAACAGACAATATGAAAAAAATTATAGTAGAACACAAACTGGCCCTAAAAGTATGAATAAAGTAATATTATAGATCCAGATCTATAGAGTTGCTTAATGTGCAAAGCTAATAATGTTCAACACCCCTTTATAAACCACTGTACAACCATTAAAAAAACTACCCTCTCTTACAGGTAGAATATGCAAGACATACAGTATGACTGAGTGAGAGATGGCATTGTATATTATTATATATATGTATATATAGAGAGAGAGTTTTGTGTGACTGTTACTACACAATGCACAGATGCTAATAAGTTCACAAATACTAATGCAGCTGTTTTTGGTCCTATAAATCAGGATTTGACAGAAAATGGATGCAGTGTGGCTACGGAAGAGCCTCTTCCACAGTTGTCCCCTTCCCCATCTTCTGAAAAGAAGGATCTGAAAATGAGGGAGGAAAGACGACCCATCACAGTACACTTTGGTCAGGTAGGTGTAGCTAAAAGTATGTAGTCTGAGCGGCAGTTTTTGTTATTCATGCACCCTCTATGCAGTCCTGGTCAGTAGATTTCTATTGGCAAAGCAGCTGCACTCTTTAAAAATTACTTTTTCAAATGATTGCCATAAATAGGCTTGCAGGTTTTGATTAGATTAGTAGTATTTGCTGCAGTCCTGCTATAGTCTATATAACCTGTATATTTTTAGAAAAATCTTCATTTTTGCTTGCCTAGTATTGTCCCTTTGTCTTGTGCTCCACATACCGTATATTTTGTAGTTATTATTAAACAGTGGTATCATCATTTTGGCACAGTAGACATGGCCAGTGGGTGATTTTTGGAAGTTCCATATTCTTGTTCACAGTGGTGTGAAGCACCCCATAAGAAATTAAGATCAAATTCAAGTTTGTTTCACCAAGTACATATGAGCATATGTACAAGGAATTTTATCTGCCTTGGGTGTTAGGGAGTACATAGAATGATAATGATATTGCAAAGAATACAGATATTTATAGTATTTACAGTCTACAGTGTATACTCAATATCGATATCTTAAAATTTTTTTTTCGCTAGTTTTTAAACATGGCAGGTCTACACCATGACCAGAGGGCAATGCGTTAAATAGGGGGTGACCTTGATGTAGAAATCTCTGATAATTCTGAGTGCTTGTGATCTTACTCACGGTTTGAAGAGATCATCTAATTTGGGAAGAGGGGACCGGATAATCCTTTCTGCAGATCTGGTCATTTTCTTTACGCATGATTTTGCACTGGCCCCTCTATACCAGACTAGGAATGAAGTGCACACCACAAATCTCACAATTGCACTATAAAACATGGTCAACAGATTGCTTGATAGACCATACTTCCTCAGCTATCTCTGGAAATTAAGACTTTGATAAACTTTTTTGACTACCATGTGCAGTGCCCATTTTAAGTTTCTGCTGCTGATGTTACTTTGTATTAGTCACTCTTTCTACCTCTGCTCCTTCACTGTAAATAAGGCTGAACCATCTCTGAAATCCAACACCATCTCTGCAGTCTTCCCTGCATAAATTTTTAATAAAGGCTCAAACTAAAGAATGTATTGCATTGCCATTTGACATTAAAGTGCAAGCTGCAAACCAAAGATGTAAACAGGGTTGCGTTAAAGTAGACCAAAGCCCAGGATTTTAAATAGCCTAGGTTTTGGCCGTTTCCCCGACATTCACAAATGCCTGGCACAGAGACGCTCCCTGCTAAAGAAATAGCAGGGAGGTTGGACCGGGAAAGAAGGTGAGTTTCCAGGCAACCTGGGGGGGTTTCACACAGCAGGGGCATCTCGATTCTGGATGCCCTGGGGGAGGAAATCTAGGGGCCCTGAAATATTATACATTCCAGGGCTGTCAGGGCGTGGGATTTGGCCCACTTTAAAATAATGGCTAGAGACTGAATGAGTACTGAATGAGTACTGCTCTGTAACATAACTACAATACTGTGAACAGGTCCAGGTATATAAAATATAAGTTATGCACCGAAATGTGCTTCCTCCAAAGCCCTAACTCTTGCTTAATTTCCATCATAATATCTGAAACATTTAGTGTGTATTACATTCAGACATTCCGATCTGATATGCTGAAAAAGACCAACTTGATTAAAATAATTAATAGAAAAGCACATAAGCAGAGATGACCACTGGGGCTATAGAGCGGGTCTGTCGCGTGACACCAAACCGACACCACTGCACGTTGGACGTTCATGGAAAGCCTAATTAGCTATGTATCTATATGTCTGTGGCTACTGCTGGCCTTTACTGCACAGTTTTAGCATACAAGTAAATAGCACAGTGCTATAATAATGGTTACTGCACATCTTTCATGATTCACTTGTCAGAGAAACTGCCATGTTTACAGAAGAAGAAAGCTTTTATTTCGGAAGGCTCTGTGGTGATGGATAGAGAGCACGGACATAATAATTTACTTTAAAGGAATCACTGTTTAAAAATGCCAGAACTGTCTACAGTAAAATGTCACGCATGTCCTATGAATTGTCTATATCATTAAACTTTTTTTATCCTTTAAAATATGTTATGCGTCGCAAATGTTAGTTTTAAATAATTTCCAAAACAGTAAGTAAATCCATCACAACAGTATGAAGAAGCAATCCTGGACAGCCTAAATAAAAGTTAGCATCAGGAGGAGGAAAATTGATCGAAGATGCATGCATGTGCCATGAATTGAGGTGAGTATACAGGGGGGTCCTGGGGGTTTCACAAGATGGGGCATCTTTAGGTCCACTTTAAGCAGATTCCCTTGGACTCAAAAATTAATATTGTGACTCCCCCCAGACACCAAATTGAAAGAGTATGAGTCCCCCTCACCAGCTTCAAATTAATATGCAGAGCACCAGCGGATCCTTTCCCCTGGCATAAAATATGCAGAGCACCCGCAAATCTTGTTCCCCGACATAAACATTGTGACAGTGGACATCACACCCTGTAGAGGTTTTGGAGGTGTTCAGGATGTGGGGGGAGGGTAGGTTCTTTTGGGGAGGGTGAAGTCAGAAAACCTGGGAAGGGGGGCAAGACAGAGGCACATCGGTGTCTGGTTCTAAGGGAGGGGGGGGGCTAGGTTACCAGTAAGTTATGAAGGGCACTGGGGGGGTTAGGAGCCTGGGCGGGGTTGTTGTGAGTACCATGCAGGGTAGTGTAGTTTAGGAGGAGGCTGCAGGGCAGACCCAGTCTGGATATTTGGGGGGCGCCTTCTGTCGTGGGTCCTGTTTGAAACTTTTGGAAATCACACGGACGCTAAGGGCGTGCAAAGGGTGTCTGCTTCTAAAAAGTACCCCTGATGCCCTCTTCAGGGGTGCCGCTATTGAAAATCACCCCCCCCCCATGCCTAATGCGATGGGGGAGCTATAAAGATTAACCGCAATACCCACTTCCTATTGCCTGGGGGGGCACCACTGTGCAGGTGGGCATACCACCTGTTATATTTACAGCTTGCTTTCAGTGTGTGCATCTCCCCTGCCTCCGCGCACCTCAGCTTGATGACATAAGCTGTGTCATAAGATGTGAAGCTGTGTCATTATGTGGAGGCTGGGAAGATGTGGTTACAGGAGCTGAGTTGTATGTATAATAAACAGCATGCCTGTCTGCATATTCTAAGTATACAGCACGTCCTGTTCCAGAAGATATTCCTTACTCTTGGGTAATACATCCAGTAGATGGCGCTGGACTGCAGAGACAGAAAAGTGGCTCCTCCTGGCCCCATATATACCAGGGACCTCCCACAAATTCCCCAGTTCTTCTCTGCAGTCTGGGCTGCGATGACTAGAAGATGGCTCTTTCTACTCGCAGGTGAGCGGGGCTTATTAGCCTGCGGCCCTGTAGGACTATTCGCACCCGTTCCTTATTCTTAGTATACAGTACGACCTGCTCCAGATAAGAATCATTACACTTGGGTATTACTCCGCCAGATGGCGCTGGACTGCAGAGAAAGCGATATTGACTCCTCCCGGCCCCTCAAATACCCAGGACCTCCCACAAATCCCCAGATTTTCTCTGCAGTCTGGACTGCGAAGGACAAGAAGATGGCTCTCTCTTCTCGCAGGTGAGCGGGGCTATTAGCCTGCGGCCCTGTAGGACTATTCCCACCCGTTCCATTATTAATGTGCCTCCCAACCTTGGCTGCACTGGTCCGGGTGATGGTAGGCAGCACCACTGTCAGGTGCTTAGGAGCGCTGCTCCACCACAATCCCCCACCAAAGGGTAGGCGGTATAGGCATATGGTGAGCCTCTATGGGATGCCCCTCCCGCCCTATTGCCCCTTGCCCCTGTCTATCGGTGGGTCCTATGTTAAGTGGCCGCTGTCCTCCCTCGCTCTCCCTTGTAGCTCTCGGGGGGGGGTGTGGGGGGGGGTGCGTGTATGTGTATATGCCTTGGTGCTTCGCTGTATTATGTTTTGTCTGGTGTCAGTCGCCGCGCTGACTTGGTTGCGTTTTTAAATATGCCGCCGCACGCGCTTTCACTGTGATCCACGCTTGGCGGCGGCGTTACCTCAGGAGCTGGTGCGCTGCTATTGGCTGCTTGTCACGTGTGCTGCTTCGCGCTCTTCGGGGGCCGGGGCCCACGGTTGGTGCATTCCGCGTCACTGTCTCCGCGGCCCGCCCCTCGAGGTATACCCGCCACCATTTTCTCTGGATTCGGCTGCTGCGTGACTGGCGTCTACCTACCGCAGTCCGTGAGAGCCCTCGAGGGCGTTTTTTTTTACCCTTTGTCATTATACATGTCACTTACGGGGTTCTCTTCGCTTATGTCTTTCAGACGTGCCGACCTCTATTGGTTTCTCCCGGCCCTACTCCCTCTATTTAGTTGTGAGGCCTAGTGTGTAAGTTACTCCCACTTCCCTAGCAGGCTATTGGGGCATCCCGGGTTGCTTTTTTAGCGTGAATCAGCCTATTGTGCCGCTATAATCACCATATGGAGGCGTCTCAGGATAATGTGCTCGGGGTTCCTTCGGGACAAGCCCGGCTGTGTGTAGCTTGTGGGGTGTCCCCTACTAGTGCTGACAATGTGCGGGTCTGTGTACCTTGTGCCCAGCAGGTGCTTGAGCTGCAGCCTGGTTTACCAGTAGCTGGGCCTGCGCCTCTTATGGCTTCCCCTACTCCCTCAAGCTTAAATTTGACTCCCATTGAGTTGCATACCAGTGGGGATTCTCAGCCTGATGTGTCTTCCAGACTGGCTAGTGTTGAGAAGTTGCTTGCTAATACCTTGGCGCGTAAGGCCTCTGCTAAAAAGCGGCACTTAACGCCTGATGTCACTCTCTTCCCCATGGAGGCTGATGAGTTTTTGGAACTGTCTGGCTATACCCCTTTGGAAGAAGGGGAGTTATTCTCTGACTCTGAGTCATCTGATGAGAGGCCCAGGGGTCATGATGATTCTGGCTCTGACCCCTGGGCCCCAGATGATACTGATAGGCTGTTGGTTCAGATTTTTGAGGTACTGTCTATCTCTCCCCTGGTTGCGGCCCCCAGGCAGCAGGGGGAATTGTTACATACTGCTAAACCACGTTTAGAGTTTCCTGAGCAAGCCCATTTTAATAATCTCATGCTCAGGGAATGGGAGCGCCCCAGCAGGCTTCCCGGTGTACCTAAGAGTTGGGATAAGAGGTATCCCTTTCCTGCTGATGTGGTGAAGCGTTGGTCATCCCCTCCTGAGGTGGATGCCCCGGTCCTAGGGTTGTCCAACACCTCTGTCATGCATTCCCCTGACTCTACTACGCTGCGGGATAGTGAGAACCGGCGTATTGATGAGCTGGCGTCCCATGCCTTTGCATGTGTGGGGACGGCGCTGCGCCCGGTCGGTGCCCTGCCATTACGGCTGTGGCTATTAGGACCCTGCTTAGAAGTATCCTAGATGGTGCCCCTGATGATGTGTCTAGTGAGGAGTTTAATGCACTCTCTCGAGGTTTTTGTGACTTATGTCCTCCCTGCCTTGGATGACACCATTAGGATGTGTGGCAGAACCTCTGCCCTTGTGGTGGCTATACGCAGCTCGGTTTGGCTGCGCCAGTGGGCTGCTGACAACGCTGCCAAGAAAGCTCTCACTGGTTTTCCCTTCAAAGGACTACGCCTGTTTGGGGACCGCCTGGACCTGTTTGCTAAGGGAGGCAGGTTACCCAAGCGCAGGCGGCAGTCTTGGCCCTTTCGGGGTCAGGGCTCCTTTTCTTCCCCCTACCGTGGAGCCAGACAGGGGAGGGGGGTCTCCCTTACCGGGGCCCGAGGAGATTTCTGGGGTGGGGCAGAGGACGTGGATGCCCTGGCTCCTCCTGGGGCTCCAAGCTTAAGTCTTCTCCCAAGCCCCCTCAGGCATGAAGGGGCGCCCTCACCCATCCGGGTGGGGGGACTGCTTCAGCATTTTGCTCACGTCTGGAGGCTTCATGTCTCAGACCGGTGGATTCAGGAGGTAGTGTCCTCCGGTTACAAGATAGAGTTTGCTGCCTGGCCGCCCCCAAGATTCATCAGGTCCCGGATGTCTCAGGACCCCATGTCAGCTCAGGCTCTAATTCTGGCGGTGCAAAGCCTTCTGGAGCTGGGGGTCATCTGTCAGGTCCCCTTATGAGAAAGGGGCAAGGGGTTCTATTCCAACCTTTTCACCGTGCCCAAAAGAGATGGGTCAGTCAGGCCCATCCTGGACTTTAAGATCCTCAACAAGTTTGTCAGGTGCAGGCATTTTCCCATGGAAACTCTGCACTCTGCCATCAGTTCCCTGCGTCCAGGGGACTTTATGACGTCTGTGGATATCAAAGATGCTTGCCCTCATATTCCTGTATTTCCAGGTCATCAAAGGTTCCTCAGGTTCGCTCTGGAGGATCAGCACTACCAATTTGTGGCATTGCCCTTCGGTCTCACCTCAGCTTCCAGAGTGTTCACCAAGGTGCTGGCAGGAGTGATGTCTCTGCTCAGGTCTCAGGGCATTCGCGTGCTGCCCTATCTGGATGACATTCTCATCACTTCCCAGTCCCTCCAACAGGCAGAGTTGGATACTCAGCTGGTAGTGTCCACTCTGGAGTCATTTGGCTGGGTGATCAACCATCCCAAGTCTTCCCTTTCTCCCTCCTTGGTGACATCCTTCCTGGGAATGAATCTGGATACAGTTCAGGCAAGGATTTTTCTTCCTCAGCAGAAGGACAGTCTGCTAGCGCAGGTTCAGTTCCTGCTATCTTGCCCTCATCCCTCCATCAGGAAGGGAATGCAGCTGGTGGGCCTGATGGTGTCGTGCTTCGAGGCGGTTCCTTATGCCCAGTTCCACATGAGGCCTCTGCAACTCCACCTCTTGTCACTATGGGACAAGGATCCTGCGACCCTGGACCATATCCTTGTGCTTTCCCCCCTAGTCAGGAGGTCCCTCTCGTGGTGTCTGGACTCCAGGAACCTGTTGGTGGGCAGATCCTTTCTGGCCCCCTGCTGGGAGACGGTCACCATGGATGCCAGTCTGACAGGTTGGGGGGGTTTCTGGAAGTCCCTGCAGTTCCAAGGGCGGTGGGGCCCTCAGGAGGCCCACACACCTATCAACATCCTGGAACTGCGGGCGATCAGGTTGGTTCTGACTTGTTTGACTCATCACCTTCGGGGCCTGCCTGTTCAGGTACGCTCGGACAACCAGACGGCGGTTGCCACATCAATCATCAGGGAGGGACCCGGAGCTCTGATCCTGGCCCTGCCGGAGGACAATGTTCCCTGCATATCAGCTGTGTACATCCCGGGGGTGGAGAATCTAGCATGTCATGGCAGGACGTTCAGCTCCTGTATGTCTTTCCTCCATTCCCCCTGTTGGGCAGGGTTCTGCGCAAGATAGCTCAGGAGGGGGTGCCAGCAATACTGGTGGCCCCCAGGTGGCCAAGAAGAGTGTGGTTCGCAGACGTGGTGCAGCTGGCAGTAGATCAGTACGCTCTGACTCTGACTCAGGCTTTGACGGCCTGGCTGTTGAAACCTCCATCTTGATGGAGAAGGGACTGTCTCTCTCTGTTGTTGATACCATGATTAAGGCTAGGAAGAAGTCTTCTTCTTCCATTTACTATAGGGTTTGGCGTGCCTACATTGACTGGTGTGAGTCTAAGTCTCTTCCCTGTCGTGTGTTCTCTATTCCCAGGATCCTGGAGTTCCTGCAGCATGGGTTGGAGCTGGGGCTCCAACTCAGTACTCTGAAGGGTCATGTCTCTGCCCTGGCTGTTTTCTTCCAGAGGTCCTTTGCCCAGCATTCTCTGGTCAGGACTTTTTTGCAAGGGGTTACTCATGTGCGTCCCCCCACGTAAGCCTATGTTGCCTGTTTGGGATTTGAACTTGGTCTTGTCTGCCTTGCAGGGTGCTCCCTTTAAACCTGTGCAGGAGGCTGCCCTGTCCATTATTACTCTCAAGGTTGTCTTTTTGGTGGCTATCACCTCTGTTAGGCGTGTGTCTGAATTGGCGGCGCTTTCCATCCAGCCCCCCTACTTTGAGAGACATCAGGACAAGGTGGTGTTTCGCTTCAAGCCAGATTTGCGCCTAAGGTTGTTTCTGCCTTTCATTTGAATCGGGACATTGTTCTTCCTTCCGTGTGCCCTAATCCTAGTAATGCTAAGGAGAGGGTCTTGCATTCTTTGGATGTGGTTAGGTGTCTGAAGTACTATCTGGTGGCTACTGTTCCATTCAGAAAAACTGATGCTCTTTTTGTGGTCCCTTCTGGTCCTAGGAAGGGTCTGGCTCCTGCTAAATCTACTATCAGCAAATGGATCCGTCAGGCTGTGATTCTGGCCTACTCTGCTAAGGGGAAGAATCCTCCCTTCCGCCTTACTGCTCATTCTACTCGTGCTACTGGTGCCTCTTGGGCTTTTCAGCACCAGGCTTCTGTTGAACAAGTTTGCAAGGCCGCTACTTGGTCTTCTCTTCATACCTTTTCAAAGTTTTACAAGGTTGATGTTAGGGCCTCAGCTGATGCTGCTTTTGGCCGCAAGGTTCTGCAGGCGGCAGTGGTCTGACCTGTCTGTTGTTACCTTTGGGGATCCCACCCTACTTTATGTACACTGCTATTGGATGTCCCAAGTGTAATGATTCTTATCTGGAGCAGGACGTACTGTATACTAAGAATAATACAATTCTATGGTTACTCACCTGTAGAATTGATATTATGAGTATACAGTACGTCCTGCTCCACCCCACCCTTGGTTTTGCATTATCCTGGATCCCCTGTATGGTGATTGTTATCATTGTTATAGTTACTAGTTGGTTCTGTTTTAATTCTCCCGGCTTCTCGTTAACTGCTTTTCAATGCTGGGGATTTGTGGGAGGTCCCAGGTGTTTGAGGGGCTGGGAGGAGCCAATTTCGCTGTCTCTGCAGTCCAGCGCCATCTGGCGGAGTAATACCCAAGTGTAATGATTCTTATCTGGAGCAGGCCGTACTGTACACTCATAATATCAAATCTACTGGTGAGTCATCACAGAATTGTATTTTCACTGCCTCCCAGCTTAGGCTGTGCTGGTCGGGTGATGGTAGGCAGCACCGCTGTCAGGTGCTAAGGAGCGCTGCTCCAACCGCAGTCCCCCACCAAAGGGTAGGCGGTATAGGCCCGTGGTGAGCCTTATGGGATGTCCCTCCCGCGGCCGTTGGCCCTTCGCCCCCTGTCCCCTCAGTTCTGCTCCTCTTAGGCTGGCCGCTGCTTCCCCTTCGCTCCCCCTGGGTAGATCTCGGGTGGGGGGGGTGTATGTGTTAACTTTGTATATCATGTTCTGGGTTTTTTATTATCGCCGCACGCTTGTACTTCGCTCTGCGGACGGCAGCATCGACTCAGGCGCTGCTGCGCTGTCATTGGCTGGTCTTGTCACGGGGGTGCGTTTTCACGCTCTTCAGTGGGCGGGCCTTGCGGATGACATTTTCCGCATCACTTCTCCGCGGCCCGCCCCTCGAGTTATATGCGGGCGCCATTTTGGAGCTCCTGTGCTGCGTGTCTGGCGTCTCCCTATCGCGGCCCGTACGTGCCCCTGCGGGCTGGCTTTTCCTTGTACCTTCATTGTATTATGCTTACGGAATCTTTGTTTTATGTCTTGCAGGCGGGTCAAACTTTTTTGTGGTTTCTCCCTGCCCTATCACCTTTTATTAGCTTTAACTCCTTCTTGGAGGGCTTTTGTGATCCATTGTCTCCCACTTCCCTAGCGGGCTATTGGGGCATCCCGGGTAGCTTTATTAGCGTCAATCCCCATTGGCCGGTTGTGCCACAATAATCACCATATGGAGGCTTCTCAGGATAATGTGCTTGGGGTTCCTTCGGGACAAGCCCGGCTGTGTGTGGCGTGTGGGGTATCCCCTATAAATGATGATGTCAGGGTGTGTGTACCCTGCGCCCAGCAGACGCTTGCGCTGCAGTCTGGATTAACGGTGGCTGGGCCTGCGCCCCCTCTGGCTTCGCCTACCCCCCCACGCTTACATCTGACTAGTGAGGTGCATACCAGTGGGGAGTCTCAACCTGATTTGGCTGCACGCGTGGCCAGCATTGAGAGAGAGCATTGCTGGTTTTGGTCCGCGTAAGGCTTCTGCTAAGAAGCGGCATTTATCACCTGGTGTTTCCCTCTTTCCTATGGAGGCTGAGGAATTTTTTGACGTTACCGGTTATACCCCCCTGGAAAAGGGGGAATCATTTTCTGATTCAGAATCATCTGAGGATCAGCCTAAGGTTTATGGTGCCGATTCTGGGTCTGACCCCTGGGCTTCAGATGATACTGACAGGCTTTTAGCTTACATTTTTGAAGTACTCTGTATCTCTCCTCCTGCCGTGGCTCTGCGCCAGCAGGGGGAGCAGTTTCATACTGTTAAACCATGCTTGGAGTTTCCTGAACAAACTCACTTTAATAATCTGGTGCTCAAAGAGTGGGAACTGCCTAGCAGGCTTTCCGGGGTGCCAAAGAGTTGGGATAAGAGGTATCCCTTTTCCGCTGAAATGGTTAAACGTTGGTCATATCCTCCCGAGGTGGATGCACCAGTTCTGGGGTTGTCTAACACATCCGTCATGCATTCCCCTGACTCTACTACACTGAGGGATGGGGAGGACAGGCGCATTGATCAGCTGGCTTGCCATGCCTTTGCCTGTGTGGGGACCGCGCTCCGTCCTGTCTGTGCCTTTGCCATTACGGCTGTTGCTATTAAAAGCCTGCTCAGGGGTCTCTTAGACGGGGCTCCTGATGATGCAGGTAGTGAAGAGTATAGAGCTCTTCTGCGTTGTGAGGAGTTTGTTGCATATGTTCTCTCTGCCTTGGATGATACCATTAGAATGTGTGGCAGGGCATCTGGCGATACGCTGCTAAGAAGGTTCTCACTGGTTTTTCCTTCAAGGGGCTGCGCCTCTTTGGTGAACGTCTGGACTTGTTTGCTAAGGGAGACAAGTTACCTCAGTGCAGAAGGCAGCCCCGGTCCTTTCGGGGTTCAGGTGCCTTTCTTCCTTCCTTCCGTGGTTCCAGAATTGGATGGGGGGGCTTCCTTTGTTGGAGCCCATGGAGATTTTTGGGGCAGGGGCAGAGGACGTGGCCGCCCTGGCCCCTCCTGGGGTCCCAAGCCTAAGTCCTCCCTCAAGCCCCCTCGGGCATGAAGGGGCGCCCTCACCCATCCGGGTGGGGGGGACGGCTTCGGCTCTTGGCTCATGTCTGGAGGCGTCATGTCTCAGACTGGTGGATTCAGGAGGTGGTGTCTTACGGTTACAAGATAGAGTTTGCAGCCTGGCCCCCCCCAAGATTCATCAAATCCCGGTTAGCTCAAAACCCCCTGTCAGCTCAGGGTTTGTCCCTTGCTGTCCAAGGCCTTCTGGAATTGGGAGTCATCTGCCGGGTGCCCTTGAGGGAAAGGGGCAAAGGCTATTATTCCAATCTTTTCATTGTTCCCAAAAAGGATGGATCCATCAGACCCATCCTGGATTTAAAGCGCCTCAACAAATTTGTCAGATTCAGACACTTTCGCATGGAGACTCTGCGCTCCGCTGTGAATTCCCTACGCCCATGGGACTTCTTGACCTCTGTAGACATCAAGGATGCTTACCTTCACATACCTATTTTTCCAGGTCATCAGAGATTCCTCAGGTTCGCTCTGGAGGATCAGCACTACCAATTTGGGGCCTTGCCCTTCGGTCTCACCTCGGCTCTGCTGAGATCTCAGGGCATTCGCATTTTCCCCCACATGGACGACATGCTTATCGCTTCTCAGTCCTTCCAACAGGCAGAGCTGGATACTCAGCGGGTGGTGTCCACACTGGAGTCATTCGGCTGGGTGATCAACCACCCCAAATCTTCCCTGTCTCCTTCCATGGTGAAGTCCTTTCTGGGCATGATTCTGGATTCATCTCAGGTCAAGATCTTTCTTCCTCAGCAGAAGGTGGAGAGTCTTCAAGAGCAAGCACAGACTGTTCTGTCTTGTCCTCATCCGTCCATCAGGCTGGGAATGCAGCTGGTGGGTCTGATGGTGTCCTGCTTTGAGGCGGTTCCATATGCTCAGTTTCACAAAAGGCCTCTTCAGCTTCACATCTTGTCAGTATGGGATTGGGACCCCGTGTCCTTGGATCAGGTGTTTGTCCTGTCCCCTCTGGCCAGGCAGTCTCTATCGTGGTGGCTGGACTCAAGAAACCTGTTGGGGGGCAGATCCTTTCTGGCCCCTTGTTGGGAGACTGTCACCACGGATGCCAGTCTGACAGGTTGGGGGGGGCTTTTGGAAATCCCTGAAATTCCAGGGTCAGTGGGGCCCTCAGGAGTCCCATACCCCTATCAACATTCTGGAGTTGAGGGTGATCAGGTTGGTTCTCGCCCACTTAACCCCACACCTGCGGGGTCAGGCTGTTCAGGTCCGCTCAAGACAACCAGACGGCGGTTGCCTTCATCAATCATCAGGGAGGGACCCGGAACAAGAGGGCCCTCAAGGAAGTGTCCCTGATACTGTCCTGGGCAGAGGAGAATGTTCCCTGCACCTCAGCTGTGTACATTCCGGGAGTGGAGAATCTGGAGGCAGACTCTCTGAGCAGGGGGACCTGTCGTCTGGGAGAATGGTCCCTCAGCAGCAGGGTGTTTCGCTCCCTGTGCCACCGCTGGGGTCAGCCGGATGTGGATCTGTTTGTGTCCCGTCACAATCACAAGCTTCCAGTCTTTGTCTCTCTGTCCCAGGATCCTCTGGCCTTGGCCATGGATGCCTTGGCAATGTCTTGGACGAGTTTTCAGCTCCTGTATGCAGGGTGCTGCACAAGATAGCTCAGGAAAGGGTGCCAGCCATACTGGTGGCCCCCTGTTGGCCAAGAAGAGTGTGGTTCGCAGACATCGTGCAGTTGGCAGTAGATCAGTACGCCCTGCCCCGGGATCCAGATCTGCTCACTCAGGGGCACCTACGCCACCCCAATTTACAAACGCTGGCCTTGACGGCCTGGCTGCTGAAACCGCCATCTTGATGGAAAAGGGGCTGCCTGCTTCGGTTGTTAATACCATGATCAGGGCTAGGAAAAGGTCCTCTTCTTCCATCTACTACAGGGTTTGGTGTACTTACATTGACTGGTGCGAGTCTAACTCGCTTCCCTGTCGTGTGTTTTCTATTCCTAGGATTTTGGAGTTTCTGCAACATGGTTTGGATCTGGGTCTTCAGCTCAGTACTCTGAAAGGTCATGTTTCTGCCTTGGCCATTTTTTCCAAAGATCCTTTGCTCAGCATCCCCTGGGCAAGACCTTCTTCCAGGGGGTTACTCACGTGCGTCCCCCACGTAAGCCTATGTTACCAGTCTGGGACTTGAACTTGGTCTTATCTGCCCTGCAGGGGTCTCCCTTCAAGCCCTTGCAGGGGGCCCCTTTGTCCATTCTTACGCTTAGGGTAGTCTTTTTGGTGGCTATCACTTCTGTTAGGCGTGTTTCTGAGTTGGCGGCGCTTTCCATCAAACCTCCTAATATAGAGAGACACCAGGACAAGGTGGTGTTTCGTTTTTAAGCCAGATTTTCTGCCTAAGGTTGTTTCTGCCTTTCATCTCAATCGGGACATTGTTTTGCCTTCTCTGTGTCCTAATCCTAGTAACTCTAAGGAGAGGGTTTTACACTCTTTGGATGTGGTCAGGACTCTGAAGTTCTATTTGGTGGCTACTGAATCCTTCAGGAAGACTGATGCTCTTTTTGTGCTCCCGTCTGGACCTAAGAAGGGTCTGGCTCTGGCTAAGTACACTATCAGCAAGTGGATCCGTCTGGCTGTGATACAAGCCTACTCTGCTAAGGGGAAGGAGCCTCCCTTCCGCCTTACTGCTCATTCTACTCGTGCTATTGGTGCCTCTTGGCCTTTTCAGCACCAAGCTTCTGTTGAACAAGTTTGCAAGGCCGCCACTTGGTCTTCTGTTCATACTTTTTCTAAGTTTTACAAGGTTGATGTTAAGGCCTCAGCTGATGCTGCTTTTGGTCGCAAAGTTCTGCAGACGGCAGTGGTTTAAACTGTCTGCTGTTACTTTTGGGGATCCCACCCTACCTTACGAACACTGCTATTGGATGTCCCAAGAGTAAGGAATATCTTCTGGAACAGGACTGTATACTTAGAATAATACAATTCTGTGATTACTCACCTGTAGAATTGGTATTATACGTATACTGGAAGTCCTGTTCCTCCCCACCCTTATCATTATTTTTAGTTACCTTTTTATGGTGATTGTTCAATTTTTTATAATGGTTATAGTTCTCCCAGTTTCATTTTAACTGCTTTTCAATACTGGGGAATTTCTGGGAGGTCCCTGGTATATATGGGGCAGGGAGGAGCCACTTTTCTGTCTCTGCAGTCCAGCGCCATCTACTGGATGTATTACCCAAGAGTAAGGAATATCTTCTGGAACAGGACGTGCTTTATACGTATAATACCAATTCTACAGGTGAGTAATGACAGAATTGTATTTTTTGGCCAGTGCCCCTGCACCCTCGCATTAGCCACAGGGCAGGGCTACTTTTCAATAGTAATGCTCCTGCATCCCCACAACGTGCATGGTGGTGGGGGGACCCCCATGACTCCCTTAGCCATGCAACTTTTTCAAGACATGCATTGGAAATGGATGCCACACTGCCTACGGGAAATGGAAGGGGGAATGCTACTCTGGCTATGGGAATGGGAGGGGGGAATGCCACACTGCCTATACAGTATAGGAGGGGGGAATGCCACATTGCCTATGAGGAATGTGAGGGGGGGTGCCACACTGCCTATTGGGAATGGAACGAAGGGGGAATCCCACACTGCCTATAGGGAATGGGGGGGGATGCCACTCTGCCTGTAAGTGGGGGATTCTGCACTTTGCCTAAGATTTGATTCTTTGGGGGGGCGGGGGGGGGGGGGCACAACATTTGGATTTTTTTTTCTTATTTTCCTCCTCCAAATCCTAGGTGCATCTTATTGGCAGGTGGGTCTTATAGGGTGAAAAATACAGTAATTATCAGCCTCTATTCCATATTGGGTGTGGGGTAGTAAAGTAACTAAATGTGACCTTGCCCTGGTCCAAACATTGAATGCCCCCCCCCCCGTCAGGGCTCATACAGTGACTTTTATTCCAGCCTTTTTAGCTAAATTGGATACAAAGGAGAGACAAAGGATTCTTGTTATTCATGTACATGATGCCATGTGCACAAATCTAATAAATATGGTTGAGAAAATGATGGAACCCCCTGAACTTATGGGCCCCAGTTCGGTCGCAAACCTCTGCAATCCCTGTAGTTAAGTCCTGGTGTGGGGATTTCCTTACTTACTTGTGCTCATACATTACTTTTATCCTGTTATGGATTTCTTTGTAAAATATTTCAACAAAAATACTGTATTGAAGATGTCTTTGAAGGACATGCACATTATGTCTAACGTGGTCCAAAAAGGTTTTTTCTTGGAATAGGAGATGTTTCCTCTTTGACGTCCTCAAAAAAAACATGGCTATTGCACTTTAGACGATAGTTTGGTTTAAAGGGGGCCAAAACCCGGGATTTAAAGTATCCCTGGTTTTAGTCCTTCCCCCTGGGGCACCTCGGTTTGGGATTCCCCGCTGTGTGAAACCCCTTTTCAGCCCACGGTGCAGATGCGGCTCTCATCAAATCAGCTTCTCTGGCCATGCTTATTAATATGCAGCTGGAGAAGCTCAATGGAATCCCAGCCGCACAAACAACCTCCGCACAGCATCACTCGCATCCTTCGGCTGTGCACAGCTACACACAGCCATTCAGTTACAGTGAGCAAATCAGGATGCCCCAGTTTGAGGGAATCAGATAGCCCTGAGGTTTTGGTCCACTTTAATTAAATCCAAAAAGGCTAAATTGTATAAGGTAAGCCACTGCCCATTGCTTATATTAATTTCCCTACTGTAGTAAACTGTTCTACTAAGACTACATGAAACAGATTAATCTGGGGCCATTTGAATACCTTAAATTAGAAGATGTTATGGACTACCTTAACTTAGAGTGCTTGGTGGGCACCGCTCTCTCAGAAGTAGTTTAGGCCCTCTAGACCAGTTGTTCTCAACCTTTTTACATCAAGTAACCCCTAGCGACAAGAATTTTCCAAACAAGGATCCCAAGGGGTTATTAATTCTAAATAATACCAAAGTAAGGCCATGTGACACTTTTAAAGCAAGAAGGCATTAGGTTTCGCTAAAAAAATACCATACCAGTCAGACACCCCCTGAAGGTTTGCCTCTGAACACTGTTGTGTACACCCTGGGGGGTACGTGTACCTCAGATTGAGAAACCACTGTTTCTGAATCTGCAGTAGTACCCAGGGGGTAAACACTACAGTTACTCTGATAGGTCTGGTAAAATATTTTAACAGTAAAACATAATTCTTTCATTCTTTCTTCAAAAAGTGCTTCAAGACCAGTGGCCTACTTATTCCGGTAACATTAGTCATCTATCCCCCCCTTTTCCGGGCACTTGATTGCAACTGCATACTTGGCATAAAAAGGTTGAAAACCACTGCTCTAGACCATACTTTAATGTAGCCATGCAACATCTCATGTTACGTGATGTGGGCAGCAGTACAAAATTATTTTTACACTGCCTCTCTCCTTTTTGATAAGTCATGAGATTTCACTTTATATTGCCCTAAATATCACACAGAATGTTTTGAAATGAGCTCCAGTTAATGCAGAATAAAACCCAGCAGCATGCCTGGATAAAAGATTCCAGGTCCTCACCTTTACCTGCTCCAGCGGTGCATGAGTGGGCTCTCATCCAATGAGTGCTGCCCACTATGACTATGTCATTGGGCAGGGGGCTCTCATTGTTTACAGATAGGTTGGGACGGGAGCGCACGCTTGGCTCGGGATGCGAGGGGTTGCAGCATCATGCACTACCCATTCAACTCATTGGAGCGTGGAAAGGTGAGTTTTCCTAGGCAAACTGGGGGGTTTCACATAGTGGGGCATCCCGCTTCAGGAATGCTGCGGGGGTAAGGAGCAGAACCCCGGAAATTCAAAGTCCCCAGTTTTGTCCTGCTTTAATGTGAGATAAAAATATAACTCTTTCTAGTGTACCCTCTACACATTCAAAACATTAAGACACCACCTAGCGGAACATAAGGTGCGCAGCAGTTACACTCCACACTACAAGTGAAAATTCAGATACGGCACTGAACACTTTGTTCTTCTGTTCATTCCATGCAGGTTGTAGTTCTGGAATATGACAGTACTGGGGGATAATATATATAAAGGATGGGGCAATTTGATACTGATTCAGAAATGTTTGGTGTAAGTATTTGCCCCATCTAGAGGTATGTGGCCGCAGCCCATGTATGCACTGTGGGTTCGGATGGCTACGTTAGTATAATCAGCAGTCCCAGGGCTTCCAAATAGGGATGCCCCATGGATGAATACGTAGGCCACTGTTTTTCTTTAACGATAGGGTGCCAACAATTTGCCCACATGTGTATATATCGGGGTCCATAACACCACACCGGACCTTGATTTAATGAAAAGCCCAAACCCTTAAAAACTATTCCTCAGCATCTAAAATTAATATATTTTAAGTTTTCAGTCACTTACTTATTCTTTCCCTTATTCTTTTAAAAATGCTCCACAGGCAGAGATCACAGTAAAAACATCTTATCTCTTGGACAGGTATTTCTGCCATTCTGCTCTCTGAAAAGATTTCCTTATTTCTGTGTGAAAAACAGCCTCACATTGGCCCAAATGTTTGTGAAAAGGGGGGGGTGCCTATTTGGCTAAATGTCTGCGCTGTTAAAACTATACTATATACTTCCAGCATAAAAGTGGGCTTAGTTATTTGCAGTCTATTACATTTCCAGCATGCAAAGAAGCAGGTAAATGACAGACAAGCAGGCTATTTTTTTCTCGTCATGTACTTCCCCATGAGGGCAGGATAGTTTTCCTAGACTGTCCACATTAGGGTCATTTCATGCTCAGGAGTAAAATGGTATCCTCACGTTTTCCCACTCCCGATTCAACACATTTTTTGGGGTGTAAATTTGAGCATGGAGTATAAATTCATGTGCAAATTTACTCAGAGTATTCAAGAGTGCACATTTGCATGTGATTCAGAGATTGTTTTGAGGGTTGAAAAGTGCACAAATGCCAACTTCACTAACTCACATGCTTATTCCATTCATTAAACACATGCCGGCAATAGCCGGCATTTTTTTATGAATGAAATTCTCGGCTTAGTTAATTTGAAGTAAATTTTTTTTAAGTTAAGTAAATTTTCAGAATTTTTTACTTTTTTCACACCTTTGTGAAAATTCAAATTTGGGAAATAGTTTACAAAAGTTACAAATGGTTTATTAATAAAAGAAACATGGAGAAACAAAACATTAGTAGCTCTATTATTAAGCACTAAGATACTAAAAAAAAAAACGCAGAGAGGGAGAGGTATAGAGAACATCTGGGACTTAACACAACACAACACTGTAGGGCAACTGGATTCAAGATAACGCACACTAAAACCCTACACAGAAAAACAAGGAGAACACATGCACCACAGGGAATACATTTGATTGGACAGATTGGAGAATAGAGGTTCACCTTAACCCTTTCGCTGCCAGCCTACCTGCAGCATTTGCCACTCCCTGTTGCCAGACTGAGTTTGACTGTTTCGCGCTACACATGTTCAACTGTCATTTTTGAAAGGATTTCCAGGGATTTCCCAGGATAATTATATATTGTTTTTTTCAGCAGAGTCTGGGCTTTAACATGAAATGTCTTGTTTGTATTTTTTAGGTGTATTCTCAACATTTTTGGGTGAAATGTGTGAAAAAAATTAAAAAAAATATATTTTTTTACAATTTGTCGAGTTTTTTGTAATAAAAAATGTAAGTTTGTCAATAAAATCTTATTGCGTGAGAAACCCCAATTTCTCCCGGTTACAGCGATACCACATATGTATAGGTAGACACCCTTTCCTGCCCAGAAGCCTTTTATAGCTGCTGGATGACAAATGGTTAATTCAAAAAAAAAAATGACATAGGGTCCCCCTTCCCGGGGAGGGAGACCCCATTTTTTTTTGGATTTTTAAGGGTTAAAAACCCTTAAAAATCCAAAAAAAAAAATGACGTGGGGTCCCCCTTACCCAAAGTAACCAGCCCGGGACCAGCTATGGGGGCTTGTAGGCACAGAGTGGGGGGGCCAGCTTTGGTGGCCCCCCCACCCTGCAGCCTACGAGCCCACATAGCCTATGTGGGCCCGGGCTCTTCTGCCCCCCCCTGGCCTTTGGGGAGGCAGGTAATGGGGGTGCGGGGGTTAATGGCAAGCCACCCGCTAGGGCAGGTGACTTGCCACCCCCCCAGCCTTGTGAACTGGTATAAGGGGTCTCATGGACCCCTTACCAGCTCACAAAGGGTTAATGTGAAAAAAAAACACCACACAATAATAAAAAGTATTTTATTAGAAAAAAAAAAAATTTTTTTTTACTGTACTTACCTTCGATTGCAAGCTCTTGTCCCTCGCCGCTCAGCTGACAGATGCCGGTGATCGGCATCCAGAGAAGGAGAAGGCAGGAGATCAGAGGATCTCCTGTCACCTCCTTCCAGGGCACCGATCACCGGCATCTGAGAAGCTGAGAAAGCTGAAGCCGGTGATCGGGACCGGGATGACGTCATAAGCCCCGCCCCCAAGGGGGCGGGGCTTAGAGGCAAGATGGCGGCCGCCATCTTGAAGAAGAGAGGAGAGAGCCTCCCAGGCTCTCTCCTGAAGAACGGTAAGTCCTGGGGGGGGATCGGAGGCCCCCCAGGTGAAGAGGAGGGACAGCGGGAGCCAGCGCACACACAGGTAAGTGAATGTCATTTTTATTTTTTTTTTTTTTTTACAGTTAGCAGCTGCTGCTGCAGAAGCGGGGGGGGGGGGCGGCCTATTCCGGGGGCTCTCCTGGAGCCATCCGACCCCCCACGGGGGATCGGATGGCACCAAATTAAAGAGGAGACCCGGCCGGATCCAACAAGGGGTCAGGTGAGTATTTTTGATTTTTATTTTTTAAACTAGAAGCGAGGAAAGTCAAGCACGTAACACCTACGGGCTTGGCACTTAAGGCCCAGCCAAGCCAGCACGTAGGTGTTACGTGCTTGGCACCAAAAGGGTTAAACACAGTAGCAGGAGAAACAAATTCGCCACTGCTAAATGGTAAAAATAGGGGCAAAACATAGGGACCCCTGACTGCCTTAGCCTACACAATGCACACAGGCCATTTTTACATTAAAACGAGCTACATTTCATGCGCAAGCTTGTGCATAAATTGGAAACTTGCCAAGGCACTTCACACATGCAATGCGCATGTGCGCGAACCATTCGCACTGTTCCATGAATCTTTGCATTTGCGCATGGTTTGTGGGTTTTTGGTGCAAGAGCATTAATTGACCCTATTGAGTGCTGCAGGGCTGGAGCTGGTGGGTCAATGCTTGACTACGAAAAACTGTTAGCTTATCACTGGAGGAGCATGCCTCCTGACTATATTGGCTAACATTTTAGGGCAGCCTCACATTTCTTTGACGAAAGAGTGTGGAAACTAGAAAAATCCTCCCCATTGTTTCATTGTGTAGGTTTACAGCAGAGTGATGCACAGGCTTGTGGTAACATTCTGCCTGTCTGTGGCAATGCAGAACAGGCCAATCATGGTGAACTGCGTTTTACATGTGTTGCATTCCGTCTATCACATATTTTCATGGACTACAAAATGCAGCACAAGTTAAATGCATTACCCAGATGTGTACTTTGCTCAGTTGCGCTCCCAATACCTGCAGCGCAAGATCTGAGAGCAGCCTAAATGTAAAATAATGTAAAATAATGTAACAAAACACTATACATTCCTTGTAGTTCTCTCTTTCTCCCTATTTGAATGAGTCATTATACCTCCAGTTTTTTGTTAATTCAGTTTTGTCTCCTATATGTATGACTTGTTACATGATTTATTTTTTTTCGCACTGAGCTGTTTATTAATCATATTTCCTGAATTCAGGAATTCTCTGTTGGCCATCTCCACAAAGAAAAGAACAAACACAATTTTGGGCAACACACCATACTTTAATGTCATCATTAGCCGCACTTGCGTTTAAAGTCACACGGCATTACTATGCAGGCAAGCCGAGGACACAATTAAAAGATACAGAAGCTTTGCCTGGGTGCTCCTCCGACACTGAGAAGGCGAAGATGTCCCCCTCTCTCCATTTCTCACTCGTTTTACATATCTCCTGGCATTATGCTAGTTTATGTAGAGGAGGCAGATTTTTTTTAAATGCATGCATGCGGATTAAGGTCAAGCCCCGCGTATCACTAATGCAGTTTCCCCTGGCTGTAGCACTGCAGCTCCCGAATCCAGCAACAGCAGTAAGATGCCTTAATTGAGACACGCTGTCAGAGTGACAAACACATTTGCATACACTCTATTTATTCTCGCTGGAAAGGTCTGCAAGCTGCTGCCGCTTGAACATTTTTAATCAGCTTTTCTGTTAGCGAGCCGGCAGCTAGCTGTCCTAGTCTTGGCTGCTTCTTTATTATTTGACAGGTTAACTAGATGGGGGATGGGCGTGGGGAGATTTCAAACTCTCTCTATATTCTCCCTGTTTACATTTTTCTAAAACTTAACAAGTAACTTCATTTCCGCTTGTTCTTGTTGAATCGGTCAGTTTCTTGCTTAATTAATATCTGTTTTGAAAAGTGCTATAGAAGCTGAACGCACGAATACGAATAAAGAATTATTGCTCAAAATAAGTGCCCAGTGTACCATATGGATTTAAATACGGAGACAAAAATCTGAATAATTCCTTTAATGGCTTTCTTTTGTGGCGAGTGGTATATATTATATGTGAGTCGTCTGACAGGACTGAAATGTCATGTCCCAAATATTAATTAATGCCACCAATTCTAAGATTTATATATAGATCCTACAATGTTTTTTTTTCAATTGATATGGTAAAAAATAACTAATTATGAATCACATTTACAGTATAGAATACGTAATTACTCTCAGATTTAATATTTTAATTGGTTGCAAAGGAAAAAGGTGAAACACCCTAAGTCCGATTATTTTCAGATAAAGTGTTGTATTTGCCATAGCCTTACTAGGAAGGGATAATCCTTTTAAACAGAAGCCTTTTTTATAAACCGTGTAAAGCGATTGGCTGGCGTTATCTGTTAAAGCGCTCTAATCGTGGCAGAAACTGGAATCGTAGAACAGAGAGTCACTGGCGCACATCGCACCCCCTGACCTATACTTCTTACAGATAAATAGCTTTATACACATGCCAACATCCAGGCTCGGATTAACGCACTGCTCCAGTGTAAACAGATATCCACTTAACAAATATAGGGAAGGCAAAGATTTAAAGGGCATGGGGATGTGTAAACGACACAATTTACAGTGGAAACAAGTAAGCCTAAATATATATATATATATATATATATATATATATATATATATATATATATATTAGTAAAAGTTAAAGAATTCAGAGGCCCTTAGCTTATATTTGCAGTGGCATCATAATGATGAGACTCATGGCTAAGGCCACCAACTTTTCTTTTCAGGCGCCTTATTCTTTCACTAGCTGTTCCTTTAACATTAATGTTACATCTGAGGAATTGATTCAGAGCCTGGTGAGAAAACTCACTTATTTTTTAGAAGAGAAAACTGCCATTCACTTTCATTATCTACCTTCCCAGAACCAGGTGAAAATCTACACCCAGTAGATAATCAAAGCGAATGACAATTCCCCCCCCTTAAAAGAAGTGAATTTTCTCACCAAGTTTTGAATCACCCCCAATGTCTTTGTTCCCCGGAAGGCATTGCTTCACTTTACAATGCAGAATGCGCAGTTTATTATCAAATATACATTTTAGTAACTAATATTCATTACAAGGAAACCACATGATATATGTTTAATTTACAATATAGATTACATATATATATATATATATATATATATATATATCATGTAACATCAGGTTGGGTGCTGTCAGATACTTTATAATGTTGTTAAATAGGGAAGATAGAGATACTAAAGCTGATCAGGTTTGCCTGGTGTACTCAAGGCAGACAGTCAGAGTTAGCTCAGGCTGCACTTTGCTGGAGAGCAGTGCTATGGAATGGAAGCTTTACAGAAACCCGGAAGTAGGGGAGTGTTAGCCCAACTTTTCTTTTCATCCCGAATCGGGATGCCCCCTGGGGAAGTCTTTATTGACTTTTGGATTGCTTTGAATTATATATAATTATATATATATATATATATATATTATATACTACTGCCCTGCCATTATTCTCTGCAAAGGCTGCTATCATGCAGCAGAGGTAGAACTCCAATATAAAGCCCAGTAAATTTACTGCAATGTATGGAGTCGAACGCTGCCTCCAAATCATCAATATTTCTTTCGGGGCTCAGATGGTACGTGTGTCAAAGATGTATGGCAATGAACCATATAGAGGATGTAGAGGGTCATTGGGTGGTATGTAGGTGCTGTAATGATAAAAAGACAGCAGAATAAACATCCTGGAAGAAGAGTACACCATAGGATATTGGCAGACAGTGGTGGTTGCCTACTACTGAAAAAATATCTGCCTCTATAAATTATTAGCTTATTTATTGATAAGATTATTTGTCTAATACCTTAAAGGAGATATAGTTGTAACCAATTGAGGCTTATGGTTTTATCAAATAAAACCCAAGTTGATGGTGTAGAGATTTTTTTTGCTTTTCTTTTTTACATTCTTTGATTTCTGTAGGCTAGAAATTTAGGTGATTGTCATTACATTTTCAATAGTTCAGAAGTGCCGGCCTCATACTTTTGCTTCATGGTTACACATTCCCATTTTGGGTCTAGATGCAGGACTGCACCTCTAATAAGGTGGGGGGTGCTGCATCGGACTGTGTTGGAGGGGGCAGCATATTGAGAAGGAATGGGTAATGGTGCAACATTAAACATAAACAAAGTTTGCAGGTAGCATTGGAATTGGCAGGGCCCCCTGCGGCACTCCAAAACACTGCACTGGCATGTTTTACTTAATGTTTCTTGGAGTCAGCACTGTCTCACACCTTAGCAGAGGAACATATTACCTACAGAATCATCTTCCTGCCTTTGTTCCCAATTCCCATGAGCACGTTTCCAACCTGGGCCCCTGTTGTTAACCACTAAACAGTGTGGTGCTATTCCCAGAGGCAGAACAATATTGAGCAAACTCAAATTTCAGCAGTGTCATGCCGTCTTATTATTACTCCTGCTGCCCTCCACACTTATTACAGAAACGATATCTTTTAATTTAAACCAGACCAACAGCCTAGCACAGTTGGAAAAGAAAGCTAGTGGTCATTTTGGAGCTTCCTCTCCCAACTGACATGAAATGCACAGTAACAGGAAGCCCAGCACAACTTCCTGTTTGCAGACGACCTGCAAGCCCATGAGCCGCCATCTTGTTTTTAAAAATCATCCCAGTAGGCGTTAGAAAAAGCTAAATTAATTTTAATGTGCAGCCATCTAAATTGCCCTGGGAAGGGATGCATATGAACACTGTTTGTTATGTTGCTCTGATTAAATACATTTTTTACTGTTGGTTTAAGTAACATGGATTAATTCATCTTTCAATAAGCTTTCACTGAGCTGACCTCAATAAACGGAAATCTAGTATATAAGTATATCATGAAAAAGGCAAGCAGCAAGTACAGGAAATTTAGCAAAATCTCTAATTGTTGTTTTGATAAAGTAGTCTACTGTAGGGCCATCCACTTTAGCCTAAAGCAGAACTAAGCCCTGTTGGGTGTCAAGGATATGTAAACTCTGCAGCTCCATGCCGATGGCTGCGATCCTGGCTGGCACACCACAGGCTGCTCCAAAGATATAATGCTGACGAGAAAAGACATCCTGCACCAGCACTACCCCAAGAAATCAGTCAAATCATAACCTTTACTTGAACTTTTAAGTCCTTCATCTTGGCTTCTGCCAACTTACTAGAGAACCCTCAACCCGGCTGCAATGCATTTTGGGGTGGCACCCTGAAACCTTTTTGACTAATCCTTTAAAGCCCCCAAAGCAAAATGGTGCTGGCAACTTTGCTTATATGACTCATCTAAAATAGAAGCTAACCTAGTGGTGATATCAAGCTCTGCTTATTAACTGGGATGAAGGCCTATGCCTGTCAGTTTTGAAAGAATAACTTGAGATATGTCTTCCAAGTTCAGTTTGGTATATATTTTATTCTAACCTTCTTGTGGCCAAGATTTGTTCCTGAGTGAATGGTCAACTCCTTTTCCAGTCCTTTTCCGAGTGGGTAAGGGCTGGGGAGAACATTCCTCCTATACCCACCTGTCTTGCACTATTCTCCTTGGAAGTATGGCATTACAGCATTTTACCAATCAAGCACAATTTAAAAAAATGTGAAGAGGTTTTCATATTTCATAGTCGTTTAATAATTTTAGTAAGTTCTCTTTTTTTTTTTTTACTTAAAAATCCTTTCCTGCAGAAATTTATCGGAATGGACATGGAATGGAGCATTGCTCTTCTTGCTGTAATGACAGACCTAAATATGGTACATTGAGCCACCAAAATCAGATTTAGTGCACTCTGTTTACTCAGGTTTAATTAAGCCCTTAAGTATGTTGGGGGGGGGGAGGTATCTGGCCCTGAATCAGAGGTGAGCTGGAAAAAGTAACTGAGAGAGAGGGCAATGCAATGTGTGTGTAGCTTTGTACTTAATGATGCACTCGGCTCCATTGCTGGAAGGTTGTGCTGCGAGAGGTGACACTGAAACCGGAGAGAAATGTTTTAAAATATGGGAGACTTTGTCCAGACAGAATTATTCATAATGGGAGAAGCTTCCTTTGTTATCTTGATCTTGCATGTTGGTGGCAGAATTCGAAAGGTCTGTAAGCTTGACAGAGGTCACCAAGGAAAGCAGAAGCAGCAAAGATTTTTTATTTTGTCAGACTGTGCCCTCCCTCCTCCATGAGCCACTCCACAAAGAATAGTGATAATGGCTAGCCACTGTGCTGGAATGAAAAGAAATAGAGGCAGCAGGCAGACGATAACCCCCTAAACAGTGTTCAGCAGTAGTATAATTGGGCTCTTTTCACCTTACCTCTTGCACAGAGGCAGTCACACCAGCAGTGGGCGTCCTGGTTAGCCCCATCCAGCTAATGACATGCATGTCCATCAGTCACCCAGACTAAGTCTCATGCTATGCCCTTACAACATTTTAAGTACACTACTTACCGTAGTTAAGCCTTTAGGACGCAATATCTGGTGTGGTATCTTTCTGTCGGCCCACTCGTATATCCTTACTCCATGTTTGACATGCCATCATAATAACACATGCGTGTTATTTACACACAACCCCCCCCAAAAAAAACAAAAATTAGATGAAACTTGGCTATTGTGAGCTATTGTAAGGAGAGACAGGGCATTAAAAATGCTGTATCGTAAGCATTGGTGCTTCTTCACTAGTGATCTGTGCAGTTTGAATCAGTTTCACCAAAAGTTTTAGCAAAATTTGGTTATCGACTGCTTGTCAGGTCTGAAGTTCCTCCGCAGCGGTTCAGTACTGTTGTCTGACTCTTTCTCTAGACTTCCTCCCTGCTATATCCTGCTCCACTAGCAGATGGCCCTCTCTTGCAAAGGTGTTGGCAATTAGCCAGCACCTGGGTGACTTCCTGGGCTATTTAAACTGATCCGCCCATTCAGTTAGTGGATCAGCATTGATGTGTCTTTGTCTGTCTGTACCCTGAACTCTGTACCTGGAATCCTGTATCTAGACCTGGACCCTGAACTCTGTACCTTGGACTTTGAACCTTGAAACCCTGGAATCTTGAATCTTGAAACCTGGAACCCTGAACCTGGAAACCTGGATCCCTGCCATAGCCCTTGTGTTTACTTTTCCTGTTTCAGCTCAGTATCTGCCTTTGGACATTTCCTTGAATTCCTATGTATGTATATTTCCTTACTTCACAGCAATCTGATTGCTTCATGTTTTCCAGTTTATTTGTATCTGCACAGCCGTGATTAACTTGATTCTTGTATTGTCACCCGAGTAGATTTATGTTCCGTGTATATATATACGTATAGCAGTCTGATTGGTGTGTGTGTTCTGTTCATTGTCATGATTTAACATGGTTTGCCACATCTCAGTCTGTTTCTCAGCCTCATTACTACTAAAGGAATTCCTCTGTTGAGAGATTCATGACACTGCTCTCAATTCCAAATCTGAAATTTATGGAGGAAAAATTTAGCTGAATTAAAACGTTTTTCTTGTTTACTGTAAATGTTAAAACAACTCCCATGCCTGACTTGCTGAGCTGGTAAGCCTCAAACTGGGGGCAACACGTTTTTTTTCTTCAACATATGAGATAGATGTCCAAATTTGATCAGAATGTTGCACAATTTTGGCCAATGGAATAAGCAAGAGTCAGGGGAATATCATTCAACTTTAAGCCAAATCCAAAGCTCAACGCTAATAAGCATCAAGGCACACACAGTCCAGTCAAGGAATCCAAAGCACCCCTTAAAAGCTTACAGTACAAAGATGCATACATCAGTAAGGAGATGTATAAAACCACCGTAAGGGCAGATGCTACTATAGAACTAGTCACAAATTACTACTAGGGAACAAAACACTTGGAGGGGGCACTATTACTGTTGGGCATACTTATGGGCAATCATCACAGAGGAATTAAAGTCATGTCACCACTTCTGCATTAACTTTTATGGCAACAAGCTCTTTGATACTCTGCAAACCTATTTGGTCGCAGCAGTCACTTGATTGGCAGCCATACCATATTTCAGGAAAAGGTAAGCTTAGGATGACTTGACTTTACTTCCCCTTAAGCTTTGTTTCTGGGATACTTTGTCTCAGCGTTGCTAGCAAACCTATCATCCTAGGCAGGTGGCTTTCCTGTTTTCCTCCTTCCTTTTCTTTTTTGCCACTTTTCAAGTGGGGGGGGGGGGGCATCTTACTCTCACAAGTTCCTTCGCACTGAGCTACAGGTAGGAAAGTTTTGCTAAAGCTAGATAGTCTAACAAGTAGGTTTTAGCTAATCTCTCAACATTAATTGCCAATGGTGTGGAACATAATATATTCTCAGTGTGTCACACACCCTGCTTCCCCTGACGATAGGGTTATCCTCCAGCAGGAGGCGATGTTGCAGAGAGAAGTCTTGAAAACGAGCCCCTCCTGGCCTACATATACCTGGGACCTCCCACTCAACACCCAGTGTTTTCTCTCTGCAAGATGCGACAAGACAGAAGAAAAAAGTCTCCTGCTTGCAGGTAGCCGGGGTCAGACCCAGGCAGCCCCCCATGGTCTATTTCTGCCCAGCTACTTGTTTTTTTTGTATACTCTGTTAAGGATATTGGAAGCCTCCCAGCCTAGGCTGCTGGCGGGGTAATGGTAGACGGCACCTCATGGTGCCTAGGAGCTTATCTCCTCCGCTCGTCCCCACGCGTGGGGTAACGTGGTTATCCGGCCGGTGATCCGGATTTGGGATGCCCCGTCCCGGTCCCCCCTTTTAGCCTGCCTTCCCTCGCCTCGTCCCTTCTCCCTTAGCGTGGGGGGGGGGGTGGTGGTTGTGGGGTGTCTATTCTGGCCTTGTTTTGACTAGATGGTGAGTGTGCGTGTGTGTGATGGCAGCTTTGGGCGGCGCTGCGGTCTAGTCCACAGGTGTCCTCGGACTGCAGGGGCTCCTTTTTTTACACTGGTGCGGGCGGGGTGCCTTGTTTGTCTGGCACCCGCCTTGCTCGTACGGCGTCGCCATTTTTTGCGAAGCCGTGGGCTCGTCTCTAGGGGGCGGGACCGGAGCGCTTTGCGCGCTTTGTCCGGCCCACCCTGCGTCTTCCCTCCTCCGGAGTTGTCTGCTGCCGTCCGGACTGCTGAGGAGGGCTCTGAGAGGCTGATTGCGCAAGTATTGCTATGCTTATGTCTGTTGTCAAGCAAGGTTCTGGGACATGTTTCATGCATTTATATATACCTATGTTGTTGTGGCTCATATAGATGTAATTACTCCTATGATTGGTTGCACTGGCTCAGTACTGTGCTGGTGCACTTTTTTATAATGCCCATTGGGGTATAGAGGGCTGCATGTTGATATCTAAATTTCATATATATATATATATATATATATATATATATATATATACATATGTATGTGATTGCCAGTATACCTTGTGTATTTAATGTATAGTGTCTGTATGTGTGTGTTGGCTTGCAGCAGGCCTTTTTTTGTATTTTCTGGGGGCTGATTGTGGTCTCTTTCCTACAGGTCCGGGGATTCCTGCGCTGCGGTGGGTCTCCCGGTCTGATATACCTGGCTAGTCTTATTGTTTAAAAAATCCTCCCACTCCCGGGACTTTATTTATAAAAGGGGCATCCCGGGTTGCTTACTGCGTAAATCCCTGGGTTAGTGCGAATGCCATAATTTCACCATATGGAGGCTTCCGACATTACCGGAAACGGCTCTTCGGGGCTATCCAGGCTGTGTGGGGGTTGTGGGGCTCCGCTCCCAGACGATGATGTCATAATATGTATTCCATGTGCTCAACGGAATATTGCGCGCCAGTCCGGCACTCCGGCTTCTGGCCCCTCGCAACCTCCGTCATCTCCTACCCCCCCCCCACTTATTCCGGACCCCATGTGACGTTGTCAAAGGTGGGGATTCGCAATCCGAGGTGTGTGCACGGTTGGCCAACCTCGAGAAAATGGTTTCCGCCGCGGTGGCTCAGAAGGCTACGGCTAAGCAGAGGCACCTTTCTCCGGCGTCGCCTGTTCCGGAGGATGAGGTGTTGGAAGTGTTGGATTGGTCCGATTGTCCCCCGGCTGAGGAGGGGGAGCTCCTAGAGGAGTAGGACGAGCCTGCAGACCAGCAATTGTTTGGTACCGCTGGCGATCACGCTGCGGGGGTGTTCCTTGACACTCCTTCCATTTTGGCTCAAATGTTTGAGATTTTGGCTTTGGATCCGCCTGAGGCGGTCCCCCCGCCAAAAGGTGAGTTGTTTGATGTGCCCAAGCCGCGTTTGGTCTTTCCCAGACAACAACACTTTGTGAGGGTTGTTTTTAAGGAATGGGAACAACCTACGCGCCTTGTTGGAGTTCCTCCTAGTTGGGATAAGCGTTATCCTTTTCCGGAGGATTTGGTGAAGCTTTGGTCTGTTCCCCCTGACGTCGATGCCCCCGTGTTGGGGCTGTCTAACACGGCTGTGTTGCACTCCCCTGACACTACTACCATTAAGGATGGTGAGGATCGTCGCATTGATCAATTGGCTCGCCATGGTTTTATCAGTGCTGGATTGGCACTGCGGCCGGTTTGTGCTTCGGCGCTTCTTTTGATGGCTGTCAGGTCCATTGTTAGAGATTTGTACGCAGATCTTGATCCCACTTGTGATGAGTTCTTTTCTCTCAAGCAGTGTGAGTCGTTTATTTCCTTTGTCATGACCGCCCAGGACGATGCGCTTGCAATGTGTAGCAGGACCGCGGCCCTGTTGGTTGCTATTCGTCGGTCGGTGTGGCTGCGTCAGTGGACGGCGGATTTTAGCTCTAAGAAGTCACTTACAGCTCTTCCTTTTGTGGGTTTGCGCCTGTTTGGCGACAAATTGGATTCAGTTACCAAGGGTGGTAAGTTGCCTCAACGCAAGAGGCCGCGTCGTTCCTTTCGGGAAGCGGCTTCTTTTAGTCCCTCCTTTCGGGGAGCCAGAGCGGGCAGAGGGGCCTCCTTTCCCGCTACCAGGGGTACAGGTTGGACCCGGGGGAGGGGCCGTGGCCGTCCCGGTCAGTCCTGGGGCACCAAGCCCAAGCCTGCTGGCAAGCCCGCTCAGCAATGAGGGGGTGCCCTCACCCGTGCGGGTGGGGGGACGATTGCGACACTTCTCCCAGGTTTGGGACCAGGCGGTTCCGGACAGATGGATCCGGGAGGTGGTGTCGTCCGGTTACAAGCTGGAGTTCGAGTCTCACCCTCCTTCACGTTTTTTTCCGGTCTCGGGTGCCCACCGACCCTTTGGCCGCGCAGGGGCTCCTGGCGTTGGTGAAGAATCTTCTGGAAATGGCGGTCATCCGGCCGGTGCCGCACTTGGAAGTGGGCCTCGGGATATTACTCCAATCTCTTCACAGTCCCCAAGAAGGACGGGTCGGTTCGCCCCATTCTGGATCTGAAGTTCCTCAACAGGTTCATCCGTACACGGAAGTTTCGCATGGAAACTCTGCGGTCAGCCATCAGTTCTCTTCGGCAGGGGGACTTCATGACGTCCATAGACATCAAGGATGCTTACCTTCATGTTCCCATCTGCCAGGCTCATCAACGTTTTCTTCGGTTCGTGATGGAGTGGCATTTTCAATTCGTGGCACTTCCGTTTGGCCTTACCTCGGCTTCAAGGGTGTTCACCAAGGTGCTGGCAGGAGTGATGGCCATTCTCAGAACTCAGGGCATTCACATCGTGCCTTATCTGGACAACCTTCTCATCATGGCTCCTTCTCTCAATCAATCGGAGACGGACACCTGGACGGTGGTCTCCACGCTGGAAAGCTTCGGTTGGGTGATCAACTATCCCAAGTCCTCCCTCGCCCCGGCCAGGGTGGTGTCCTTTCTGGGAATGCGGTTGGATTCTTGTCAACACAGGGTGTTTCTGCCTCAGTCCAAGATTTTTCTGATTCAGGAATTAGCTCGGTTCCTTCTTTCCAATCCTCGACCGTCCATCCGTCTGGGGATGAGACTGGTAGGGTTGATGGTTGCCTCTTTCGAGGCAGTTCCTTTTGCTCAATTTCACACAAGGACGCTTCAGCTTCATCTGTTGGCGTCTTGGGACCGGCGACCACGGTCGTTGGATCGGCCCTTCCGATTGTCCTCCCGGGTCCGGCAGTCCCTTCAATGGTGGTTGGTCTCGACCAATCTCTTGAGGGGAAGGTCTTTCCTGACTCCTCTTTGGGAAATTGTCACCACGGACGCCAGTCTTTCGGGATGGGGGGGGATTCTGGAAGGATCTTCAGTTTCGGGGGCAGTGGGGGCCTCGAGAGGCCCACTTGCCCATCAATGTTCTGGAGCTGAGAGCCATCCGTCTGGTTCTTGTTCATTTGACTCAGCATGTTCTGGGCATTCCGGTTCAGGTTCGCTCGTGCAATCGGACAGCGGTTGCTTATATCAATCATCAGGGAGGGACTCGCAGTCTGGGTGCCCTCAGAGAGGTGTCCCTGATCCTGACCTGGGCGGAGGCCCATGTTCCTTGTCTCTCGGCAGTTTACATTCCGGGTGTGGAAAACAGGGAAGCGGATCTGTTGAGCAGGTGCTCTGCCCGTCTGGGGGAATGGTCTCTCCATCCTCAAGTTTTTCGGTCTCTGTGTCTCCGGTGAGGGACACCGGAGGTGGACCTGTTTGCCTCTCGTCACAATTGCAGGCTTCCGACCTTCGTGTCGCTTTCTCAGGATCCTCTGGCTCTGGCGGTGGATGCCATGTGCCTGAGCTGGGGGGATCTGGGGTTTCTGTACCTTTTTCCTCCGATACCCATGCTAGGCAAGGTGGTACGGAAGCTGGCTCTGGAAAGGGTGTCCGCCATTCTCGTGGCCCTAAGGTGGCCAAGGCGAGTATGGTTCGCAGACATCGTTCGGCTGGCGGTGGATCAGGTCGTTCTGCCTCTTCGGCCCGATCTGCTCACTCAGGGTCGGCTGTGTTACCCCAATTTACTAACGCTGGGTTTGACGGCTTGGCTGCTGAAACCTTCATCTTGAAGGAGGAGGGTCTTTCTGACTCGGTTGTTAAGACTTTGAAGAGGTGGTCTTCTACCATTTACTATAGGACTTGGAGAGCTTATATCACTTGGTGTGAGATTAGATCTTTGCCTTGTAGGGTCTTTTCAGTTTCCAGGATTTTGGATTTTCTGCAATCAGGGCTGGATTCTGGTCTCCAGCTGAGTACTTTGAAAGGGCAGGTTTCTGCCTTGTCTATCTTTTTTCAGAAGCCTTTTGCGCTTCATCCTTTAGTCAAAACTTTTTTCCAGGGGGTTACGCATGTGCAGCCTCCCAGGAAGCCATTGCTCCCTGTTTGGGACTTGAACTTGGTTCTTTCTGCTCTTCAGGCTCCTCCCTTTGAGCCCTTGCAGGATATTGCTCTTTCTACCTTGACTCAGAAGATTGCCTTCTTGGTGGCTATCACTTCGGTTCGGCGTGTCTCGGAGTTGGCGGCCTTGTCGATTCAGGCGCCCTACTTTGAGAGGCATCAGGACAAGGTGGTTTTTCGTTTCAAACCGGACTTTCTTCCTAAGGTTGTTTCTGCTTTTCATTTGAATCAGGATATTGTTCTTCCCTCCTTGTGTCCTATGCCTAAGAATGACAAGGAGAGGGCTTTGCATTGTTTGGATGTGGTACGCTGTGTTAAGCACTATTTGCTTACTACTTCTCCTTTTCGTAAGACTGATGCCTTTTTTGTTGTGCCCTGTGGGCCTAGGAAGGGTTTGGCTCCGGCCAAGTCTTCCATTAGCAAATGGATTCGTCAGGCTGTTGTTGGGGCCTATTCGGCCTAGGGGAAGGTTCCCCCTTTCTGTATCACCGCTCATTCTACTCGTGCTGTTGGTGCATCCTGGGCGTTTCAGCACCAGGCTTCTGTTGAACAAGTTTGTAAGGCTGCTTGGTCTTCTGTTCATACTTTTTTCTAAGTTTTACAAGGTTGATGTGCGGGCTTCAGCGGATGCTGTGTTTGGCCGCAAGGTTCTGCAGACTGCAGTCGTTTAAGTTATGCTTCATTTTGTTGTCGGATACCCACCCCTTGTGGACACTGCTTTTGGATGTCCCTATCGTCAGAATTAAAGGGGAAGCGGGGTGTGTGACACACTGAGAATAATACCATTTTGTGAGTACTCACCTGTAAAATGGATATTGTCAGTGTGTCACACACCCCGCTTCACCCGCCCTTTTTGGTATCCTGGATCCTCTATATGGTGAAGCTTTCCTTTATTTTATTTTTGAGGTTACCGTTGGATTTCCTGGTACCTTTTCTTACTGCTGTTTGAATTCACTGGGTGTTGAGTGGGAGGTCCCAGGTATATGTAGGCCGGGAGGGGCTCGTTTTCAAGACTTCTCTCTGCAACGTCGCCTCCTGCTGGAGGATAACCCTATCGTCGGAATTAAAGGGGAAGCGGGGTGTGTGACACACTGACAATATCCATTTTACAGGTGAGTACTCACAAAATGGTATTTTTGTTTATTAGCCCATAGCCATTCTTTCTATGTTCTGCCTTAGCAACTGAATAGGCTTGAGCTACTCAACCCCCTACTCAAATGACATCTGGTGACAGTGCAGGATTTCTAAAAGGCAGGGAATGACTGCGGATGGCTCTTGAATATGCTTATGTTACCCTAGCTACCTGCTCAAGACATCCAGTGTTGATGGGAAATCAAGAGAGCAGGGTATGGCATAGGACACTTTATCAATATACTTGACTTACATGGCACTTACTTGCATCGCAACCTGTGGAAGTGGGGTATCAAAGAAGACAGGACATGACCTATGACACCTACTAAATATGCTTATAGGGAAGTCCAGAAAAAGAATTCAGATCTCTACTTCACTTATGCCTACTACCATGCCGCTGATCGCGCTCCTGTCTTCACAGGGCTGCTGGAGAGTGTGGGAGTAAGTGGGGAGCTTTGTGACCTCTGACCTGAAGTCCGGGGGAAAGTCCACTAAAGCAGTTGAGTATCAAGGGAGGCAAGACATGATTTAGGACACCCTCTAAATATTTGCTAAATAGTTACCAAAGCAAGCCACTGCTATGGGTAAAAAATGGACTGCCCCCAATGCCCAAACCAATACAGGGGGCAAACTATAGTGCACCCACCAATGTGGCAACAGCTGCACTTGAAGTTATCCAGGTAATAAGAGAATGTTATGACCTTCTATAACTTGAAATGTACTCTTACAATGCCGTATTCCAGTGTTATTATAAGATCCTGTGCATCCATTTGACCAGATTTCCCCAGGTTTTCACCCTTGAAAGAACTTAACCTTATTAACCCTTCTGTCACTAAAGGGGAGACACTGGCAATGCAGGGCCTTGACAGACCAGTAGCAGTTGTTTTCGCCTGGAGAATATGCACATAAATATTTGTTTAAATTGTGATTTTAAGCCAAATGGAAGTTCTTTTCCCGTTGCCTAAAGCATTGTTCAGAGCAAGGCTCGGTGCAATTTTTGTAATATCATCCTTTCACAGTCAAGACGGTGTAAGAGGCTGGTTCTCCAAATTGGAAGCGTCTCCAAGCATTTCTCCCATTCTAAATGTGTGTTAGTGCTGCCTGAATTACATGCCTTCTCCGCTGCTCTCTGCTCCCATCAGCGAGCCGGTATCCAGTGCTCACAGCGAGACGCAAAGCTTCATATTAAATAGCCCCGGGGCTGTGCCACTTCAACATCCACCTAATTGATTGATCTGTGGGAAAATTAGAGCTTGGATTTCAATTCTGATTGATTGAAGAGGAAATGTTCTAAAAGATCCTTTTACAATAGCAAATAGTTTAATAGATTCTGATAGACATTTCCTTCAGCAGATCAAGTATCAAACAGGAGAGATAAAGAAATATGACGTTTACTGTAAAATATCTTCATATTGCTCATTATCAGACTTGACATGTTTTTAGCTTAGCTGTATAATTTTAGCCATGCTTTTTCTTTATCTCAGCCCTTTTCCCTTTCAAAACCCTGACTGTAACAGTGTCTTTCATGTGTCTTCGTGTGGGTAATGGTGAATTGGGTGTCAGGTAATCCTCAAAGCACAGCTGGCCAGAGGGAGCTCTATATGTTAAAGTGGACCTCCAATCAAAGTGGTAGTTAAGTTTTAGAAAGCAGGGAAATATCCAGTATTTTGCTGTTAGTTGAACGTCCCTTTTGAACACATCACAAATAGGTATGGATTTTATTGTACAATAATTACAAACAAGGTCTTGAAGCAAAACATACAACATCAATTTCCTTGGGCAATAAATGGGGAAGAATAAGTCACATTGAACAGCTCAGTGACAAGTTGCCCTGGCCATCGGCTCCAGCCATCTGTTCATTCAGCGTTGTCTTGAATTGAAACATGTCTAGGAACACCGTTTCCAAAACCACATAGCGATACATTGTCCTGCGTGATTTATTTATCGTACTGGACCCTGACCCTCATTTTGCATTGGCACTTTACACGATGGGGCATGTGCCAGTGCCATGCCATGTTTCAGTGTTGGAGGACTAAATAACCATTTATTCAGGGCTCTTTATGGGAATAGTCTATTCCTGGCTCCTGGAAGTTTTTAAATATCATTCCTGCTATAGATGGCATATTAAGATTAAATGCTAGAGGCTTGGCCCTATTTGTATCTCAGCGGAGTAAAGTTTGGTTAAACCTTCTAACGCCAGCTACATAAGATTTATGTAGTTGCCTCTCCTACCATTAAATGGCAGCTAAGTAAATTGTATGTACCTGGCTTTCCCCCCTGCTAGCAGCCAACAAAAAAAAGAGACTCACCTGACCCCTCGATCAATCCTCTTCTGGAGTGCCTCTGATTTCCCCTTGGGCTCTTCTGGCTTCAGGAGAGTGCCCAGAATAGCCCCCTGTTCAGCATCCGACAGCATTTAAAATAAAAAAAATTACATTTGCTTACCTCCATGCGCAGTCCCTCCCGCCGGGTCTCCACTTCGTCGGGGGGGGGGGGGGGGGCTCCAATCCCCCTTCGGGCTCTTCCACAGTGTGTAGAAAGCCTGAAAGCGGATGATGTCACCCCGCTCCCGACGCTGAGCTGTCAGATGCCAGGGGTGATCACTGGAGGGAGGTTGGACGATGGACGAGTAGGGCATTGTGATCCCCAGCTCTCCTCTAGTGATCACCCCCAACAGCTGTAATCTGACAGGATCGCGGCGGGATTGGAGGTGAGTGTTAAATAAATAAATATTTTTTTTCTGTGTGTTTTTTTTATTACATTTAACCCTTTGTGAACTGGTAAGGGATATATGATACCCCTATACCAATTCACAAGGCTTAGGGGGCTGGCGCCTGCAGCTAGTGGATGACTTGCCATTAACCCCCAGCCCCCTATTACCTGTCTCCCAAAAGCCAGGGGCAGGAGAGCCAGGGAGCCATTTAAGCTGTGTGGGCCTGTAGCCTGCAGGGCTGGCCCCTGCGCCCTGTTCTATAAGCCCCCATAGCTGGTCCACTGGCTGCTTATGCTGGGTAGGGGGGGCTCACACCATTTTGGGGGGTTTCTAAGGGGTTTTAAAAATCCCAAATTTGGGTCTCCCCTTGAAAGGGGGACCCTGCGCCAATTTATTTTTGTTAACCATATATAGTATGGATAGTAGTTGTAATTTATTTTTAATGTTATAAAGTGCTCTATTCTTGGTGTGCCACACACCCCGCTTCACTTTTAAATATTCTTCACTTATTGGGTTAACTCACCGCCAGGTGACATAGTGCAGAGAGGAAGTCTTGTAACGAGCCCCCTTCCGGCCTATATATACCTGGTACCTCCCTTCAATCACCAGTATTTTTCTCTCTGCGTGACGACAAGACAGAAGATTGAAGTCTCCTGCTTACAGGTAGGCCGGGGTTTTTACCCCGGCACCCCCCTTTTTGGTCTATTTCTGCCCGGTTTGAGTGTTTATACCTTAAGATCGCTGGGCAATCGGTAGACGGCACTATTGGTGCCTAGGAGCTTATCTCCTCCGCTCGACCCCCTCTTTTGGGGGCAATGCGGCTTTCCGGCATGGTGATCCGGAAATGGGATGCCCCTGTCCCGAGGGTCCCCTTAGCCCCTTACTCTCCCGTTACGGCCCCTTCTCCCTTCACTATGGGGGGGGGGGGGGGGGTAGAGGGTTGTGTATTATGTATGTGTTTTCACTGTATTACTGATCATAAACATATGTGTGTTAACCTTATGCATAGAAACAGACTGCACAGCATGGGTGCACTCAGTCTGATATTGGAGCTCCTCAGGCAGGTCCTTTTATTTACAGTGTGGCCAGTGTTTTGGTCAGCTTTAGGGGGGCGGTTGGGGCGGACCGCGCTGGGCAGGTTGGCTTGCCGCCTGAGTTCCTCAGCCCCCTCCCGCTTCCCCCCTCCCCCGTTGGTCTCCGTGCGGCTGCTGTTGTGGCTGCGCTTGTGCCTTTTCCTCCCCCCTCCTCCGCCGCCTGCCTGTGTGATTGATGCAGCTCAGCTGGTTGTAATCCCTGAATGAATTGGCCGCGCTGACCGGGCTTAAGGGGGCGGTTCCCTGTGACGCGGTGACGGGGGCGTGGCGCCGGCGCTAGCGTCGTACGGCGGCCCCAGCCTCACTTTCTTCCTTTCTGGGTAAAAGGCGGTCACGTGGTGGGGGGGGGGCGCGCTGCAGCACATGGTTTTGTTTACTTTGTGGCTGCTGGCTGCTGCATCGTCCCTCCGGCTCTGCGCTCGGCTTTGTCAGGTAAGCGGCCCCACTCTGGTGGGGCCGAGAGTGGGATTTTATGTCTATATTTTATAAATATGGGGGCGAGTTTTTTAAGGAGGCATTATTATTATTATTATTATTATGATTGTGCTCTTTTAAAGGCACCTTTGTGCCATGCATTAAATATGTTTGGATGTGTTACACTCATATGGGGATCTGATGGTTTGTTTTCCTTTCCTTTCAGATCCTGGGTCCCTGATTATAGCGGCCCTCCGGCTCTATGTTGCCTGGCTAGTCTTTCTTTTTAAGAAAAGAAAATTGGGATATTTTTATATTATAAAATATACACATATAATATATATATATATATATACTTATATATATATATTTAGATTATTAAGGGGGACCTTCCTTTTAAAAAAAAAAAAAAAAAAAAACCCTCCCTTCCAGGACATTTACTATAAGGGGGCATCCCGGGTTGGCTTATGCCTTAAAGCCCAAATAATTGCGATACCATAAATCACCATATGGAGGCTTCCGTTATTGCCGGAAACGACTCTTCTGAGCCGTCCAGGGGGTGCGTAAGATGTGGGGCTTCGCTCCCAGCTGATGATGTCTTTATTTGCATTCCTTGTGCAAAGCAGAGCATTGCGCGTCAGTCTGTTGATCCGGCTGCTGGCCCGTCGCAACTTCCATCATCTCCTGCCTCTCCCTCCCTGTTCCGGACCCCACATGACACTGTCAAAAGTGGGGATTCGCAATCCGAGGTGGCGGCAAGGTTGGCCAGCCTCCGGAAAGTATTGCCCGTTAAAGCAGGATTGAAGGCCTCTGCAAAACGGAAGCGCCTGACTCCGGTACCTTCGGCTCCACAGGACGAGTTATGTGAGCCTGTGGAATGGTCCGATGGCTCCCCGGACGAGGAAGAATTCCTCTTGGAGTCAGATGAGCCGGCAGATCAGCTTGAGTCTGATGCGATTGGCGATTGGTCGGCGGGGGTTGCCCTTGACACCCCCTCCATTCTGGCTCAAATGTTTGAAATTTTGAATTTAGATCCGCCTGAGGCTGTCACCCTGCCAAGGGGCCAGTTGTTTAAAGAGCCTCAGCCGCGTTGGGTTTTTCCCAGACAGCACCACTTTGAGAGGGTGGTTCTTAAGGAATGGGAACATCCCACGCGGTTATCTGGAATCCCTTCCAGTTGGGAAAAGCGTTATCCCTTTCCGCCAGAATTGGTGAAGCTTTGGTCCGTCCCTCCTGACGTCGATACCCCTGTGCTAGGGCTTTCCAGCACGGCTATGGTACAGTCTGCTGAGACCACTGTCCCTAAAGATGGGGAGGATCGTCGGATTGACCAGTATGCTCGCCATGGTTTTATTTATGCTGGGTCAACGATGCGCCCGGTGTGCGCTTCGGCCCTTCTTCTATTGGCGGTTAGATCTGTAATCCAGGGGCTATACGAGGATCTCAATCCCGCTTGTAAAGAGTTTGCTGCGCTTAAGCAGTGTGAATCTTTTGTGTCCTATGTTCTATCCGCTCAGGACGATGCGCTGGCTATGAGTAGCAAGACAGCGGCAATGCTGGTGGCTATTCGTCGGTCAGTATGGCTGCGACAGTGGTCGGCGGACTCAGCTTCTAAAAAGGTGCTCACAGCTCTCCCCTTTTTGGGGTTGCGTCTGTTTGGGGAGAGAATTGATTCAGTCGCAAAGGGTGGTAAGATGCCACAACGCAAGAGGCCTCGTCGTCCCTTTAGGGGGGCAGGTTCTGGTAGGCCTTCCTTTCGAGGATACAGAGCGGGTAAGGGGGCTTCCTTTCCCTCTACCAGTCGTACAGGTTGGACTCGGGGGAGGGGCCGTGGCCGTCCCGCTCAGTCCTGGGGCTCCAAGCCCAAACCTGCTGGTAAGCCCGCTCAGCAATGAGGGGCTGTCCTCACCCGTGCGGGTGGGGGGATGATTACAACACTTCTCCCAGGTTTGGAACCAGGAAGTTCCGAAAAGATGGATCCAGGAGATAGTGTCGTCCGGTTACAAGCTGGAATTCGAGTCTCGCCCTCCTTCACGGTTCTTTCGGTCTCGGGTGCCCATCGATCCTTTGGCCGCACAGGGGCTCCTGGCGTCGGTAAAGAATCTGCTAGAGATGGCGGTCATCCGGCCGGTACCGTGCTTAGAGATGGGCCTCGGTTTCTACTCCAATCTGTTCGCAGTCCCCAAGAAAGATGGGTCAGTTCGTCCCGTCTTGGACCTGAAGTTACTCAACAGGTTCATCCGGTTTCGGAAGTTTCGCATGGAAACCTTGCGTACTGCCGTCGGCTCTCTTCGGCAAGGGGACTTCATGAAGTCCATAGACATCAAGGATGCTTACCTTCATGTTCCCATCTGCCACGCTCATCAACGTTTTCTTCGATTCGTGATGAAGGATCAGCATTATCAATTCGTGGCACTTCCGTTTGGCCTTACCTCAGCTCCAAGAGTGTTCACCAAGGTGCTGGCAGGGGTCATGGCCATTTTCAGATCTCGGGGCATTCGTGTCGTACCTTATTTGGACGACCTTCTCATAATGGCTCCGTCGCTCAATCAATCGGAGACAGACACCAGCATGGTGGTCTCCAGGCTGGAAAGCTTTGGTTGGGTGATCAACTTCCCCAAGTCCTCCCTCGCTCCGGCCAGGGTGGTGTCCTTTCTGGGGATGCAGTTGGACTCTCATCAGCACAGAGTGTTTCTTCCCCAGTCCAAGATTCATCTGATTCAGGAGTTGGCTCGGGTCCTACTCTCCAATCCTCGGCCGTCCATCGTCTGGGGATGAGGCTGGTAGGGTTGATGGTTGCCTCCTTCGAGGCAGTTCCTTTTGCTCAATTCCACACGAGGACGCTTCAGCTTTATCTGTTGGCGTCTTGGGACCGGCAGCCTCGGTCGCTGGATCAGCCCTTCCAGTTGTCCTCCCGAGTCCGGCAGTCCCTCCAGTGGTGGTTGGTCTCGACCAATCTCGTGAAGGGCAGGTCTTTCCTGACCCCCCTTTGGGAAATTGTCACCACGGACGCCAGTCTGTCGGGATGGGGCGGATTCTGGAAGGAGCTGCAGTTCCAGGGGCAGTGGGGACCTCAGGAGGCCCACTTACCCATCAATATTCTGGAACTGAGAGCCATCCGTGAGGTGCTTGCTCTCCTGACTCAGCACGTCCTGGGCCTTCCGGTCCAGGTGCGTTCAGACAATTGAACAGCGGTTGCTTACATCAATCATCAGGGAGGGACTCGCAGCCTGAGTGCTCTCAGGGAGGTGTCCCTGATCCTGACCTGGGCAGAGGCCCATGTTCCTTGTCTCTCGGCGGTATGCATTCCAGGAGTGGAGAACCAGGAAGTGGACCGGTTGAGCAGGGGCTCTCCCCGTCTGGGAGAATGGGCTCTCCATCCTCGGGTGTTTCGCTCACTGTGTCTCCGATGGGGGACACCGGAGGTGGACCTGTTTGCCTCTCGTCACAATCGCAGGCTCCCGAACTTCGTGTCGCTCTCCCAGGATCCTCTGGCTCTGGCAGTGGACGCCATGTCCCTGAGCTGGGGGGATCTGGGATTTCTATACCTGTTTCCTCCGATACCCATGCTAGGCAGGGTGCTTCGGAAGTTGGCTCTGGAAAGGGTGTCCGCCGTTCTCGTGGCCCCAAGGTGGCCAAGGCGAGTGTGGTTCGCAGACATCGTTCGGCTGGCAGTGGACCAGGTCGTTCTGCCTCTTCGGCCCGATCTGCTCACTCAGGGTCGATTGTGTTACCCCAATTTACCAGCGCTAGGTTTGACGGCCTGGCTGCTGAGACCTCCATCCTGAAGGAGGAGGGTCTTTCTGATTCAGTCGTTAAGACTCTGATCAGTGCTCGGAAGAGGTCTTCTTCTATCATCTACTATAGGACTTGGAAAGCCTATATCACTTGGTGCGAGATAAGATCTTTTCCTTGTAGGGTCTTTTCGGTCTCCAGGATTCTGGAGTTTTTACAATCAGGGCTGGACTCTGGTCTTCAGCTTAGTACGTTGAAAGGGCAAGTTTCTGCCTTATCTATCTTTTTTCAGAAGCGTGTTGCGCTTAAGCCTTTAGTTAAAACTTTTTTCCAGGGGGTTACGCATGTGCGGCCTCCCAGGAAACCATTACTCCCGGTTTGGGATTTGAATTTGGTTCTTTCTGCTCTTCAGGCTCCTCCTTTTGAGCCTTTGCAAGATATTGCTTTGTCTACCCTGACTCAGAAGATTGTCTTCTTGGTAGCTATCACTTCGGTCCGGCGTGTCTCAGAGTTGGCGGCCTTGACTATCCAGGCGCCTTCCTTTGAGAGGCATCAGGATAAAGTGGTCTTTCGGTTCAAGCCAGACTTTCTTCCCAAGGTTGTTTCTGCTTTTCATTTGAACCAAGACATTGTTCTTCCCTCCTTATGTCCTAATCCTAAGAATGACAAAGAGAGGGTGTTGCATTGTTTGGATGTAGTGCGCTGTGTTAAGTACTACTTGATTATCACGTCTCCTTTTCGTAGGACGGATTCCTTTTTTGTTGTACCCCATGGGCCTAAGAAGGGTTTGGCACCAGCCAAATCTGCCATTAGCAAGTGGATACGTCAGGCCGTTACTGCGGCCTATTCTGCTAAGGGGAAGGTTCCCCCTTTTCGTATCACTGCTCATTCTACTCGCGCCATTGGGGCGTCTTGGGCTTTTCAGCACCAAGCTTCTGTTGAACAAGTTTGTAAGGCCGCCACTTGGTCTTCTGTTCATACTTTTTCTAAGTTTTACAAAGTTGATGTGCGAGCCTCAGCGGATGCTGTTTTTGGCCGCAAGGTTCTGCAGACTGCAGTCATTTAAGTTATGCTTCACCTGGCCTTGAGTTGCCCATCCCTTGTGGACACTGCTTTTGGATGTCCCAATAAGTGAAGAATATTTAAAAGTGAAGCTGGGTGTGTGGCACACCAAGAATAATACCATTTTGTGAGTACTCACCTGAAAAATGGATATTGTTGGTGTGCCACACACCCCGCTGCACTCCCACCCTTTTCGGTATTTCCGAAGCCTTTATATGGTGAAGCTTTTATTTATATCGAATTGATTTTGAGGTTACCGGTGGAATGCTGGTACCTTGTCTTTCTGCTTTTTAATATACTGGTGATTGAAGGGAGGTACCAGGTATATATAGGCCGGAAGGGGGCTCGTTACAAGACTTCCTCTCTGCACTATGTCACCTGGCGGTGAGTTAACTCAATAAGTGAAGAATATTTAAAAGTGAAGCGGGGTGTGTGGCACACCAACAATATCCATTTTTCAGGTGAGTACTCACAAAATGGTATTTTTCTGTTTGGTGGGGTATCCTGGGCAGGAACGGGGAGCTACCAATACATATGTGGTACCGTTGAAATCGGGAGAAATGGGGCTTTCACATGCAATATGGTTTTCATTAATGAAATAAATGTTTTATTTAAAATAAATGAGAAAATATAAAAAAAAACAGTGGACAAAATTGCAAACAAGACATTTCAATGAAACATAGAGCAAAATGGTGAAAAATGACCTGTCATCAGATGGTGACAAAGTAGGCTGGCAGTTAAAAGGGTAAAAAGTACCTATGCAAGTTGGGTATTTTTCTTCTCGTGTTTTCAGATTTAGCTTGTTTTTTTGGTTTGCATATTGTTTTTTTTTTCAGTATATCAGGGTACTCTAGTCCAGTTCTGATATGTCCTTCCTATGCAGAGGTTCCCAAAACTGTATACAGTATTCCATATGGAGTCAGAGACTTATAGAAGAGTAAAATAATGCTCTGGTCTTGGGCACCTATGCATCTATTGATGCATCCCATGATCCAGTTTGCCTTGGCAGCTTGGCATTAATTATGATCTGTAGAAGTTTCTCTATATCCAGAATTCAGGATCCCAATTTCCAAAAAGGTTCACAAATACGGCTTACAGCTCAGTAACCTCAAAGAACAAGTTTCAGCACTGTCCATAGCAAAGAACAAGCTGGTCTCTCCTTTTCACCTTAATGCGGAGGTGGTACTGACTTCTTTATGCCTTTATCCTATCTGTCACAAGAAGAGGCTCATGGGAGCAGCAATGATGGGATTACCGTGGCTGCTGCCCATTATCTTCTGTTGAGATGTATGAGGCTCTCCCTTCCCTTCTCTCATATAGAAGTCAATAAGACATCAGCAACAGTATTCCCATCATGGATACTCACATGAAGTACAAGAGTTATTTAAACTGGGCTGTCACTTTAAATACTACCCGACTGCTTCTCAGGAAATTCTCAGGCAAGGACATCTTGCTTGTAATTCAGAAGGATCCAAGCAGGGAGCTAGTTTGAGCAAAGATGTCAATAGATGGAGCAGGCAAGCGCTGATCAAGATCATGGCACTTTCTACCCGGGGGTTTGTCTCCACCTGGGCTTATCAATATCAAACTTCAGTTGATCAGGTTTTGAAAGTCTGCATCCCTTGTCTTCTGTGCACACCTTTTTCTAAATTCTGCAAAGTAAATGTATGGGCATTAGCAGATGTGGCCTTTGGACGAAAGGTTTTCCTCTGCAAAGGTTTGACTCCCCAAGCTTGTTTTTTCCATTTATTGCAGTGTTCCCCAACTCTCTCCTCTATAGCTAGCAACACTTCATGCTTTGTGGGTCTCCACATAGCGGGCTCTATAGTTCTGTCTGAACAAAAATTACTTCTTTACATCTGTATGGAAATCTGCAAAACCTGGCCCGTTGGTGGCTCTCAAGGAGAAGGCTGGGGAACACTGGTTAATGGTTCCAGTTCACTGACAGTTAATTTGTTCGCTTGTTGGGATCCCACCATAGGAAAGGGTACTGCTTTACTATGTCCCACGAGTATCTTATTCAGTGATGCCCCCTGGAACAAAAGTGAAGGTAAAATTGGACTATTTGAAAAGGAGCAACCACCAGCCAAAATTCTATATGCTAGGGCCAGTGGTCTCTAACTGCAGAGCATTCCCAGTTGGAACGCCCTGCTGATTGAAACCCACCCTTTCACCGGGAATCCTACCTTTCTAGAAATTCTAAAGCGCATGCGCGGGCCAGCACTTCCTTCTATTAAGTTGTTTATGACATTTATTAATATGCACGGACACTGCATAGAACACAGAGGAGAGCCCACACATGCACCTCGGGATAGCGAAATACCCACCAATCCGAAAATATTCACACTGTGCATCCCGAACAGAACAAGACATGGAAAGTCAATTCCAGGTTTTGTTCCTCTTTATTTGTATATGTATTTGAGATTTTACAATCAAATGCTAGGGGGTGTGGCGGTTTACACACAAATTGATGAGGACTGTTACTCCAGCTTTGTTACAGAAGGATGTTATTGCTGAAATGTTACTGATGCTAATTTACAGGAGACATTTACAACCTGCAGACATGTCTATTCCCTTCAAGGATTTGGAAGCTTCCCTACACAGTCTGAATGTTATTCTCTGGTTGGTCTGGAGCAAGCTTCTAAAATCATAGAATTATGGCTTAAAAATGTTATGTATTGGTTGGGTACAGGGGAAAATGGAAAGTTTCTAAAAGGTTGTACAATGCGGCTCTGTGATTCCTGTAAAATAATTGATTTCAACTAACCTGCAGTAACTTTGGATCTGAACCCTATTCAGCACCCTTGAGATAACCTAGAACAGTGTTCCCCAACCCTCTCCTTGATAGTCACCAACAGGCCTTGTTTTGCAGATCACCCAGTTGCACAGGTGACGTAATTAGTGCAGTAGCAGAGCTATAGCGTCTGCTATATAGAGAACCACAAAACATGTTGGTTGATGGCTATCGAGTCAAGGGTTGGGGAACACTGACCTAGAACATCACAGATGCACAGGATGACTGATATGATTGCATGAAGGCAATGGGATGTATTTGAATAAATGGGCAGTCTGGTGGGCCTGTTTCTTTAAGAGTGTTATAGCAGCCAGTAGGTGACGACTACTGATGTTTTGAAATAAATAATATATTTATCAAGCATATACTGTATTGGTGATATATTTATGCATCTATATATTTTACCTATGAATGATACCATTATATAATGATATAATTATAGTTATGAGATGATATAATTGTGTGATATATAAGTAATTGTATTGCAATCATAGTGGGACCGAGTCTCGGGGTGCAGGGAATCAGGATTGAGCAGTGACAGTATTTTTAGCAGCCATTTTAATTTTGGTATAGTAGTGTGTTTTAGATTATTTTGCTTTGTAGAAACTCACTGCGGAAGGGTGGCTAAATACACTGGTAGGGGAATAAACTAGTTAACCTTTTCAGCATAAGCAGAATAAGGAATAGAGGAGTGCAGAAGCAAGGTTTTGTTTTAGGGAAAGGACCTTCCTCTTCTTAGGAGCCACTGATCAGGCAGACATTTCCAAGTTGCCTCATGGAGAGGTCCAAGAGTAAAAGAAAATCTAGTGAAGATGCAGAACAAGTTGAGAACAGAGGAGGTAATCTCCTGAATTAAGAACCTTTTACCCAAGAAGCTCTTCTATTCCAAGGCGCCAATGGAGGCTGTAATATATAGGAGTGGCTTGCTGAGCTTAGAACTGAAAGTAGAGCCATGGGCTCCATTTGCAAGAGATGATGTACAAAAATATGTCTCAGGCTGTCCTTTTAAATGTGACAGTTCCAATTTTTGGGCCCTGTGTATTTATTATGCTTGTATTGTGTGAGATAGTTTGCAGAACACAGGCTGTCTGCTGTCTAATCTATACGTGGCACCTCTGATCTATATGGCTTCTTATCTTGTTGACGCAGTATTCTCATCCATATTTGCATTCTTTGTGCTGATGCTGCATGTCCATGGTATGTTGAAACGCAGGGGGCTATTTTTGCGGAGGCAACATATTGTGCATGTTTTCCGTTTGCTTCAGCACTTTGAAAGCACACATCACTGTGGGAAGCGCTCTCGTCTCCCATGCGCCCTTTATTTGGTGTGTTCGAGCAGCAGCTGCACGAATCCATAAGCAGCATGATTAGTGAATGACATGCAGCACCGGGCCTGCCTTGCAATAGAAATGACCAGCAGCAAGTCCCAGGTGCTCTCCACCTTTATATTAATACCATTCTGCTGTATAAATGAGGCTGTGCATAGAAGCTGCCCTGGAGGATTACATTTGACAGTCAGATTTAACGGCAGTTGCTCTCTTCGTTAGGCTGAAGTAGAACCTAATAAGGCGTTGGAAAGAGCTGACCATGTTCCCTTCCTTGTGGCATGCACAGATCTGGCAGGGCTGATTATTACAAGGATGCTGGGCACCATGAATAAAATTGTCACTCATGCTCTGCCTTACTCTTGGTGTGGTGTGTCAGCCCATTGCGCAGGTGGCATTGCTCAATATTAGCAAATTAGATTGCAGATCTTTCTTTGGCAAAGTGTCTGAATCTGTGACAAAACAATTGTGAGACTTTAGCAGGGTTCCAAAATCAGCACCACTTTTACATGTCTCATTTCACAATATTACATTTTTCCCAAGCTAAGGCTTGACACTCACTATAAGGTGCTACAAGACCAGAGCAAGCAAACACCACAAGGTACTCTGATGGCAGTGCTCTACACTAACTGATATAGGAGCACATGCATACCTGCACTGTTTTGGGAAAATATTCAAATGATTAAACTTCTTTAATTCCAAAGGCGGAAGTATGTACGTGACAGAGGCTCCTCAAAAAAACTAAAAATCTTACAATTGAATTTACAAAATGTATTAACTCCCCAGGGCAATTTAGATTGCTGCACATAAAATTAATTTACCTTTTTCTAACTCCTGCTGAAGTAAATTTTAGAAACATTATGGTGGTTCATGCATTTGAGGGCCACCTACAAATAGGAAGTGCTGCTGGGGCTTCCTGTTACTGTGCATTGTCAGTGATGTCAGTTGAATCCAGGCAGCAGCATGGCTGAGATGCTGGGAGAGGAAGCTCCAAAATGGCTGCTACCTTTCTTTTCCAACTGTGCCAGGCTGTTACAGGTCCTGTTTAAGTAATTTCAAGATATTCAACAAAGCTGATTAATTAAATTCCTCCAGTCGAATAGTCTCGAAACTGCGAGTGAAGAATTTACGCTTCCATGCGAAAATGGCTTTAGTAAGTGAAAATTCCTGGAAAATTATCTCAAATTTTTTTCCTGCTGAAAATTGAAAATCTCTGAATACATCTCTGGTGCTGAAAAGCCTTTACCCAAAATGGTTCTTTTTCCCTACATTTCACACACCTTCAGAATGATCAGATGAATTACCCATGTCATTTTGTATATCACTGTTAATTCATCCATGTAATGCTAGATATGTAATATATGTAATATAGATCAAGGCAATTGGACTTGCTATTTTCTTTTGCTTCACATGTTTTGTTATTCATCCCACTATTAGGAAAGGCAGCTGGGTGACTTTTAAAACGTTTTGAAGTAAAACAAAAAGCTGTTGCAGTTGCCTAAATTTACTCCTACGGATATGCAGGAGTTAACTTTATATCTTTTTTTTTTTTTTACTGTTTCAGTTAAATTTTAAAAAAATCATGGCCCCTCTCTCACTAGCCCCTGTAGCCTTTGGCCTAGGTTTGGTGCTTTGCCTGGGGTGTCGGCATACATTTTTTAAATTAAAATAGTCATTAAAAATATAAACGTTAATTCCGCATGTCTTTTACACTGATAAAAAACATGCTGGCAGTTGCTGACTTGGTGAGAAGAAAAGTGAAAAAAATGAGTGTAGAAAATGAAGCATGTTTTTTTTCTTTGCTGAATCGCACAGCTTAAAACTGTAGTATTTTTGTTTCAAAAATCTGACTCATTTCTTGTTACGGACTCCAAAGGTACCTACAATCATGTGTTAACATGTGTTAAATGGCAGTAGGGATGCTCTCAACAACCACAGCGCACGGCGAACAGAGCAAATGTCCTCCAAAGTCAATTGTTTACCCTGTGTATGTACACATCCAGTGACTTCTTAATCCACCACTCATATGCGCTTACCAATTAATAATGAAAATTCAGCCTTTTTCAAAATCGTGAAACAAAAAGATTGAAAGTGGACCAACACCCAGGATTTTGACTATCCTCGGTTTTGGTCCACTTCCCCGGGGCACCCCGATTGGGGCGGCAAGCGCAATGACCGCAGCAGCTCCGAACACGCTGGCGGGTGCATCTCGTGCTTCCCTCTGACAGGGAGCGCGCCCTCGCCAAACATTCACAAATGGCTGGCGCAGGCACGTGCCCTGCTAGAGAGAAGCGCGAGATACGCCGTTGGACCGGGATAATTGCAGCTGGCGTCCTGGGGGGGTTTCACACAATGGGGCATCCTGATTTTGGATGCCCCGCGGGGAGGGATTCCCCTGGCCGATCCCCCTGGGGGTTGGTCCACTTTAAAAAAAACGTGCAATACTGCTATGCAGATCACCAAATGCTGTTTATTCTAATAGAATTACACTCACGCCTAAAATCATCTTGTGAAAAACATATCAGCTGCTTCTAATTTGGACAGCGTGCTTTCCCACTTAAAACCCGTAGTTAAAGATATTATAGTTACCGCCAGATGGTGTTAAGATAATCCCTGGGTGCGGGCTCGTCTCTCCTGTTCAGAATCCCGCTGTGGGCTCAATACATGCACTGGTGGATTGCGGCAGGCCACGCCCACTGAGGTGTCACTTGTCCAGATGCTCAGCCCAACACATTTCATCACCAATGGACTTTTTTGTGGCCTGATCCTCTGAAGTATACGCTTTCTTTCAATGCAAGTGCACAGTCCATTAGAGACAGCATAATGCTACAAAACATTGTACATCTTTATTTTAAAACATGTTATGCTTCTAAAATATATTAAAACTCTTCTTATTCTAAGATTATACTATACATGATTCAAAAACACTCTTTACGACAACTCTTTTCTTTTTACAACAGAGGATTGACTTTGGAGGACATTTGCTCTCTGGCACAATAGGGTTGATTCAGAGAGACAAAAAAAGACTTTCGTTTTTGTGTCGATCTGTTTTTTTTTTTAAATGTTCCCGCTCTCGTATGAGTGTATGAGCGATTCTATGCATGAATTGCAAGCCTTCTGTAAAGTCTTCGTCCGTTCGTATGCCAGAGTACGAGTAGGAGAATGTCATTTTCCAGCGTTAGTTTTCTGTTTTCTTTTCTCATGTTACAACGTCGGCTTTCGTTTTTGCCCTTTTTCCATCGTCTCCTTCCACGAATCCTTTATGTTTCCCGTTAGATTCTGTTTTCCTTTTTCAATAAATAATCGTCCAGACGTAAATTCTTACGATCTTATGCCTGCGCACTACAAACTTAACTCATTAAAGTGCTCACCTACATATTTGCTTCACTCACTTCTGCTACAATGTATAGCTAAATCACTTTGCGCTTTCCTTCTTCTTCCATTTATCACCCCTAAAACTCACCTAAATCACTTTGCGCTTTCCTTCTTCTTCCATTTATCACCCCTAAAACTCACCTAAATCACTTTGCGCTTTCCTTCTTCTTCCATTTATCACCCCTAAAACTCACCTAAATCACTTTGCGCTTTCCTTCTTCTTCCATTTATGACCCCTAAAACTCATCTAAATCACTTTGCGCTTTCCTTCTTCTTCCATTTATGACCCCTAAAACTCACCTAAATCACTTTGCGCTTTCCTTCTTCTTCCATTTATGACCCCTAAAACTCACCTAAATCACTTTGCGCTTTCCTTCTTCTTCCATTTTTCAACCCTAAAACCTACCCAAACCACTTTGCGGTCATGTGAATCTTTATCTCTAAATATTTCACGGCCCATTCGTTTTGTTTTAATGTATTTTATAAATGAAATGACACTGAAACAGTTATTTTAACTGACATTTTTGGTGGCTTTTTTTTTAAATAGTATTTATAAAAAGTTATAAACTTTTTTTTTTTAATTTAAAAAAATACTACATTTAAAATTTTTTCAAAATTTAAAACATTTAACAATAAAAAACTATATACATAGCAATGGCAGGACCCAGAACATTAGTCTTTATCTGTGGTCCCCAATGAGTCACGCAGCTCCTGCATGTTGGCCACCAACTGAAGGACCCTTTTACTCATTGCTGCCACTCTGGCACGTGTGGTCCCTGTATAAAAAAGAAACAAACACAAATACAAGTTTCTCACCTGTGGATGTTTTTTTTTTTTTTTTAGGTGGGAAGCTAACTAATGACGCCATATGTCATTATGCTAAGTAATTAATCTAAGGAAGTGGGCATATGTCATTGTGCTAATGCCATTGACTATGGCTTTAGGTATCTTGGTGATCATGTCTATTACCACATAGTCAAAAGAAAGACATTACAACTTACTTCGTTGATGGCAGATGTGTGCGTCGGGGACCACCCTGGGTTCTGGGCCCTGCCACTGCTGGGAAGTTGAGGCTGTAGAGACATATCAAATTGGGTCACTAATGTCTTAGTCAACAGTAAGCAAATGACAATTTCAATGTGTGTATGACATCACCTACCTTCTCCATGTGCCTCCTGGGCCTGAACTGCTGCAGACTCTTCCACAGATCCTTCACCTGCTACATTAACATCTAGAAAAAGAGATTAAGGGAATCAGCTTTGTTTTAAATAGCATGTATGTGTGTGCGCTTACATGAAGAGTCACATACCAGAGGCTAACAGCTCCATCGCTGGGTACGACTCCCTCCCACGCCGTGACGCCCCTCCTCTGTAGAAAGGTCCAGACGCTGGTCAGAGGCCACTACAGAGGAGGGGTAGGAACGTCGCCCTGGAGATCCACCACCTTCACTTTGTGCTGCAGAATCATGCAGCACTGGTCGGCCTGTGCGCCTCCGGGTGCGTCGGATTCGGTACTCCATTTCCAGCACTAGAAAAGAAAAGCATTTATAAATTAAGGCCTACCTTCTGTATTAGTTACATCTAGCATGCAATCGCTATGTACTTACTTGGGAAATGGAGTCCGAAAAATCGCCGCACCCGGGGGATGTGGAGCCGTTTCAGGTCTGACCAATGCTGCATGATCTGCGTGTGGGTGAAGGTGGTGTCAGTCTTTTGCTGGATCCTGGAAACGATCTCCAGGGCAACGGCTCAAAAGCGTTGGGCAGGTAGTCGTACCTGCGCTGAAGCATCGTCTAAAAAACACAAAATAAACATATTTTTTAGATCAAATTGCATACAAATACCTGTCAAAAATCGATCAGTTGACTAAATGACATTACCAGGCACATTTTGAGCCTCAAACTATCCTCCTAGATGGAAGTGACTTGGTTCGCACATGTGGGCCCTAACTTCTGATTGGCACGGAGTTTTACACACTTTTAAACCAAACCATTTCTTCCTGCGCTTCCTTAAGGCCTAGGCATGCATTTAGATGGCAAATCAAAGGCATTAAAATACACTTACGAGCATAATCAGCTCTTCTTGTTGGCGGGTGAAGATCTTGGGCACCATCTTTCTTCTTGTCTGCAGCAGATAAGTAATGCCTCAGCGGTTTCCGGATTCTGCACGGCCGTACCCACGCGTACGCGTCATACCCAGGCATTAGTATTTAAAGTGTCCTGGACCCACAGCTCATTCTCTTTCAGAGTCTCAACATTATGGCACATAAAAAAGCCGTCGGGAAGGCAAAAACAGGCAAGTAGGGAAGCAGCAAAATGCAAGAGCGGCGTGAGAAGGCTTCTTCAGGGCCGACCACTCGCTCCAAAATTCCAAGGCCGAAGGTGCTGGGAACCCGCAGTGGGCAGGCCAAGGCGACGATACCAACAAAGTCTGCTAAGGCACCAACAACCATCAAACTAAAGGAGGCAGCGGCGAAGAAGAAGCCCCAGGCCACCAAGCAGGCAGGTACGCCTGCAAAAAAGGCCACTAAGAGGGTGAGAAGCCCCAGACCACAAAAAACCCCATCCCCTCCTCCCCGGATGACCACATCCGTTCTCCAAGAACGCTCCGCTGGCAAGGCCAGTAAAAGCCACAGGGCCAGAAGCCCCAGCCCCCAAAGCTCTGCATCATCACATACACGTGGAAAAAGCGGGCATGGAAAGAGTAAAAGCCACCGAGCCAGAAGCCCCAGCCCCCAAAGCTCAGCATCTCCACATACACGTGGAAAAAGCGGCCATGGAAAGAGTAAAAGCCACCGGGCCAGAAGCCCCAGCCCACCAAGCTCAGCATCACCGCAGACGTGCAGCTACCTCCCAGGGGCATGCAAGCACAAGTCTCAAGGGCCCACAGAGGCACAGGGCAAGAAGCCTAACAACATGAAGCACACCCTCTTCTCCTCAGCCACATTTGCCACCGGCACAGGTGGCAAGGCACTCTCCATATGCCACATCGACGCCTGCAAGTTCAGTGGCCACCCAGGCAAGGACCCTAAGTCTATTTCCAAGTCCAGTACATTCTTTATCCAGCCACCTGTCCAACATTTCTACCCAACACAGCCAGCCCAGAATGTCCCCCGAATTGCCTGCAACCACAGATGGGTCCGAACATCAAGCAATAGGGCGCACATTGCACTGAGGCCACTTGAGTGGCAGGTTTTGGGAGGCCCAAACTCTGGCTTTGGCTAGTGGGCTGACCTTACATTATGATGAACTATATGGGCAAAAATCCAAAGCAACAAAAATTATGCAAAATGTGTCTGATTCAAATTGGCCCGAACTCTGGCTTTGGCTAGTGGGCTGACCTTACGTTATGATGAACTATATGGGCAAAAATCCAAAGCAACAAAAATTATGCAAAATGTGTCTGATTCAAATTGGCCCGAACTGCTTGGCCAGAGGCACTAGGTGTGCCACGGTAGTGGTCTTCTGGGTCCTGGCTGGGTGGAGAGGGAGGCAGATCCAAATACCGGGGGACACGCTGCATGATGGCATAGTTATGTAAGACACAGCAGGCCAGTATGATGTCTATGACCTTGTTGGGGTCATACTGGAGTGCTCCCCCAGCCAATGGTTGGGAACCGCGGTTCCTCTCCTGTACAGGAGGGGGCGGGGCCACGCGTGGCGCGCAACCCGCGCCCGTCCGCCCCCCCTTCTCTTCCCTCTTGGCTGCTTCTGATGAGGCTGCTCCTGCCTGTCCGTCGCCATTTTGCTCCATAAGCGTGAGTGCCCTGCATGGCCCGTTTTCCTTTTCCCTATGGCGTTCTCGGTCGTCCTTGATGCCATTGTATGCTATTTTATCTGTGAATAGTTGTATACTTGTTTAATATGTAGATATTTGGAGTGACTGTTATTTCGGCTGGATGTATGCCCTCTGAAATGGCTTCTTGCTTATGGCCCCCTATTTATTATATCTTACATGGGGATCTCCTTCATTATAGTTGAAAAGGGGGTTCTCCCGGTCTTTTGGTCCCTCATTCTAAATTTGGGGCTATACAAATCCTCCCACTAACGGACGTTAAGGGGCATCCCGGGTAGCTTACTGGCGTAATTCCCATTGGTCATTGCGACTACCATAAAAAATCACCATATGGAGGCTTCCCAGGATACTGGGCTCGGGGTTCCTTCGGGGCAACCCCGGCGGTGTGTGGTTTGTGGGGCATCCCTTGCGGGGGATAATGTGCTTATTTGCATTCCATGTGCACAGCAGGCCATTATGCGGCAGTCGGGGTCCCAGGCGTCTGGGTCAGCGCCGCCGGCCTCATCACCTACACCCCCATGCCTGATTCTGATCCCAAGTGATGTTGTCATTAGCAGGGAGTCGCAATCTGATGTCTGTGCTAGATTGGCCAACATTTAGAAATTGCTAGCTCTGTGGCCGGAAAGGCCCCAGCTAAGAGAAGGCATGTGGCACCGGCTGCGCTGGGTTTTGATTTTGAGGAATATGACTCCTTTAACTGGTCTGATTATTTCCCGCTGGAAGAAGGGGAATTGTTTTCAGAATCGGTTGTACACTCACCTGACTCCACCACGCTGAAGGATGGTGAGGACCGTCGTCTTGATCAAATGGTGTCACACGCCTTTGACAGTTTGGGTTCGGCCCTGCGTCCCGTTTGTGCTTCCGCACTCTCGGCCGTGGCTACCAGATCTGTAATTAGGGGCTTGTTGAATGGTCCCCTTCTTAACCCTGCTAGTGTTGAATTTGCAGCACTTACACGGTGTGATCTGTTCATGACCTTTGTCTTATCAGCCTTGGACGATACAATATGTGTAGTAGAACCTCGGATTTGCTTGTGGCTATACGCTGCTCGGTTTGGTTGCGCCAATGGGCGGCTGATATGGCGGCTAAGAAGGCGCTTACAGGGCTACCCTTCTTGGGTAGGCGCCTGTTTGGAGATAAATTGGACTCGGTGGCGAAAGGAGCAAAGTTGCCACAGCGCAAGAAGCAGCGCCGGTCCTTTCGGGGAGCAGGCTTTTTTAATCCTTCCTTTCGTGGCTCTCGAGCAAGCAGGGGAGTTGCTTACTCTGTGTTCAGAGGTGACTCTTCAGAGGTCACTATACTTCTATACTTATCACTATACTTCTGTGATAGTTGGATGGTACTGCATTGCAAGGGTGCTGGGCACCACAGAAATTGTCACTCATGCTCTGATATGCTCTTGGCGTGGCGTGTCACATCACACTGCACAGGTGGAATTCCTAAGAGTTAGAAAATTTTAAAGCAGATCCCTCTTTGGCATAGTGTCTGTATTTGTTAGCCTCTGGCAGGGTTCTAAAAGCAATGGGTCCTTTTTACATGTTTATAGCTTCATCAAACATTTAAATTCTTCTCAAGTTAAGCCTTGATACTCACCATAATGTGAGATAAGATAAGAGCAACCAAACCCCACAAGTTATTTTGATGGTAGAACTTGGTGAATATGTAATAATGCCTTTTTATTAAAACAAAGCAATAATGGGCATTTCTAATGTAAATCTACAGTCACATGCTTACCTACGATCGGTTTGGCAGGTATTCTAAATGACTACCAAATATAAAAACAATAGGGTACTGAGCTCTTATCCCCCTGCAGCGAAATCTGGTCTCTCTACTCACTAGCCACTTCCATATCTGTCTCACGTCCCCAATCAGTCACAGCGGCGCTGCCATGCCCTCTCTATTTATTGGAATGGAGGGGGTGTTCTGAGGCTTTAAATGCCACTTCTATTGCAATGGAGGGAGAGATTTGCACTGTGACTGTTAGAAAGGAGTCCAACATGAAAGCGCCGGTGACTGGAGTCCGGGTTCGAGATTTGATCCAGCGAGCCCCTTTTTTTTTTTACACTTTTTTATTTTTGGGTGCCAAAATAAAAACCTCTGCCAGAATAGAAACTCCATAAATGCTTTGTAGGACCACATCTATCTTTAATTACAGCTGCAAATCTGGATTATGTCTCTACCAGTTTTGCAAACCTAGAGGCTGATTTTTTTTTGCATGTATTTTTTGTTTTGCAAAATAGCCATAGCTATGTCAGATTGGATGGAGAGTGTTTTCATGCCATGTAACAGATTCTCAAAGGAGTTTAGATCTGGACTGCCTAGGTGATTCCAAAAATGGCTTCCTGACACTCTTCCATAAAGGCCAGAATGTGACGTAAAGGACTAATAGTTATACAGTTTCTCCCACCTGAGCTTTAGATCTCTGCATCTCTTCCAGAATGACCACATTTCTTCATTTAATTTGTGTTCTCCTTGCCTGGGCTGTCCATTTATGTGGACGGCCATTTCTTGGCTGGTTTCTAGTTGTGCCAAACTCCTTCATTTTGATGGATTAACAGTGCTCCATGAGATGTTCAGAGTTTAGGCTATTTTTTTTTTTTTTTATAACATAACCCTGCAATACACTGGGCCGCAAATTTATCCCTGAGCTGTCCAATGAGTTCCTTGGTTTTCACAATACTGTTTGTTCACTAATGAGGCCTTCACAGAACAGCTGTAGTTACACTGCAAATAAATTATAAATATATTAGGTTACTTCTGAAGGCAATAGGTTGCACTTGATTTTATTTACGGGTAAAAGAGTCTCAATATATATGTACGCCTCGCTAATTCATCTTTTATTTTTTCTAAATGTAGAAAAGCATGTATTATTTTAATTACAAAAATGTGTTACCTTTTGTTGCGCTATCACTTAAAATTTCAAAAAAATACTGAATGTTTTGTCCTATAAGACACAAAAGGAAAATAGGGGGATAAGTGCATCTTATGGGGTGAATGTAAAAAAAAAAAAACTTACATTCTTGCACCCCCGTGCCACAGCAGCCATCTCCACACATACAGACAAACACACAAACATAGATTACCAGGGTCTATCGTCACCTTCGCCTGTGGCCTGCAAAACAAGATTGCATGGCTCCGGTTTCAGATTCCTGGTGGGTGTGGCCTGTGACTCACACCAGCTTCATTGGTCGGAGACGGCAGCGGACCCCGGTAATGTATGTTTGTGTGTCTGTATGTGTTTATGTCGGTGGGGCATGGCTGCTGTGGCATGGGAGCGTGAGAATGTAAGAATGTCATGTTTTTTGGGGGGTAGGGCATGCTGTCTGCTGCCTGTATTTGGGTTGCCTCGTGCTGCCTGTATTTTGGATGCCTGCACACTGCCTGTATTTGGGATGCCACACACTGCCTGTGTTTGGGATACCTCACACTGCCTGTATTTGGGATACCTCTCATTGCCTGTATTTGGGATACCTCTCATTGCCTGTATTTGGGATACCTCTCATTGCCTGTATTTGGGATACCTCTCATTGCCTGTATTTGGGATACCTCTCATTGCCTGTATTTGGGATACCTCTCATTGCCTGTATTTGGGATACCTCTCATTGCCTGTATTTGGGATACCTCTCATTGCCTGTATTTGGGATACCTCTCATTGCCTGTATTTGGGATGCCTATTTTGGAATGCCACAAGCTGCCTGTATTTGGGATACCTCACACTGCCTGTATTTGGGATACCTCTTACTGCCTGTATTTGGGACGCAACACACGCTGCCTGTATTTGGGACGCGAGACACGCTGCCTGTATTTGGGACACGACACACGCTGCCTGTATTTGGGATGCCACACATGCTGTTTGTATTTGGAATGCCTCACACTGCCTGTAGTTGAAATGCCACACACCCCCTGGATTTGGGATGCGCCACACACAGCCATGTGGAATACTGCTCACTGCCAGTATTTGGGATGCCACACGCTGTGACTGTATTTGCAATGCCACACACTGTGAATGTATTTGCAATACAACACACGCTGCCTGCATTTGGGATGCCACACACACTGCCTGTTTTTGGGATGCCTCACACACTGCCTGTAATGTGGGATGCTGCTCGCTGCCTCTATTTTGAATCCCACACACAATGCCTGAAATAGGGATGCCATACACACTGCCTGTATTTGGGATGCCTCTTATTGCCTGTAATGTGGGGTCTGTAATGGGGTGATTGGGGGGATTCTGTGGGACTTTAGTACACCATTTGGTTCTTAGTTAGAAATAAGGTTATAGCACACATAAAATAAAATAATACTCCGATGAGCTTTTCCACAAGGTTCCTCATATAAATATCCAAAAGAAAACTTTTTTTGTTCTGTAAAGAATGCACACCACACTAAAAAGATTTTAAATGTATTAAAAACATACACATTACAATATTATATATATATATATATATATATATATATTCCTATACTTACATATATACAAGAAAGGATACACATCATCATTGGCAGGGTCATGTATTCAGAATGTCAGGATAGTCATGCGGACCCCTATGTAGAAAAAAGTCAAAATATGGTGACAAGTACCAGTAGTGCTAATAAGCTATACTGACTATAAAGACTTTATGTAAAGGTGAAAGAGTTACCACTGATTGCTATAGGGTTAAGCACTGATCATCCTGTTGGTGCAGAGACAATTGTTGACTGTAGACACAGGGTTAAGGAAAATGATAGCAACAATGAAAACACTGAAATAACAGACAATAAAGAAAATGTAACGTATGTATTCCCCGGTCAGTCAGAAATACATTTGCTCACATCATACCAATGAATATAGAACATTATGCAAACAATAGTTCATAGGTACAGAATGTATTAACAGCTTAATCATGGTGTGTCACATCATAATGTATTGATAGTAATGCCAAAGTGATACCCAAAAAATAAAGTAGGTGATTGCAAATATTAGCCAGTGTTTTGGAGCGTCAGACTCCTTTCTGAAGGCTGTGATATAGTGCAAGTAAAGTTACTGCCTTTTTGTATGTGACACATCTCTCCACCCCCCCCCCCCCCCCCCCCGGCCAGGCCAGTGTGGCGTCTCCAGAAGTGCTCGTAGAGCATCTGTCTTTCAGTACATCACTTCTGGTGACGCAATCCCGACCCCCCCGCCAATTTAGACTGGATGGCAACCCAGTAGAAAATGGCAGCCAGCACTGAGAGGCATCGGGCCTCTGTTGCTGGATACTGCAAGCTAAAACAAATTGACATGAGCTAGAGAACCAATTGCGCAAACAGTTTAGAAATCATGCAGTATTGAGAGCGCTTCTATGTGAGGGTCTTGTCCCGTGTTGCAGGGGCGTATGATACACAGCGTTATCTTGTGAGCCATCTAAACAGCAATAAAAGGATTATTAAAATCAGAAGTGAAAAGGACAAAAACAAGATTCGGTGCCCAGGACTGAAGTGAATTAAACTTGGCCACTAAGGGCATCTAGTTATGGAAGCACTAACATGTTGGGTCAGATTGCACCATTTGGTTCAGAATATTTTTTTTTATTTTCCTCCTCCAAATCCTGGGTGCTTCTTATGGGGCGAAAAATACAGTATATTTAAGTTTGTGGCTGTAACATTTGAGCCTCCTACCCCAAAGGCCTTATTCCAAGTCCAGTAAATTAGTCTTTGCTCTTTTACCGAGCTTTACAGCACAGGATTTTGACTATCCTGGATTTGGATCCTTGCCCCTAGAGAACCCCGATCGGGATGCCCCGCTGTGTGAAACCCCCCCCAGGTCACCTGATCTGACTCCTACGGCCCATGCACAGCCTCTCGTCCAATCAGCGTTCTCGGATACGCTCCCACCCCTTCGTCTAAGAGCTAGACTAAGGCAAACGAATCCCCTGCTACCCTCTAACAAGGATAGTGCCCAGGCCGGCCATTCACAAATGCCTGGTGTGGGCATGTGCCCGGCCAAAGGTATAGCGGGGATGCGGACTCGCTCATGCGCCGTGAATTTCCTAGTGACCTAGGGGGTTTCACACAGCCAGGCATCCCAGTTCTAGATGCCCCGAGGGGAGAGAATCAAGCAGCCCTGGAATCTTATAGATTCCAAGGCTGTTGGGGTGTGGGTTTTGGTCCACTTTCACATGGGGCATCCCAGACTGGAGACTTTCACTCACTTTTCTGTCATTTCCACAGAGCATGTGGGGTCACTCATCCAATCAGTGCTTTATGCATTGCATACTAATACGTGGCATAAAGCTGCTGATTTTAAACTTTGTGTCGGCATAAGTGCCGCTGGCGGCCGTGCGTTGTACGTGTGCTGTTTTTGCATGGCCATAGACTTCTATTGGACTGCGCTGTTACAACCTTGCGCTGAAAAAACTGTCTGCAACGATTTTTAATGTGTTGCCCAACGCAGCACAGATATGTGAACTATCCCATCTAGAATAACATACAATGGTTTTTCTGCATTGAAACGCAGTGCAGCAATGCAGAGAAAATGCAGAGGTGTGAACAGAGCTTTATGCTTTGTATATTGCCAGTAGTAGCATCACTTATATCAGCTCTTTGCTCCTCTTTTGTCTACACAGATCTAAAGTACCCATATTATTTTACTATGTCATTTTTATAAACACACAAATTTCCGAAGAAACAGTTGATCCAAATTTTGGTTCCCAAAAAAAACAGACGTGAAACGAGTTCAGATCTCAAAATGTGGTCAAATTGTGTAACTCTGGCTACGTAAGACTTGGCACCTGTTTATTTTTTTATAAAAGTATCAATCAAAATGTGGTTGTTGGACAAAACAGCTTTTTTCTTTTTTTTATGTGTCCATTGTATTTCTATGTTTTTTTCCAGAATTAAGGTAAGAATTATGCTGTTGAAAAAATCCTATTTTTTGTTAATTTGGAACAGGCTGTAATAAAATGCTCATCTTTGCAGTTAGCATTGCTTAACTGTCTAGCCTGTCTGATATCCAGAGGAGTGACCTTCCGTCCTTATCTTAGCTCCTCATTGCTTTCAGTACATTTGCTATAATAACATGTATATCTTTAAACTGTCTCCAGAGACTGGCTGACAGAGTGATGTTTGCTGCAATCCTTTCCTGCTCCAAGTGTCAGAGTTAGACGTCGGCTTTATTGTCACCAGTGTTGGAGGCAGAAAAACCTGACAGGTAGTCAAAGCACAAATGCCAGGACAAATTAACGGTGAAGACTACAAGACACCATTCTAACTCAGGAGTGTGCATTACTGTACATTCAAGTGCCAGGTATAACAGCCACTACTTTTGTTACCTTCTGAAATCCTGCATGACTATCAAATAAACAGATGGACTGACAATCATAGTGAAAGTGGTTACAAGTGGCCCAAATTAGACATATTAAAAGGTAGCAATCCCCAATAAAGTTTAATGTATTTAGGGGTATCCTTAATATGTTACTTTATTTGCAATCCTATTGTTTTCATTAAAGCAGAACAAAACCCAGGTTTGTTTACATTCCTAGGTTTTGTTCAGCTTCCCTAGGGCATCCCAAATCGGGATGCAGGGTCTCCCGTCCAATCAGAGCCACTTGCTGTGATGATGTAATTCAGCAAGCAGCTCCGATTGGGATGAATGGGGAGTGCTCGCACAACGCTGGGGATGCGGCAGCACACACTCCCTTTTGGCAACAATCAAAGCCATTTGCCAAATCACGTCATTTGCACTGCACATGTGCAAGGGAAAGCCAGTGGTCAGTCCTGGAATCTTTTTCCAGGCTGGCCATTGTTGGGTTTTGTTCCGCTTTAACTTTTGGTTGAATGTGACAGTTGGTTTGGCTCATCTAACCGCTACACCAGAAATGATTAGGGTCAAAAACATAAACCCAAACATCAAATGTCTTTAAAGTTAGGGCATCCTTATAACCACTAGTGACCCAGTGTAATATCATTGCCATTGCCTGGCCCGTCCCTTTAAGTGAAATTACAATGCTGGACAAGCGGATCCAGAAACCGAGTTTGACAGCATTTTGTTTTTAGCAGTAGGTTTGGAAATTAGACTAGTTGACTCCCGATCCAGCCGGGTCTTCTCTTCACCCGGGGGGCCTGCTTGCCACAGTCACCTGTGGCAATTAGGGGACTTGTAATTTATCCCCGGTCCCCATTACCTGCCTCCTCAAAGTCCAGGGGGGCTAAGGAGCCCACAGCCTGCAAGGGCTATGTGGGCTTGTAGCCTTCAGGGGGGGGGGCACCCTTAGCTGGTGCCGGGGCTGGTTATCCTGGGAAGGGCAGACCCCGTGCCATTGTTTTCACATTTTTAAGGGTTTTAAAAAAAAATGTATTTCTAAATTTTACACAAAATATTACGAAAGCACAGGAAAAAATAACAAACAAGACATTTTCCTGGAAAATCCTGCAAAAAATTAAACATAGCGCAAAATGGTGAAAAAAGCTGGCAGCTAAAAGTACCAATGCTTTTAGGGTATTGTTCTGTTCAAGGGGGTCATGCGCTTTCAGATTTATCTAGTTTTTTCTTGTTTGTTTTGGTTTAAAAATTGCAAGGTGCATACATTGTCTGCAGAGCTGAATTTTTTAAAGTAAATATACCCTTACACGCACTCTTTACTTTGGGGTGATTCGCAACCCTACCCTTGAAAGTAGCTATGCATGTTGGGTATTGTTCTCTTCGGGGCCTTGCTTTTTCAGATGTCACTTTTTTTTGCTTATTGTTTTTTTTTTTAGGAAAATGTGGTTTTGTTTGTTCTTTTTTATATTTTCTATTAGGGAAACCCTGTGCAACAAAATAAGGCATCCACTACAAGCAAGCTGGGTGTACCTTTGGGAAATATATGGTTTGTTGGGAGTATTTCAAATGTGAATGGTTGCTTTGGTTGAAAAAGCACAAGGTGCACACTTTGCACTGTAAAGTCAAATTACCCTTGCGTGCATGCTTTACTTGTGTGTGTTTGGCAACCCTACACTTGACAGTACCTATGCATGTTGGTTATTGCTCTGTTTGGGGGACCTTGCTGTTTTAGATTTATTTAGTTTTTTTCTTGTTTGCATATTGCTTTTTTAGGAAAACGTGAGGGATTACTTCCAGATTGCACTCACATCAACAAGCCAGGTACACCTAGAAAGCTCTAAATGTGCTTCCAGAGAATATATAATTTGTGGGAGGGATTTCAAATGTAAATGTTTTTATCTGAAAATCTTTTAAAGTGCTCTTTCAGTTTGGGGGAGTCTCCTGGGCAGGAAAGGGTGTCTACCAATGTATATGTGGTAACATTGTAATATTCAGGAATGGGGCTTTTACCCTCAATATATAATGCTTTAAAAAAAACATAATTTTTTGATTTTAAAAGAAAAGCTACAAATTTTATTTTTTTTATTTTATTCCACATATTTCGCTCACAAATAATGAGAAAGCGATGAAAAAATTACAAACAAGACATTTTATTAGAGCCCAAACTCTGATGAAAAAAACAATATGTAATTTTCCGGGGAAATCCCTGGACATTCCTTCAAGATTGCAATCACAGTTAAACGTGTATAGCATAAAATAGTGGAAAATGGTCTGCCAACAGCAATTGACAAAATTTCTAGATAGGCTGGCACTTAATGGTTAATTGAGGCACAGGGCATCCTTATTGCATTAACCCCATTAAACCTGAGAATACGTACCTTTTGTCTCAGTCCCCCAGCATATTCGAGCGTCTGTGATTTGCCTCTTCAGTTCGCAGGCTTTCTCTGGGTGTCTCGGCACTCGGTTTTGCCGGAGTACCAAGAAGAAAAGTACGTTTTTTCTCAATTTTAACAGGGTTAATGCACAGGGGCACATTGAAACTCGGGATCCTGTCCTGCACTAAGAACGGGCTTGGCAGCAGTACTAATTACTCTCCTTTTAATTCTATTATGAAATGGCTAAGGTAAAAACAGATCTTTAGATTTTGCTCAGGCAAAGCTAACAACATGTCCCAGTGTCAGGCTGGATTAAAGTCTGTTTATTTATGTGTCTGTAGCCAAGAACTCCAGTGAGAAGATCCCTCTGTGACACACACAAGTTGTAAAGCCAGTAAGCAGGGCCCTTTGCAAACTATACAGGCTAAAAAAGCCAATGAATAATTTGTCATAGAAGTATATTATTAAAGTTGAACTCCAGGCAAATATTAAATATTCTTTAAGAATAAGCTAGCAAATGTGTGCTGAAAATATGGCTGTCAAAATGACAAGTAGAGGATAATAGAGTATTGAGTGCCTGCCGTGGTACTCATGTTTTTCCTAAAAAAGCTTATTCCTCTACAGAAGAATTTCCACCGGGCTCATGAGCTGATTTCAACCTTTCTTGGTGATGTTAGCCTCTAGCCAATGAAGATTTAGGCATGGCCGAGACCTGGGACCTATGGATGACTGCAGACCTGTGCTTGGACAACTGTCCAAAAAAAAATAATCCCTGAAGGTCATCTTCCAGAGTCTTCTGCTCCTGGTTGTTACTTTGAAAACCATGTTTTAGGGCAGGTTTCATTTAGCAAACTGAAATCTGAAATTTAGCACATTGATCTTATTTCTCCATTTGACACTTAATCCTAAATTCACGGTCTGCCAGTACAGTCCGCTTTATCCCACCCTAAAATACAGCCGCACAACAGAGATGTATTCAAAAATGTATAGCTAAACTTTATTTTACATAGACACACTCAATTAAAAAGACACAATTAAAAATGGTTATAAGAAACCACTGATGCGGATGGTGCAAGTGGACAAATATGGACTATCTGAATATATGCAATATATGAAATTACACTGCCATACACAGTGTGTAATGGAACATGCTGTACTCGTACATCCTGATGAAGTGGGTGTTTCAAGTGGACCTGGACTCATTGGTTTGGTGATATAATCAATGTTAGATACTATTCTATGGCTGTTTTTTGCATTTCATGATGTTAGCACCTTTCTTGCACTTTAGCACCCAAGCACTTTTCTTAAGGGGCATCCCATATGACATATGGGATACCCTTTCACTCATTTCTGCACATATAGGCTTTGTTTTATTTTTCATAGCTGCTAGTTACTCTGTAGCTCTATTTGCACACTTTGCACAGCTTCTTTTACAGTGTTAGAGAGTACAGCGTGTTCCATTACACACTGTCTATGGCAGTGTGATTTCATATATTGCATATATTCAGATAGTCCATATTTGTCCACTTGCACCATCCGCATCAGTGGTTTCTTATAACCATTTTTAGTTGTGTCTTTTCAATTGAGTATGTCTATGTAAAATCTCAATAAAGTTTAGCTATACATTTTTGAATATATCTCTGTTGTGCAGCTGTATTTTAGGGTGGGAAATAGCGGCCTGTACTGGCAGACCGTGAATTTAGGATTAAGTGTGGGTGGCCCTCTTAGGGCTCTTTTCTCGCCTAGCCAGCACCAGTTGCGTTAGTATTTGATCTGTGCGGGCGTTTCATAAATTTGTATAGTGTGACACTTATTTCTCCCATTGACAGTTAAAATATGTCATTGATACCTCTTGGAAGCAGAAGGACATTCGGTTTAATATGGTTACTAGAAAGCTTATGACTTTCCAAGTTCCCTTATGTACTCCACTTGGTCCTTTACCCTTCTTGTTGTTTTCTGTCCAGACTTTCTGCTGCTGCCTTTTTACTTGTACTACTTGGGGCCTGATCAACCTTGCTGCTAAATGCTTGATGCCATGATATACTGTATGATTAATAAAGTAATATAGAGCCAATTCTTATGGTGCTTCCCAGTGTTGCACTTTTTTAAAATGATAACTTTGATCTCTGTGTTCAGAGAAAGATGTAAAAAACTTAAATCTGTCATTTTGTAATCAATCCTTGCGCAGAAGATAAAGCTAACGTTAATAGGACAAAGCAGTTGGGCCATCACACTTTAAGGCAGTATTTGGTTTTTATATGTTGGGAACTTTTCTCCAGGGGAACATGTTAGTATGCCTTCAAGAGAGGGTTTGGGAACACTGTTCTTGAAGATCAAAAGGCTGGAAGCATCATGATAGATTTTGTCAGATTCAGGATTACCATGCCTAGTCCCTAGAAAGGGACTGTTTTAAATTAAATCAGATGTGCCTTAGGTCATTGTAGTTATCATTGTGTACTTGACCAGCCCTTTATCTTTTTATAGCTGCATGTTGTACAGCATATTTTGAGATGATCAGAAATGTGGAATCACACTTCTAATGTGCTGCTAAGGAATCTGTTTGCAATAGTTTATGCAAGAAAAAAAATATATAAATGAAAATTAATCTTCAGACTAAGCATGCATCTCCCCTGGGAATGAGCTTCTAATTCACACATGCAAAAACATTTTATTTTTCTGTTTTCAGTGGTGTTAAAATATAACATGCTGTACTGTGAAATTATGGTGGACCGTACATGAGCTGTTCATGGCAGTCCCTTGGGCCGTATATTTGTCTCATTTTTTCTGCGCTAAACCACTAGTTATAATTTAGCTGCCAAATATTTAGAACCCCTCACACAAGTGAAAGGAAAGCTGGCAAATGTTATTTCTAAATGTGTGGCTTTGTAAAAATGTGCATTGTATAATTACTAGCTTTCTTCCTGCATTTTGTTATAGATTGTTATTAGTTATACTGTACGTTTAGGAAAATGTACGCTCATGTGGGACATGGACAGCCGTTTTTTACATTACAGAACAAGCTGCGCTGGATATGTTAAAAGATTGCAACATATCAGTGACAGAGGCCATTGCAATGGGCATTAGACATGTCTGCCCTTGATTTAAAGACAGTAGGCATAAAATTGGGTTATTTTTATTTTATAAAACAGCAAAAAATAAGACTTGTTTTAGGTGTTTATGGCACAGATTAATTAATGCATGGGCTGCTGACAGTTAATGTGTAGGGGCACTACCATTCAAGAAGTGGCTGTAGATGCTGATTAGTTTTGGAAAAACAATAGGGTATGTAGTTATTGGGGGCATTGGGTAACACAGATTCACAACGGGTAAATTGCTCCGAAGCAATGGCTTTATGATCATATGTAGGAAGTAACTGGATACACAAATTAATTAGGGATTGTGACTGGGGGCACACGTAGGGTTGCCACCTTTCCCTTCAAAAAATATAGTCCTTGTTTGGGGGGTGTGGGGGCCGTAGTCATGTGGGGGCGTGGCCATGTAGGTGTGGTCTTCTAACAATGCAGACAGCAGACAGATGAGGGAGGTGAAGGAGGGCATGGGAACCGGGCATGGCTGACAACACAGCAGGGCCAAGGAGGGAGAAGAGGGGGAAGGAGCATCAAATGCACTGCAGACACAGCACTCTTTCCAGAGATACCTGCCATAATAAAATACCGGTACCAGCACAGCACGAGAAATACCAGCCTGTGCCAGTGAGATACCAGCAAGGTGGCAACTCTAGGCACAGATGAAGTAGATCATGACTGGTCCTACTGATGTATTAGAATTTTGTAAGACGTGGAAGAGGAAGCAGTGGCTTGGTGTCTAAGACCTATTTGGAGGCAGTGTTTTGGGTGAGTTATTAGTCAGATAGCCGGGTATCAATGCCTTAAAGTGGACCAATCACCAGGGTTTTGACCGTCCTGTTGATCGATCCTTGCCCTGGGGGCATCCAGATGTAGAATGCCCCCCTGTGTGAAACACCCAAGATCGCACACTTTCACACACCTTTCCACCACGGTGCATGCACGGGTGGTCATTTAATCAGCGCCAGGGTTTTGACTGTCCTGTTGATCGATCCTTGCCCTGTGTAAAACACCCAAGATCGCCCCCTTTCACACACCTTTCCACCATTCCCATGGTGCATGCGCGGGTGGTCATTTAATCAGCGCCTTATTGCGGCGCATACTAATGCACAGCATAAAGCCGTTGATTTATACTTCGTGCTGGCGGCCGCATCCCTGGCTCCCCTGGTGGAGTACATGCTGCTCTGCGCCCAGCCTGTCTGAATGGCTTTGCGGGGAGCACGCACAGCTACAGGAAAGCTGGGGATGCACCCGCCAGCGAAGACCCTGTCGCGGGACCCGTCAGGATATGTACGATTACCAGCGTTTTCACACAGCAGAGCATCCGCTGTAGCCTGCCCTGGGAGCAGGCTAGCGGCCAGCCCTGGAATCTTTCAGATTCCAGGATGGACACAGGGGGTGATTGGTCCATTTTAAATACAGGTTAATTGTGGTAATGGACACTTTATCACTGAAAGAAAGGGCTGGGGCACAGCTTCATTTGAAGCATTGTTTGAAATCAGTGATACGTTTTGGTGGTAACAGCTGGAAGCACTGATCTATGACTGAACAATCACTGTGCAATTTAATACATTTAACAATGTTGGGGATAATTTTTTGAGGAAAAATATTGGAAAATAATTATTTGGGGCAGTGGCTGAGGAGTACAGTTTTAATGGAGTAAGAGACTGGGTGCATATATGTATTGGAGCCAATGGTTGGGGCACATACTAACTGAAGGCAACATATTAACCAATGGCAGTTTTTGCTGGCACAGATTTATAAGGAGTAGTGGTGAAGGGCACAGATTAATTGGAGGTGGTGTCTTGGGTGCACAGATTAATTGGAAGCAGTGGCTGAGGGCACAGATTAATTGGGGGCAGTGTCTGGGATCATAGATTAATTGGGAGTAGTGACTAAGGGCACAGACTATTTGAGAGCACTGTCTGAAGACACAGTAATTTTTGTGCCTTTCTGTGCTGTATGTATAGACATATCACAGTTCTTTACTCGAGTAGTGATTATCAGTGTAATTATTTTGTATTTAGTACATATAGACATTATAATGTTTGCATGCCTTGTAAGGGTACCACCATCCCAAGCCTCACGGGGCAACCACTGCTGTTTTTTTGTCTAAGGCACTTTTCTACAAACACAATAAAAAAGGGGTGGCATTTTTGACATTTACAGAAAGATAATTGTCATCAGATATAAGGGACGTTTTTGGTTTTTTGAAATAACAAAGAACATTTTTTTATTTTGCTGTGTCACAGAGAGATTTTTGTGTTTAGTCATTTTTTGTATGCTGCTCATTTAAATGTATTTGCCGTTTACTTTGTCATGTCAGTTCGTACCTTGAAACACCATGCAGCCGTTCATAAAACAGTGGTCTAATTAAGATGCTTTTCCAGCATGAAGTCCCCTTTTGACCTTTCAGAAACAATGTGTTTTGCTGCATCAACAAATTAACTGCAAATCATATGTTGGGTCTGTAAACAATTTCTGCTCCTTCTGCGTAAGCTTCTGCATTGGGCTGAGAATCCACTACCACGATGGTGACAGAAGATATTGGGGGACATTGACAATGCTTAATGCCCATCAGTTCCTACTATTAAATCAATGTTAAGTAAAATGTATTTTGCAATATTTTTACTGGTCATAAATTAACAGATTAAAGTGGACCAACCATGTCCTATGGAAGGTATTTTTTTAAAAAAGCATATCAATTTTGACATTAAAGAAAAAAGGAGGGGAAATTAAGGGGAAAATCTATCCATTACCTTCCTTCTAGCACTATTTTCAATAGGTTGCTCTGGTTGTACTCAGCATGAGATGGGTGGAGGGGGGCTTTACCAGCTAGTTTAGAACAATGCATCCGGTGAGGAACCAGTGGCATACAAATAGCATACCTGGGGAAAACAAGAATTTAAATGACCATAACAGAAATATTAAGCCACATTGAGGGCTGAAAACATCCAAACTTTCATGTACCTGGGGTGGGGGAGCAGAATAGATTGAGTTGTTTTGGGGAGTTTTGGGCCACTTTAACATCACATTGTTCAAGTCATAATGCTGGCAAAGTCTTGACTCAAGGTATACACAACATAAAGTTAAAAGGAATTCAACCTAGTGGCTTGTGGTTGCAGAATGTGTTGCCAAATAACTGCAATGGCTATGGGTAATGCTTTTGCACATACCCATCCCCAAAAATTGTGTAAAAAGTGTTCTAAGCCAACTGTCTTCATACTGTTACGAATTAATTAAGCAACGTGACATACTGGACTTTGAATGTGAAGTGAACTGTGCTGATAAAGAGGGTTAAAAGATAAGAGGGAGAATAGTGAAAAATATGAGCATGCACAATAATAGGGATTGCATTATCTTGCATACAGTGGTTCTTCAGTTGCAATTTCATCTGAAAAAGGTACTACAATAATAGAGATGCACACAAGGATAGTCTAGCAGTATGTTATATAACATTTATGTGCCCATTTATCTCATGGATTCATTTTACCTAGCTGATAATACTTGCCCGGTATTATGCCTACAACAGCAGCACCCCAAGCCGAGGACAGCTAATATAATAATAGAATAAATATTAATTACAAAGATGTTTTGTTTACAAGACTCCATATTCTGTACTACCTATCACAATTTTAGATTGTCATAGTCCTGGTATCGGGCAAGAGATATAGGTTATATTTTTTATTATTTCTGTTTATCTATAAATCAGCTTCTGTAGCATTGTACAAGGTAGAAAATGTAATGCAGCAAATACAATAGGAGTGAGGCCTTTTGGTCTCTACCATAATTTCTGAAGTAATACCTTGACTCTGTGCCTCAGCCTGTAGTACAGGTCCTGGAAGGCAGTTATTACTAATTCAAGGTACCTTGAGGGATACAAATGGGTACTTCAAGGGCTAATTTCAGTATTGCTGATTGTTGGTCTGCTACTTCAACACACAGAACTGATAAAGTAATCATTTAAGTGAGGTGGTCACATGATTATTTTCCAGCCATTTGCATTCATGGTTTGGAGGTCAGGGGAGCAAAATAGCGCAACAATGGTGCATTTCTGCAGTGAGAGATATGCCACTAGTTAATGTATGCTGCTCATTGCCTAGTAAGTTCCATGGCAGTTCCTTATGTTGCCAGTAGCTTTTTTTCCCTTGTCACATGAGTCTTTGTTAGCTAGTCTGGAATGAGATCGCAGGGGCAATCTCCTTCTGGAAACTGCTTTTGTGTGGCATCAGACACTTTATAACTCTATTACATTCTATAGGTGGCTAATATTAGTCTAAAGGTTCAATAATTAGGGCTCACCTGTTCCACTGTGCTATCAGTCACCATTTTCTTTATTGCATGGCACGGCCCGCTTCGGTATTCATAACAGTTGGGGTATCCCGCAACAAGGTGGCGCAGTGGTACTGCAGAAAAGCTGTGGCTTGTCCCTGCTCCCTATAAAAACGGGCTTAACCATAGAGTTCCCCAGTCTAGTCTCTGCAATGATACTGCGAAGTTAGAAGATGGCTATCTCTCTTGCGCAGGTGAGCGGGGCAACCAAGCCTGCAGCCCTGCAAATCTATTTCCATACGTTTCTGGACCCTCATTGCCTCCCAGCCTTGGCTGACAGATCGGGTTTGTCTCTCTGTCTCAGGATCCTCTGGCCTTCGCCACGGATGCCTTTGCAATACCTTGGACGGAGTTTTCAGCTTCTCTATGTGTTCCCTCCGTTTCCTCTCCTGGGCAGGGTCATGCGCAAGATAGCCCAGGAGCGGGTGGTACCAGCCATACTGGTGGCCCCTTGGCCAAGAAGAGTTTGGTTCGCAGACGTCGTGCGTTTGGCAGTAGACCGGCATGTCCTGCCCAAGGATCCAGATCTTCTCACCCAATTTACAAACAATGGCTTTAACGGCTTGGCTGCTGAAACCTCCATATTGATGGAAAAGGGGTTGCCTGCTTCTGTTGTTGATACCATGATTCAGAAGTCCTCGTCCTTTATCTGGCATGCTTACATTGCCTGGTGTGAGTTGGTTGGTTAAAACCTTTTTTCAGGGTGTTTCTCATGTGCGTCCACCCCGTAAGCCTTTGCTACCAGTCTGGGATTTGAATCTGGTGTTGTCTGCTCTGCAAGGGCCTCCCTTTGAGCCTATCCGTGAAGCTGCCTTGTCTATTCTGACTCTTAAGGTAGCCTTTCTGGTGGCTATCACTTCTGAAAGGCGAGTTTCTGATCTAGCGCACTTTCCATCAAACCTCTTTATTTTGAGAGGCATCAGGATAAGATGGTGTTCCGGCTCCAGCCGGACTTCCTGCCAAAGGTTGTGTCTGCCTTTCATCTTAATCAGGACATTGTCTTGCCTTCATTGTGTCCTAATCCTGCTAATTCCAAGAAGCAGACTCTGCATTCCCTGGATGTGGTCAGGGCTCTGAAGTTTTATTTGGTCGCCACTGAGCCTTTCAGGAAGTCTGATGCTCTTTTTTGTTCTCACTTCTGGACCTAGAAAAGGTTTGCCTCCGGCTAAATCCACTATCAGCAAGTGGATCCGTCAGGCGTTGGTTCAAGCCTATTCTGCTAAGGGAAAGGAACCTCCCTTTAGGATTACTGCTCATTCCACTCGTGCTATTGGTGCCTCTTGGGCTTTTCAGCACCAAGCTGCTTGGTCTTCTGTTCATACTTTTTCAAAGTTTTACAAGGTTGATGTTAAGGCCTCAGCGGATGCTGCTTTTGGCCGCAAGGTGCTTCAGGCGGTAGTGACTTGAACTACTGACCGTTACTCTTTGGGGATCCCACCCTACTATGAACACTGCTTTAGGGTGTCCCAACTGCTATGAATACCGAAGCGGGTCGTGCCATGCAATAAAGAAAAAAGCAATTCTGTGAGTACTCACATGTAGAATTGTTTTTGTTCTTGCATGGCACGGCCCGCTTCGCCCCACCCTTGTTATCGTTATTCTTGGTTGCCTCTTTATGGTGATTGTTTCAAGTCAATTGGGTTTTTTTTTTTTCTCACATTTTTTCACATTTTTTACTTATTCTCTCCCGGCTTCTTGTCTCACTGCTTGTGTACGCTGGGGAACTCTATGGTTAAGCCGTTTTTATAGGGAGCCGGGACAAGCCACAGCTTTTCTGCAGTACCACTGCGCCACCTTGTGGCGGAATAACCCAACTGTTATGAATACCGAGAGCCGTGCCATACAAGAACAAAAACAATTCTACAGGTGAGTACTCACAGAATTGCTTTTTTACTTTACCTGTTCCAAATCTTTCTTCATTTTTACAGAATAGGCTCACTGCTTCATTAAACCATTGTTGTTACAGGGATATGCAATTTAAGCATTCAAGAGTGATGGACCTTTTCTTTTCATAAATGGAAATCTACTTCCAGAAATTCAATCTAAAGGCCCACTGCCTCGTGGCACAAACTGTTGCAGCTAGTACCTCCCGCTAAAGAACTGACAATTTGTGCCATGCCTCCTTTTCTCAATGTCTTACAGACCCAGCACTTGCCCTGCTGAGCATGTCTAACTGTTGGGCTGGAGGGCTGGGGTTCATTGCTGAGACTTTCATTCTGTATGATTCTTCTTTAGGAAGTGTATAATTGCTAACACCAGCTTTGGATGTAAGTAAACTACAACTTTTTCACTTACCCTAGCAATAAAACCTGAACTCGGGGTAAAACAGAATATAGTTGTGTCCTTGCAGGCTGAATATGGCCAGGTATATGTACATATGTTTAACCTACCTGTCACTGTTCTCTTAAAATGCAACATACCCAGCCTACCTCCCTGCTTTATCATTATTGACATTTATTTAGCAGAAAACCACATAACCTTATGAATACAATGAAGGTAACTGGTCATAAATCATATGGTCAAATATATGGAGCCATGCAGTACATTCGTCTTGCATTAGTTTGAAAATGCATACAAGTCATCGATCTCTTTTAAGCCGGGGGGCTTTTTGTTTCGGCTAGGTTTACGTTCATTGTAATAAATGCTCGAATATACCTGAATAAGAGACCAACAGTGCCATTGTTACTATGGAATTGATAGCCTACAGAAGTGAACAGGTTAAAATCAGGGCCCACTCCCAGAAATCCCAGGCTTATCAGAATTTCATTTTTAGAATTTGCTGCAGCTTTTGCGTCCTACGGGGGATCCTGCTCAGGCAGCGGACAAGCTTACTGTATGTGCAGCCCGAAGAAAACGGAAAAAACTTTCTATTGGGAAAAATTGGCTTAAGGCGAGGATTATCTGTGTTTGAAACATTACTTCTTAGGGCTATATTGTGTCCTTGGAGTAGCTGAAGGACATGCAGGGGATAGGTAAATCTCCACATTGTAGAAATTTGCAATTAAAACGAGCCTTTGAGCTTCAAGTGGTCAGCATCCAGCTACGCAATAAAGCATGTTTATCTCCTCGATATTCTCACACCGAGTGATGCCCCTCTCAGAGAAAGACTTTTCCTGCCTCCCAGCTTTTATTATTTTCTTTATCTTTTTCCTTACTGCCAACCAAGTCTGCATTTTTTATTGGTCATTTCATAGATTGGTTTGAGAACAGCCATAATGTCTTTTAAACTACATTTATTTAAATTGTGCTAAACTCTACTTATCTGCTTTCAATCGCCCTTAAATGTCCAAAACACAAGTAAGAAACTCATCTTTATGTGCTCATGCGGCACCTGAAATATGCATCACTCACATAGACTGCCCAGATAACTACCTGCAGCCAATAGGGTCCCCTCAGGCAGTCAAATGGAACAATTCAGCACCATGGGAGAAGTGGAGGGTGGTGAGTAATATTGCCTAATTTTATCTATTTCCATTGGCATTTGAAGAGAAACACAATGTTTATACTCTACGGATGGACCCAATGGGTTTTGTTCCAGCTTGAGCATCTCTTCCTAATCAGGATGCTAGGAGGTAGGAGATGCTTCAGATCATCAGTTGGGATCAAACTGAATTTTTAGTAAGTACAGTTTACAGATCTATATGTGCATTATAGCAGTCTATTTTGGGATGTCTGCTCAGTTAATTTGAAGGAATCTTAGCTCTCCTCAGTGTTATGTAAATAAATAAGCACGTACCCTTTACTTGAGTGAATATTTATCTTTAAATATGTGAAAGGATTGAATAAGGTTCAGGAGGAAGTGTTTTAACTTAACTTAATGATAGAACAAGGGGGCACAACCTGAAGCTAGTCGGGGGAAGATCAGGAGCAATGTTAGAAAATATTATTATACAGAAAGAGTAGTAGATGCTTGGAACAAACTTCCAGCAGAGGTAGTTGACAAATCATCAGTCACTGAATTTAAACATGCCTGGGATAAGCACACATCTATCCTAAGATAAAGAGAACATACAGTTACATAAGGGCAGACTAGATGGACCGTATGGTCTCCTTCTGCCATCAACCTTCTATGTTTCTGTGTTATGTTTCTATTATGCCTGATATCCTATGAGATACAAAATTTGAGGCTTGCCTCTTCATGCTCCTAGTGCAGCACATTTTTGCATGTCTTTCTGGCAAGTATAGGTGCAACAGGTTACAACAGGAGTGTGAACGGATGGATATACCATTTTTGTGCTTTTCTCAGTGGTTAAGTGCAGAAAATTGTCCCTTTTTAAGTTGCCCAGGGTGTGGGAGATACAGTGGCCTCTGGGGTGTGGGGTGAAGAATTTAAGTTTGAAAAAATGGTCTAAAATATAGACGCTGCATAAACATACCGCAAAGCAAGTGCTAGAACTAGAATTACTAGTATTATTACCACGTAGGACAACCATTACCAGAGACAACTATGCTTCAACAAGGATGGCATTAGGTTAGGCAATCTAAAAGAAATGCTGTGGGATGTTTTCATCAGGTGTATTGCTGCTCACAAGTCTCGCAAATCTCAAGCTGCTATCAGGGAATGTGGCTTCATGGAGCTTAACCATCCACCCCGTAGTCAAAACCTTTCTTTTTTTATAACCTGAAGAAATATCTACATGGACAATGATGTTTAACACGCTGTGGCTGCTGACAACCTCATATGATGAAAAAAAGTTGTGTGCTCCTGTATTAGACCATTTTAGGATAGCTGTCTTTTAAACCAGAGTACAGTTTAATAAAAAGATTTTAATGCTGAGAAAAACAAAGGGCTGGAATACAGAGTCGTATTGAATACATTTCACCAGGTGTTGGAGGATATAGCAAAAGCATGCGTCATAAAACATAAAATCTTGTGAGTTTCCTTATGGGTTTCTAATATGTAATTTGTTACAGGTTCTCTTTTAATCTTTATTCAAGTAAATCTATTTTTTCCTGAGAGCTGCTGATGTTCAGCTTTTTTATAATGTAAAAAGGGACAGACAATAATATCAAAGCAAGGAAAATGCAGGTACCTTCCATTCCTGGGCTTTTTGCTGTCTAACACATCTGCTCGCAGCTCAGGTTTGGGAAGGAAGAGCTTCCCACTCTTCTTTCCCTGCGCATTTTAGAACCTGTGATGGGAACCATATGATCATGTTTTTGTCTTTTTACTAGAAGTGGGAAGAGTGAATCGTTCCAAAGAAGCCCATGCCAGACACAGATTTCTAGTCTGGCGAAGTCCCAGTGCTTCCACCTCCATGTTTAGATGGTGCCACAGAGAGAGAGAGTTAACAACTTCAGTGCCAGGGCTGCTGCATACAATATTTTAACTACTGTAGATACTTTTCTTATATCGTAGGGAGATTAAGGAACTGGCTATTTATTGCCAGACTTTATACACATATATGTCATCATCTTCTGCTGAGGGCCCGAGAAAGAAGGACACAGAGTTCAGTGGGAGTTATTGAATAATATAAAGCCATCCGGATGAAAGATGCAGCTTCCGACAGCCAGCAATGGGAGAGCAGAAAGCAGGCTAATTTAACCCTTTGCCTGGAATGTCCGTTTAAAAGCACAACTCCTATATCGTGTATATTTTACATCAAATAGAAATTAACAATGGACAGAGTGATGAGGCATCTATTTCTTTATAGAATGGATGAAGAGGTAGAGTAAGTATCCATTTTTTATGTTTGCATACAATGGCCCTTTAATAGAAAATAATATACTAGTTTCTTCGATCTCATGGACTGAGTGAACATATGATATTCTGCTTTATGTTGGTTATTTTTGAATTTTGTTTTGGTGTACATTTACACGTGAACCCCAAGTTAAAACATGACTTTCCAGATCATGTGTGTTTCTTTTTTACTCATATGTCAGTTTTCATTTTAATGCAGCAAGAAAAGAACCCCCCTCCACGACCTCCTCCACCAAGGATACAGCGTTCCAGCGTGCCTGTGAGTAGAGTCTGCGAGTCTGTACCTCCTACCTGAATAACTCTGCCTGACTCGCTCTCTGTAGTTTTAATAAATCTCCTCAGTTGAGTCTGTCCTTTTCCTGAAAAAGCAAAAATGACAGAATTAAATAACCTTTTTTAAAGCACAGCTGTGAAACTTGCATTTCCCCTGGCATGGTATACCTGTATTCTGCCTGAACTGTCCTGGTTGGTTTACTACTTCTGGTCCTGGTGGATGGAATACTAATGAAAACTGTATTGGTTTGTCCTAGACTTGTATTATATACTGATGTGCTAACTGCAATTTGTGGGTTAGTGAATGGTATGATTGGGGGACCTCTGTGACCTTCAAAAAGCACATGCAAACTGCACGATCCAACTATAGATACACCAAAGAAACAACGATTGTGAGCAAATATTTCTTAGGCCAAAATGGGCATGGGTTTAAACATGGTTTTCCATGGTTACGTGTCATTTTGGACATTTACTGACACAATAACCATGTAAGCAGATTAAAACTGAACTTTAATGTTGGCATATCGTGGTTTTTCAATATGGGACACAGTGAAAGCTCTAGAGAAAATTCAGAGGGAAGATAGGTATTGTAGATTTATAAATATATTTCATTTGATTAAAGTACCGGTATCTTAATATGAACTTCTCATCATGTTATGCTTATGAGGTGTCTGACAGGGGGTTCCTCACCCGCAATCAGAGAAACCCTGAAAATGTCTTTTCATATCATTAGGGGCTTTGTTTGATGGGTAACACTACTGGGAATCCATATATCTGCACAATTCAGAACCACCTTCAGTTATTTGCTGGTAAAGTCAAAGTTTTTTGGATGATTTGTGTGAACATAAGGATGGGTGTGTTGTGTGTCTGTTTTCCCGCTCATTTTTTCGGAGAATATGCAAGTTTATCTCATTTTTGCTAAGTTTAGTCAACCTCTTTTTCTTGAAAAGTATTACGCTTGGAAAGCATTTGCACAGTGTTAACAATGCATGTTTCACTGAACCTCTCATCTAGCACATCTTTACTGCATGCATTTTCTCATCTATTTGTACAATAACCTGACATGGCTTAGCCAATTTAACCTATTTATTACAGCATTCCATTCCACAAGTCATTTTATGAAGATGTTGGTCCACTTATTCCATCATGTCTCAATATGTATGTGTTGTATGAGTATAAAAAACACTCAAACAGAAAGGATATAAAAATGACATCTTTTACCCAGTGGCCCAATACTTACCTGGCCTCTGGAGTTCTTTCCTTTGGAGAGTAGATGCTTATCTGGAGCCTTCTCAGCTGGGACTGGCACCCCAGCTTGGAGCATGTCTGTAAGATATGTTCAGCTACAGGTGACCATAATGCAGACAGGGGTGCCTGTCCTAGCTGAGCAGCTCAGGAAAGCAGCCACTGCACATACATGGATCAGGTAGGTATTTAGATTGAATGGCATTGGCCTAATAGATGAAGATGACCTTTAGGAAGCAAATGTATTGCACATTTTTTTTCTATGATATAGGTTCAGTTTCTAAGATATCTTCTTTAATGAATGTTATTGAGCAAAAATAAGGTTCGAGTTTACTAATATGACTATATGCTTTTGATAAAACTGTGTTTTAGTACACGGGCATACATGCTATAATTGTATTATTTTTAATATTTTGTTGACCATTTTTGTATCCATTTGTTACTTTAAAGAAGCTGCCCTCAAAAACCATGAATATAAGCCCAATTTAATTTTTAATAAAGGGACAATTTACCAGGATTTTGACTATCCCGATGATTGGTCCTCTTACCTGGGGCATCCGGATTTGCAGTACCCCCACTTTGCGAAGCCTCCTAGATCATCCACTCAACATTACTTTTTCACAGTTTTCATGGCGTATGTGTTGGCTTTTGTTCAATTTGTATTTATTTTTAAAGCGCCATCATCTTCCGTAGCGCTGTACAAAGTAGTTATTACAGACATGGAGGAACTTACAGTACACAGACTATTTCAGATGCAGTGTTACAGAGTTCACAATGAATATACTGAATACAGGATACAATAGAGAGGGAGACCTGCCCTTGCGAGGTCACAATTTAAAGGATACAAGGTGCAGATAAAGGGGAAGAAAATCAGTGCTTTATGCCATGCATACTAATGCACAGCGTAAAGCATTGGCATGGGAAGCATCCCCAGTTTGCCTGCAGAGTGTGCGGGAACATGCACATTTGCAGGGTACGGGGTTCACACAGTGGTGCACTTAATCAGCCGTCCATGGACTCTTTTTGATTGGTACATTTTAAAATAATTTTTGGAATGATTTAAAATCAAAATAAAGAAGCATGGCCTGTGTTGTTTATGCACAAATCCACTGATGAAAGATCTCCTGCCAAAATATACCCTATACCTTTGGTAGAAAAATAATGTGGAAATGTATTTGGTATACAGTGTTCTAGAGCAGTGGTTCTCAACTTATTCTTAGTGTACATCTCATCCCGTTCCGAAAGATATCCTTACACATGGGTTATTCATCTTCAGATGTCACGTGACTGCAGAGCTGAAAAAGTGGCCCCTCCCGGCCTATATATACCAAGGCACCTCCCACAGAACCCCAGATTTTCTCTGCAGTCGCGGACTGCCAGGATGAGAAAGTGGCTCTCTCTTTTCAGGCAGGTGAGTGGGGTCTTTGACCTCTATGGTGGTTCCCGGACCGCTGTCTCCCTTCGTTCTTCTGTGTCTCTCAGGGAAAGGGGGGGGGGAGTTCATTGTATCTGAGGTATCCTGTATTGTGTGGCACATTTAATTCTAGGCTCTGGCTTATGCGGAGCACTTTAGAAATGATCCCTGTCTGATTGGTTGCACTGGTTTTCTTTTTTGTTACTTTGCGCTGCTGTACACCGCTTGGCTTGAGGCGGCGACATTTACCTCAGAAGCGTCGGTGCGGCCATTGGCTGTCCTGCTCACGTGGGCGCGTCTTTTCGCGTTCTTCGGAGGGTGGTGGGCGGGGTGGGTGACGCATTTTGCGTCACTCCCCCGCGGCATGCCCCTCGAGGTATATGTCTGGGCGCCATCTTGTCTCGGCGGTGCGGTGAGGCGGTCGTTCCATGTGCGGTCTGTAAGTGCCCTCGCGGGCAATTTTTTTATCTTTTACTATATTATGCTGGTGCTTTTTCTGTCTTTTAGGCCTATAGAATCAGTGGCTTCTCCCAGCCTTTACCTTCATTAAAGGGATATTGTTTGATATTTAAAATCCTCCCACTTCCCCTGCGGTGCATTGGGGGCATCCCGGGTTTGCTTCGGCATTATTCCCATTTGGCCTTGCGAGCCACAATAATCACCATATGGAGGCTTCTCAAGACATTGAGTCCGGGGTTCCTTCGGGACAAGGCCGGTTCTGTACTGATTGTGGGGTTTCCCCTGTACCTGGCGACTTCAAGGTCTGTCTCTCTTGCGCCCAGCAGACTGTTGCACGGTTATCTGGGATGCCCCTGCTGAGGTCCTCTTCCCCTGTGACCTTGCCTACTCCCTCTCTCTCACATTCGGCTCAGGTGGTGGCACATGCTTCTGAGGATGCCCAACCTGATTTTGCTTCTAGATTGGCCGATCTGGAGAGGCGGATGGGTGGTTATGAGCCGCGCAAGGCTATTGGCAAGACACGGCATTTGATTGATAATTCCTATGTTTGCCTCATGACATCTGAAGACATTGTTGGTTATTCCCCAGAGGGGGAATTATTTTCTGAGTCTGAATCTGAGGATCAGAATAGGTCTTTTGATGAGCCAAGGTCTGGGTCCAGGCCTTGGGATGCAGCTGATACTGACAGGCTTCTTGCCCATTTGTTTAAGGTGCTTGAAATATCTCCCCCTGTTGCTCCCCCACAGCAACAGGGAGAGTTATTTTGTGCTGCTAAACCACGCTGGGAATTCCCGGCTCAGGCTCATTTTAATAATCGCATTTTACATGAATGGGAAAAACCCAGTAGGCTTCCAGGTGTAGCTAAAAGCTGGGACAAGAGGTATCCCTTTCCCATGGATACCGCTAGTATCCAGTTCTGGGACTGTCTCATACCTCTGTGCTGCACTCACCTGATACTACCACCTTAAAAGATGTGGAAGACGGTGCATTGATCAGCTGGCTACACAAGGTTTTGCCTGTGCGGGGACTGCGCTGCGTCCGGTGTGTGCATCTGCTTTTACTACTTCAGAAGATTGATCAGGAGTGCCTTAGAAGGTGGTTCTGCAGCTTTGGGCAGAGATGTTTTTAACTGGCTTATGTATTGTGAGGAATTTACTTTATGTCCTTGCTGCCCTAGAGGATGCCATTAGAATGTGTGCCAGAACCTCTGCCCTGCTGGTTGCCTTACGACGCTCTGTTTGGCTGCGCCAATGGATGGCTGATATTGCTGCTAAGAATGCTCTTACGGGGCCCCTTTTAAAGGTCTACGCCTTTTTGGAGAATGTCTGGATCTGTTTGCCAAGGAAGGTAAGCTGCCTCAGCGCAAGAAGCCACTCAGGCCCTTTCGGGGGTCCAGGGTTGCTCTTTCCTCCTTTTATTTCCCCAGAAGAGGAAGGGGAACTCCACCCGCGGGAGGCCATGGTGAGTCCTGGGGCAGAGGCAGAGGACGTGGTAGACCTGGTCCTTCCTGGGGTGCTAAGCCAAAATCCTCTCCCAAACCTCTGCAGGCATGAAGGGACACCCTCACCCATCCGGGTGGGGGGACGGCTTTGGTTTTTTGCTCACATCTGGAGACGTCTTGTCTCAGACCGGTGGATTCAGGAGGTAGTCTCCTCCGGTTACAAAATAGAGTTTATAGCCTGGCTGCCCCCAAGATTCACATATTCACGGATGGCTCAGGACCCTCTGTCAGCTCAGTGTCTGAGCTTGGCTACTGGAATTGGGGGTCATTTGCCCGGTCCCTCCGTGGGAAAGGGGCAGGGGCTATTATTCCAATCTTTCCACTGTTCCAAAAAAGGATGGATCAGTCAGGCCTATCCTGGATTTAAAGCTCCTCAACAAATTTGTCAGATTCAGGCACTTTCGCATGGAGACTCTGCGTTCTGCCATAAATTCCCTTCGTCCAGGGAACTTCCTGGCCTCTATAGACATCAAAGATGCTTACCTTCATGTGCCCATTTTTTCAGGCCATCAAAAATTTCTCAGGTTCGCAGCATTACCAGTTTGTGGCTCTTCCATTCTTCCCAAACAAGCAGAGTTGGATGTTCAGAAGGTGGTATCCACTCTGGAAATGTTTGGTTGGGTAATCAATCTTCCCAAATCTTCCCTGTCTCCTTCCAGAGTACAGCTTTTTCTGGGCATGATTCTGGATACCTCTTAGGTCAAGGTCTTTCTCCCTCAGCTGAAGACAGAGGGTCTTCAGGCACAAACACAGCTTTTTCTGTCTTGCTCTCATCCGTCCATCAGACAGGGAATGCAGCTGGTGGGTCTGATGGTGTCCAGCTTCGAGGCTGTCCCATACACTCAGTTTCACATGAGACCTCTCCAGGTTCATCTCTTGTCAGTATGGGATCGGGACCCTGGGTCCCTGGATTAGGTATTTGTTCTGTCACCTTTGGTCAGGAGGTCTCTGTCATGGTGGCTGGACTCAAGGAATCTGCTAGTGGGCAGATCCTTTCTGACTCTCTGCTGGGAGGTGGTCACCACAGATGCCAGCCTGACAGGTTGGGGGGGCTTTTGGAGGTCCCTGAAATTCCAGGGGCAGTGGGGTCCTCAGGAGGCTCATGCTCCAATCAACATTCTGGAACTGAGGGCAGTGAGGTTAGTGCTTTACCAGCTGACCATGCACCTTCGGGGTCTGGCGGTTCAGATCCGCTCAGACAACAAGACAGTGGTTGCTTACATCAATCATCAGGGAGGAACCAAGAGCAAGAGGGCTCTCAAGGAAGTATCCCTGATTCTGTCCCGAGGATTATGTTCCCTGCATATCAGCGGTGTACATTCCGGGAGTGGAGAATCTGGAAGCAGACTCTCTGAGCAGGGGGGCCTCTCGCATGGGCGAGTGGTCCCTCAGCAATGGGGTGTTTCACTTTCTGTGTCTCCGTTGGGGCCAGCAGGATGTGGATCTCTTTGCATCACGCCACAATCACAAGCTTCCAACTTTTGTATCCCTGTCACAGGATCCACTGGCCCTGGCAGTGGATGCTCTGGCAATGTCCTGGGAGAGCATTCAGCTCCTTTATGTTTTTCCTCCGTTTCTTCTGCTGGGCAAGATGTTGTGCAAAATAGCCCAGGAGGGAGTGCCAGCCATTCTGGTGGCCCCGTGTTGGCCAACAAGAATTTGTTTCGCAGATATTGTATAGTTGGCAGTAGATCAGTTCGTCCTGCCCCTGGTGCCAGACTTGCTCACTCAGGGGTGGCTCCGTCACCCCAATTTACAAACGCTGGCTTTGACAGCCTGGCTGCTGAAACCTCCATCTTGATGGAAAAGGGATTGCCGGGCTCTGTAGTTAATACCATGATCAGAGCTAGGAAGAAGTCTTCCTCTACCATTTACTACAGGGTTTGGCGTGCTTACATTGACTGGTGTGAGTCTAGGTCACTCCATGTCGAGTGTTCTCTATTCCCAGGATATTGGAATTCTTACAAAATGGCTTGGACATGGGTTTTCAGCTTAGTACTCTGAAAGGTCATGTTTCTGCTCTGGCTGTTTTCTTCCAGAGTTTTTTTGCTCAGCATTATCTGGTTAAGACTTTCTTTCAAGGTGCTACTCATTTGCGTCCTCCACGCAAGCCCATGTTATCTGTTTGGGATTTGAACCTGGTTTTGTCTGCCATGCAAGGGTCTCCCTTTGAACCCTTGCAGGAGGCGGCTTTGTCCACTCTCACTGTCAAGGTAGCTTTTTTGGTGGCTGTTACCTCAGTCAGGCGTGTTTCTGAATTCTGAGTAATCACAGAATTGTATTTTTCTTGCCAAGTATTTCCTAGTGATATTAGGTTTTAATATACCCCCACGACCCTTGTAGTACTTTTTAAGCAAGATAATGTTTTACTGTTAAAATAATATGCCAGACCAGTCAGACACCTGTTGTGTGCCCTTGAACACAAAACAGGTAACCCCTGGGGGTACGTGTGTTGCAGGTGGGGAAACACTGCTCTAGAGCATACAATCCTGTCTACTGGGAAATCTTTTGATTTAGCTGACTTACAATTATAGTTGAAACTATTACTTAGGTGCATATTTATGTTCACTAGGTCAGTACACAGTAGGGGATGGATAGGCTAACCTCCTATTAGATATGGATGATGAGGTAGGAAACATTTGCAGCCAATATCGATTATGTATTTAACACCTGCTGTTCCCACAGGCACTTGTGGCTTTTTGGCAGTGTTGCCAAGAGTGTCCACGAGGGCAGAAGCCAGGTCAGAGGCTGCAACAACAGGTGGGAGGGCAGTATAATAAGGTTAAGTTACTGAAGTTCAGATGTTTTTGAATAATTTTTTTAGTCTTGGAGAATTAAACTAGAGTCACAGAACAAAATCCTAAGCTTTCCTTTTTTCATCAAAAGGATCCTGTTATCAGTGTCCAAAATGGCAACTATATATAAGTCTCCAGCCACTATTGGACAATGAGTAATGATGTACAGCAATGCTCCTTCATTCAGGTTATTAGTAGTTAGAGTTGCTCTGCATTTTTGACCTACATTCCCTGCTGATTATGCAGTCCTGCTATTTCTGCATATCTTGCCCACCTTGAATTTGTGCCTGTCAAAGCTAACCTATGACAAATGTGAATTATACACACACTAATGGTGTCTGATTGCACCTTCACCAGCCAAGCATAGAAATACAATGCCCATCAATTATGGTTCCCACTATACCAGTGTTCCCCAACCTTCTGCTTGAGAGAAACCAACATATTATGTTTTGTGGATTTGCACATAGCGGCTCTCACGCTACTTTACATTACATTATTTTACCTGTGTTTAGGGATCTGAAAAACCCGACCTGTTGGTGGCTCTCAAGGAGAGGAAAGGAAAATTTAAAAAGTCTACATGCCCTTTTAACCCTTTAATTGCCGGCCTACCTGGAGTTTTTGTCACCCTTTGTTGCCAGGTCATTTATCACTATTTTGCACTACGCATGTTCAAATGTGATTTTTGAAATCATATATATAGGAAAATGATATATTGTTTTTTTTCAGCAAAGTCTGGGCTTTAACATGAAATGTCTTGTTTAGGTGTATTCGCAATATTTTTGGGTGAAATATGTGCAAAAAAATAAAAAAATTTTTTTTACAAATTGTAGTGTTTTTTGTAATAAAAAACGTAAGTTCGTCAATAAAATCTTATTGCGTGTGAAATCCCAATTTCTTCCGGTTACAGCGATATCACATATGTATTGGTAGACACCCTTTCCTGCCCAGGAGACTCCCCCAAACTGAAACAGAGCTTTAGGGGATTTTCAGATAAAATACAACTATGCTATACGCTATGCACACCTTGCAGTTTTTCCAGAAAAACAACCCTTTACATTTTAAATACCCCCAACAAACTATATATTCTCTGGAAGTACACACCTTAAAGCAGAATCAAAGCCACATTTTCCTAAAAAAAACTATATACAAACAAGAAAAAACAAGTTTAATCTGAAAAAGCAACATTCCCCGAACAGAACGATACCCAACATGCATAGCCACTGTCAAGGGAAGAGTTGCCAAACACCCCAAAGTAAAGCGTGTGCGTAACGGTAATTTTACTTGAAAATTTCAGCTCTGTGCGCACCTTGCGATTTTTCAACCAAAACAACCCTTTACATTTGGAATACCCCCTACAAACCATATATTCTCTGAATATAAGTATGTGTATAAGTACACATGTTAAGCTTTCTAAGCGTACCCAGCTTGTTGTAGTGGGTTCATCTTTCTGGAAGTAATCCCTCAAAGAAATCTTTGGTTGCCCAGGGTTTCCCTAAATAATGTATAAAAAGCAGAATAAAAAACACCTTTTCCTAAAATATAAATATGCAAACAAGAAAAAACAAGCTAAGTCTGAAAGCGCAAGGTCCCCCGAACAGAACAATACCCAACATGCATAGCTACTTTTAACCCTTTTAATTGCCAGCCTACTTGAGATTTTGTCACCCTCTGTTGACAGGTCATTGTTCCCCATTTTGTGCCATGTTTTGTGCCATTTTTTGCAGCAGAGTTTAGATAAAAATTGTATTTTATTAAAGAAAACCATATTGCATGTGAAACCCACATTTCTACCGATTAGAACGGTACCACATATTTATCGGTAGCCCCCCGTTCCTGCCTAGAAGACCCCCCAAACTGAAACAAATTTTATAACATTTACAAATAAAATGCAACTACCATCCACACTACAAAGGGTTAAATCGAGAAGCAGGGGGATTTTTAAGGTTAAAAACCCTTAAAAAAAAAAACAAAAAATTACATGGGGTCCCCCTCACCCATCATAACTAGCCCGGGACTGGCGATGCAAGGCTTGTAGGAACAGGGCGCAAGCTACAAGCCCGCATAGCCCATGGCCGCGAGCTCTTCTACCCCCCCCCTGAGCTTTGAGGAGGCCGGTAATCGGGGGTGCCGGGGGGTTAATGGCAAGCCACCCCCGAGCCTCGTGAACTGGTATAGGGGTCTCATGGACCCCTTACCAGTTCACAATGGGTTAAATGTAAAAAAAAAAACACACATACACAGAGAATAAAATATTTTATTCGTTTTTTTTTTAATACTTACCTCCCATCCATCCTGGAGCACTGTGTCCCTTGACAATCACTGGCTTCTGCTCACCTGCTGGAAACCTTTTATAGCTGCTGGGTGACAGAACATAAGGGTTCAATTACAAAAACAAAAACGACATAAGGACCCCCCCTCCCACCGGGGGGGGCATTTTGGGGGGAATTTTAAGTGTTAAAACCCTTAAAAATCCCCCCCAAAAATGACATGGGTTCCCCCTAAGCCCAAGTAACCAGCCCGGGACCAGCTATGCAGGGCTTGTAGGAACAGGGCGCAGGGGCCAACTTTTGTGGCCCCTGGCCCTGCAGGCTACAAGCCCGCATAGCCCATGGCCACGGGCTCTTCTGCCCCCCCTGGGCTTTGGGGAGGCAGGTAATGGGGGTGCCGGGGGTTAATGGCAAGTCACCCGCTAGCCGCCAGCCTTGTGAACTGGTATAGGGGTCTCATGGACCCCTTTCCAGTTCACAAGGGATTAAATGTAAAAAATAAAGACACGGACACCCACCTACCCACCTACGATCGTGTGTCCCGCGCCCCTGATGACAGATGCCAATAGTGATCGGAGCAGGGCGGGTGAGAGGCGAGAAGGCTCCGATTGGAGCCTTCTCGCCTCTCACCCGCTCTGCATCGCAACTACAGATGCCGGAGCTGGAGTGAGGATTAAGAGGAGCGGGATGACGTCATCCGGCTCCTCCCACAAAAGGCAGGGCTAGGGGCGGCTGCCAGCGGCGTCATTAGAGGAGGTATGGACCCGGAAGAGGGTCCTCACCTGAAGCCTGCGGAGCCCAGGGGGGGGATCGGGACCCCCCCCTGGTGAAGAGAAGACCCGGCGGAGGGATCGGGCGAGGAGGTGAGTGAATTATATATTTTTTTTTCTTTTGCAGCCGCAAGTGTCAGCGGCGAAAACGGGGGGGGGGGGCAGTTTCGGGCCCCCTCCTGAAGCCGGAAGATGACGGGGGAGGGATTGTATGCCCCCCCCAGGAAGAGGAGACCCCCAGCTTTTCAACAATACCAGAGGTGAGTTTTTTTTTATTTCTATTTTTTAACTAGCAGGGGGAAATGGAAATGCCAGGCACGTAGTTTCTAGAGAAGCAACCACTTAGAAACTACGTGCATGGCATTTAAAGGGTTAAACCGGACCTTCAGCCTGATTTAATGAAAAGGCTAAACCCTTAAAAAACTATTCCCCAGCATCTAAAATTAATATATTTTAAGTTTTTAGTCACTTACTTAATATTCTTTCCCCCACCGGGCTTCAACTCAGCTGTTCAGGACTCTAGGATACGGGCGCCGCCATCTTGACTCAGAAGTATCTCACATACTGAGGAGAGGAGAGCGGGATAAAGTACAGGGGGCGATTAGAACTGTGCTTTGCACAGACAGAGCAGAGCTGGGGTCAGGAAAAAGTCAGCAATCCCAGAATGCAGAGCGGCACAGTCAGAACACACTCCCTGTTTGCAGGCTGCCTGAGTCGCCATCTTGGAAGTTTAAAGGCTCAGAAGATGCAGTAGATGCAGGTAGGGTGATTTTTAATGTGAGCAATCTGTATGTACAGGGTGTGGGAAACATATAAGATATGCTCTCATTCAGGGTGAAGTTCCGCTTTAAGATGACATTTTTGGTCATGTAAAAAAGACCAAGAATAATCATTTAATCACTTTTTACATTTAATGCCACCTAAAATCTGTACAATGCCATTTAAAATGAAATATTTTAGTGGAAAAATAAAAATGAGTAAAATAATGGTTGCATAAATATACGTACTCTTAAAGAAAAATTACATTTTTGTCAGATTTTTTTGTTCAGCCTGTTTTGGAATGTAAATACGCATTCTGCCCCCATACCTGGCATTTACTGATTAACAGCATGCTGTTTCTGAGTTACTTATATTCCTGTGGCTCTGTGTTGCTCAAGTGAGAGTGCCCTTACTGGTCTTGAGTAAATCACTTAGTATAGCGCTGGCTTCCACTGACACTGGTGTGGAAACAGAGAGGCAAGACAAGACATCTAGGACCGGTGAGTCCCACAATACAGTGGTGCTCCCGGGCCACAGCAGTGAGATACATTGTTATGTTAAAGTGTTCATTTAAGAATTGCTCTACACTGAGCAGCATATCTTTGGTTTCCTACCTAGGCATCGTCTCCTGGGAAGAAGCCCATATAGGATTTATAGGGCCAATACCACCATGGGGAACCTGTAACAATTACTTATGTGCCCCAGTGAGGGTGTGCCCATACATCTACAGAAAGATGCCCATCAATATTTTGTGAGCAAACTATAATTGCTACCCAGAACTGAGTGATTATTTTGAGACCCACCTTTTTGGTTTCAACTTTCCTAATGTTTTTCATCTTTGACCTGTATGGCACTGTGTAGTTATATTGTTTTGTTCTAAATAGTGTATTATTAAGGTTGTGTAGTCCCCTTATTCTATAGCTTTTATAATAATATTAGTGCGCTACCTGCCATAATGAACATCTAAATAATGTACACCTTATTTCTTACCTTTGCTCAGCTGTTGGCACAGTTGTAGGTCTGCTTTAAAATAGAAAGGAGAGCATATCTACTGGAATATCATCTGCATAAGAACCACAAAGGTTCTTATATCAGCCACGACATATGTTGTTTCAATACCCGTGCCCCTACATAAAGCATTTACATGATAGAATAGTTTTTTTTATCTTTTCCTGTTATGCATGAACTGGCATTCATTTAATCCATATCTTCAAAGCCATTAAAATGAATCCAACTTTACCAACGCAGAAAAGGAAACATTTTTTAATTAACGCAACACTCTTTTTCTTATTCTCTCTATTAAGGACTTGAATTGTTCATTTTCTCGCTTAGGTCTGTGTATACGTAACACCTCAGGTATTTATATTTTGCTGGTGAGAATATACCTTTATTTAAAAGTACCTTATTCTCAGTAAACCATAAAAAACTCTTTTACATGGTCAATTATAATGAAGATCAGTGCATCCTTTATTGCAGGTACTGTTTATGCCTAGAAAGTCTAAATGGCTAAATTTACTTTGAATACTTTGTTCCTTTTAAATCCACCCACAGCAAAAGCAGAAGTTGGCAAAGAAGAGCGGAAAGTTAAGGACATACCAGCAAAGATGTTTGTGGGAGCTTGTTTGTCTGCACAAATCTGATAAACTTTTTTCAGTGTAATTTAATATGTCTTTGTGCTGAGTTTAGTAGCCATAAGGCTTGCTTGCTGAGAAGAGAAGACATGTCTATAAAAGACTAGACTGGAAATATTCTGTTTAATTTGTCCTGTTTTTTCGTCACTTACGCGAGTGCCTTTTAGTTCCATGTGCTAAAAGAATATACAACTACAAATAGATACATTCACATACAGACTTGTAAAGCAGTTTCTCTATGCTCTTAACCCAAATGATTGTTCTGCCTGATTCTTCCACAAATGCTACACGCTAAGACAAATGGTTGATCATAAAACTAACTGATCTCACTAGTTTGATGGAGTCTGAATGCTCAAATAGTCCTAAAAGTGAATAATTTAACTTTGACTTTTCTGTCATGCCTGTAGGTAGCCCAAGCTTACAATATCAAATACAAATGTCTCCAACAATGGTCCTCACTGTTACATTACCATATAATAATGATGTTCATACATCATTTGCACAGCCTACTGTAATATGTTGATATACAGTAAGATTACAGCTGCCAAATGGCCGCTGGTACTGTACGTCATACCAGCAATACTTTTAACTCACTATAGAAAACAAGGCTCTTAAAGCCCAACTCCAGGAAGATAGGTTAGGCTATTTTCAAAAGTGGAAGAGTGTTGTGTTAAAATAAAAAGCATTAATCATGTTTAACACCCTAATGGTAAATACCTGTCATTTGCATATTTTAAAAATGTTCACTGCTTTTCAGTAATGGAAATGAATTATTAACACTTAGGCTCTCCATGTTGATTATATCCTGCTGTTTGAAACACATGCAAGAAAAAAAAATTTACTGGTCCAACATCACTAACGGTATTTGCAGCTAAAGCATATATTATTTACAATAATTTCACATGTCTCATGAACATATGTTGTATATGTTGTGTCTGCTAATGTATTTTATTGGGGCAAAGAAACGCTTAGCTAGGAAACAGGAGTAAACAGAGGTTGTAGCATCAGCACTTTCAAACAGTAGAGGGTCTTTTGATACCCAAACTGCAGATAGGAAAATGTTGCCCCATTAATATATGACATGCCCTTCTCCCTTTAATATGTTTCCCACAATTATATTTTCATAATTTCTGCACGTGTCATCACCTTGAACTTATTGGTAATAAAAGTGATATTTTATATCCTCCTCAGTCAAAATGTGCACTCTAGATTTCCTAAAAGGTATATGGTAGTCGATTAGTGAACCCCACATTTATGCTTCATATTTATGTTCGTGTACTGTTTTTGGCTTTTGGCTGTCGAGAAGTTGTTCTAAAACTTGTAATTCTTTACATCAGTCAAATTTGGGTGTCCTTGCTTTGTACTCACTGAGGAGATATTCTTTCACCGGCACTCATGGTTCTGTATGGAACTGCTAGGATGGCGCTGGTGAGCATGAATGCTGCGGGACTCTTTTAAACATACATAGTTGGTTTAAAATCATACCAGTATTTCTCAGTATTTGCTGGTCACCTTGCAATGCACAGTCTGGCTGAAACAGTGGTTGGCTGCTTCTAAGAAGACGCTTACTACCCTCCCCTTTTTGGGGGTTTGTCTTTTCGGTGAGCCTTTAGATGACCTGATCCGGAAGGCCATCGGTGAGGGCCTTGTTTCGCAGGTCGCAGAATTTTCAGTCCGGAGGTGATTCAGACTTCAGATGCCACAAGGATTTTTCAGGTAAGCGAAAGTCACGAGGGGAACCTAGACCCCAAGGGGCCATCTGGATACAAGATCGAGTTCGGGACCAGGCCTCCCCACAGGTTTGTAGTGTCACGAAAAGGGTGGCGGCTCACGACTGCTCGATAGAGCTCTTGCTGAATCAGGGAGTTGTAGTACCTGTGCCCCCCTCAGAGCGAAGCTGTTGTTTTTACTTAATACTATTCGTCATTCCCAAGAAGGACGGGTCCATTCGACCTATCCTGGTTCTCTGGAATCTGCACTGTTACGTTCGGGTGTGGAAGTTCTGCATAGAATCTCTATGAATGGTCGTAACATTGCTGCAACAGGGGGAATTTCTGGCCATGGTCGACATAAAGAATGCTTATCTGCATGTCCAGGTCTTCACTGGTCACCAACAATACTTGTGCTTTGTGGTGGGTGCCCAACATTTCCAATTTGTGGCACTGTTGTTCGGACTGTCCACTGTCCTGCGAGAGTTCACGAAAGTCTTGTCGGTGGTGGTGGCACTGCTGCGGAACCAGGTGTGCACATCACCCCATAGCTGAACAACTTGCTCATCTGAGCCTCATCTCTGGCAGAGGCACTGCAGAATGTACGGACGGTCCTGTCCACGCTGGGTCCCAGGTGGTTCCCTCTATGGTTGCAACCTATCTAGGTATGACATTGGATACTTGACGGGCATGGGTCCTTCTTCTGGTGTAGAGGTGCACGGCTCTTCAGGAGATGGTGAGGTCGCTGCTGACAGACAAACATTCCACGATCAAGCAGGGCTGTGCAGAAGTTGGACTGCTGCTTCATATTGACGGACAGTGTCCAGCGATCCCTGAATTGGTGGCTGGACCTGCAGTCACTGGCAGTGGGACAGTTTTTCCTGCCAGTCCAGTGGGTCATCCTGAGCACAGACGCCAGTCTGACGGGTTGGGGTGGTAGTCTGGACAACCAGACGGTTCAGGGTCTCTGGGACCAGCGGGAGCACAGTCTTCCAATACATTTGTTGGAACTGAGGGCAATTCTGCTGGTTCTCAGGTATTGGTCTACCCAGCACTGGGGCCTTTCGGACAGGGTACAGTCAGACATTTCCACAGCTGTGCCCTACATACCCCTGATGGTTTATGTAGGGCACAGCTGTGGAACTGTGGTTCTAGGAGCTGGCAGGCGTTCCAGGAAGTGAGTCACATCATGAGGTGGGTGGAAAGTCATGCTTTGTGCATCTCGGTGGTTCACATTCTGGGGTGGAGAATCTGCAGGCAGATTATTTGAGCAAGGAGACAGTGCACCAGGGGAAATGGTCCCTTCACCAGGACATGTTTCAAGCCCTTTGCAACTGGTGGGGAGTGCCAGAGGTGGACCTCTTCGCATCTCGGCACATTCGGAAGGTCTATAGGTTCATGTCCAGGGTGCTCACTGTTAGAGGGTAGCAGGGGATGCGGCCATCAGAGCACTCTGAGCTGCTCGCCTTAGATGAAGGCGTTGACGTGAGCGGGTTTCATCACCAGGGGCCTCCTCATCTGGTGAGCCTCCAATGCTCTGGCTGGGGTCTTCAATGGGGCAGGGAACAAAGATTCTTTGCCCTGCACGTGGCTTCTGTCATCTCACTTGCTGCCGCAGGTAGGGGTCTTTTATACCTGCAAATGAGCTGACGCTGTCTCACTCCGACAGTATAAAATGCCCTCCCTACAGCGGGAGTGAGCAGAGGAAGCCGGGAGCCCTCCGCCCTGCCCAATCTTGATTTCCAATACTTAATCCGATGGGTTGGACAGCACCCAGTGATGGAAGAAGGTAAGTAGTAAAAAAATAAATAAATAAAACAGTGTGTGTGTGTGTGTTTTTTTACACTTAACCTTAGGGAACTGGTAAGGGGTCGTTGAGACACCTTTACAAGTTCAAAGGGCAGGAGGGGCCAGCAAGTCATCTACCGGCAAGCAGGTGACTTACCAGAACCTCCTGTACCTACCTGCATCCCCAAATGCCAGGGAGTGTGCAAAAGATGCCGATGCCCTTGTAGGTTGTTAGCCTTTAGGGCCAGGGGCCGGGCTCCACGCCTTTGTCTACCAGCCCTATATCTGGCTGGTTTTGCTGGAGAGGCGGGACCCCACATCGGTATTTTTAAAGGTTTAACAATTAAAAATTAAAAATTAAAAAAAAAAGTGCCACTCCAACTGGTAGGCCGTCTCTCATGCATTGCAGAATTCTGAAACCAAGCCTTGTATGACAGACCATTCTGGAGCAGTACGCTGCTCTAGACAGCCTGCCATATGAGGTGTGGTTTCAGAAACCTGCAGCACACACAAGCAAGACACCACTATATGTGAGTACCTTTTTAAGTATTAAACTTGATATTACAGCAATATTACACTGTGGACAGCTTGATTTATTACATGGCTACATGATTTTATCATGAACCAATCGCCGTCGCCAGTCCTGGGGCATGCTGATAACCCCCTAATCAGCCTGTGAACCCCCCTACCTTTCCACCAGTCTCTCACCGCGATTTTGAGCCGCCACATCCCTGCAGCTCCTATAGGCTGGGCGTGGGGAAGCGTCTTCTCCACAGGGGATGCAGCTGCCAGCGTACCCTATAATGACGCACAGACCATAATAATGACTTTATGTAGTTCTAGTTCGAAAGCGCTAATTGGACAAGCACCCATACATGCATCGTAGGAATGGTGAGTGGAGTGGGCAACCTAGGGGTTTTCACACAGCGAGGCATCCCAATTTGGGGATGCTCCTGGGGCAAGGACCAATCACTAAGATAGTTAAAATCCTGGTGATTGCTCTACTTTAAGTATGCTCTTATAACTTATTATTACTAGATTACGGGTGTTTTTAGATGTTTTATATTGCGTATATCCTTAGCTGTATTACTACCGTATATATATAATACTATATGAGGGTAGCTTTGTCTATAGGACTTGCTGCTGTCTGACAGGTTTTCCTGTGGTTTTTGAGTTGTCTATGTGGAAAAAATAAATTAGAATATTTTGATAAATGTTATTGTGTTTTAAGTCAGAAAGTCTCTGATTATAGCAGGTCTCGATCTTATAGATAACCACTTTTGTGTAAAATCACAAATACCAAGATTTTTTTTCACCATGCATTCATGTAGTTTCCCCCAATGCACTTGTGTTTCCTCACATATGTGTGCTATTTCATATTGTGCATTTGCACAATAAAACTCACTTGTGTAGTTTGGCCCTAAGGCTAGTAATTCTTGACACCACATTTGAGAATTTTAAATGGTTATTTGTAGCAGCAGGTTTATTAAGAGTGACCTAACCTGCATTTCAATCTCAGCGTATCAGTGTGTTTGTTAAAAGGCTTCAGAATTAGAGCATGTCGGGGTATTAAATGCTCAGGGCACTCTGACACTAGAAAAAGGAATACTGAAGATGCTGTTATTCCCTAAAGACAAGTATACAGCTTAGGTGTCCTTAACGAAGGGAAAATGCTAATTAAAAATTTACAGACAGGTGGCATCAAGCCTTTGTTACTAGAGGTATTATCTCGCACATGCACACAAAGGAGGGTCGTGTGTGCTAACACATCAGTGCATTGTGCGGTGAATAGCCTGAAGATATATCATTTGTATTTCCGCTAGACAGATGTTTTCTTTTGAAGGTTTAACATAATATATCAGACTTACACAATACTTGATGTGACCACCCTTAGCATTTACTACTAAAATACAGTTATAGAAATTTATTTTTCCATTTAAAAATGTATTTTCATCCATTGTTTTAGGGACAATTTATTTTCTTATATCTTCTGTGCATTTAAACAAAATATCAGGCTTTATTCACACTTCAGTCCCCCGTCTTTGAGCAGCTTTCAGTTAGAATTTGGTCTTTGGACCATCTCATTTGCTCCAAGAGCCTTCTTCACCAGCTGGACGAATGGGTGCCGTCAAAATGGTGGAGTTCCCCGAGCATTGGGGAGGGGTGCTTGAGGGCGCTTACTCCACACTAAGGGCTTGATACAACAAACTTGTTAGATCGCATGCAACACATTTTTGCTTCAACAAAGCTAATTAAATTCGTCCAGTCGAAAATGCAGTTGAAAAATGTAAGTTTCTGTACAAAAATGGCTTTAATAGGGGAAAATTTTGATCGAATTTTCCAGCTGAAAATCGTAAATCTCTGAAAGCTTCTCTGGTGCTGAGAAGTTTTTACCCCAAATGGTGCCTTACTTTTCTACATTTCACAAAGCTTCAGAAAGATCTGCTGATGTCTCCATGTAATATATGTCAGTGAATTTGTGGCAATTGTTTTTTAATGCAACTAGTCTTTTTGTTATAAAGGATCTCATTCATCCATTACATGCCAGATATGCATTTAGTAGAAGATCAAGGCAACTAGACAAGCTCTTTTTTTTTTATCATGTTTTGTTATTCTTCCCAGTATTAGGAAAGGCAGCTGGATGACATGTGAAATGCGTTGAAGTAAAAAAAAACCCACTATTGCAGTTGCATAGATTTATTCCTACAGATATGCAGGATTTAATGTATTTATTTTGTAACTGTTTCAAATAAACTGGAAAAACAATCATGGCCCTTCCTCCAGATTAACAGACTGGTGCACCAGGCATAGTAAACCTAGGGTCAAAGGGTTGAACAGCTTGCCCTGGCAACTTAACAGACCCATGGCCTTTGGCCAAGCTTTAGCACTTTTCCTGGAGGGTTGGCTTTAACTCCTACTAAAGTTAACTTTTTATTTATTTTGTTTTTTATTTTTTAATGTTTCAATAAAAATTAAAATTTCTTGTTATAAACTTTGTTGAATTGAGCCCTAAGTGGCTTAATTGATTTGACCACACAAAGCCAATGGGGTTTACTAGCTGGCCATATGTGGCATGATGCTAATTTTATTGTGTATCTTTGGTGATATGGGATTCGATGCAGCAGGCACAGGAATGCAGAAAGTAAATAACATTTATTAAAGGTAAATAAAAATAATAAAACTAATTTGCAGGGGTTATTCAGAAGACAGATATCAAATATCTGCTGGGAATAAGGGATAGAACAGCATCAGGTCAAGCTTCAGGAGAAAGTTTAGAGCATTAGATTTGCAGGCAGACTAATAATAGATGTGATTCAAAAGCAATTCCTGACTTTTGTATTTCTTTAAGCAATAAAGGATTATCGAGCCCTAGGAAATATAGTAGGCCTGCCTTTAAAGTGGAACAAAACCCATCAGCAGCTGGCCTGGAATCTAAAAGATACCAGATCCAGGCACCGGCTTTTCCCTGGGGCACCCCGAATCAGGATGGCCTGCTGTGTGAAACCCCCCAGGGCACCTGTAAAAACTCACCTTTCCCCTCTCCAACCATGCATGCGCAGACTATCGTCCAATTAAAGCCTTGACTACGTCATTCGGCAAAGGGCTCTGATTGTTTTCAGTAGGGTGCGTGTGCTGCCGCATCACCCGGCATTCAGATAGGCCGGATGGGAACGCATACACATATGGGCATATGGGGGATGCAGCAGCATGCACTCCCCATTAAATTCAATCAGAGCCTTTTGCCGAAGGATGTAAACATGACAAAGGACTGATGGAACCGGAGCCCACGCATGTGCCATTGGAGTAGGGAATGTTGAGTTTTAGTGGGCGAACTGGGGGGTTTCACACAACGGGCATCCCAAATCGTGATGCCCCAGGGGCACAGAACAATACCCAGGAAAGTCAAATTCACAGGTTTTGTTTCGCCTTAATACTAGTGATTCTATAGAGACAAATCCCACTGGTAAAAAAATATTTTAATGAAAATAATAAAAAATATACATTTTTTATCCTTCTCAAAAACATATCACGAAAACCACAAAAGCTCAGACACTAAGGCCTCCGATAACAGTTTAAATGACAACATTATTAAAACATACCAACTTCTTAAATAAATAATATTACTATAAACATGCATGATTATACATATTAAAAGTCAGTAAAAGAGATTAGTAAACAACACTGTAAATGCAATAAAACTCTGCATTACATAGTTTAATCATGAAGACTTCATCCTCTATATTCTGAAAAGGGAGATGGTGATGTCAGAGGCATGTGCACTGGATGCATAGCTGAATGGAATACACGATCATGCAAAAGGGTTTAAAGGCCACCTGTGGCATCTTTGCACTAGTGGGCTCTCGGAGACCATGAGCCTGCCAAGGAGCCTGTTGTCGCCACTCAGACTGACAGCTGAAGATTTCAACAGCCACCACTACATGGGAGTAATGCTGTGGAAGGTTAGATGCATATAGTTTTTTTGGTTTCTTTTGGTCACAACTAGCTTAAGGAAATGTGGTAGTAGTAGTAGTATTTCAGCTGTTAAACGTTAAGCCATTAAAGTGGACCAAAACCCAGCTCGATAAGCCTGTGAATCTATAAGATTCCTGGGTCGACCGATCCCCCCGGGGCATCCAAATTAGGGATGCCCTGCTGTGTGAAACCTCCCAGGTCGCCCCATTCACTTACCTTGTTTCCAAGTCCCACAATGCGTAAGAGCAGCAATCGCATCCCACTCTCCCTCTAGCAGGGTGCGTGCCCGCGCCAGGCATGTCTGTTAGAGGGAAGTGGAGGGTGTGGCCCTCAGAGCCGATGCTCTTAGATGCGCCATGGGACCGGGAAGAGGTGAGCTGGTCTCTGCTTCCTGGGGGGTTTCACACAGCGGGACACCCTTGACTGGGGTGCCCCCGGAGAAAGGAAAGAAAAACACTTTATTATTACTTATTAATATAGTGCCATCTTCTGTAGTGCTGTTCTGAAATATAGGTATTGTGAAACCCCTATTGGTATACTCCTTTCAATCTGACGTTGTCTATGAGATCCATCATAGCAGCTGCTGCTTCATCCTCAAAAGCAGTGACATCACCCAGAAACCAAAACCTGGTCCCAAAGGGTATCTTTGGACACTTAAGAGACCTACAAGGCCAGAAAATTGCAAGCCATTATTATAAACCAATTGTACAACATGAGTAGATCATGGGAAATGGACAGTACAACAGGCTGTATTACTATATACATTCATGTATGGCTACAGGTTAATTAAAGTGGACCAACACCCAGCAGGATCGGCCCGGGAATCTATAAGATTCCTTGGCTGATCCAAAATCGGGATGCCCCGCTGTGTGAAACCCCCCAGGACGTTCGCAAGCCTTACCTGAATCCCGATCCAATGGCGCATGCGTGGGCCGCATCTCGCGCTTCTCTCTAGCAGGACGCGCAGAACGCGAGATGTGTCCGCCAGCGTGCTCGGAGCCGCTGAGCTAAGACGTCGCTTTGATGTGCATAGCTCAGCGGCTCCAAGCGCGCTGATTGGACGAGCGACCGTGCATGCGCCGTAGGAGCGGGGTGAGTTGAATCGAATTGGGCGATCTGGGGGGTTTCACCAATCGGGATGCCCCGGGAAAGTGGCCCAAAACCCAGGATAGTCAAACTCCTGGGTGTTGGTCCACTTTAAAAACGAAAACATAACTCTTCCAAGTTTCTATGGGCATTCATAGATGTTCAATGGGGGTGCTGCAGATGTCTATACTATACTCTAGTTCTTGCCACATCAGTGGCAGCACAGCCTGATTCTTTGAGCTGAGTGAGTTGCCTATCCGTTGCTTTAACTGAAGTCCTGTGGAAGTGGGTGAATCCCACCTCCGCAAACTGTTTTACTCACCTTGTGACGTTTTGACGATTAAGTGCTTCTTTAGCAAATTTGGTCCGGAAATATCTTTGAACAACCATTATTAAAGTTTAATTTACTTGTGCTGATGATTCCATTTTGAACAACAGTGCCTCTAGTGAACATTTCTGAAATGGCAACATTTTCAATGTATTGGAATTGAAAAGTTTTTCATTTTCTTTTCAATATTTTATTAAATGCTGAAACAATACACATGTCGGTGTCATTGTAAAACACAACACTATCTAAAACACCTATTGGAAGAAGACACTTATTGCATAAAAGTACAATATTCACTTGCTCGGTCTGTTATTAGTCATAGAGGCCTACTGTCAGCCAGGAGGCCATTCTTAATTGCTTTATTTAACTCATGATTTATTGCTTTAAACGGTAAGTACACTTTTGATAGAATTTTTGAAAGTGTGTATTTTTGTGTGGGAAAATTATGTCTTAAAATTGCTGAGCTGATGTGAATTTTTTTTTGCATGTTATGTTAACTAATGTAATATGGAAGCAGTTTTCACTATCTGCAATCTGTTGCTACTGGCAATTTACACTAAGTGCAGAATTGGTGTAAGTTGCCAATAGCAACAGATTGCAGATGGTTGCACAGAACACTGCTGTTGAGCATGTTGAGTGAGCTCCCTTACATCAGACGTGACCAAAGCAGTAGTGTTCTGTGTGTACAAGACTCACTTCTCTCTTCGTGGTGTACATACTTTGTATATGTTGCCGATAGCAACCGACTGCAAGTAACAAAAACATCTTCCATAACACATTTGCTAAGATAAGAAAAAATTAAAAATACTATATTCGCTCAGCACCTCGAGCACATCCTTTTGGCACAAACAATATACACTTTCAAAAATGTCATCAAAAGTGCACTTACCCGTTAAGTTTGAACCAAGGGTCAACTGACCTATGCCACTTCTCCCATGGTATACCACTATTAGGTGATGCAACCACCCCATTATAAGCTGCAGTCTTTTAGAATACCTAAATTAATATGGCAAATTAGTGGACAAAAATGTAAAATAAAAAGAGAGGGGAAAAATACAATATAAATTAAATAATATACATACACACAGAAACAGACCATATTAACACAACAATGACCAAACCGGGGAAAAGAATGAGAAAGAGAAGAAAAATAAATAAGGGGGTAGGGAAAGAAATGGTAGGGAAAGGGGGGGGGGGGGAGAAGGTTAGAAGAAAGGAAATATTCTACAATTATCTCTTATTGCTCTCATAGACTTCCATGCTCTGTCTGTGGCAGAGACAGCCTAGCCCAAACTTTAGAGAACTTCGGCATGTTGTCAGTTGTAATTGCTACCATTTTTCATGACACACCATGTAGTTCATCCCTGTTCTTTAATTCCGCAATAGGAAGAGCAGATTTCCATTTGGCCAATGTTTTGCCACAGTTAAGATAAAACACCAAAGTTTTCGTTTGGACCTGTTGCAGCCAGGGAAGGGTTTATTCTACAGCGCCTCGCCACCTACCTGCCCAACACTGTGTATATAAATTGGTTAGACCCTAACCCAGAAATGCTTTAACAATCGACATTCCCACCGTATATGTAGAAACGATGCAACCAACCTATGGTTGTGCCTCCCCTAAAACATGATATCCATACCCAGGGACATAAAGTTGTTCAGATCAGTCTCACACTTGTGGATGTGAATCGAGACGGATGCCACAGACAATAGATATTAGAGATACTTCCCCTGATTTCTTTGACTCCTAAGACATCTATTTTCAAAAGGTGTTAGCTGGCCTATATCCATTTAGTTTTTTACTAATGTATGAATGAAGTATTTGCAGATATCTAAACACTTTGCTAGGCTGTAATTTGTGGACAGTCTGCAATGCTAAAAATAATGTCACTATCTGTATTAATATTATCTGTATACTATGAGGCCGATTCATTAATAGCACCAGGTAGCGACAGATGAGCGCCAGTAGCGTGATTTTCTCAGCGCCAGCTAGTATTCGCTGTGCTTGGCCGGGGTTTGCTTGTTGACAGCGACTCAGTCGGTGTGCGGTAATGTTGAATACGGGGTTAGGGGTCGCTGTTTCACAGGTTCCGCGTTGTATGGGTGCGCCTGACAGCGAATGGCCAGAGCGAACGGCTTGCTGCAGATTCATTAACAAATCACGCTCAAAAATTTCTCGCGCTGTGAATTCCTTGTTTAAACCCCAGAGCGCTGGCGGCGATGTGTGTAAAGTAGTTTTTAACCCCCAAACAACCTTTTTTTTTATATGTAAAAATTATACAAGTTTTTCTAAACATTTTGTAATATGAATACATGAATATCAGACCTGTAATATCAATTCTGCACAATTTTTTTTTTTTTTTTTTTTTTTACTTAAAAAAAAATCCTAACATTGCAGAAGTGGTCACAGAATTTTTGACATTAAAAAAAAAAAAAACATTAATAGCAATTAATTATGATTATTTAAAGACTGCTCCATTGAAATGCATTGGACCACGCCAGGGAGCGCCAGGTCATACCTGTCGCTGTGATGGGATTAGCAGCGGCACTGTTCGTTGCAGTCGGCTACATGATGAATCCCGCGCTAGCTGACGCTCTCGCCGGCGCTAGCCACATTTAGCGCGATAAATGCGTCATTGTGACCGCCGCCGGGCGTACTTGATTCGGTAGCCGCCGTTAGCTGGCGGTACCTGGCGCTCGTCAGACACTACCTTGCGCTAGCCCTTGATAAATAAGGCCGTATGTGTGCACAAGCATACAATGGCCACCAATGCCCCTAAAATTAACACAGTGCATAACCTTAGTTAATACAGCATGGTTTTCCAACCATTAAAGCTGGGCAGGCTGTCTAATGCCGGTTGAAACGGAAAGTTACATTTTCATGTTATATCTTTTTCGTAAGTTCATAGCAGTCACTTGTATGCTTTTTTAAATTACACTGTTTAATGCAGCACTGCCCTCTGATTGGTTTAACATATACCTCATGCTGTATTTCTCATGCTGTAAAAACATTAACATGTTTTTTTTTTTCCTACCGAATGTATTTTAAATGTATAAAACTACTATACTGTTTTCAGTATCCACTTTTCTAAGGACTTTGTCTGCCATGCAAATGGGAAATTATTGGTTAATCACAACTGATCAGATTTGACCCAGAGCTTTGCAGATGAAGTAGGGAAACATTTTGGTCTGATTGGGTGTTGATAAAGTAGTGCAGACTTTTTCTGTTTAACAGTGTCTGATTCTAATTTGATAATTACATTTGTTTGGCAGCCTCACCAGACAGACACAGCTACTTCTCTTTGATTTTTGGAACTTAGATTTCATTTAGAAAATGATTTTTGATGCGTTACCATATTAGCATACATTTGGTGTTGTTATATCCTTTGAATCATCATATTACCCATGGCAGTGCACAATGCAGATTTCACTGTTTATGTGAGCTACGGGCATGATTAAGTTCAGTTTTGTCACAGTAAGAAACCACAGGAGATATTAATGACTTGCTCAAAGCTGACAGCTTTAAAATGTATCTGCTGAGAATAAGGATGTTAACAAAAGTAATATGGAATATTTCTTCCCAAAAGTCATGCATAAGATTTTCTTCGTCTGATAGCTGTTGATGGTGCAAAATTGACATGGTATCATGACCAACCTTTGCCCCAAAGATAATTTTGTCTACTATACAAAATAAGTCCAACACACAATAATACCCTTCTCAATGCATACACCTATATAGTGAAAAATGTGGACCACCCTTTGAATATAATGTGCTACTTATTGGCAATGAATTACTGCTAGGGTGCATATGATGCAACTTCCTTAGGTAAACATTTGCAGGTAAATGGGTCATACTGAAGAGCTCAGTGACTTTCAACTTGACACTGTCCTAGAATTCCACATTTCCAACGGATTTGTCCTAAACAACTGTTACTTGTATTATTATGAAGTGACAATGTCTAAAACCACGAACAACTCGGCCATTAAGCAGCAGGCCACCCCAGGTCAGTAAGTGAGACTGCCAAGTTTATTGGAAATATAAAAGGCTAAGGTCACCATACACAATGCCAAGCTGAGTGTGTAAAGCATACTCATTTTGTATCCTGGGGCAGTAAAAATGCATTTTTGCAGTGATGAAGCATGCTGAAAGCTTACAGGGGGGTCTGGATTGATTCCAGGAAAACATCTAGTGCCTTTTAGCTCTTCAACTCTTTTTCTAACCTGATAATTGCACTATTCCTGCTGGAAGACTGCATTGAAACATAAAAACAATATATATAAACGGAGCATATCAAACCCCTACCATTTTCTAGACTGTAAGTGTGACTTTTCTATTACTCCGTTTTTTGTAAAAGCATCTCTTTCCCACCTTCCCAATTTGTTTCGCTGTGAAGTAGGAATATTCCAACAAAACGAAATCAGGAAGGGAATTGCAACCACTGAAATCAATAGGCTCTTTCTCATCTATGTGCTGCATTTTGTAAAACACTCCACTGCATAGAGCTGCTGCCTCTTCATTTCCAGCTGCCTGCTGAAACCAAGGCAAGGGCAGGGGCAGCAGCAACTCCCAGGATCTCCTCCCAACATTGGTAGACACAAAAGAAAAGACCATGGAGCCTGTGCCATTACTCACTGTGGGCAGCTAAGTGTACTGTCCTGCGCTGTTTGTAGCACCACACAGGGCCAGAGTTAAGGGCCCTTACAGTGTACTAAAGTCAAATTTTCCACAATAGCATCTTAAGCTGTTACACTATCCAGCGCTTGAATAGGCTGATTCAAAATGCCTGAGTGAATACCTACTGTACCCCTCCATGTGCTAAATGCAGCACTGCGCATGCCCACCTAACAAGCTCTATCAGCCCCAGTAGTAACAAAGATATGTGTGTTGCTGCTGGAAAGCAGAATGTTAACTACAGATTTACAAATTGAATAAATACATAGTTCCTTTGCACATTTGTATCATATTTTTATTTAAAACAAGTACAAAATGTGTTCAATGACACATATTTGAAGAGGACCAACACCCGCCTGGCATCCAGAAAGAATGCTGGAACCTCCCCGCACATAACCTCCCAGAAAACCCATAAATCTCACTTTAAAGTGGAACAAAACCCAGAATTTGACTATCCTGGGTTTTGGTCCACTCCCGAAACCCCCCAGATCTCCAGCATCAACTCACCTCACCGCGGTGGGTGGGAGTGGGTGCTGGGCGGCCAGGAGCTGCACTGGATTCCCGGCAGTGGAGCGAGGTTAAGCTGAGGTTTACAGTGTTCTGGGGGTTATGTGCATGGGGGGGCGGGGCTCCAGCATTCTGGACCTTAAGACCTTCAATGGCATTAAATCTATGTGCTCATAACTGTATTGTTGCAGTAAGCAAAGGGAATGTATTGCAGCTTTTATTAAAGCAAAAGGTAATCATTGTCATAATCTGAAGATCGGTTTCACTCATATGTGTCTGTACGATGTACAACTCAGATCTGAATATCTTTTCTTTCTTCAGGTGCGCCCTCCTAGGCCACAAGTTCCTCGAAGACCAAAAAGCAATGCAGCTGTAGAAAGTCGGAGGACGTCTGTCTCCAGCCCCGAACAGTAAGTCCCGACATTTCTGATCACCTGCCTATGGTATACAGTATACTTACAATAAATGACTTGGAACTTGGTCGCAGGCCATAATGAATAGGTTTAGAATTGCTTCATTTGGAATAGGACAATGATGGTTTTCTACAACAATCAGGATGTCCACTGTCTATACAAACTCCACTTGTATGTTCTTTCACCACACCCCTACATTCATATGTAGCTATCCCCACATGCTAGCAATACACATGCCGACTGGCTTAGCTCTCTGAATACATGCTCTATTATTTATTGCCCTCCCCTATTAGTCCCACATATTAACCATGTTCCCAATACTCAGCTTATTTCAGCTCCCACTACGGATGACAAGAGGATGGGTGAGGAAACAGCCATTGGGGCATTGCTCAGCTTTGCAAAACTTACACTTAAACATTTGGAATGCCAATATGAACTGATGGTTTATTGTTTCAAACCTTTTTTCTATTTTCAATTTTCTGTTGATGAACTTCTGTTCATTCTTAGTTATGATTAAGTCAGGAATATAGTGGCAAATATAGGGCTGGCACTTACAAACATCCTACTGTGGATATGAGGAGGTGTAGCATATGTGTGGGGGGCCCCCGTATCTATTTTGAGCTATGCTAGCTTTTTAACTTGAGGGATGGGGTTTGTTTGTCATATGTTTATGTGCCATATTTAATAAATACATTTTTGTGTTGCGGTAAGCAGCCTTGAGTGAGTAGGATGTTTGTAAGTGCCAGCCCTATATGAACCACTTGTCTTTTCAGTGTTTCTTGGTTATGGTACTTTCAGGTTTAAGGGCACCCTCAACAATATAGGGTAGTGCACTAGATACATGAACACATGGTCTCCCTGTGGTTTTATAATATATAGTGGCAAATACCTTTTCTATACATGCACTTATTCCACATCCTTCTTTAAACCAGAGCAACACCCTTACAACAAACAGTTCTCATATGCATTATTGCCAGTTGAATCCAGTTAGCAGCACAACTCGGATGCTGGGAAAGAAAGCTCCAAAATGGCCGCTACTATTCAGTATCATGCTTGCAGATGGGGCAAGAGGTGCTGGAAGTTTTAGTTTTCCAACTGCACAAGGCTGTTGTTGGTCCGGTTTGGTGAGCCCCCTCACCTCAGCAGCGGCTATATCAGCAGTGTTATGTGTATACAGGACTCACTTCTCTCTTCTTGGTGTACAGTTGTCAGAAGCAACAGATTGCAGGTAGTGAAAACTGCTTCCAAAATGGTAACATAAGAAAAAAAACAAATTCGAGATAAGCTTAGCTAAGGACATCATTTTGGAGCATAAAAATACACACTTTCAAAAATGCTATCAAAAGTGGACTTTCCCTTTAAGGAGCAAGGTGGAAATGGACTTCTTCACTAATGCTCGGTGTGTATTTTTAGTCTTGTTTTCAAGTTGTCATATTGCCATAAGCACCTGATTTTGTGATCACAATACAAAGTGAAGGTAGCAGTTTGCACAAAAGAAATTAGCATTTTATTCTTTCTATCGTATGAGTTCTTTTACTAACATTTTCCTCCACTCCAGAAACACTTGGACAGTAATGGATCTTTACTGCCATCTTGTGGTACTGGATAGACTGCTGAAAATCCCAAGCATTGACAGCATAGTTTAAGATGAGCATCTGCTTGTGTTTATGAGCTTAGTACTTCCCTAAAAGAGAGCAGTTTAAGGCCCAATTTACATCTTCAAGTTTGTATTGCATTGGAGTAGAAATACTCCTACGTGTGACAAACCGGAATGAAGGCCATAAAAGTAAATAGGCCCATTCATACCTGTGTGGGCAACCACAATGCAGCCTATACAAGTTTATAAACACCACAGGCAAAGCACATGTATTGCACTTTACCTCCTCTGTGTTGTGGTCCGGTACTTGCCATTTGTGCTTTTCCATAGCAATGTGGTGGAAATGCACAATGTACTTTTTTGGGGGGGGGGGTTAAATGTAAAATGTAAATATTTTATGGGAGCTGTTAAAATAGCACACATTTTTAAGATAAAAATCTCTTTTCTACCTCCAGACTGGTCTTTAACATGGACGAAAAACCAAAACCTAGGATTTACACAATCCTGGGTCTTGGTCCTTGCCCCCAGGGTACCTCGATCACACAGCGGATGCCCCACTGTGTGAAACCTCCCAGGTCGCCCAAACTAACTCACCTTTCCCTGGTCCTACAGTGCATTTGCAGACTCCCGTCTAATCATTGCGCTCGACTGTGCTGACGCAAGCTCGACTAGACTCGTCTAGGGAGCCGTGCTATGCCAGCACACTGCCTCATCCCTGCTACCCTCTATCAGAGAGCGTGACCGTGTCAGCCATTCACAAATAAACGCTAAAGTGATAGCGGGAATGCGGGCCTGCTCATGCATGCACCATTGGACCAGGGGAGAAGGTGAATATACCATGCAACCAGGTTTCACAAAGCAGGGCATCCTAATTCTGGATGCCCTAGGGGGGAGGGAAGTTAGAGATTCCAGTGCCGAACACCATGGGTTTTGGTCCACTTTAAATAGAAATGCACCCAAAACACATTTAGCACTTTATGCCTTTATGCATAGAATGTCTAAAATGTTACCACTTAAATCACCTAGAACTATTACATGCACATGATTAAAGTGAACCCACAGCCTAAAGTTCACAGCAGGTCCCCGGGCTTGGTAGTGCTGGATGGAATGCATCTTCTGAAATGTCACCCATTGGCGGACACTTGCTGAACCCAAGTGATGGCTGATGGCCGTGACCACAATGCACGTTGGACAGGTAAACATTATCCTTCTTATTTACACTGTAAATAAGCCATTTTACAAAATCTCAGATTATATTTAAATAGAATATTTTATAAGTGAAGCCACGATGCTTTAAAGCGGCTCATAAGCTCCAGGGCCTACGGCTAGACTTCCCCTTGGGCATTTAAATGTGAAATTCCCTGCTGTGTGAAACCAGGGATGCGATAGATGGCAGAATGGATGGAAGACAGCGCCGTAGGAGCCACCGGTAAAGGTGAGTTTACTTGAGGCTGGCTCCCACTGCACTGTCTTTGCCGTGCCCAGCCATTAAAATAGGATGGGGGTGGAAATTCTCCTCAGACTACAGGGAAACTTGGGATGTGACCAACAGGCTAGGTAACATGTGCTGGCATTCTTGAGATCAGCCAATCGATGGCCTAAAATATGCCAGGTGGATGTGGCCGCAGAGGACAAAAACGGGCCAATGGGGAGAGCAGAGGTTGTATGCGAGGGGGGGGGGACCCAAAAGGTGGTTTTGTGCTACTTTAATGTCTTTGTCATGGTTGAACTGGGAAGGGCATGTCATGGTACAGCTTTAGCACGTGACATGCGCATGCTATGCTTGGGTCAGAAACACCTGTGGGACTCCTGTGGCTTGACATGTATGCTAACACTGACACCACCAAGGGACGTCACTTTTTAGCATGGTCCTGGAGAGATGAAATTTAAAGGAGTGACAAACTTTGGTGCCCTGCTACAGCTTCTACCCATCACTTCAGGAGATTGAGGAGAGGCACATGGGGCAGGCATTGGGTAAGCCGCTTGCTGCCTTACAGTTAGGTACATAAGTATTTGGCCACTGACACAAATTTTGCTTTTTTTTACTTGTTTACTGAAACATATTCAAGTTATAGTTCTATAATGGACATAAAGTCCAGACTTTCAGCTTTCATTTGGGGGTATATACATTAAAATTAGAAAGGGACCAAAAGTAATTGGACAATTGACTCAAAGGCTATTTCATGGGCAGGTGTGGGCTGTTCCTTTGTTATGTCATTCTCAATTTAGCAGATAGGGCCTGGAATTGATTTGAGGTATGATGCTTGCATTTTGCTGTGAAGAATACATGCGGTCAAAGAAGCATTCCATGCAGGTGAGGCAGAGTCACCTTCTCTCCCACGCGGCCCATCGCTCCTAAGCCACAGCTGCAGCTCTCACCTGATTGCTTGATCCTGCTCCCTCGCCGCCTGGTCGAACGTGCATTTCTCTCCAATGCAGAGATGCCCCCCCCCCGGCCAAGGCACTGTGAGCTGGCACGCCCCCTTCCATTCACTCCTTGCCAAATCTTTTGGATAACCCTTTTAGCCTAATTTCCATAGGGGCTTTGAGGACTGTCACTGGCATGATTTGGTCCTCATGACCTATTATAGCATAGTATTTTTTTTTTTTTAAATGAACCTTTTGGTAGGTATCTAAATGTTTTTCAGAGCTTGTGGATAATTGAGAGTTTTACACATTTGAGAGTTTTCTCATTCAGCTCATAAGTGGAAATCATTCCCCCCATTTCATTTTCACTTGATCCAGGTGGGGGTTTGTGGTCTGGAAGAAATCGGGGGCACCAGGCTATGCTTCCTCTGTAGACTTACTGTAGGTCCATTTTAAGTAACTGACTTCACCGCTAGTTTGATTTAGAAATCTATCTAAATGTTCTATTTATATACATTTTGTTATTATATATTTTATATCTCCTACCCCCCAGTTTAATAATGTATATGTATTTATTATTTTCTCTGTCTTTAAATTTGAGTTTAATTTTTATTAGACCCCAAAGGAGGTATTCAATATAGACATCACACTTAATATATACTGTGTCCTTTATGGCATAAAACCTTTCTTTGTCTGCAAAGTCCCCATGTGCTTGCTGAATGTGACCTTTTCCACATATATGTTTTATGAGAATAAAATACTGAGATATTTGTATATCAGATTCTTAGTTATATTCGGATTTTTTGTCTCTGGTGGCATCCCATCCATTATTCATCATTGTGCCCCTTGTGCCAACCTCCTTTTACCTTCACTGTGTATTTTTTATCTTAACCTTTTGATTCTAATTTTCTTAGGCCCCAACTATATATTTATAAAATCATGTCACCTACCCCAGTTATTTTTTTAGGTAAATTTTTTAACTAATTTCTTTTATTCACTTTAACTTTTATATCTATTTAGTCTTGTGATTAATGACTCCCCATACGGATCTGTGTCATTTATGGCATAAAACCTTTCTGTGCTTGCTAAATTTGACCTTTTCCACATATATGTTTTCTGAGTGTAAAATACTGAGATATATGTATATTAGGATCTTAGTTATTTTCTTTCCCAGGTGGCATCACATCCATTATTCAACATTATGCCCCTTGTGCCAGCCTCCTTTTACCTTCACTGTGTATTTTTATCTTTAACCTTTAAATTTTGCTTCTAATTTTCATAGCCCCCCAACTATATATTAAAATCATACCAGCAACCCGTTTGACTGTTTTAGTCTATTTATTTTTTGTTATACTAATTGCATTTATTCACTTATCACCTCTGGTGTGGAGGGCAGTGTGAAAACATTAATTTACAGAAGTGGGTATGATAATCTGGGTAATAAATAGACCCTATATGTGTAGCCAGCCTATAGTTGTATTCATTGGATTGGAGATTATGCTCTGCAATTATCCCATCTGTGCAGTGTAAACATACAAAAGTGAACCAGACCAGTGAGTGCACACACATGCCCTGAGCCCATGGGTGGTTGGGGGTTAGGTACCTTGCTAAATAGCACTTCAGTCATGCCCCAGCCAGGAATCAAACATGCAGCTTCTTTGGGTTGAGGCTGATCTCTTAAATTTGCTCTTTGTAACTAATGGGGCATATCCTTGCTTGATATGATTCTTGCGAATCAGTTCTTGTTGTGGGTTCTTTGTCTTGAGTAGTCTGAGCAGATATGAATGTAGCACCCTGTATATAACAGTCCTTCTCATGATAATTCCAGAGGTTGATATGGCTATCGTAAATTAAATGGTTGATATAAAGTAACAAAAGATAAAGACTTTTGCAAGAGAGAGTAAAAAAATTGTTGAGTAAATTGCTCCCCTTAATCCCTTCCCCCCTACTCTGATGATCAGTGGTGTATGCTGTTTGAGAGGGCTTTACCCCATGCAGATCTTCATGTGGGGTCTTCTTACCTTCACATCTGACAGCCATGCTTACATATGAGCATGAGTGAAAGGAATGAAAGGAAAGACTGGGGGGTGTCTCTGCTAGCACACAGAATGTTGGAAGGAGATAAAATCTTTTTCTAGCAGCAGAGGTGGGAAGTGTGTATGTGAGGGAAGTTATGTAGCTATGTATCTCTATAGGTTGACTGCTGCGCAGCATTGAAACACGTTGCAAAGCTTATTACAGCTTTCTGAGCAAATATGTTTGTCAACAACTGATGGCTTTGTACTTCTGGCTAAGGAGAAGGCATGATTGTACAGGAATTTAAGGCAATTTTTACTGTGGGACTGAGTGTTTCAGTAGGACTGTGAGGCGTGTAGCAAGATTGCCGCTGCCATGCAGTTCAGGAGTTCAGCATCTTCCTTCTATTTCATGTGGTAAAAGGTTAGGCTCTCTCAAATAGCTTATGTCACCGATAGTTGGGGAAAAGTGTAACTATATACTATATTTTTTTGACTGGGAGGCCACATTAAAGTGGACCAACACCGAGCGGGATCGACCTGAGAATCTATGGGCATCCAAAATTGGGATGCCCCGCTGTGTGAAACCCCCCAGGATGCCCGCTGCACTTACCTGATTACTGGTCCATCGGCGCATGCATGGGCCGCGGCCGCATCCCGCGCTTCTCCGGCCAGGGCACGCTCCCTGTTAGAGGGAACCGCGAGATGCGGCCACTAGCGCGCTTGGAGCCGCTGAGGTAAGACGTTGCATTGACGCACATACCCCTGCTGCTCTGAACGCGCTGATTGGACGAGTGGCCGCGCATGCGCCATAGGAGCGGGGTGATGTGAGTTGTATCTAGCGATATGGGGGGTCTCACATAGCTGGGCACCCCCGATCGGGGTGCCCCAGGGAAGTGGACCAAAACCCAGGATAGACAAAATCTTGGGTGTTGGTCCACTTTAAGGTCCTTTACACTAGTCATTTTAATGATTTCGATTTTTTTGTTGGGGGATGAACTTTGCATTCTTTGGTAAAAAATTATTGTATATCACATCATCTGTTGCTATAAACAAAAAAACTGTGAAAGACTAGAGCAGCAGTGTGTGGTAAGGGTTATTTGTATTATTCATGCAACTGGTTAGGCAGGTAAATGCTGTTGCAATAATATCCATTATGATGACAGGGGTAGAACAGCCTTGTTTTGAATTCTTTGATGTCATATTTATAGTTAGGTATGTCATAAAAAACATTTTTAAACCCAACCTGAAATACTCTCTGTGCTTGTACCAATTCAGTTGAGTTGATGGACTTTCTTTCAGTCAGCTCCTAATAAATTTTGGAAGCATGTGAAAACAATATTTAGTCATCGGTCAGAACGGGTCTCATTCATCTTATTCTGAGTGCCCACACTGTACAGAAGACTAGCTGAGCTGTTGGAGGATGAGATCCCCAAGCCCACCAGATAAAACCACAAGTTGTCTCACTCAACTGTTTCACGGCACTCTCCAATTCTATGTTCCCCTGTCCTTCCAACAATCTGATACTTTTACATGACTAGTCCAATTTATGGGCCCCTCAGTGGGTTTTGGGTGGTAAGAGAGGCTCAAATGACAGTTCTTCCACTGCTTTTCCTACCCGGAGGCATGATGTTCCTACTCAAGTGCCTAGAGGTGGACTTATTGTTCTCCTGCATCTAAATCAGGAGGTCTTTTTCACTGTTTCAAAATGTACCTGTGTTTCTCCACATTCTAGAGTGAAAAAACTTAAATACATGTACATACCCACTGGCCTATACAACTTTCACCTCCTCACAGTCTATTGCAGTGAATGGGAGGGCGTGGCAGCTCACCGTGACTGATGGTGGGGATGGTGGGGACGTTGCCACATCGGAGGGAGATGTTGCTATGTCCGAGGGAGACAGGAAGTGACACACAATAAAAGTAGCACTGCGCATGGTGCCGGGTGGCAAGGGACCTGGATTCAGGCTTTCAGGTAAGCGCTGCAGCCCCAGACTAGGAGTGACGGTTTGCGTGAAAGAAAAGATGAGTATAGTTTTTCTTTTTTTGCTTGAAAATGTACTTTATTCCTAAATGTTGCTAGAAAGTGTTGTTCAGTTCTGTAGCATCTTAAACATTCTTGTGATACATAGCACTAGAAAACTGTTGTGTGTTGTCAAAGGGTGTTCATTCATATGAATGCAACTCTTTGTGGTTATTTTTTTCTTACATGACTATATATTTACCTCCTTTCCAAAAATGATGATGTAATGTCTTAACCCACTACCCAGGTGAAACTGTTTTCATTAGGTGTTCAGCCTTCAAGATAATGTGTTCAGTTCCATACCTAATGTGAATGAACATCAAATGGGGCCCTTTCAAGGCTCATACAGTAAACTAAACACTGAAACAATGAAAAAAAAAAAGATGACTGGTGCCTTCTATCTCTAAATGATGCCAAGTGAGCATAAATATGATAAATAAGGTGGAGTAGCAACAATGATGGGGCCCCTGATCTCCTGGGCCCTGTCGCACTTCCTGTACCCTCTATAGTTACGCTCCTGTGTCTTTGTAGAATCTTTATAAAACAGCCCCTAATTATTTGGCTGTGCTCCTTCCTGCATACCAAGTTTATTCACTGTACCAAATTTTTGGTAGATATTACCTAAGAAAGATACATTTAATTGTAATAAATCATAGTATAGAACACTGTATGTATAATAGCCCAGCTTGTCATCTCTTAACTATAACCAGATGTCCAATTTTTATTATTGTTAATGACCTAGCTTTTATTGCATCTTGTGCTGTGTGCAGCCTTTATTATTTTTTAACTTACTATGATGGTACTGGATGATTAGCTTTTCAACCTACGGGGTTGGGTCAAGAAGAGGCCCATTAAAAATAGACACTGGGGTCGATTCAGAGCCAGACGAGATAAAACTACTTATTCCCAGTATGTCACACACCCCGCTTCCGAATATTCATGACACTTGGGTAACTGTCCTGTAGAGGGCGATCTTGCAGAGATGACATGAAAAAAAGGAGCCCCTCCTGACCCATAAATACCTGGGACCTCCCACCATTCCCCAGTCTTTCGTCTCTGCAGTCGGCAAGCAAGTCAGAAGATGGTTGTCTCCTCCTTGCAGGTAGCCGCAATAACCCCCCGGCCTTTTGTTTCTATTGCTGCCTGAACCTTTTTTAATTTAAACTATAGCAGTATGCCTCCCAGCCTAGGCTGAAGTTCCAGGCAATGGTAGGCTGCACCTTGTGGTGTATATGGGAGCTAGCTCCCCCGTGAGACCCCATACAAAGAGGTAGGCGGTGTCCGGGTTGGTGATCCCGGCTTGGGATGCCCCGTCCCTCTTACCCTTTCACCTATTGGTGTGGGTTCTCCCCAATTCCGTGTCCCTCTGTGCCCCTTGGTGTGGGGGGGGGGGGCTTTTCTCCTGTGGGTTGTTTTACTTTATTTGGGGGAAAAGGTGTGTGGATTGTGTGTGTGTGTGATGTATGTGTTTTTGCGGCCGTTGTTGCTGGGCCGGTTTCACTTTCAACAGGTGCTTGTTGTGGCCCGTCCGTGTGTGGGTTGTGGGGCATCCCTTGTGGGGGATAATGTACTTGTTTGCATACCTTGTGCTCAGCGGGTCATAACGCAGCAGTCGGGGGCCCAGGCGTCTGGGTCCGGGGTCCTGCCTCATCTCCTTCCCCAGCCTGCCTTATCCGTACCCCTTGTGATGTTGTCACAGGTGGGGAGTCGCAATCTGATGTATGTGCCAGACGGGCTAATATTGAGAAATGTATTTCTGGCTCTGTTGCCAGAAAGGCCTCGGCTAAGCAAAAGCATTTGTTTCCAGCCGCGCCGGCGTTTGAGTTTGATGATTTTGATTATTCCCCGCTAGAAGAGGGGGAATTATTTGAGGATTCTGAGGGTTCTGACAATTTGTTGGTGCTGATACTGAGCAAGGGCAGGGGGATGCTGTGGATACCCCAAAGGTCTTGGCTCACCTTTTTGAGGTCCTGGCGATTTCTCCTCCTGAGGAGGCCACTCCTCAAAAAGGGGAATTCTTTGGGACTTCCAAGCCACGCCTGGAGTTCCCAAATCGAAAGCATTTTGATGGCATTATTCTTAAGGAATGGGAGAAGCCTACTCGGCTTCCAGGTATTCCTCAAGGTTGGGATAAAAAGTATCCCTTTCCGGTGGACGTGGTAAAACGATGGTCGTCCCCTCCCAAGGTGGTTGCCCCGGTGCTCGGGTTATCCAATACTTCTATTTTGCATTCTCCTGACTCCACCACTCTCAAAGATGGTGAGGATAAACGCATTGATCAGATGGCTTGCCACGCGTTTGCTAGTGTTGGTTCAGCCTTGCAGCCTGTTTGTGCTTCGCCGCTTTTGGCAGTGGCTACCAGGTCTGTGGTTAGAGACCTGTTGAGTACCTCCAGGCTTGACCCGGCTAGTGATGAGTTCGCCGCCCTTAAGCGGTGTGAATTGTTCATGTCCTTTGTGCTTGCCGCCTTGGATGACACCATGGTCATGTGTGGTAGAACCTCGGCCTTGCTTGTAGCTATTCGGCGGTCGGTGTGGTTGCGCCAGTGGGCGGCTGATTTTGTGGCCAAAAAGTCGCTTACAGCACTTCCCTTTGTGGGATTGCGGCTCTTTGGAGAAAGATTAGATTCTGTCATGAAAGGAGGGAAGTTACTTCAGCGTAAGAGGCAACGTTGTCCCTTTCGGGGGGCGGCCTCCTTTAACCCTTCCTTTCGTGGTGCCAGAGCTGGCAGAGTTTTGGCCTTCTCTACCCTCAGAGGTGATTCCTGGAGTAGAGGCACAGGTCGTGCTCGTCCAGGTCACAACTGGAGTTCCAAACCCAAGCCCGCTGCTAAGCCAGCTCAGCAATGAGGGGGCGCCCTCACCCTTGCGGGTGGGGGGACTGCTGCAGCACTTCTTCCAGGTCTGGGACCAGGAGGTCTCAGACAAATGGATTCTGGAAGTGGTCTCTTCCGGTTACAAGCTGGAATTTGAGATCCGGCCTCCTCCCAGATTCTTCAGGTCTCGAGTGCCTTCGGATCCGCTGGCCGCACAGGGGCTCCGGGCGGCAGTAAGTTATCTGGACATGGTTGTCATTTGCCCGGTGCCTTCCGCGGAAAGGGGCTTGGGATTCTATTCCAATCTATTCACGGTGCCCAAGAAGGGCGGCTCCGTTCAACCCATTTTGGATCTGAAGCTCCTCAATCGGTTTATCCGCATGGAAACCTTGCGTTCAGCCGTCGATTCTCTTCATCAGGGGGACTTCATGACGTCCATAGGCATCAAGGATGCGTATCTGCATGTACCTATCTTCCTGGCACACCAGAAATTCCTCAGGTTCGTGGTGGAAGATCAGCATTTTCAGTTTGTGGCCCTTCCATTCCGGCTTACCTCGGCTCCGAGGGTGTTCACCAAGGTATTGGCGGGGGTGATGGCCCTCCTCAGGGTCCAGGGCATTCACATTGTACCATACCTGAACGACCTTCTCATTTTGGCTTCCTCTCTCAGCCAAGCGGAGCTAGGCACCAGAGTGGTGGTATCCACGCTGGAGAGGTTCGGCTGGGTGATCAACTATCCGAAGTCCTCCCTCTCCCCGTCCAGGGAGGTTTTGTTTCTGGGTATGACTCTGGATGCCTTTCAGGCCAGGGTGTTCCTTCCTCAGCCCAAGATTCTTCTGATCCAAGATTTGATTCGGCTTCTGCTTTCCAATCCTCGCCCGTCTATCTGGCTAGGGATGAGATTGGTAGGTCTGATGGTGGCTTCCTTCGAGGCAGTCCCTTTTGCCCAGTTTCACATGAGGACGCTTCAGCTCCATCTTCTAGCGACTTGGGACACGTGTCCGCTGTCATTGGATCAGTCTTGTCTGCTGTCTCCCCGGGCTCAGCAGTCCCTTCAGTGGTGGCTAGTGTCAAACAATCTGTTGAAGGACAGATCCTCTCTGACCCCTTGTTGGGAAACGGTCACCACGGACGCCAGCCGGTCAGGCTGGGGGGGGGGGGGAGGCTTCTGGAGGGAACATCAGTTCCAGGGGTTATGGGGGGCCTTGGGAGGCTCATAACCCTATCAACGTTTTGGAGCTACGGACCATTTGGTTGGTTCTGTCTCGCTTGACTCTTCTATTGCAGGGATTGCCAGTTCAAGTCCGATCGGACAATCGGACGGCGGCCGCTTACATCAATGACCAAGGAGGGACTCGCAGCAGGAGTGCCCTCAGGAAGGTATCTCTGATCCTTGTTTGGGCAGAGAGGAATGTCCCAGGCATCTCAGCCATTTACATCCCGGGAGTGGAGAACACGAAGGGAGATTCCCTGAGCAGGAGATCCTCTCGCCGAGGAGAATGGTCTCTCAGTTCCAAGGTATTCCAGTCCCTTTGTCACAAGTGGGGGACTCCGGAGGTGGATCTTTTTGCCTCTTGTCACAATCACAAGCTTCCTGCCTTTGTGTCTCTGTCTCAGGATCCTCTGGCCCTGGCAGTGGATGCCATGTCCCTGCCTTGGAGGGAACTGGGGTTTCTGAACCTGTTCCCCCCCCTTCTCCATGGTGGGCAAGGTGGTGCGCAAGCTAACTCTAGAAGGGGCACCAGCAATTCTGGTGGCTCCAAGGTGGCCAAGACGAGTGTGGTTCGCAGACGTCGTGCGGCTGGCAGTAGATCAGTTTTATCTGCCTCTTCTTCCGGATCTTATCACCCAGGATCAGCTACGCTACCCCAATTTACCAACGCTGGCTTTGACGGCGTGGCTGCTGAAACCTCCATCTTAAAGGAGGAAGGTCTTTCTGATGCGGTGGTTCAGACTCTCGTTAGAGCTAGGAAGAGATCTTCCTCTAACGTCTACTATAGGACTTGGAGGTCTTATATTAATTGGTGCGAGGCTAGGGCCTTGCCTTGTAGGGTGTTTTCTATTCCCAGAATTCTGGAGTTTCTTCAACATGGTCTGGACTCGGGGTTCCAGCTTAGTGAAAGGGCAGGTTTCTGCCCTGGCGGTTTTCTTTCAAAGGTCTTTTGCCTTCATCCCCTGGTTAAGACATTTTTCCAGGGGGTTACTCATGTGCGGCCTCCTAGAAAACCCTTGCTGCCGGTTTGGGATTTAAACTTGGTTCTGTCGGCTCTCCAGGGGCCCCCTTTTGAGCCGGTGCATGATATTGCTCTTTCTCTGCTCACTCAGAAAGTTGCCTTTTTGGTGGCTATTACCTCTGTTCAGCGTGTCTCTGAGTTGGCGGCCTTGACTATTCAGGCTCCTTACTTTGAGAGGCACCTGGACAAGGTAGTTTTCCGCTTTAAGCCGGATTTCCTTCCTAAGGTGGTTTAGGCCTTCCACCTCAATCAGGATGTAGTTCTCCCTTCCTTGTGTCCTAAGCCTAGTAATGACAAGGAGAGGACCTTACATTCTTTGGATGTGGTTCGATGTGTGAAATATTATTTGGTGGCTACTTCTCCTTTTCTTAAGATGGACGCCTTTTTCGTGGTGCCCTCTGGGCCCAGGAAAGGTCTGGCGCCCGCTAAGTCTTCCATTAGTAAATGGATTCGACAGGCCATTGTTGGGGCCTATTCTGCCAAGGGGAGGGTTCCCCCTTTTCGTGTTACTGCTCATTCTACTCGTGCTGTTGGAGCATCTTGGGCTTTTCAGCATCAGGCTTCTGTTGACCAATTTTGTAAGGCTGCTACTTGGTCTTCTGTCCATACTTTTTCCAAGTTTTATAAGGTTGATGTGCGGGCCTCAGCGGATGCTGTTTTTGGCCGCAAAGTTCTGCAAGCTGCAGTAGTTTAAGTTTGCATTATTGCCTTTTTGGGATCCCCACCCATTATGGGCACTGCTATTGGATGTCCCAAGTGTCATGAATATTCGGAAGCGGGGTGTGTGACATACTGGGAATAATACCATTTTGTGATTACTCACCTGTAAAATGGTTATTACAAGTATGTCACACACCCCGCTTCATCCCGCCCTTTTTTGGTTTTCTGGGATCCTTTATATGGTGAACCTTTTTCTTTGCTGTTTACATTTGGCTCTTCCTGGTCCCTTTACTGCTGTATTATACTGGGGAATGGTGGGAGGTCCCAGGTATTTATGGGCCAGGAGGGGCTCCTTTTTTCATGTCATCTCTGCAAGATCGCCCTCTATAGGACAGTTACCCAAGTGTCATGAATATTCGGAAGCGGGGTGTGTGACATACTTGTAATAACCATTTTACAGGTGAGTAATCACAAAATGGTATTTTTTAGGAGTGAAAACTGCCATTCACTTTCATTCTCTACCTGATTCAATAACCAGATGTACATTTTCACCTGCTATTGAATCAGCCCCAAGGTAGAAAAAAGGAGTGTTTTCTTACCTGGTTCTGAATGGACCCCAGTGTGTTGAAATTTTTGGTCTTTCTCTAAGGTAAAGGGGTTGGTAACTTTATCTAGTTTTCATAACTGCCTGTATCCAGGAGCATTTAATGCTAAACTTCTACTCTAAATCAAGATACTTTTTCAGTAAAATTACATTGAGTAAACTGTGTTTTATATTACTCTGCTTATTATAATCTCAGGATTTAAATTTACGTGTCAATTAAATTTGAGATATCTACATTTGTCAGCAATTTCTGACTTTGGCCACGTTGATATGAGGCTGTCCTGTCCGTACATTCTCACCATGCATATCATCCTCATTAAAAATAAACCCATGCCATTGTAATAATGCACACAGGCTCCATGCTACCTGCGGCTATAGCAGGATGTGTGTCTGACATGGTATTTAAAGAGAGGCAAGCTGTCACTATGTAGGTGTTGAAACAAGCAGGGCGAACACTTGGACAGAGAAGGAACATGCAGGGCATTATGGGCAGCAGTCTCAATCAGTGATGGTGTATGTTTTACATACTGTGCCTCAGCTCAGTACAAAAATAACATTTCTTTTGTGGATGCTTGCAAGTCTCCTCAAAAGTTGTTACACTTGCCATCCTAATAAAATTACCCACTGATACCATGTATTTAGTTTCTGGCTCATGTAGAGTCCTGCTGTACTGTCAGGTAATTTAAAGACTGGTTTATGACAAATATTAAAGCTCCCATTTAATATCCACCATCTGTGTATCTATCTAAAAAGTTTAAACAAAATGCAAGTTTTTCCTTAATTTTAGCTAATTATTCACAGATAAAGTTTTGCCCTAAGTTGCTGAGTCTGGCGATTAGTATCTTACCTGATTGCTGGATCTGAGCCCGTGCTGCATCCCTCACTTACCGCGTCGCCCTGTGCCTGAAATTCATTCACTGGAGCTTGCGAGCCAGGTTCCGCCCCCTGCCATCAGTCACAGAGGTGCCGCCACAGCCTCTCCATTTATTACAAGAGAGGGGAGCGTGTGAGACCTCTGCCCCATTGCAATAAATGAAGAGGCTCTGGCAGCACATGTATTGGCCCAGCATGGTGTGTGAGGCCTCTGCACACTCCCCCATTGCAATAAATGGAGAGGCTGGGGCAACACATGTATTGGCTCTGGATGGCGTGTGAGACCTCTGCACACTCCCTCTTCCCCCCCATTGCAATAAATGGTGTGTGAGGCATCTGCACACTCTCCCATTGCAATAAATGGAGAGGCTGTGGCAGGCCACATATTGGCTCTGGATGGCGTGTGAGGCCTTTGCACACTCCCCCCAAACGAAGAGGCCCTGGCAGTACATGTATTAACTCAGGATGGTGTGTGAGGCCTCTGCACAATTCCCCATTGAAATAAATGGAGAGGCTGTGGCAGCACATGTATTGGCTCTGGATGGCGTGTGAGTACTCTGCACACTCCCCCTTCCCCCCATTACAATAAATGGAGAGGCTGTGGCAGCACATGTATTGGCTCTGGATGGCATGTGAGTACTCTGCACACTCCCCCCCCCCCCCATTACAATAAATGAAGAGGCTGTGGCAGCACATGTATTGGCCCAAGATAGCGTGTGAGTACTCTGCACACTCCCCCCCCCCCCCCATTACAATAAATTGAGAGGTTGCGGCAGCACATGTATTGGCTCTGGATGGGGTGTGAGTACTCTGCACACTCTCCCACCCCCCCCCCACCCCCATTAGAATAAATGGAGAGGCTGTGGCAGCACATTTATTAGCTCTGAATGGTGTGTGAGTACTCTGCACACTCTCCCCCCCCCCCCATTACAATAAATGGAGAGGCTGTGGCAGCACATGTATTGGCTCTGGATGGTGTGAGTACTCTGCACACTCTCCCCCCCCCCCCATTACAATAAATTGAGAGGTTGCGGCAGCACATGTATTGGCTCTGGATGGGGTGTGAGTACTCTGCACACTCTCCCACCCCCCCCCCCACCCCCATTAGAATAAATGGAGAGGCTGTGGCAGCACATTTATTAGCTCTGAATGGTGTGTGAGTACTCTGCACACTCTCCCCCCCCCCCCCCATTACAATAAATGGAGAGGCTGTGGCAGCACATGTATTGGCCCATGATAGCGTGTGAGTACGTGTATTGGCTCTGGATGGCATGTGAGTACTCTGCACACTCTCCCTCTATTACAATAATCGGAGAGGCTGTGGCAGCACATGTATGAGCTCTGGATGGTGTGTGAGTACTCTGCACACCCTCCCCCCCATTACAATAAATGGAGAGGCTGTGGCAGCACATGTATTGGCTCTGGATGGCGTGTGAGGACTCTGCACACCCCCCCTTCCCCCCTATTACAATAAATGGAGAGGCTGTGGCAGCACATGTATTGGCCCAGGATAGCATGTGAGTACTCTGCACACTCCCCCCTCCATTACAATAAATGGAGAGATTGTGGCAGCACATGTATTAGCTCTGGATGGTGTGAGTACTCTGCACACTCTCCCCCTCCCATTACAATAAATGGAGAGGCTGTGGCAGCACATGTATTGGCCCATGATAGGAACAAAAACCAGGGGGGTCAGCCCAGGAATCTTTTAGATTCCAGGGCTAGCCGCTGGCATTCCCCTAGGGCATTCCGAATTTCCGATACCCCACTGTATGAAACACCCCCCAGATTTCTGGTATTCATTTGCCGTCTCCAGGGCCAGTGGCACATGTGCTGGCTTTTATTTAATCAGAGCTGTTTGCCAAGCCTATGTAATTCAGCGGACGGTTCTTCAGTACAAATACGGTGCTGAATTATACAGAGGGAACAAAATCATGAGGAAAAAGTGTTTTTTCTTTAAAAATGTAAGTCTGGTGCTGAATCCACCCTATAGTCTTTAAGGTATAAAAGCCTCTCTTGCCAGCTTCCAGCTATTAGTTCTAGCTGGGATAGAAGGAGGGGGTCCTATGCCCTCACGTTCAACAGATGGCGGTGGCTTCTATACCAGTTAACAGGGTAGGAAGACCGCCATATATTCTGCGGACACTGGCAGGTGGTGTGGCGGTACACCCTTCTGATTACCTGCACATGCTCTAGGGGCATCGGGGGTGTGAGCCCTGTGCCCATGAAAAATAATGGACTAATTCTGATTGGGATGTTTAAGCTGGTATATCAGCAGGGCCAGTGGGCGACCTGGTGGCCTTTTAGCCCTGGGTTACCAGCCAGTATGCCTGCTGCCTGGCCTGCTTGGTTCTGAGAGGGGGAGTACATATTTTTTTATTTAAAAACAAGAAAGAAAAAAACTCCATCATGTCATTTTTATTGCAAAAAAACATGTCAGCATTTGCAGCTTTTTTCAATAAAAAACCCCCACAACTTTCTAACTGTCATTCATTATGACTGATGCTGATGTGAGAGCCAAGTGAAAACCTGCCAGTAGAAACAAAAGGTATGTCTAGATACAGTTTAGGTTTAACTGTACAGGGTTTTTAATGTGGAGATTTTTAACCAGTTGGCGGCTTTGGGACAATTTTAAATATATTTCAATTTGAGGCAAATTCACAAATTAGGGGTGATCATTGCATGCATGAGGAATAGTTTTTATTGTATGCTGTCTAGGGACAGACAGTTTAGAATTTTCAGCATCCCTAACTGGCTTTTCTCATATCTTCTCAGCATTGTGAAGCCTACGCGCCACTATACTGTCTTCCTTTCTGAAGATTCTTCTGATGATGAGTTCCTGCCAGAGGAGGATCCTGTCTCTGCCTTTTCTGAAAACTTTATCTTCTCTGCTCCCTTTGAATGGTCTCTGTCTTCATCTCTTCAAATCTTGCTCTGCTTCATTGTTACTGACATTCAATTATTACCCAAAAAAGCTAAATATTATCTACTTATATGTATATAAAGCAGAATTTTAGAAGCTATAACCCATGTTTCTTTTACTTGCTAGGCCGCAACAATATCGAACCCTAAAGGAGTCAGATCCTGATGGTGATGAGAGCATCAGCCCAGAAAAAGAAAGTGACTCTATTATCCAAGAACCACCAACTAAAGATATTAGTCTTCTAGAAGACATTTTCAATAACTTAGATATAGATTCGCAGCCACCGCTTTTGAGTCAAGCAAAGAGTCTTGAAGACCTCAGAACTCCAAAAGAAGACCATGAAGACCACTTTTCATTTGATTATCAGGTTTGCCAACAGCTTTTTCAACTGATTTTAAAGTTCAAGTCCATTTGATTTAGTACACTGCCTATAAAAGAATGCACACTCTCATTTAGCCCAGATTCCCAATATAAAGCTCCTCTCAATTTGTGAAGAAGCCATTTGTTCATCATATCTATATCTATAAGATATATCTATAAGACTAAACGGTCATCCACCATGTACTATGGGTTGGCATTTGACCACCAGCAGGGGCTACATCAACGTTAATATACACCCTAGAACACTTAGGGCTGTGCCCCCCCATCAGGATGCCTGCCACATAATACTTATGTTAATGGATTAAATCCTTACATTTAATCACCCTTCTGCTCTCCTACACAGATTTAGCTACCACATGACCTACCAGCAAACATTGGGGTTGTCTGACAGGATGTGCATGCCTAGTTTTTGAACACCATAGGTCAGGAGGCTTATACTGTAAGTGGGGAAAAATTAAAAAGGTACTCTCCCTGGAGCATCCTAATTTGTGAAATCCCTGGCATCACTGTTTCTACTAACCTCGCCAGCAAACCTACAGTGCATGCACAGGACGCAGCTGCATCCCTGACTTCAGCTGATGCACATACCAGCACTAGACATTTATGAATGGCTGGTATGGGGGGAGCAGCCAGAGGCTCATGCTCCATTCAGCTTCACTAATCTCTGCTCTGACGTCATAGCAGCTTAGTAAAACCGAACAGCTTATTGCAGTGATGCCACTTATTGAAGGAGAGCCTGCACATGTCTTGTGGGATAGGCAATCCTGGGCATTTCATGCATAAGGCCATCCCAAATCAGAATGCCCTGCTTGTGAGGAATAATCACCAGGATAGTGAAAATCCTTGTGATTGTTCCTCTTTGAAGTGGACCAATCACTGTCTTTGCTAAAGCGACTCTAGTGCTGGCCGACTAAGTGCTCCTGGATCATCGCAATTCAGGTTGCCTGACTGTGTGAACCCTTCCAGTGTGAGTTATTTACAACGGTCCCTCTCTGCAATTGCACACAGAGGCCACATCCCCGCTGTTGAGGCTTGCTCCCCTATCTTCCTATGCCGATTCTCAGTTCTAACCAAAACTTTATTCTGTGCATAAAGAGCTGATTTACACAGCGGGGCATCCCGAATCAGGATGCCCCAGGGATAGGGACCTGTCACAGGGATTGTGAAAGTCCTGATGATAGGTGCACTCTTGATGGTATTTTGAAAGTGTAGCAAATGAGTATTTTCCAGAAGCAGTTTTTACTACCTGCAATTTGTTGCTAAATTGACGCCAAGAAGAAGGACAGACCCTGTACACACAGAACACTGCTGCTATGGCCGCTGCTGAAGAGCTCACTTAACCTTTCATAAATATATCAAAATATAACAAGAATTTTTATTGAAATAAAAAATCACGATACATAGGCACAAAGACATTTAAAAACAAAAAGGGGCTGCCACCCCTTCCTAAGTAAACCCCCATCCAAAATCACCCCTCCAAAGTGCAAAACTTAATGCTCAATATAACATTTTATACAATACTACAACACATTCTTAGATCAATAATGTGCATATATTAACTATGTAATCAAATAACATCCAATAATCACCTCACATGCACAAACACCATCATTATCGGAAACTACAAGATTCAGCAAGTAAATAAAATTAAATATCACCAGTTTAAATCTGTTGAGGCAAGAAGGGGGGCTAGAGGGAGCCCCAAAACAGATCCCATGCGCCCCGTGGTCCCACTTTCCAGGTGTTATATTTTGATATATTTAGTATTGAGGTAGCAAGTTATTATGGGGCATTGTTTTACCCTAGTAGCATAGGGTTATTGGTTGTTTAGAGGGTTTGGTCCCCATATGCACCTGCACGCGAGTTATTTCTATTTTGTTTTGGTGTGCCGCCATTGTGTTTTTCTTCTAGGGCCCCAAATCAGAATTAGCTGGCTGGTGAGGTGGGTCAGGTGAGGGGTTTTGGTCATTGTCTGGGGAGCAGGGCTACGTTAGGGGGACAGATCAGCAGCTGGGGGTTACAATACTACACATACGTTCACATGCACCTTGCAAGGTTCACCTGCTAGTCGAGCGATGGAACTAGCAAGGACTGAACTTTGTTTCCACTGTTCCTTTCCTGGTATGGTGTTCTCACTAATGGCTCCTGGGGAAAACAAAGAGCAGATCCAACTCCTTGTGCATCTTGCAGAAACAAACGCTTCCAAGGACCTGGGGCCATAACTGCCCTGCGGTGGCCCCTCCTCTCCTGTTCTAGACCCCACCCACCCTTGGATACATCCCAGCCACAAACAGGGGCCCCTTTAACGCGGGGGTGGGTAAATGACGTTGGAGGGCTGTACTTGGCCTGCAGGGCATACATGATCCTGTTGACATTTCTTATTACTTTAGGGGAAATCTGATTACTGAACATTTCACCTATTCAGTGTTGTTAATGCTTTGTTACATATTACGAAACAATTGGAACAATTTAGTAATTTTATTACATAAATATGTATTTTACAAAGATTACAAAATAAAATTATCCATCTATTTTGTCAGAGAATGGATCTTACCATGCCAGACAGAAACCGTTTGATGCCAACACTGAAGCATGGCCAAACATACTCCAAATTATGGGGCATGGATGATATGGCAGTCCCTAACAGGTACACCAGAACATCCCCCGAGAGAATACAGACCCTCCCCAGGAGTGACACAAGCACACCACACAAGGAGATAGCATCTCTTTCTACAGAAAAAGAGGCATTATCTAGCAGCAGTCAAAATATCACCATCCCCCGACCGCATGGAAGGAAGACTCCTGAACTGGGCATTGTTCCACCACCACCAGCCCTCAGGCTCTCTAAACAGCAAAATGTACCATTGCTAACAGAGACAGGAAAGCTTCAGCTTGGAGAAAGTATCAGTTTTCCTCTTCAGACAGCAGTAGGACACTTTGAGGAGGCATCAGCAGCAGATGGGCAAAAACGGATTCCTGATTCTAGTTCTATGGACCTGCTACAGCCGGTTAAAGTTTCTTCAGATGTGCGTGTAAATGATGATATTCTTAGTCTTTTGGATCCTTTAAAAACTGATCATAAGCAGACAAACAACATGTCATCTATAACAGGTACTAACCAGAGCAATGAAGCACCACTTTGTTCTAGCACTCCAAGTTTTGGTCCACTGCAGAGTGATGCTTCTTCTACAGCTTTCTCTCCACAAATGGGTTTTTCTACTCCACGGCCTCCGTTCATACATTCACCACTTAATCCATTTATACAAGCCATCCAAACTGACCCATCTCAATCTGTGTCGGTTATTGGTATCACGGCACGGCCCTTTACTCCACCAGTTGTCCCCAGCCCTCTTTTTATCCGACCTATGTTTTATCAAAGTCCACATCCTGCTCCCTGTTTTTCTGGAAGTAGTTTGTTTAGTCAAGTTCCCTCAGGTTCCTCAGTCAGTCCAGTATCACAGCAAAGTCACACATTAAAGACAGCACAAAATATTCAGCCAAGCATTGGTGGCACAGGAGGACTTAGAACTTTTCCTATGACTCAGCCTTTCACTAAACCTCAAGATGGCAAGCCCAGGGAGTATCCAGCCATTCCTCCTAGACCCTCCAAGTTATCAGACCCAGTTTTATTACCTTCCAAGCCAGAACAACCCAAGGATCCTTTTGAAGAGCTGATCAGCAAAACCAAACAAGCAGTAACACCAACATCTGGTACAGTGGAACAACTTCGAAAGCGATGGGAAACATTCGAGTGACATTTAAGTTTTTAGATCTTAGTTGACAAGTGAATTTCCCAGTTGTAAAGGAGTTTTATTACTGCCCATGCAGGTATTTGGTAAAGATAAGTTCTGACTGAAATATTTTCGATTAAAGGCTTTAATATCAATGGACTTAAAATGCAATCGTATTTCTTTGCATAATTTTAATGCCCAGTTATTGCTTAAGTCTGCTCAGCTACAGTACTTTTGGAATGTGAATTGTCTTTATGTAGAACTACTGAATCTAGAGCTTTAGTCTTTTTAAAAAAATGTTTCTGGTGCTGATCGGGCATCACAGTGTGAAGTCTGTCTGGCAATACATAATTTGCTTGCTTAGCTATCATCTCATTTGGCCCTGTCGTTCCTTGAAAGTGGATTGTGCTGTACTTGTATTAGTACATATTATCACAATATAATCAGCAGCACCTATGTAATAAAAGATTGTGAAGATGTACAGTTGCAGTTCATGATGTAGAATTTACAGAACCAGAAAAAAATTGCCTGCAGGCATTGCTTCTGAACATCTCAGTGAATACACTGTCTCTTGATCTCTTGATACCAATCTTGTAGTTGTCTCCAGAGCAGGGAGTGATTATGGTCGATAGTGCTGAGCATGCTCTGTGACTTAGCAGTAATTTCATTCTTATTAACACTTAGCAATGATTTGCAAAAAGTGCATTGTTGCTATTAATAGAATATAATAGGCCTGTTCAAGAGAGTTGTTAGGGATAGTCCTATGTTAATGCTAAATGTGAGTTAAATGGAATGTCTGCAGGTAGCACGGTGTAAGGTATTAAAGAAGACCTCCAGTAAAAATTCACTTTTGGGTCCACCCTTAATATGCTCTGTTAGTTAACAATACCTTGGAAGCCTGAAACTGGGTGAAATTACTCACCCAGTCTATGCCCCTGTGCCACTCTCACAGCCAACTTTATCAGTGTTGCACCTCTGCCAGGCTAACCTAAATGCTGGTGTAGAAGGGGGCACTTGGGTTGCAGCTGCAATAGCCAAGTGAATTAGAAAGCAGAATATTAAAGCATAGTATGGTTATGGTTATGGAGTGGGGCTCTCCACTTATTTGCCCATAGCTTATATGGCATTAGCATTGGGCTAGCAGGATGAAAATATGTAGAGCTTCCTAGCAAGAATGATCCACAAATCAATAGGCTTAGGATCAGGGTAAAGGTTTAGTGCTCAGATAAGTCTGTTGTACTGAACATTTTTTAGAGATAATAAATTATGATATAGCACACCTCACATGTTAAAATAATGCTCTAATGCAGGTGGATGCATTTTACTAGCCCAATACTTTTTTTTTACCCATTTACCTGGGAAAAAAGGGTCATATCTGATTTTATTCTCCTGACAGTAGGCTGCAGTTGCTGTGTGATGAGAATCTTAGGTTGATTTATTGAAACTGTGTAAGGAAAATTTAAGTAGATGCCCTGCACAGCCAATCATGTTGTGTTTTGTTCCAATGTAAAGTAAGATTTATTGCCATCAGCTTGTTCCAGCTAGAATAAATCTGCCTCTTCATTTCAGAAGTATGATGTTACAAATGCCTTTTCATAGTAGTGTTTTCCATAGTTATACGATTATTTCTTAGTTGTTACATTGCTCATTTTTTTACTTTTATGTATAGATACCTCTGACAGTAACCTCAAATTGTAGTTAAATGGATGTTTACTCTACTCTTCCTTAGCTAATTGTATTTCCTTAATGGGGCACTATCACAAAAATGTTGTCTAATAATAAAGAAATTCACATAAATATGCTAGATAGCAAAAGCAAATCCGTTAATTATGCACCTTGCACAAAAATATTCAGACAATCTGGTTTCTTTATTTTAATAGAAGTAAGAATATGCAGAGGTGAACGGTTTTGAATTTACAATTTTGCTTTTATAGTGGAGAACTTCTCAAAGCCTGCGCTGGAATAACAGCTGCTATTAGAATTATTCTGATTTGCCCATCATACTGTTGTTTCCACCATGCTGCTAGTTCAGAAGACAAGCAGCTTAAGGTGGGTGCGGCCCCCCCTGGTAAAAGTGCAATAGTATGCTCAGAAACCTGTTACTCCTGAATTTTATTCCTACTTATAGAAGAAAATCTTGGTGGGATTTTTTTAATATTGGGTGTATAAGTTCTCCAGTTACTATACTGCATGTTTATATGTATTTTTAATATTAGACAATCCTTTACATTTAGCTGTGGTTGGTGACCTCAGTACCTACAGAGTAGTTAGAAGTGTGATGTCTCCTTCACCAAAAAAAAATGTGTGTTGGTCCGCTCCAGGGTGAGGGACCTGATTATCCTGGACCCATTCTTAGCCAGTCACCAGCCAATCACATGCCTGCATTTCAACAGGGGAGCATGGTGACACGTAAGATTTAGAGGGGTTGCAGATCATCAGTTATCTTTTGTAAAATGAGGTTTGGTCCAGTTTAAAGAAGATCCACTCACTCACTAATGCCTCATAAGCTATAAAAACACATTATGCCTCATAATAGGAGCTCTGTCATGAGGATATTCCAATGTTAAAGAAAAAACATGGTGGCTGCACTGTTTCAGCTGAGCAGTCCTCCCCTGTAATAGCAGAATGGTGCATTCACAAACCTGCCACCCCAATCCATCTTCATTCAAGTAAAGGAAAAAAACAGACTTGGCTGAAACATGTTTCATACAGGATTGTTTTTTATTCTGTTTTTATTATTAGACAATCTTTTACAATAGGGCTCCCTTAAACTGAATATTATACAGGGCTTGTAGCCATCTTGATCAGGGCAGTTGGTCACGTGGCTGCAAGGGAAGGGTAGATTCAGGCATTGAGTATATATATATATTTATATATATACTCTTTTTCCAGTAGCCATGTGACTGGCAGTCCAGAATAAACCCTCGCTTGATACACATTGGCTGGATAAGGGGGTTTCTTAGGAATCGATTGTGCATTCATATGGCATTCATTTCATATTGCTGGGGTGAAGAGAAGTGGGGAAAATGGCAACATTTCCATCTGGTCTTGTTCTGGGCTTAGGAAAACTTCACTTCTGTGGAGTTCTGATCAGACCTCAGATCAAAGCAGTCTACCTGCACAAGCATCCCAGATCACCTGCTGCCACTCCCATGGCATTTAGGGCTGTGTTCAGGGCCAAGCATCTCTGTGTGTTCCCTGCAGGCTTAGAATCTAGGTGAGCGTGCATGGTGTAGGAGCCTAGACTGATTCTCCATACACATCCAGCCAAAAGTGCAGGACCCTGAGTTAAACTCCATGAGACATTAGGCCCTAAAACTGCTTTGGGGCTGGGGGATAGCAGGTCAAGGTAAGCCAGGGAACCGATGCAGTAGGTTGATTTGACCCTACATCTGATTTCCTTTTAATACTTTAGGTTGAAAAAGTGAAGTTATCCAAAGCAACCAGTTAGTTTCAAGCTTTCCTCTTCTCGTATTTTTTGTATTCTACTTTTTTTTTATTATAAAAAATGCCCCTGTTGGCCAACAGAAATTGTGCAAGAGAAATGTCTGCCTACCGGCCTTTACACAATTGCTTAGTATGAAATGAACACAGTAAATCTTAATGTTCCCACTTGCACGACTAGATTTTGCACTACTTCTATATTTTAAATACCTACCTGAAACCTGGCTTTCTTTCCTGCACAGAAGAACTCACAGGAAAGAAGGGAGAGAAACTTAACGGGGCTTTAGCCAAACACATATTCTAAGTATACAGCACATCCTGTTCCAGAAGATTCCTTACACTTAGGTAATACATCCACAAGATGGCGCTGGACTGCAGAAATCAGCTTGTGGCTCCTCCCGGCCCTACACAGTCAGGGACCTCTCACAAATTCCCAGTTCTTTCTGCAGTCTGGACTGTGAAAACAGAAGATAGCTCTCTGTGGCGCAGGTGAGCGGGGCTTATATGCCTGCAGCCCTGCAAGACTATTCCCACCCGTTCCGTCTCATTTACTGCCTCCCAGCTTCGTCTGTTAAGGTTCGGGTGAAGGTAGGTTACCTATGGTGCTGAGGAGCTAGGCTCCTACCGCAGTCCCTGCTCTAACAGGGTAGGCGGTTTAGACTAATGGTGAGCCTTTTTGGAATGCCCCCACTGCCTCATGGGTTTTGCCAGGTTATTCTGTGTAGTTAAACCCTATTCATTCCCCCTCCACCCTCACTTCTCATATTGGTCCTCTCTGCGCCATTGTCCCTGGGAATTCTGCTGTTATCCTCCCTCACTCTCCCCTTTGGGGGATCTCCCGGGGGGGGGGCCCATTCACTTCAGAGCTGCCGGGCCGCTATTAGCCGGATCACGTGGGCACGTTTCCCGCTCTTTGGGGGGGGGGGGGTTCCCTGTGGATGATGCATTTACCTCATAACTCCTCGGCCTGCCCCTCGAGGTCTGCGGACGCCATTTTGTCTCCTTGCTGCGTGCTTCCTGGCTCTCTGCGGTCTGTGAGTAACCCTGATGGGGTGATTTTTTTTCTAAAAGTTTTTTAACATGCCTTATTCTCATGGGAATGTTTATTATGTATTCCAGGCTTGTGAATACTTCAGCACTGTGGTTTCTCCCGGCCATTTTCCCTCCCTAACTCCCACTTCCCTAGCGGGTTCTTGGGGCATCCCGGGTAGCTCTTTAGCGTTAACCCTTACTGGCCTATTGTGCCATTCAATTCACCATATGGAGCCTTTTGGGGATAATGGGCCTGGGGTTCCTTTGGGACAAGCCCGGCTATGTGTTGTGTGTGGGGTATCCCCCATAAGTGATGATGTCAGGGTGTGTGTACCCTGCGCCCAGCAGGTTCTTGCGCTGCAGTCTGGGCTGTCTGTTACTGGGCCTGGTGGTGCGCCCCCTCTGGCCTCACCTACCCCCCCACGCTTACATCTGATTTCCACTGCGGGGCATACTAGTGGGGAGTCTCAACCTGATTTAGCTGCACGGGTGGCCAGCATGGAGAAACATCGTGCTGGGTCGCGTAAGGCTTCTGCTAAGAAGCAGCATTTATCACCCGCGGTTTCCCTCTTCCCTGAGGAAGATGAGGGCCCTTACTCTCAGGTCCCTACCCCCTTGAGGAGGGGGAATTATTTTCTGACCCGTGGTCCCCTGATGACATTGACAGATTGCTGAGTCACATATTTGAAGTGCTTTGTATTTCTCCCCCGGCAGTGGCTCCACAGCCACGCTTGGAGTTTCCTGAGCAGTCTCACTTTTATAATCTAGTGAGCAAAAATGGTTCCCGCACTGCCACCTGTAGCTATAAGATTCTGGATGCTGGCTAGGGAGGAAACAACCCTGCAGGGTTAATTACATTATAATTATAATCTAGTGCTCAAAGAATGGGAACGGCCTAGCAAGCTGCCCGGGGTGCCTAGGAGTTGGGACAAGAGGTATCCCTTTCCTAATGATGTTGTTAAGCGTTGGTCATGTCCTCCCGAGGTGGATGCACACGTTCCAGGGTTGTTCGCCCCCAAGATTCATCAATTGGCTCGCTACTCGCAGGTGAGCGGGGTTATTAACCTGCAGCCCTGTAGGACTATTCCCACCTGTTCCACTAGTAATATGCCTCCCAGCCTTGGCTGCGCTGATCGGGTGAAGGTAGGCAGCACCGCCGTTGGTGCTTAGGAGCGCTGCTCCACCGCAATCCCCCACCAAAGGGTAGGCGGTTCAGGCTTATGGTGAGCCTCTATGGGATGCCCCTCCCGCACTATTGCCCCTGCCTATCGGTGGGCCCTATTTAAGTGGCCGCCGTCCTCCCTCATCCTCCTTGTAGTCTTGGGGGGAAAAGAGGGGGGGTGTATGTGTATAGATATGTATGTTATGCAGTCTTTGCTTTCGCTTTTCACATGTCTTTATTCTTGTGTCAGCCGCCGCGCTGACTTGTCTTTATTGCTTTAAATTTACCGCCGGCGTGCGCTGACTTGGTTCCGCGCTTGGCGGCGACATTACCTCAGGCGCCGGTGTGCCATCATTGGCTGTTGGACTTCTGGCTTCGCGCTCTTCGGGGGGGCGGGGCTCGTCTTTGGTGCGTTCCGCGTCATCGCTATTACTGGCCCGCCACTCGAGGTATACCGACGCCATCTTTTCTGACTTGGTTGACCTATGCGCGACGGACTTCTACTTACCACGGTCCGTAAGTGCCCTCGCAGGCGGCTTTATCTGCTTCACTTTTGTTACGATGTACTTAAAATCTTGTCTGCTTGTGTCTTTCAGGCGGGACGAACCCTTCTTGGCTTCTCCCGGCCCTGTTTTTAGTATATTACTTGTGGTATACTTTACTTGTTGTATATTATACTCCCACGTCCCTAGCGGGTTATTGGGGCCTCCAGGGTTGCTATATAGCATTATTCCCTATCGGCGTATAGCGCTGCTATAATCACCATATGGAGGCATACCAGGATAATGTTACCGGGGTTCCTTCGGGACAAGACCGGCTGTGCGTAGCGTGTGGGCAGCCTCATGGCTGCACCTCGTTTAACTTCAACTACTCCCCCAAGCTTAAATCTAACTCCTGCTGAGTTGCATACTAGTGGGGATTCTCAGCCTGATGTGTCTTCTAGACTGGCTACTGTTGAACAGATTATTGCGAAGTCTTTAGCGCGTAAGGCCCCTGCTAAGAAGCGGCACTTGACGCCTAATGTCACTGTTTTCCCTATGGGAACTGAGGAGTTTTGGAATCTGTGTGGCTATACCCCGTCTGATGAAGGGGAGCTCTTTTCTGATTTAGGCTCATCTGATGAGAGACCAAGGGGTCATGACGATTCTGGCTCTGACCCCTGGGCCCCGGATGACACTGACAGATTATTGACCCAGATTTTTGAGGTTCAGTCTATCTCTCTCCCTGTTGAGGCTCCCAGGCAAAGAGGGGAGGTTTTCCATAGAGCAAGATCACGTTTGGAATTTCCAGAGCAGGCACATTTCCATAACCTTGTGCTCAAGGAATGGGAGCGCCCCAGTAAACTTCCCGGGGTTCCAAAGAGTTGGGATAGGAAGTATCCCTTTCCTGCTGAGGTGGTTAAATGTTGGTCATCCCCCCCCCCCGAGGTGGATGCCCCGATCCTAGGGCTATCTAACACCTCTGTCATGCATTCCCCTGATTCTACTACCCTGCGGGATGCCAAAGACTGGTGTATTGATCAGCTGGCATCCCACGCCTTTGCATGTGCGGGGACGGCGCTGTGCCCGGTCTGTGCCTCTGCCATTACTGCTGTGGCCACTAGAACCCTTATCAGAAATATGCTCGACAGTGCCCCTGATGTTTTGCCTTGTGAGGTGTTTAATGCACTCTCCAGTTGTGATGTTTTTTGTAAATTTTATCCTATCAGCATTGGATGACACCATCAGAATGTGTGCCAGAAGCTCTGCCCTCGTGGTGGCTATACGCCGCTCGGTTTGGCTGCGCCAGTGGGCTGCTGACAATGCTGCCAAGATGGCCCTCACTGGTTTTCCCTTTAAAGGACTGCGTCTGTTTGGAGACCGCCTGGACCTTTTTGCTAAGGGAGGCAGGTTACCCCAGCGCAGACGGCAACCTCGGCCCTTTCGGGGTCAGGGTTCCTTCTCCTCCCCTTACCGCGGTGCAAGACAGGGAAGGGGGTGTCTTTCCCTGGGGCCCGGGGAGATTTCTGGGGTAGAGGCAGAGGACGTGGACGTCCTGGCTCCTCCTGGGGTCCCAAAGCTAAATCCTCTCCCAAGCCCCCTCAGGCATGATGGGGCGCCCTCACCCATCCGGGTGGGGGGACGGCTGCAGCACTTCGCTCACGTCTGGAGGCTTCATGTCTCAGACCGGTGGATTCAGGAGGTAGTGTCCTCCGGTTACAAGTAGGAGTTTGCTGCCGATCCCCCTCCAAGATTCATCAGATCCCGGATTCCTCAGGACCCTGTGTCAGCTCAGGATCTAGTGCAAGGCCTCCTGGAGCTGGGGGTCATCTGCCAGGTCCCTTTAAGAGAAAAAGGCAAGGGCTTTTATTCCAACCTATTCACAGTACCCAAAAAGAATGGTTCTGTCAAGCCCATCTTGGACTTAAAGATCCTCAACAAGTTTGTCAGGGGCAGGCGCTTTCGCATGGAGACTGCGCTCTGCCATCAGTTCCCTGCGCCAAGGGGATTTCATGACTTCTGTGGACATCAAAGATGCTTACCTTCATATTCCTGTGTTCCCAGGTCATCAAGGGTTCCTCAGGTTCGCTCTGATGGATCAACACTACCAATTTGTGGCCTTGCCCTTCGGCCTCACTTCAGCTCCCAGGGTGTTCACCAAGGTGCTGGCTGGCGTGATGTCTCTGCTCAGATGTCAGGGCGTCCGCGTGCTTCCCTATCTGGATGAAATCCTCATCACTTCCCAGTCTCTACATCAGGCAGAGTTGGATACTCAGCTGGTGGTGTCCACTCTGGAGTCATTTGGATGGGTGATCAACCACCCCAAGTCCTCACTGTCCCCTTCCTTGGTAACTCCATTCCTAGGAATGAATCTGGATACAGTTCAGGCAAGGATCTTCCTTCCTCAGCAGAAGGTGGACAGTCTGATTGCACAGGCCCAGTCCCTCCTAGCTTGTCCCCATCCCTCCATCGGGCAGGGGATGCAGCTGGTGGGCCTGATGGTGGCGTGCTTCGAAGCGGTCCCTTATGCTCAGTTCCGCTCGAGGCCTCTGCAACTTCACCTATTGTCTGTATGAGACGAGGACTCAGCGTCCCTGGACAGGGTCTGTGTGCTCTCCCCCATGGTCAGGAGGTCCCTCTTGTGGATGGACTCAAGGAACCTGTTGGGGGGCAGATCCTTTCTTGCCCCTTCCTGGGAGACGGTCACCATGGATGCCAGTCTATTAGGTTGGGGAGGTTTCTGGAAGTCCCTGCTGTTCCAGGGGAGGTGGGGCCCTCAGGAGGCCCACACACCTATCAATGTCTTGGAGCTGCGAGCGATCAGGTTAGTTCTGGCTCATCTTCAGGGCCTGCCTGTTAAGGTGCGCTCGGACAACCAGACGGCAGTTGCCTACATCAGTCATCAGGGAGGGACCCAGAGCAAGGGGGCCCTCCAGGAAGCGTCTCTGATCTGATTTGGGCGGAGGCCAATGTCCCCTGCATTTCAGCTGTGTACATCTCGGGGGTGGAATATCACCTGGCGGACTCTCTGAGCAGGGGGACCTCTCGCCAGGGAGAATGGTCCCTATGCAGCAGGGTGTTTCAATCTCTGTGTTACCGTTGGGGCCAACCAGATGTGGATCTGTTTGCGTCCCGCCACAATCACAAGCTTCCAGCTTTTGTCTCTCTGTCCAGGGATCCTCTGGCCCTGACCTTGGATGCGCTAGCAATGTCATGGAAGGATTTTCAGTTTTCAGTCTTCCCCCCAATTCCCCTGCTGGGCAGGGTTCTGCGCAAGATTGCTCTGGAAGGGGTGCCAGCAATTCTGGTGGCCCCCAGGTGGCCAAGAAGAGTGTGGTTCGCAGACGTGGTACAGCTGGCAGTAGATCAATGCGCTCTGCCCTTGGTGCCAGATCTGATCCTTCAGGGCTCACTACGCCATCCCAATTTACAAACTCTGGTTTTGACGGCTTGGCTGCTGAAACTCCATCTTGATGGAGAAGGGGCTGTCTTCCTCAGTTGTGGATACTTTGATTAAAGCTAGGAAGAAGTCTTCCTCTTCCATTTATTACAGGGTTTGACGTGCCTACATTGACTGGTGTGAGTCTAGGTTTCTTCCCTGTCGTGTGTTCTCTATTCCAAGGATTCTGGAGTTCCTGCAGCATGGGTTGGATATGGGGCTCCAACTCAGTACTCTGAAGGGTCAGGTTTCTGCCCTGGCTATATTTTTCCAGAAGTCCTTTGCTCAGCACCCTCTGATCAGGACTTTTTTCCAGGGGGTCACTCATGTGCGTCCCCCATGTAAACCTATGGTGCCTGCTATGAGAGGCTACTATGAGAGGCACCAGGACAAGGTGGTGTTTCGTTTCAAACCTGATTTTCTGCCTAAGGTAGCATCTGCCTTTCATTTGAATCAGGATATTGTTCTTCCTTCTTTGTGCCCTAATCCTAGCAATGCTAAGAAGAGAGTTTTGCACTCTTTGGATGTGGTTAGGTGTCTGAAGCACTATCTGGTGGCTACTGCACCTTTCAGGAAAACTAATGCTTTTTGTGGTCCCTTTTGGTCCTAGGAAGGGTTTGGCTCCTGCCAAGTCTACTATCAGCAAGTGGATTCGTCAGGCTGTGATTCAGGCCTACTCTGCTAAGGGGAAGAATCCTCCCTTCCACCTTACTGCTCATTCCACTCGTGCTATTGGTGCCTCTTGGGCTTTTCAGCACCAGGCTTCTGTTGAACAAGTTTGCAAGGCCGCTACTTGGTCTTCTGTTCATACCTTTTCAAGGTTTTACAAAGTTGATGTTAGGGCCTCAGCTGATGCTTTTTTTGGCCGCAAGGTTCTGCAGGCTGCAGTGGTTTAAACCGCCTGCTGCTGATTTTTCTTGGGGATCCCACCCTACTTTATGGACACTGCTATTGGATGTCCCAACTGTAAGTATTATATTTGGAGCAGGACGTACTGTATACTAAGAATAATACAATTCTGTGATTACTCACCTGTAGAATTGGTATTATGAGTATACAGTACGTCCTGCTCCAACCCACCCTTGGTTTGCATTTTCTTGGATCCCCTGTATGGTGATTGTTATCATTGTTATAGTTGATAGTTTGGATTGTTAATTCTCCCGGCTTCTCCTTAACTGCTTTTCAATGCTGGGGATTTGTGGGAGGTCCCTGGGTATTTGAGGGGCCGGGAGGAGCCTATTTTCGATGTCTCTGCAGTCCAGTGCCATCTGGCGGAGTATATCCCAACTGTAAGTATTAGATTTGGAGCAGGACGTAGTGTATACTCATGATACCAATTCTACAGGTGAGTAATCACAGAATTGTATTTTTCTGTCCCTAGGATTCTGGAGTTTCTGCAACATGGTTTGGATTTGGGTCTTCAACTTACTACCCTTAAAGGTCATGTTTCTGCCTTGGCCATTTTCTTCCAAAGATCTTTTGCTCACCATCGTTTGGTTAAGACCTTCTTCCAGGGGGTTACTCATGTGCGCCCCCCACGTGAGCCTATGTTACCAGTCTGGGATTTGAACTTGGTCTTATCTGCCTTGCAGGGGTCTCCCTTTGAGCCCTTGCATGAGGCCCCTTTGTCCATTTTGATGCTTAAGGTAGTCTTTTTGGTGGCCATCACCTCTGTTAGGCGTGTTTCTAAATTAACGGCGCTTTCCATCAAACCCCCTTACTTTGAGAGACATCAGGGCAAGGTGGTGTTTCGTTCTAAGCCAGATTTTCTCTCTAAGGTTGTGTCTGCTTTTCACCTCAATCAGGACATCGTTTTGCCTTCTCTGTGCCCTAATCCTAGTAACCCTAAGGAGAGGGTTTTGCACTCTCTGGATGTGATCAGGAATCTGAAGTTCTATTTGGTGGCTACTGAATCCTTCAGGAAGACTGATGCTCTTTTTGTGCTCCCGTCTGGACCTAAGAAGGGTCTGGCTCCAGCTAAGTCCACTATCAGCAAGTGGATCCGTCAGGCTGTGGTACAGGCCTATTCTGCTAAGGGGAAGGAGCCTCCCTTCCGCCTTACTGCTCATTCTACTCGTGCTATTGGTGCCTCTTGGGCTTTTCAGCACCATGCTTTTATTGAAAAAGTTTGCAAGGCCGCTACTTGGTCTTCTGTACATACTTTTTCTAAGTTTTACAAGGTTGATGTTAGGGCCTCAGCTGGTGCTGCTTTTGGCCGCAAAGTTCTGCAGCCGGCAGTGGTTTAAACTGCCCGCTGTTACTTTTTGGGGATCCCACCCTACCTTACGGACACTGCTGTTGGATGTCCCAAATGTAAGAAATCTTCTGGAACAGGACGTGCTGTATACTTAGAATAATACAATTGTATTATAACTGTGATTACTCACCTGTAGAATTGGTATTATACGTATACCGCACGTCCTGTTCCATCCCACCCTTGTTATCATTACTCTTAGTTACCTCTGTATGGTGATTGTTCATATGTTAATTTTTGAATTCTGGTTATTAGTTTTCTCCCGGCTTCTTGTTAACTGCTTGTCAATACTGGGGAATTTGTGGGAGGTCCCTTATATAGGGCCGGGAGGAGTCACAAGCTCTCTGGAACAGGACGTGCTGTATACGTATAATACCAATTCTACAGGTGTGTAATCACAGAATTGTATTTTTTCAAGCATAGTAGTAGTGTAGACATTGGTGTGGTGCTGCCTATTCATTGTCCATTCAGCTGGCTGGGTGGGCAGGTGAGCAGGCGTGTGTTCCCTATTTGTGGTAGTGAAAGATTTGGTTATTGATCAGTCTTTCCACTTTACTGGGGTATCACTGGATAATTAGCTTCACATCTTACAACAATTTACATATATATGTTTTAAATGTTGTTTGCCTGGAGTTCGGCCTTAATCTGTACAGGTCTATACTGCACTTCTATCTATATGATCAATTTCTACACTGTTGTTTGAGTCAAATGATTTACTTTTCTGTATTATGTATTAAAGTGAACTTTTTATCTAAACACATTGGAGGCACCTCTTTATTTATGTTGACTGCATGGTGGAAAAATGTTGTTGTTCCTTAGTTATTCTAGGTATACAGCACCTCCTGTTCCAGAAGATATTCCTTACTCTTGGGTTATACATCCAGTAGATGGCGCTGGACTGCAGAGACAGAATAGTGGCTCCTCCCGGCCCCATATATACCACAAAATCCCCAGTTCTTCTCTGCAGTCTGGGTTGCGATGACTAGAAGATGGCTCTCTCTACTCACAGGTGAGCGGGGCTATTAGCCTGCGGCCCTGTAGGACTATTCCCACCCGTTTCCCCATTTCCTTTTACTGCCTCCCAGCTTAGGCTGCACTTGTTTGGGTGAAGGTAGGCAGCAATGCTGTCAGGTGCTAAGGAGCGCTGCTCCAACTGCAGTCCCCCACCAAAGGGTAGGCTGTATAGGCCCATGGTGAGTTTTATGGGATGCCCCTCCCGCGTCTTCTGCCCCTCGCCCCCTGTCCCCGCAGTTGGCTCCTTTTAGGCTGGCCGTCACTTCCCCTTCGCTCTCCCTGGTAGATCTTGGGGGGGGGGGGTGCATGTCTATACTATATGGTTGTGTTATGATCCCTTTTGAATTTATTGCACTGGTTTCTTTTGCCGCTGCCGCACGCTTGTACTACGCTCCGCGGTCGTTGGCGACATCGCCATCATTGGCTGGCCTTGTCAGGTGGGCGCGTTTTCTCGCTCTTCAGGGGGGCGGGCCTTGCGGCTGACGCGTTCTGCATCACTGTCTCTGCGGTCCGCCCCTCGAGATATATGCGGGCGCCTTTTTAGCTCTCTGCTGTGCGTGTCTGGCGTCTCCATATCGCGGTCCGTAAGTGCCCCTGCGGGCTGCTAGCGGGTTATTGGGGTTGCTATTATTAGCGTCAATCCCTATTGGCCTGTTGTGCCGCGATAATCACCATATAGAGGCTTCTCAGGATAATGTGCTCGGGGTTCCTTTGGTACAAGCCCGGCTGTGTGTGGTGTATGGGGTATCCCCTGTCAGTGACGACATCAGGGTTTGTGTACCCTGCGCCCAGCAGACGCTTGCGCTGCAGTCTGGGTTACCTGCGGCTGGGCCTAGTGCTGCGCCCCCTCTGGCTTTGCCTACCCCCCCAGTGAGGTGCATACCAGTGGGGAGTCTCAACCTGATTTGGCTGCCCGGGCTTCCAGAATTGAAAGGCATATTGCCGGGTCTGGTCCGCGTAAGGCTCCTGCTAAGCGGCGGCATCTGCCACTGAGGAGTTTTTTGATATTACTGGATATACCCCCCTGGAAGAGGGGGAATTATTCTCTGATTCAGAATCATCTGAGGATCAGCCTCGGGGTTATGCTGAGTCTGGGTCTGTCCCATGGGCTTCAGATGATACTGACAGACTTTTGGCTCACATTTTTGAAGTGCTCTGTATCTCTCCTCCTGCCGTGGCCCAGCGGCAGCAGGGGGAGCTGTTTCATACTGTTAAACCACGCTTGGAGTTTCCTGAACAAACTCATTTTAATAATCTGGTGCTCAAAGAATGGGAACGGCCTAGCAGGCTTCCCGGGGTACCAAAGAGTTGGGATAAAAGGTATCCCTTTCCCGCTGAGATGGTTAAACGTTGGTCGTGTCCTCCCGAGGTGGATGCACCAGTTCTGGAGTTGTCAGGCGCATTGATCAGCTGGCTTGCCATGCCTTTGCCTGTGTGGGGACCGCGCTCCGTCCGGTCTGTGCCTCTGCCATTACGGCTGTTGCTATTAAAAGCCTGCTCAGGGGTCTCTTAGACTGGGCTTACTGCTCATTCTACTCGTGTTATTGGTGCATCTTGGGCTTTTCAGCACCAAGCTTCTGTTGAACAAGTTTGCAAGGCCGCCACTTGGTCTTCAGTTCATACTTTTTCTAAGTTCTACAAGGTTGATGTTAAGGCCTCAGCTGATGCTGCTTTTGGCCGCAAAGTTTTGCAGACGGCAGTGGATTAAACTGTCTGCTGTTACTTTTGGGGATCCCACCCTACCTTACGGACACTGCTACTGGATGTCCCAAGAGTAAGGAATATCTTCTGGGATAGGATATGTTGTATACTTAGAATAAAAACAATTCTGTGATTACTCATATATAGAATTGGTGGTATATGTATACAGCACGTCCTGTTCCACCCCACCCTTGTTATCATTATTCTTAGTTACCTCTTTATGGTGATTGTTTAATTTTTTATAATGGTTATAGTTCTCCCGGTTTCATTTAACTGCTTTTCAATACTGGGGAATTTGTGGGAGGTCCCTGGTATATATGGGGCCGGGAGGAGCCACTTTTCTGTCTCTGCAGTCCAGCGCCATCTACTGGATGTATAACCCAAGAGTAAGGAATATCTTCTGGAACAGGACGTGCTGTATACATATAATACCAATTCTACAGGTGAGTAATCACAGAATTGTATTTTCAGTGATTGGGTGAGTGTATTATCCATAAATACCGCCTTTACAGAACTTTGCTATATTAACACTATCTTTTTTTTCAGCAGGACTATGCAATCAACAATGAAATACAAAATATTGTCCTCCTGAATGTGACCGGCACAGTTATCTCAGGTTTCAGTACCGTTAAACAGGTTATCTAGATTGGAGTGATAGAATAACAGCTCTATTGTTCTATTGATAGACCTCAAAAGAGTTTCTATAGTCAGAAAAGGGCAGTGAGAGCGGGAGGGAGAGCAATTAAAGTAGACCAAAACCAGGTGTTTTTACTATTCCAGGTTTTGGTCCTGAATACCTCCGGGTCACATCAGGCATGGAGGTGGCAGAAACAAGGGATGGGAGAGGCCAGACAAGGTGCCATCTATTCCTAATGTCTTGGAAATTTGTTTTCCATTCCCGGAGAAGGCTCCTCAGGAGGGTTTAGCCACTCTTAATCTTTGCTTCCTCTTGGAGTGAAATCCATTTAGCTCCTAACACCCATATGGATGACCCCATCACTTGTCTGGCAAAGCACACTCTGATTTCTACTACCACCAGTACTTCTTTAAAGATATGGTAGACAGCAAACTAGATTTGGTTGCCCGTCACATGTTTGCAGGGCAACCAAATCTAGTTTGCTGCCCCACATCCGCTACTTCACTCTTTTCCCTAGCAGCCAAATCATGGGGCCAAAGGCCCATATCCTTTAGAAGTCTCACAGAGCTAACATTGGGAAACAAGAACTTTTGCACAATTTTATAGAGTTGGGTAACAGTTTCTAATGTAGCTATGGAAGATACAACTGAATTACTTGCCACATATCTTGCACGATCAGTAACATTGCAGCGCGGGCTTTGGTTAAAACAGTGGTCTGCAGATGCTTCTATAAAGACCCTTAAGGTTCAGCCATATGTAAGCGGGTGCTTGTTTGGTGAATGTCTCGATGAATTGGTCAAACGTGCCACAGGATAGACAAATTCATAGAAGGTGGAAACACAGGGAAGACAGCTCTTTACAGTCCTAAACAGCTCTTTAAATTTAAAATACTCCACACATATATTCCCTGAAAGTACACATGTTAAGCTTTCTAGGCATACCCAGTTTGTTGTAGTGGGCGCTTTTTATGGAAGTAAGTATATGTATAAAAAAACACATTTTCCTAAAATGTCGATAAGCAGACAAGAAAAATCTGAAAGCACAAGGTCCCCTGAACAGAGCAATACCCAGCATTCATTGGTACTTTCAACCATTTTAACTGCCAGCCTACTTGAGATCTTGTTACCCTCTGCTTACAGGTAATATTCTAAGCATACAGTACGTCCTGCTCCAATATAATACTTACATGTGGGTAATCCTTCGCCAGAGGGCGCTGTTCACTGTAGACATGCAAAAACAGGCTCCTCCCGGCCCTTCATATACCCAGGGACCTCCCACAAATCCCCAGATTTCTCTGCAGTGCTGACTGTGAAGACATGAAGTATCAACTCTCTCGCAGGTGAGCGGGGCTATTACAGCCTGCGGCCCTGCGGGACTATTTCCACCCGTCCTCTTTGATATAGATGTGCCTCCCAGCCTGGGCTACGCTGGTCGGGTGAAGATAGGCAGCACCTCGTGTGCTCACGGAGCTACGCTCCACCGCAATCCCCCACCATAGGGTAGGTGGTTTAGGCCAATGGTGAGCCTCCATTAGATGCCCCTCCCGCATTGTTGTCCGTGCCCCTCATAGCGATAATTCCTGGGTGCAGGTCCGCTTCCCCCTCGCTCCCTCCCGTAGCTCGGGGGAAAAGAAAGGGGGGGGGTATGTGTGGCAGTCCTAGTTAATGTTACACGTTTAAGGCCGTTGATCTTTCATTTGAACTTGGGTGTCAGTGCCGCGCTCCTTGCTCCACATAAACCTTCTGGTTGCGCGCGTGTTTGTCCTTCTTTACATTGGTGTGCAGCCCGAGCGGCAGCATCATTCCTTAGTGTGAGAGCAATCTCATTAATTACAACGTTTACTATGGGGTGCACCTCCTATATTCTTTGTGATGTGCTCACTCCTAAACAAATACAACCATTCCAATGGGAGTGGACGTGGAAAACCACACCTCCCTCCCTGTGAGGAGCACCAAAAATTATATCAAAAACCTGTATACTCCAAAATTTAACTATTTATTGTTGCATACAAATTCATAAAATATACATACACAAAAATACACATAGCACAAGACATTTAAAAACAAATAGCTGATCCCTTTTCATAACATTTTATATATATATCTCCAATCCCCAATAATGGGGAATCCACTTTTAAATATCTGTGATGCAAACTATGCTCCAATCCTGTATGAGTATTAAGAAGTCCTATATATAGGTAGAATACTGAAGTCTGTATGTGCAAAGACAATATATCTCTACACACACTTGCTCCAGTATCTGTGCCGGCACTAAGAGGACCCAAAACTGGCCTCTGTACTAACCATATAAAACCTGTAAAATACTATCCACCATAATGTACTAAGAGGCCAGTTTTGGCACTGACACCCCCCTCTTATCCCCTTATGTCTTTCAGACGCCAGGATTTCGGTGGCTTCTCCCGGCCTGACATATATTATAGCGGGTCCACATAACAAATTCTCCCACATTCCTAGCGGGTCTTGGGGCATCCAGGGTTGCCTATTGCGTAAATCCCTGCGGGCATACTGCTCAGATAATCACCATATGGAGGCATCTCAGAATTATGTACCCGGGGTCCCTCGGGGACATGACCGGCTGTGTACAGTGTGTGGTCAGCCCCATGCTGATGCTGACAGAGCACGGGTCTGCGGACCTCCCTTCAATACACCTGTTTCCCCGGACCTAAATCTCACTCCCGATGAGTCTCACTCGAGCGGGGATGACGAGCAAGTCGTGCCGCGCAGGCTGCCTACGGCTGAGCAGGTGCTGTCTAGTTTGGCGGAGCGTTTGGGCCCTGGAAAGAAGCGGTCCCTGACGCCTCCTGGTTCTCCGGTTCCAAATGATACTGATGATTCTGCTGCTATGCAGGACCTTGATCCTTCTGATGAAGGTGAGCTATTCTCCGATTCGGGCTCCTCGGATGAGGTGCCCGGGAGCCGTGATGATTCTGGACCCGGTTCTTGGGGCCTGTGTGACACAGATGAACTACTTATTAAGATCTTTGAGGTTTTTTCTATCTCCCCTCCTGGAGAGGCTTCCAAGCCTAAGAAGGAGAGTTTCCACACAGCGCTGCCGCGCTTGGAATTCCAGGAGCATTTCCAGAATCTTATATCCCAAGAATGGGAATCGCCTTGTAAACTTAAAGGGGTCCCAGGGGTCTGGGATTGGAAGTACCCTTTCCCTCCTGATGTGATTAACTTTTGGTCAGCACCTCCTGTGGTGGATGCACCGATTATAGGGGTTAAAAACCCCCCCTTCATGACGGCTCCTTATTACCATACCCTTCGGGATGCTGAGGACCGGCGCATTGACAGACTGACTTCCCACGCCTTTTCGTGTTCAGGGACGGATCTGCGCCCTGTCTGCGCCGCGGCCATCACTGCCGTAGCCGCCAGGACTCTCAATAGAAAAGTAATTGACCACCGACCTGAGGACCTCCCTTGGGGGGTATTTAATGCGCTCTCAGACTGTGATGTGTTTGTGAGATTTATCCTCTCAGTGCTGGATGACACCATTAAGATGTGTGCTAGAACCTCTGCCCTTGTGGTAGCTATTCGCCGCCTGGTCTGGCTGCGACAGTGGGGTGCTGACGATGCTACGAAAAAGGCTCTCACTGGCCTTCCCTTCAGAACACGGCGTCTATTTGGGGCCCGTTTGGACCTTTTTGGAAAAAAGGGTAAGGCACCCCTACGCAGAAGGCCGCCCCGGCCTCCTCGGGGCAGGGACTCCCCTCCCCCTCCCTACGTTCGTGTCAAACCCGAACCTGAGGTGTGCTTCCAACTTTCCGGTGTGGATTTCCACCACGGAGTGGGCAGGCAACGCCCTGGGCCCTCTGGCAGGACTAAGCCCAAATCTGCCAAGACTTCCCAATCATGAAGGGACGCCCTCGCCCTTCTGGGCTCGGGGACTGCCACAGCACCCGACTCCTATCTAGGAATGTATCTTCTCCTTCTGGTGGTTTCAGGAGGTAGTTCCCCTGGACACAGGATAGCATTTGCTGGGCGGTACCTCTCTGAGGTTGTCAGGGTGCTTCTAGCCCCTGTTTCCTCCTCAGGAATTGGTGCAGGCCGTGCTAGGCCTACAGTGTCTGGGCTTACTTACAGGTTGCCCTTAGCAGAATGGGGCTATGGCCTCTATATTGACCTTCCTCCTTCTCTCAAAATGTTGAGGCAGTCTGGGCCAGGCTGGCCTATGGTAGGCGTGGCAATTCTACACTCACAGGTAGTCCCTGTATGATATCTCTGTCTTGGGACACAGGCGCCCTGTGCAAGGGGGGCTTCTGGCTCCCTGTGGAGTTCTAAACCCTCTTAGTTCCCCCTCTGTCTTTTGAACACCAAGACCTTACTAGTCAGTGTGGCAGGACCAACCCTGCGGATTGGGGCCTTGCTTTTTGACCTTTCTTCCGCTCCCAGGCTACTCGCCATGGCGTGGATGGGGGCCCGTTGGGGGCGTATCAGATGATTTCCCTTATATACCGAGCCCTTGGGCTCTTCGGCACAGTAGGTTATTGATCCTACATGGGGTTCCAGCACCCCCGGAGCTAGGTCGGTGCTCATTCCCCCTTGGTTCGAGGGTTCCTCTTGAGCTGGATAAATTCAAGGACCCTGTCAGGGGGCACCCCCTTCTTGGCTTGCATCTTCCTGTGAATGGTCACTTTTGGTGCCTAGTCTCACAGGGTGGCGGGGGGGGGGGACTTTCTCCCAAAACCCCCCGTGGTTCCTAGGTAGGGTCCCTTAGAGGGTCCATCTTACCTACTGGCTTTGTTAAAACAATGAGCCTTCAGTTGCCTCTATACTGCTGGACTTCTCCTTTTTAGGACCTGTCTATTTGGGGTCTCGTGGCCTGTTGGAAGACAATGGCCTGTTTTATTATTGATCTGGAACTTGAAGCAGGATGATTCTCCTGGAAGGTTCCTGATTCTGATCTGGGTGGGGGTCTACGTCCCCTGCTCCTCAGTGGTTTTCGCTCCAATGGATGTCTTTTCAGTGGCAGGTTGTGCTCTCCTGGTGTCCCTCTGAGAGCCACCTAGGGTGGCTCTGTTGGGTCTCGCTTACATCACAGGGGCCCTGCCCTTGTTTTTTTGCTGTCCCCGAAATATTCTGACTCTGGTCATGGGGGCTTAGTAAAATTATGTATAGACTTTCTATTTTATATGTCTTATCTGCATTCACTCTACTATGTGGGGTTCTACGCACGGTCGTGCTGATAAATAGACCCGTGAGATTGATGGCCCCTGGGTGGCCTAGTGAACTGTGGTTTGCAGAGGCTTCTGCTGAGGTCAGCGGACCTGTACACTCTCTCAGGAGTGCGGTCCTGCCCTTGTCAGGCTTCTTCTTATGTCGTCCCAATCTACAGAATCTAGTCTGGGGCTTGACAGCTGATTCATTCACCCCTTGGAGACGGGCTTATCTTCTGGGTGACTTGGTATCTGGGGGGGCTAGGAGCAAGCTTCCTTGGCTTCCCCTTCCTCTGTCTATTGTGGGTTATGGTGTACCCATATTGTTTGGCATGAGTCTTGGTCTCTCCCCTGTTGGACGTGCTCGGTTCCCAGGGTTCTAGAGTTGTTACAGCATGGGTTGGGGTTGGCTCCCCATCTAGGTACTCTGAAGGTTCAGGTTCTGTCCTGTCTGCCCTCCTGTAGAAGTCTGGTTCAGTCTTCCTTGTTAGGAGTTCTCTTGGGGATTGCTAAGGGCCATCTCCCAAGTAGTTCTATGGTCCCTGTTGGGATCAAATTTTCATTCTGTTTGCCCTGCGGTTTGTTCCCTTGGGACTTATTCTGGATGCTGTCTGAGCTGTCTTGTAGTTCAAATCGCCCCTCTGGGGGCTGTTTCTTCAGTCAGTCGTGTGCCTGAGATGGTGGCTCTGATTACCTATCCCTCGTTCATTATATATATATATATATATATATATATATATATATATATATACACACCATGATGTGGTGGTATTCCGCCTTACGCTGGACCCTATTGTCCAAGCTGGTGTTTTATGATCATTATTTAAGTCCTTTTAGTCTGCCTATGGGCCTTATTCTTAGTAATGCTGAAGTAAGGGGTCTACATTCCCTCAACAGGTGTGGAACCTTTTCTGGTCGTTTCTTGGGGGGACTGATGCCCTTTGGGTTCTGCGGGCGCCTCCATATGTATGCGCCTGATCTCTTTTGCTTCCAGGGCCTATGTGCCCTTTGGACTGATCTTACTTGGATGGTTTGCCTTCCTGGTCCTGTGTAAAGGTTTTGGCTTCTTGCTGATCCTTGTTAGTGAAGGGGTCAGTATCCCCACCTGCCTGGCGGGAGACCAGTTGTCGTTTCCCCGTTGGGGAGAGTTCTAAGTTTTACCGAGGCTCCTGTTGCCTTTGGGCTGGTTGGGCCGTTACACTGGCCTATGCCTTTAAGGGGGAAGAATCTCCCTCTCTCTTTTTATTCCATTCTATTGGTGTTTGGGCACCTTTGGCCCTTCAGCACCAGGTTTTCTGTTGCATAAGTTGCTAGACCGCTGCTTGTTTCTGTTCAATACCTTTTCAAAGGTTTTGTTATGGGATTGACGCTAGAGCCTTTGCTCATGTCGTACTTGGTGGCAAAGTTTTGCAGGTGACAGTGCCTTTACTGTCTGCTGTGCCTTTTTTGTTGGGGATCCCACCCTACTTTATGGACACTGCTATTGGATGTCCCACGTGTAAGTATTATATTGGAGCAGGATGTACTGTATGCTTAGAATAATACAATTCTGTGAAATACTCACCTGTAGAATTGATATTATACGCATACAGTACGTCCTGCTTCACCCCACCCTGGTTTTACACCTTCTGGATCCCCTGTATGGTGATTGTTATCATTACTATTGTTACCAGTTGGTGGTTGGTTTCTCCCGGCTTCTTTTCTCACTGCTTTTCAATACTGGGGATTTGTGGGAGGTCCCTGGGTATATGAAGGGCCGGGAGGAGCCTGTTTTTGCATGTCTGCAGTGAACAGCGCCCTCTGACGGAGGATTACCCACGTGTAAGTATTATATTGGAGCAGGACGTACTGTATGCGTATAATATCAATTCTACAGGTGAGTATTTCACAGAATTGTATTTTTTCACCATTCAGTGATGTTTAACTGATTTTTCAGGAATTTCCAGGAAAATTATATATTGTTTTTTTCGACTTTAACATGAAATGTCTTGTTTGTCATTTTGTCTGTGCTTTATTAATAATTTTGTGTAAATATTTAAAAAAATATTTTAACTGTCATGTTTTATTTAATTCTTTTTAAGAAAATCGTATTTCATGTGAAAGCCCCCTTGCTCACAATTAAAATGGTACCTCCTGTATCAGTAGCTCCCCGTTCCTGCCCAGGAAACCCCCCTAATGAAAAGAGTGCTTCATTAAGTTTTCAAATAAAATAGAACTGCTATTCGCACTATCAATGGTTATATTTTTTTTTTAAATGGGCATGGGTTCCCTTCTTTCCAGCATAACCTGGCCGGGCACCAGCTATGTGGGGTTGTACACCAGGGCTCGGAAGCCAGCCTCGGTGGCCCCTGGCCCTAAAGACTACAAGCCCACCATAGCCCTATTGCGCCACAGGCTCTTCTGCCCCACAAGTCTTGTGAACTGGTATGGGGGTCCCATGAAACCCTCACCAGTTCACAAAGGGTTAAACGCAAAAAAACACAACACACACAGAGATAAAAGTATTATTTTTTATACTTACCTCCACTTCATCCCCAACCACATTGTCCCACGCTGATCACTCTGGTTGCTGCTCTCCTGCTGCTACATAATAGATTAATTAAAAGACAATAACATAGGGTTCCCCCTCTTATAATTTTTAAGGATTAAATTCTGGGATTCTAAGTACAAAATCTCCAAAATGGCCACTACCAGGAGAAAATCTGTGAGGTGGCATTTCAGCTTTGAGTGGGTGTAGGAGCAAATGTAAGTGCTGACACTGATTCAGTATCATGCATGCAGATGGGAAAAGTGAGTTCTGCCTGAATTTAACTGACATAACTCCACAATGCACAGAATCAGGAAACTTCGTCTTTAAAGGTGGCTTGCATCTCCATGAGATGCCATTTTGTTTTTTAAATTGACTACAGCAGCAGTTACAGGTAAATTATTTTATATGTGCAGCAGTCTTAAATTGCCCTGGAAAGGGATGCATATGAGCACTGTTTCTTGTTGGTCTGAATTAAGTCAGCCGACCACAGTCTTGGATAACTTCATGGTTCAGAGGTGGATCATGGCAACTAGGTGAGTATCTTTTCCCAGTTTTCCAAAGTAGGTGTTGCTCAGGGGGCCCAACCATGATAGGGGAAGGATGGCTAGAAAAGACTGGAGCCTCCCTTTAAAGAGCAACCCTGACCAGCAAATACCAAAATGTGTTTTCCCATGAGATGCAGCAATGCAAGCAAAAGGTAAGTATATCCGCAGTTCTTCATATTCTTATAACCAAGTATATATAAGTTGTAATATGTAATATATTATTAAAATAAATAACAAATCAATGCACAAGAAACATGATTAAAACCACTTGAAAAGGCTGAATGCAGCCAGGTGGCTTGCTGATGGACATGCTCACAATATGGATATATGCAGGACCGGATTAAGTGTGGTGGAGGCCCCAGATACAACATTATTCTAAGTATACAGCACGTCTTGTTCCAGAAGATTCCTCACACTTGGGTTATACATCCACAAGATGGCGCTGGACTGCAGAAAACAGCTTCTGGCTCCTCCCGGCCCTATATAAGCCAGGGACCTTTCACACATTCCCCAGTTCTTTCTGCAGTCTGGACTGCGAAGACAGAAGATAGTTTCTCTGTGGCGCAGTTGAGCGGGGCTTATATGCCTGCGGCCCTGCAAGACTATTCCCACCCATTCCGTCTCATTTACTGCCTCCCAGCTTCGTCTGTTAAGGTTTGGGTGAAGGTAGGTTACCTATGGTGCTGAGGAGCTAGGCTCCTACCGCAGTCCCTGCTCTAACTGGGTAGGCGGTTTTTGCCAGGTTATTCTGTGTAGTTCAACCCTATTCATTCCCCCTCCACCCTCACTTCTCATATTGGTCCTCTGGGCGCCATGGTCCCTGGGAATTCTGCTGTTATCCTCCCTCACTCTCCCCTTGGGGGATTTCCCGGGGGGGTTGTCTAGTGATTCAACACTGTATTTCACTCTTGACATTTTTTTAAGTGCTTGTAACTTTATAAAACGGCGCCGCCGCGCGTTGTACTGCGCTCCGCGCCTGGCAGCCCCATTCACCTCAGAGCTGCCGGGCCGCTATTGGTGGGCCGGATCACGTGGGCGTGTTTGGCGCTCTTCGGGGGGTGGGCGGGCCCTGTGGATGATGCATTTACCTCATAACTCCTCGGCCTGCCCCTCGAGGTCTGCGGTCGCCATTTTGTCTCCTTGCTGCGTGCTTCCTGGCTCTCTGCGATCTGTGAGTAACCCTGATGGGGTGATTTTTTTCTAAAAGTTTTTTAACTACCTTATTCTCATGGGAATGTTTATTATGTCATCCAGGCGGGTGAATACTTCAGCACTGTGGTTTCTTCCAGTCATTTTTCCTCACTAACTCCCACTTCCCTAGCGGTTCTTGGGGCATCCCGGGTAGCTCTTTAGCGTTAACCCTTACTGGCCTACTGTGCCATTCAAATCACCATATGGAGGCTTCTGGGGATAATGGGCATGGGGTTCCTTCGGGACAAGCCCGGCTATGTGTTGTGCTTGGGGTATCCCCTATTAATGATGATGTCAGGGTGTGTGTACCCTGCGCCCCAGCAGGTGCATGCGCTGCAGTCTGGGCTGTCCGTTACTGGGCCTGGTGGTGCGCCCCCTCTGGCCTCACCTACCCCCCCATGCTTACATCTGACCCCCACTGCGGGGCATACTAGTGGGGAATCTCAACCTTATTTAGCTGCATGGGTGGCCAGCATTGAAAAACATCTTGCTGGGTCTGCCCTGCGTAAGGCTTCTGCTAAGAAGCAGCATTTATCACCCGCGGTTTCCCTCTTTCCTGAGGAAGATGAGGGCCCTTACTCACTCTCAGGTCCCTACCCCCTTGAGGAGGGGGAATTATTTTGTGATTCAGAATCCTCTGAGGAACAACCTAAGATATACAGTGGTACTGGTACTCCCTTTGGGGAAGACCCGTGGTCCCCTGATGACACTGACAGATTGCTGAGTCACATATTTGAAGTGATTTGTATTTCTCCCCTGACAGTGGCTCCGCAGCAGCAGGGTGAGCTTTTTCATACGGTTAAGCCATGCTGGGAGTTTCCTGAGCAGTCTCACTTTAATAATCTAGTGCTCAAAGAATGGGAATGGCCTAGCAAGCTGCCCGGGTGCCTAAGAGTTGGGACAAGAGATATCCCTTTCCAGCTGATGTTATGTCCTCCCGAGGTGGATGCGCCCGTTCTAGGGTTGTCTAATACATCTGTCATGCATTCTCCTGACACTACTACCCTGCGAGATGCCGACGACCGGCGTTTGGACCAACTGGCCTGTCATGCCTTTGCCTGTGTGGGGACGGCACTGCGCCCGTTTTTTGCCTCGGCTATTACGGCTATTGCCATTAAGGGGGTGCTTAAGTGTATTTTGGATGGGGCATCTGAGGATGCGGGTAGAGAGGAGTATAGATCTCTCCTGCTTTGTGAGGAATTGATTGCATATATCCTCTCTGCCATGGATGATGCCATTAGAATGTGTGGTAGGACTTCTGCCCTGTTGGTGGCTATACGCCGCTCTGTCTGGCTATGCCAGTGGGTGGCTGACAATGCTGCTAAGAAGGCTCTCACTGGTTTCCCCTTCAAGGGCCTGCGTCTCTTTGGGGAACGCTTGGATTTGTTTGCTAAGGGTGGTAGGTTACCTCAACGCAGGTGGCCATCTCAGTCTTTTCGGGGGACAGGTGCCTTTCTCCCATCCTTCCGTAGTTCCAGAACTAACCGTGGAGCCTCTTTTACTGGGGCCTGTGGAGACCATTGGGGTAGGGGCAGAGGACGTGGCCGTCCTGGCCTCTCCTGGGGTCTCAAGCCAAAAACTTCACCCAAGCCCCCTCAGGCATGAAGGGGCGCCCTCACCCATCCGGGTGGGGGGGGCGGCTTCAGCTTTTTGCTCACGTCTGGAGACTTCACGTCTCAGACCGGTGGATTTGGGAGGTAGTGTCCTCCGCTTACAAGATAGAGTTTGCAGCCTGGCCGCCCCCAAGATTCATCAAATCCCGGATGGCTCAAAACCCCCTTTTAGCCCAGGTTAGGGGTCATCTGCCAAGTGCCTTTACAGGAAAGGGGCAGAGGCTACTATTCCAATCTTTTCACTGTTCCCAAGAAAGATGGGTCCATCAGACCCATCCTGGATTTAAAGCGCCTCAACAAATTTGTCAGATTCAAACGCTTTCGCATGGAGACTGCGCTCAGCTGTAAATTCACTACGCCTGGAGGACTTCATGACCTCTGTAGACATCAAGGATGCTTACCTTCATATACCAATCTTTCCAGGTCATCAGAGATTCCTCAGGTTCGCTCTGGAGGATCAGCACTACCAATTTGTGGCCTTGCCCTTCAGTCTCACCTCGGCTCCCAGGGTATTCACCAAGGTGCTGGCAGGCATTATGGCTCTGCTGAGATCTCAGGGCATTCGCATCCTTCCTTACTTGGACGACATTCTCATCACGTCTCGGTCCTTCCAGCAGGCCGAGCTGGATACCCAGTTGGTGGTGTCCACACTGGAGTCCTTTGGCTGGGTGATCAACCATCCCAAGTCTTCCCTGTCACCGTCAATGGTCAAGTCCTTTCTGGGCATGACTCTGGATACATCTCAGGTCAAGATCCTTCTCCCTCAGCAGAAGGTGGACAGTCTGCAAGCTCAACTTCACCTCTTGTCAGTTTGGGATCGGGACCCGGTGTCCCTGGATCAGGTGTTTGTTCTTTCCCCTCTGGTCAGGCGGTCTCCCTCGTGGTGGCTGGACTCAAGAAACCTGTTGGTGGGCAGATCCTTTCTGGCTCCGTGCTGGGAGACAGTCACCACAGATGCCAGTCTGACAGGTTGGGGGGGTTTCTGGAAATCCCTGAAATTCCAGGGTCAGTGGGGCCCTCAGGAGGCCCACACCCATATCAACATTCTGGAACTGAGGGCGATACGGTTGGTTCTCGCCCAACTGACTCCACACCTTCGGGGTCGGGCTGTTCAGGTCCACTCGGACAACCAGACGGCGGTTGCCTACATCAATCATCAGGGAGGGACCCGGAGCAAAAGGGCCCTTAAGGAAGTGTCTCTGATACTGTCCTGGGCGGAGGAGAATGTTCCCTACATCTCGGCAGTGTACATCCCGGGGGTGGAGAATCTGGAGGCAGACTCCCTCAGCAGGGGGACTTCTTGCCTGGGAGAATGGTCCCTCAGCAGCAGGGTGTTTCGCTCCCTGTGCCACCGTTGGGGTCAGCCGGATGTGGATCTGTTTGCATCCCGCCGCAATCACAAGCTTCCAGCCTTTGTCTCTCTGTCCCAGGACCCTCTGGCCTTGGCCATGGATGCACTAGCAATGTCTTGGCAGAGCTTTTAGCTCCTTTATGTGTTCCCTCCGTTTCCCCTGCTGGGCAGGGTGCTGCGCAAGATATCCCAGGAAGGGGTGCCAACCATCCTGGTGGCCCCCTGTTGGCCAAGAAGAGTGTGGTTCGCAGACATCGTGGCAGTAGATCAATACGTCCTGCCCAAGGTTCCAGACTTGCTCACTCAGGGGCAGCTACGCCATCCCAGTTTACAAACGCTGGCTTTAACGGCATGGCTGCTGAAACCTCTATCTAGATGGAAAAGGGGCTGCCTGCCTCTGTTGTTAATACCATGATTAGGACTAGGAAGAAGTCCTCGTCCTCCATCTACTATAGGGTATGGCATGCTTATATTGACTGGTGTGAGTCTAAGTCGTTTCCCTGTCAGGTGTTTTCTGTCCCTAGGATTCTGGAGTTTCTGCAACATGGTTTGGATTTGGGTCTTCAACTTAGTACCCTTAAAGGTCATGTTTTTCCAAAGATCTTTTGCTCACCATCGTTTGGTTAAGACCTTCTTCCAGGGGGTTACTCATGTGCGTCCCCCACGTAAGCCTATGTTACCAGTCTGGGATTTGAACTTGGTCTTATCTGCCTTGCAGGGGTCTCCCTTTGTCCATTTTGATGCTTAAGGTAGTCTTTTTGGTGGCCATCACCTCTGTTAGGTGTGTTTCTGAGTTGGCGGCGCTTTCCATCAAACCCCCTTACTTTGAGAGGCATCAGGACAAGGTGGTGTTTCATTTTAAGCCAGATTTTGTGGTCTGCTTTTCATCTCAAGCAGAACATTGTTTTGCCTTCTCTGTGTCCTAATCCTAGTAACCCTAAGGAGAGGGTTTTGCACTTTCTGGATGTGGTTAGGAATCTGAAGTTCTATTTGGTGGCTACTGAATCCTTCAGGAAGACTGATGCTCTTTTTGTGCTTCCGTCTGGACCTAAGAAGGGTCTGGCTCCAGCTAAGTCCACTATCAGCAAGTGGATCTGTCAGGCTGTGGTACAGGCCTATTCTGCTAAAGGGAAGGAGCCTCCCTTCTGCCTTACTGCTCATTCTACTCATGATATTGGTGCCTCTTGGGCTTTTCAGCACCAAGTTTCTGTTGAACAAGTTTGCAAGGCCGCCACTTGGTCTTCTGTTCACACTAAGATTTACAAGGTTGATGTTAGGTCCTCAGCTGGTGCTGCTTTTGGTCCCAAAGTTCTGCAGGCGGCAGTGGTTTACACTGCCCGCTGTTACTTTTTGGGGATCCCACCCTACCTTACGGACACTGCTATTGGATGTCCCAAGCGTAAGGAATCTTCTGGAACAGGACGTGCTGTATACTTAGAATAATACAATTCTGTGATTAATCACCTGTAGAATTGGTATTATACATATACAGCACGTCCTGTTCCATCCCACACTTGTTATCATTATTCTCAGTTACCTCTGTATGGTGATTGTTCATATGTTCATTTTTGAATTCTGGTTATTCGTGTTCTCCCGGCTTCTTGTTAACTGCTTGTCAATACTGGGGAATTTGTGGGAGGTCCCTGACTTATATAGGACCAGGAGGAGCCACAAGCTGTTTTCTGCAGTCCAGCGCCATCTTGTGGATGTATAACCCAAGTGTAAGGAATCTTCTGGAACAGGACGTGCTGTATACGTATAATACCAATTCTACAGGTGAGTAATCACAGAATTGTATTTTTTTTTCCTTTAAAATAATAGTCCAGCCAAGTTACAATGGTAGTTGTCTGGCACCCGTCTACTAACTGGAAAGTCAGATCACTTCCCTTGCGCCACCCTTGTGCAGGAGCATGCTGTTCGGGAACTCCTGCTTTGCCATTCGGGGGGGGGGGGGTGTAGTCGCCCAGCTGGTCCAGCATAAAACAATTGCCCTCCATTGAGCTGCCAGCGGCTGTGCTTAGTGGCTTATGTGCAGTGAGCTGTCGACGATGGACAGCTCTGCACGCACCCATCACTGTAGCGTTGTTGACAGCAGCGTTGCTGCTTTACACTCACTTTGTTACTGGCCCTGTGGACCATCAGATCACACACTGAAAAGCCTCCTGGACCAGACCATAACCCAAACGTTGGTGAAGGCCCCCTTTGCAGGGCAAGTGGTGGAGGCCCCGGGGCACGCGCCCCTTGCACCCCTCTCATAATCTGGCCCTAGATATATCTAATTGGGGTAACAGATGATAACCATGTATAATACCAAATCCCCTGGTGTTAAGTCAGATGTATCAAAATCTCTCCCCACCCACATTAGTATAACAAATGGTGAGAACAAAGGGAAGTAATAATGGATCTCATAGCAGTAAACCAAAGTACTTACTAAACCTCCAAATGTGACCTGAGCCAACCTCCCGACGTGTGTCACAGGGGTTTTGCTTTAAAGGGGGGAGATAACATTCCAGGGCACTCAGGGTTAATGGAGCCTAATCCAGACAATAAAGGTAAATTATCTGCTTATTTAATTAAAAAGAAAATCTTTGCACAACCGTTCTTGAATGAATGATCACTTCTGAATCATATAAATTGTTGTCCTTCCCAACGCATTGGCTTTCAATTACGGTTTCATTTTTAAATTGTTTTCTATTTGTATATGTATTTGGAGCTTGTGTGTATCTTAGCATTTTACTATGTGTGTATGTATCTTTTTCAGAAAAGATATTTGTTGGTATTCTGAGCATGAAAATAAAAAAATTAGGCGGCAGCGTCCAGATTGCAATCACAGATTGAATGCCACGTGGCAGTCACCGCAATGGCTATGAACTCCGCTGTAGAACATTGCCCCCATTGCCCTGTCCCTTGCTTTAATGAGGGATTTGGGAACCATTCAAGCTTTTAATAACTAATTATTGTGTTTAATGATAATGATTTTCCAAGATACATGGAGCAAATCTGCTTTTTATTGTGACTATGAATGTTTATCCTTAAATAGAATAAATCATATATAACCAAGTTATTTATACCAACTATATTTAATTGATTTAGTGATTTCAGGAGAAAAAAAACTGATTTTTTCTCTCTCCCAATTTAGCAACCATTTTTTTTTTGTGTAAGTTTTTTTTTTTTTTTTTTTTTAGAACATTTCCGTACAAGTAATAATTTCAAAGCTTGTTTTTCTCTCATGGAAATGCCAGACTTCTGAAATAAAAAAACTCTCAAAAATTAAACTCACTCGGAGTGATTTTTTTGGGGGGTGTCCCCCTGCATACCTCTCCCCTCCAGTGATGTCGACGTCACATGGGGGAGATCCATAGAGGCTCTGCCTGTCTAGTCTAAAAGCTCCACCAGAACCATTTATTACCCTTGGCAGGAAGCCAAGGCAGGAGGAATTGGTCAGGGGCTAATGTTAGATCTAGGTTCTCCCAGTTTGATTTGATTCCACAGTTCCTTACCTGGTAGATCCATTTAAACATTGCATATGGTCTGCAGGATAATGTATTGTCTTATATGTGAGCTTCTAATACCATCCACATAATGCCTAGCACAACAGCAAGGTTAAGCAACAGATTCAAGAAACATCAACGACACATTATAAGTATACTGTACTTGTATTATTTTACTAGGACTATTATAAGGGTATTACAGTTTTTACTTACCATTAATTAGAACACAGCAAAGTCCCAAATTGCCAGCACCATATCTCAAATGATGCAGTTAAACTGGACCAACAGCCTTACACACTAGGAAAAACATCTCCCCAGAATGCACCCCCATCTGCATGCATCTGAATCATTGTCAGCACTTGCTTTCATTCCTGAACCCACTCAAAGCTGAAACACCACCTCACTGATTTTCTCCTGGTAATGGCCATCTTGCAGGACCTGGGAGACTTCTTTTCCCAGTATCCCAGCTGTGCTGCTCTCTGGATTTAACCTCCATAACCAACAATACACTTCGCTAGGAAACCCAGCAGCAGAACTTATTGCAGGCTACCTGCTGCTCCATAGGGTGGAAAATAGTTTATTGTAAGAGGGTTGGTTGGGTTTAAGATCACTCAATCTAGTAATTTAAACCATAAGTAGAAATAAAGAAAGATTAAGTATTTCAAACCTGTTGTGGTCCAGGCAAAAACCATAAGGCTCAACTAATGAATTTGGAGGATAAAGTGTTATCTGCATAATTTGAGATACAGTGCTGCTGATTTTAAACCTCCTCCTGTCATCTCTTATGGCATATCTCCCAAGGAAGACCTGGCAGGGACAAGAGGAGTATGGGTAACTGCAGGGTTTTGGGGGTGGGGTTTATGCTCACAACTGATATCCACTGTCGCTGGCAAACTTGCCAGGAGGGTATAGGTTCAATTTGATGTTGCTGGATGAGACACCAACGCTCAATCTACCATCCGCTGAAGGGGCAAAAAATCATTTTTACAGTCCCTTTTAATAAATTGTGGGCCAGGAGTGTCAGTCATACCCATGAAAAAAATTACTGATGCTGTCAACAGAGGAAGTTTATGTCAGAGTCATCTTGGAAATATTCAATAACAGCAAAACCAACCAACCATACATGCAAGAGACATATATCACATTCTTACTTATATATATTATATATGTCGATATTTCGATACTTTGAAAACTTGACCAAACTATTTTCTCTTAATTTTTAAACAGGATCCTTATTTTAAGGGCTTTGTGCTCAAACTCTTCTTGATCCAGCAAGAGAGCAACTTACACACATTCCTTTAAAGATCACTATTGCAAAAACGGCTTGATAATAAAGATCCATATAAATCTGCTGGATAGTGGAAGGAGGGGTCACTTATACACCCAACATCAAGAAATATCCAACCAGGCTTGTTTCTTTCTTTTAATGAAAGGAAGAGGAATCAGGGGTTCTCTCACCCCGATACACTCAAATACCTGTCACCCTTGGATTTTATTCTTTCCAGGAGAAGAAAACTAGAAGCTTGGTTGTGTGTGTTTATGGATTTTTAAAATTACACACTTTTGTGATATAGCTCCATTAAGGACCTTGTCTTTGTTGCACTTCCCTTTCTATATGGAGAGCTGCAACATAAGCATTACCTTGTACACTGCTGCTCAGAGCTAATTAGAGATAAAGGTAAATTTCCTAGCAGCTGAGCAGCCGTTAACTGTGCAGTCCATAACATATTGAGCTATGGAGTGCACTGGGATCAGCAAGAAGCTATTAACTCCAGAACAGGGAGAAAAGAGGGGACTCAAAGACAAAATCAGTCCCCTCTGCCCCACAAGACATTCATAAAGGGTTTTGTGGAGCCGTGCAGAATCCAGGCAGTCCTATCTGTACAGCATGTCTGTCTTTTTCCTGTAAAACTTTGGCTCCATGATGCTGAAACTTCGGATCAGCATAATTTTATAAGAAGGTCCTTTTTGGAATCATTTATGCACCAAGTTCTCCTGTTCTTCAGGCAAGTTCTCCTTTTGGGGGGTTGTCAGACTCTCACCCTGTCATTAGATTAGTCTCTCCGTGGGTGGCAGCTTAAGAACATTCCACATCTCCACTCTAGCGCCTTCTTTTTCTTGCCGACTTGGGCTGTATCTTCCCTGGGTGGCCCGCTTTTTTCTCATTGTTATCAAAATAATTGTGATGACCAACAACAGGATGAGGAGCATTCCTGTTCCTATGGCTGAGCCAAGCAGCGTTGAGGCCTGTGCTCTTCTGATCAAACGTGGTTTCTGCATTAAAAACAGGATAATAAAAAAATATATATCATTATAACTCAAAATCATACATTTTTTACAGCACTCAAGCTGGTTTCACACTAGCATGGATACGGAGTGCTCTATGTGTAATCTATAGGTGCTTTCATGTGTACTTCGGGAATTTGCTGAGCGCTCACAGAATTCCGTTAAATCCATGGCAGCAGCATCATGAGGGTGCTGCACTAGTGATCCCCCTCCATTTGAGTGGAGAGTGCTAGCGCTGAATGCCCTCCACATGCTGCACATAGCGATTGCAGGGCGCTTTCCCAAAAGTGCAAGCCCTCAGCAATCGCCATGGTGTGAAACCAGCCTCAGAGTGGCAGCCAGGAGAGTGGTGCAGAGGTACACTGGACACCAGCTTTTGGTGGCTATGACTATGGGTGGGTACAGTGCAAATAGATCTACCCCCATCTAGATTGTTCCCATAGCACATCTCAGAAAGGTGTCCTGAGTAAATAATAAATAAGCAACTAAAATAAATCCCTCCTGGCTGACTCCTGTGTTTAAAAGGGCAATAAAGCATTTTATGGAAGTTTAGTTAGGTTGAGTCTTTTGTCCCAGGACAGCCAGTGAATAAAATTGCAGGACCGGATGGATTTCACCCAAGAAAATCCAAGGAAAATTGCTTAATTATGTGGCAATGCATATTATAAGTGACAACCAGGATAGAAGCT